>OY998167.1:58854590-60054590 GCA_963921995.1 Oxystoma pomonae
TGTTAAATTGCTGGGCCCGTTGTACTCTCAATATCCATGGTTTATCCCTAGAAGCCTGCCTCTTTCGCAAAAGAGCATGCCCTGTGTGCTATTCCAGAGCTTCTCAGAGCGACTGTATAAGTCAATTTTCAGGACCATTATGACTTAACATGCCGGAATACCTATTATGGGCTCCGGACCGGATCGGTTGATGATCCTTGTCTAGCCAATCTATCGGCCTATTCATTTCCCATAGTTATCAAGATACGTTTGTACTCCAATACAAGGACAGAGTTAACCCTGACTAACCTGAAAGCAGACAGTGCAGCCCTACTATCTGAGCAAATGTAAATATCCTTGCCTGAAGCGGACCTTTCCAGATTTTTACATGCACATATCAGAACGGCGTATACCTCCTTCTGAAAAACAGTCCTAGGGAAAAGTGAAACTTCGCCCCAGTAGTTTTACAGTACTCCCTCACCCCCGACTTATCCCCCAGTTTTAAGCCGTCTGTGTACCAGTCTGTCCCATTAGGGGGGCAAGGGACATACATCCATTCCTTCAAGACTTCCCTATCAAGCGTGTAAAACTTAAATGGAAGCTTAGAACTGGCCCAGCTTATACATGCCAAAAGTTCCGAATTTTGTTTAAATATGAATATTAGTATCATTTTTAAATTTTGATTACAAATTAACGTGTAATGGCGTCTCACTTTGTAAGTCAATTTTATTGAGTCAATCATAATCGTGGCGGCATATTTTAGTCTATATGGCAATCAAAACAATTTGCGGACATAACGATGCTGCAAAAACCGCGCCGTCTAAAACTGCGCTACCCAAAACCGCGTCAACGAAAACCGAGCCAGACAAAATCACCATACACAAGGGTTTAAACCACCTTAACGAGGGTTTTGGTCTAGCTCGATCTTCCAGTTTTAATGAAACTGTCTGATTGAAGTAGTTTGAGGTTAGCGAGGGTGACTCAAATATCTCGATCTTCCGGTTTTAATGAAACTGGCTGATTAGAGTAGTTTGAGATTAGCGAGGCTGACCCAAATAGGTCGATCTTCCGGTTTCAATGAAACTGGCTGATTGGAATAATTTGAGGTTAGCGAGGCTGACCCAAATAGCTCGATCGTCCGGTTTCAATGAAACTGGCTGATTAGAGTAGTTTGAGGTTAGCGATGCTGACTCAAATAGCTCGATCTTCCGGTTTCAATGAAACTGGTTGAATGGAGCGGTTTTGGGTGGCGCGTGACGTTGAATATAGTTGCGATCAACGTTTAGTCGTCATAAACTTGTCGACGTTGATTGCAGTTTTCAGGACAACTACTATTTATCTATATAACAACGTGGTGCAATTCTAATTTTGACAACTTACACGACTAAAAGTTGCTATTCGGGTAATTCCGTTAGCAAGCATCTTACTAAGCAGTACCACTAGCGCAAATTATTATGTTTAAAATTTATAGGAAATTGATTTTTGGCATAAAATGCGAGAAGAAAAGGAATAAATCACAAAAAAGTTTTTCGTCGAACGGGATTTGAGCTCGTATTCTCTATTAAATTAAACACTATAACGCAAATTGTGCTATCGAGGCGTGAGGTTTTAACCGGCTGTTCGGAAATCGTTTGCAATATTTTTTTTAATAGTGGGAATATTTGTAAAGCCATCGGCTGCCTAAAAAGCCAAACTATATTAATGTGCCAAAAAAGAAAATTTTTGCACACGGATAACCGGCGCAATGAGGACGACCCCCATTCATGCCTTGGAAAAATCTTGGGTCTCCCTAGCTTCAAACTTGGATCAAGAAGGAGGCGACGGCGACGCACCTGCGATTAAGGTACCAGTGACGGTGGAAAGGTAGGGAGGAAAGAGAGGACCATATGGTGGTCAAAGGACTGGCGACAAAAGAGTTGCCCCTCCTAAGACTGCCAGTTGAAAGCACCGCTTAAACCATGGCGGTTCGATAAAAAGTACAAGGTCACAATACCAGAAAGGAATGAGTGGCAAAGGGAAAAATGGCTCTAAACTGTCAGCCAGGCAGACAACAGTCCCAGAAGTGTACGCGGAAAGCCTAGAAGTTCAAAAAAGATATCCATTTGGAGAACACGTTACGGTGTTTCAAGCGGAGGTATATGCCATTATCATGGCAGCGACACTACCAAAGGTCAGGAATGGCAAGACGGACATATACATATGCTCCGACAGCCAGACTGTCCTCAAAGTGCTAAGTGCACCCAAAATAGTCAGTAGTCTGGTGGAGGAGTGCGCTGAAGCACTGCAAATACTGGCTCAAGACAAGAGAGTGACGCTAATGTGAGTCCTAGGAGTGAGTTCAACAAATGGGCAAACAATGTACTAAAAAAGTCCTGGAGGCAAGAGTCCAATTTGTGGATAGGCCGAATGTAGCCAGAACTAAATGGCTCTTAGGCAAGACCCGAAAAGACATTGGACTGCTGACAGGGATGCTGAGTGGGCACAATCGGCTGAATAAACCTCTGACGCAAATAAGAGTAGCAGGAGATCCCGTTTGTACCGCTTGCGGGCTCGAAGAGGAATCGACGCAGCACTTGATAGCAGTGGGGATTTTCCACGATAGAGGAAGAAGAGTTGCACTCACTCAATTGGTCCGACATACTGAACTTCGTAAAGAAGACAGGGAGGCCAGGAGGGACCATGAAGAGGCCTAACGGCCAGGCCCACGGGCCGCTCTTATACTACTACTACTACTAACTTGCCGAGTAGCCCACCAGAGCCAAGCAGAAGAAAGTAAAAAGAGAAAATAACAGCGAATTAATCAAATGTGGAAATAGTGAAAACCGCGTGGACTAACTTTAAGACAACTTAAACAGCCTGTTACTTTCGGCATCGACAAAGTCTTTGTTACTTATTGGCCCTAAACCAAATATTTCAGTGGTTTTAAGCTCAATTTTAAACGTTACGGCGAACGTGTTGGGATCTTGTATAAGAAATCACGAAGGTGGAATAACTAGGAAGTTTCCTTCCCTTTTGGATTAGGAAACGTATTATTTAGCACTTTAACCTTTACTTTCTTGTAATTTAAGAAAACTTGAGTTTTTTACCGTGTACATAAAAGTATCAAGCGATCAATTTGAGATTAACGACAAGGGTAGACATTTATTTATCAGCATTTTTTTTTGGGACAAAATTTAAGGATCCTTACCGATACGACTTATTTCCATATGTAAATAATAAAAGTACTTTCACACTCAACTAACTCGACATTCGTGTCGGAATTGGTGTGGTGTCGGCTTGTGTAAAAACATACCTTTGATTAGATTCTGCTGGTATGGTAGCGTGTTAAGCCCTGTTCTCACTATGCAACTTTTCCATGCATCGAATTTTCTAATGAAAGGTTGAAACAGGACACGATGTGCTTGAGTCTTCTTTTAACCTATAATTATAAAATACTACTGTATGTAGGTGTAACTCGTATGTACCATTTTGTTAAAGTAGTAGTAGTAGTAGTAATTAACCTTATTCTTCTGAATCTGTTAAAAAATTGACCTCTGTATGTTCAATTTTTTCCAAAATCAAAACCAGATTTGGCAGATATTAAGAAGGAAATCATTTAATCGAAACAACAGCACCTTTTGAAAGGCTGAACATAGATTTTAAAGGTCTTATACCAAGTTCAACAAGAAATTGTTAAATTTTTACTGCTGTTGATGAATATTCAAGATTCCCATGGGCCTTCCCATGTAAAGATATGTCAAGTCAAAGTGCAATAAAATGTTTAAGGGAACTGTTTTCTTCTTTTGCAATGCCTGCTTATATACATTCTGATCCTGGCACAAGTTTTACATCTCAAGAATTTATCAGTTATCTGCAATGTATTGCTTCAAGTCTTGCAACACCTTAAATTCCAGCTGGAAATGGGCAAATAGAAAAATATAATGGAACAATATGGAAAGCAGTCAGTCTTGCACTAAAAACTAGAAATTAAGATACTAGCCAATGGGAAATGGTTGGTTAAAAAATTCAGACAAAGTAATTTGCGCGTAGAAGTAAATTTGACCTTTTCGTAGAAGAAGTGAAATTTATTGAAGAATGGAAAAGAAAGTACGGTATCAACGAGACATTTAGACATTTAGAGGGAATCTACTATTACTCGATTTAGAAGACGATCCAAATCAAGAGGATGGAATTACCACAGATGACACAAGAAAGCAGGATGAACTAGAAGAAGCAGATACAACACAGGAACTAACCGAATCAAGTTGCTGATAACTCTATACAAGAAAACTAACCTGAATCTCTCCGAAGATTGACTAGAGTCAGGATGAAACCAAAATATTTATGGGGTTTTTAAGACACATGAGCATCGGTGAATGTGGTATAAAATACTATTGTATGTTTATTGTTATTATTATGCTTGTCAGTCATTCTTGACTTCTTGTCAAGCCTAATCTTAGCAAAGGTTTCTACTACAAACATGCTATTAGAAAATTTTATGCATGGGGAAGTTGCATAATGAGAACAGGGCATTATAATATATAATATAGTAAAGCCGTTAGTTTGCTGTGCATTCTTGCTACGCAGCCCTCATCAAACATATGACAAGCAAAATTAGTCCACGGAGGCTCAACCACACTAGAGGAGAAAAAACTAAACTCACTCTAGGGATTTATCGGTACATAAAGTTCGCTTAGCATAACTTTAATTAAGTCGGCACTATTTTTGACAGTTCCGCGCGTAACTTGTACATACTTTTAGGCATTTTACCCACCACTATGAAATGACTGGAAAAATTACTTTTGTACATTTTTGATGTGAATCTACCTTCTCCTCCTTGTACCACTTTATGACACTTATGCCTACCCCTCTCCCCCACTCTTACGTCGTTACGTAATTTATGGATGGCCCTTAAGTTATTTACTTCACGTTTATGCTACTATTTCTAACATTTTTGTCATCTTAACATGGTTAAATTGTGCCACCTATAACGTTGCCATAATTATTTAAACTTAATGCCGTCCTTTGTTAAAGGTCGGCACAAACGTTTGCACAAACTTTAAAAAGTCTCCATTACTTCAATTTTGTCGCAATAATCATTTCTGATAAAAATAACTGAGGTTTCTTTCGTATAGCTGGATAAGAGCACTTAAACTTGCAAGACGAGGTGAAAGTGGAGCTATTCTGGAATATGCGAGGCCTTGTTCAAGTCATTTACCTTTGTGCGGAACTGTCCAAAATAGTACCGACTTTATTTAAGTCATGCTAAGCTTGCCTTATGTACTGTGAAGTCCCTAATATTATCGTTATCCCCTAAAATTTGTTTATTGATTAAACAATTTTCTTAACTACATATATATTTATCGATTGGCGGCTAAAATGTCGTAAAATTTTGAGCGCTGATCAAAATCGTGCAATTTAAAACCGCGCAACCCAATGCCGCGCATCCCAATACCGCGCCCGATTAATATCGCATAAGACTAAAATCGCGGGGAATGTAATATCGCAAGATGAAAATCGCGCAAAATTTAAAAATGCACAATAGTAGAAATACCTCAAATTAAAAAATTCAAATTAAAACAAAAAAAAAAATAAAATAAAATAACGACCCAAACCATCCAAAACGGACACAACCCAACCCATCCCAAAGAATCCTCCTTTATTTAAAGCGGGAGCGATTTTTAATATTGCGCGATTTAGGGTTTCGCTGAAATATACTGCGCGATTTTAGGCTTGCGCGATATTTATCCGGCGCAGTATTGGGATCCGCGGCATTGGGCTGCGCGATTTTAAAGTTGCACGATTTTGACCTTACGCGGTTTGAAACACATTTATCTTAAAAAACGAACGGGTTTTGATAAGCCAAGTTTGCATTCAAAGCGAATTATTTTAAAGAATTCTTCTAAAAATGGTGGTTCTTTTAAATTGCGTGTACTTTAAAAAAATCTGAAAAAAGATTCGGATTCTCGAAAAGTCTCTAGAAGTCTTAAAACGGTGCATGTACATGCAAAGAAAGAATGTCCTTGAAATTAGTATATCGTCTTATTAATTTAAAAATTTGTGAATTTACTAAAATTATGGTAAAATTGAACTAATGATGAGTACACCATATATCATTGCAGGTGTAATATTATTCAATATACACGTACTAAAGATAAATTTATTTGAACTAATTTTTTGCGGATTTTTTTGGTTTTGATTGGCAAATTACGTGGTTTTTGTTTTCGGTATTTGAAAGGTTTAAAATTAATAATTAATACTAATAATTAACTTTTACGAAAGAGTTTTTTTAGAATGTTAAAAGAAAACAGCAAAACAACACGAATAACGAGATGATAAAAATATTCTGCCACTCAGTTGGCAACGCTAGTCACCAAAATATTATTTAAGTTTTAGTTGTTTTAGTTTATTATCCAAGTTTAAATTTGTGAATATATTAAACTGAAAATAAACCAAAAAAATTTAGGGGAATTTTTTAGGGAATTCTGCCGTAACTGGAATTACCCATTTATAGTTCAAATCCAGACAACCTTAAGATCAATTAACTGGTACTGATATTAAATACAAATATGATTGACGCTATATTGGTCATTTAATAATTTTTAATGTGCAATGCTAATAGTTAGGTTTTATTTCTTTCCGTGATGTGAAATTTAAACATAGCGGTGCATCGTAGTGTATTTAAATAACATGTTTGACTTGTCTGAGGAATCTCTCTCCCCTCGCTTTCAACTTGGATCAAAAAGTAAGCGATGGGAACGCACCTACGACTGAGAGACAAGAGCCTATGGAAGGGCAAAGGGGAAAAAGTGGGTCATCTGGCAATCGAGCACCTGGTAACAAAAGAGTTACCTCTTTTGAACATGCCAGTAGGAACTCCTTCGAAACCATGGAGGTTTGACAAAAAGTATACCGAAACGAATTAAGCAGAGATGTGACGGTTTGCTACACTGACGGATCAAAATTGTCAGCCAGGCAGACAACAGGCGCAGGAGTGTAGTAGAAGACCCAGAAGTTCAAGAAAGCTACTCACTTAGCGGCAACCCCACCAGAGGTCAGAAACGGCCAGAGGGACATTTGTATAGGTTCCGACAGCTAGGCTGCCCTCAAAACTCTTAGTTCACCAAAAATTGTCAGTAGCCTAGTGGAGGAGTGCATTAACGCGCTACAGACATTAGCTGAAGAGAAGAAGGTGACACTTATGTGGATCCCAGGCCACGAGGGAATACCAGGAAACGAGAAGGCGAACGAACTTGCCAGAGCTGGTGCCGGAACCCAATATATTGAACCGGAACCGTTCTTGGGAATCACAAGAAAGCAGGTACAGAGCGAACTCAATAAATGGGCCAGCGATCAACTGAAGTCATCCTGGAGGGACGAGTGAGAGTGCAGGCGGTCTAAACTGTTTGTGAGTGGACCAGACGCAGCTAGAACTAAATGGGAAAAACTCGCAACGATATTGGACTATTAACAGAAATACTGACAGGGCATAATCGGCTGCGTAAGCACTCGACATGCATCAGAGTGTTGGACGACTTCGCCTGCCCAACATGTGGGTGGGCGAAGGAATCAGCGGTGAACCTGATAGGAGAGTGTGACGGATACGCCAGACTGAGGCTGCAGAGTGGAGTGCCCCCACATTAGAAGAAGAGGAGCTACACTTTCTAAGATGGGCTGACGTTCTGACTTTCGTAAGGAAGGCAGGAAGGCCCGAAGAGAGAGAGAGAGAGAGAGAGGCAGGACATGTAGAGGGAGTGGGAGGATAAGGGTGCGAGACGGGGTATGACGGAAAGGGCCCATGAAGAGTACTAATTGTCAGGCCTACGAGCCGCCCCCTTAGTAATACTACTACTCTCTGAGGAAGCCACCTTGAAACTAGCTTCCTTTCCAGAAAAATAGGATTTTTTTCCCAATACGGCCCTGGTATCTTATGTAAAAAAGTATCCTTTTTCCAGTTTCGAAATTAATAAAGATAAATGAACAGTTATCGACTCCATAAAAAAACAGACTGATCTGAAAGCAGTCAAGAAAAAAGTACACACAAAACCATCAAACAACTGGGTAAATTCACCGTCCATTACTTTGACATATAGATTGGGTCTCCAAGCTAAAATGACGAAAGGGGAGCAAATAGAGAAACACTAGCTATATAAAAGAGAGCGAAAAATGAGCTTTAACAGAAAGCTTTAAACGAAAGTGAGATGGTTTATTTTACCCAGTGGCGACAATATGTCAAAGTTTTTTATGTCAGTTTTTTTTAAGCTCATTTTTATCACTTTCGCTACTTTACTGTCAGGATATATAGGTAAATAAATTTGCCAAAATGGAAGAACTCCATTCATAAAAAGGGGATAAAAAATAATTTTACGTGGCACATCAACATAGTCATCGTCGATTTTTTTTTGGATATGTTTGCTTTGACCCTTAAAACCCAATTTTGTGTAGTATAAAATGCCCTTCTGTCCAAATCAAATAAGCCACAATATTCTAACAAAAATTTCAAAAATTGGTAGATGTCGAGGGAGGGCTACCTATCTTGATGTGCGTTATTTTTTTTAAACCAAACCTATATCCGAAAACCGCAAAGAGGTGTCCTTTTAGAGAAAGAAAACTTGCACCCTAAGAGGTGCGTGCACCAGTCGGGGGTGCACGAGGGGTATGGCAGACAGGGTCCATTATGCGTCCTAACTGTCTGCCCTACGGCCGCCCATCTACTACTACCATTACTTTGATGCGGCCTTACATATGTTACACCTACTTTTTTTGGAATCTTACCTACAATATTTTTCTCCTTTCTTACCCTCTTTATGGCCTCTCACTCCTACTAAAAGTAAATTACCTCTGACTCTGTACTAATTTCGCTCTAAACTTGACTTAAATGGTTTAAAGAACGTTTCTTTTTAAGCAATTTTTTCTCTTTTTCACATTTTTATGCCATGATTTTGCTGACATTTTAAAGCTTTCTTTCCAAACTATCGATTCCTAGAATAAAACACTCACCTTTTTCAGCGTTCAGAAGAGTACTAACGAAAAGCATTTTTTCTCTGTTAAAATTTAAAATATTTAAGGTTGTTGAAGAGAGATGGCAGGCCATAAAAAAGTATTTTAGAGAAAGATCAAAATAATTTAGGGCAATTTTTTATTATACATTTGTTATCTTTTTGTCATCTTGCGCATATGATTTTTATTTTGCCATTTTTATCCAAAAAACGGCAAAAATTGAAATTTTATAAAGCGTAAAGTGTGCAAAACATAAAGTGGTATTAAGTGTACTACTAGAAGTGTTTTTTAGCAGGTCTAAAAATAATTTAACAGGTATTTAATTTAAGGTTCATCATGGATTTATCATTAGATATCAAACTGCATTTCAGGATCTCTATTCATCTAAGCATTATTGATAAGGATTGGCAAACAGAAAGCAATAGTTTAATTACCAATTAAATTATAAAATGAAAAACCTATGTCTTACATTCGAAACACCACTATAACTTAAAATAGGTTAAAAAGTTCCGTGCAATTCTCAATGGAGATATACTCAAACAAAGTGCAGGTTTAAAAAAATATATATTATCATCACTCTTAAAGCAGTAGCTTCCTCATAGAGTGGTGCTTTTATAATGTCCAAGGGATAAAATTGCCACTGTTGTAAAGTGAAGAAGGCTGTCACTGCTGTCAGCTTATGTTTACTTTTGAAGTTGGCTATGCTTTTAACAAAAAGAATTGCGCGATGACTTCACGTACAGATTTTACTACAGGGCGGAGATATCTTAATGTGTTTGCTAAGTTAAGAGTAGAGATTTTTTTTCTGCCAGTGATCTTAGCTCAGGAAATGTCGAAGTGACGTTCAAAACGGGTTGTGTGATATCCATACATTTCGGAGTCAAATAAACATCAGAATTGAATAAACTTTGAATGTCAGACAAATTTTCTAAAAACGAGTTTTCAGAAAAAGTACACCCCAATCGAACAGCAGCACCGACTCAGTTGTTCACTGGTGGCGCACTAGTTTTACCAATGGAAACCGCTATAAGGCACGGATCGGAGCAATTTTTTGATTTTGTGCCAAATAAGCTAAAATTTCTTTCTAAAGCCACTGACTCACATTTTGGGTATTTTGAATTCATGGCCTTAAAAAAAAGTTTTGCCTTATTCGGTAAAAAATCAAAAAAGTGCTCCGGGCCGTGTTTCCATTGGTAAAACTGGTGCGCCACTAGGGACTATCTGAGTCGGTGCTGCTGTTCCATTGGGGTGCACTTTTTCAGTTTTTATGTTCCATTGAGAAACTAATGATTTCGGTATGGCCCTTAGTGCAACTTTTTCCGCACCAGCTCTAAGAGGTCGTGGCGCAGCGAAAACTTTTTTCCGCCTTTATATTTTAGGTCAAAACCCACTAACCTCAATCTCCTTAAAAAAAAGTTTCAATGGTACTATAGTCCAATTTTGTCATGAGCGGACTGACGTCATTTTTGCCTCTGAAAACGTATTTATTTGTTGTCACCAGTTCGCATGTCAAATAATTTGTTGTTGTCAATTTGCAGTAACAGTTCAAACAATCAACGACATGAATTTTTTTTACATATTTTTTGTCGATGTCTAAAACAATGTATCAAATAGAGATCCAAAAAAATTACGTCAGTCCGGTCAGCAAAAAGTGTTTGAATGAAACGAGTGTTCTGGTTTGGGTGCAGTTCGTTTTCATGTTCCATTCAGTCTGCACTCAGACTGCACTGATGCAATTTTTTACAGCACCTAGCCAGTGTTAAAGCACTATGAGTGGCGCGTCAATTTTACCAATGAAAACCCCTATTAGTTTTTACAAAATGTGTCTTCCATTCAAAGTTCAGTCAATAGGTCAGTCCAACGATATGTCGATGTCGCTTGATTGACAAGTCAGGGAGGGCAAAGAAAGCGATTTTCCATAAGGCGTAGTGTTAACATATAGGTGAAAATGCATTTTTGTTATAGTTTGTTATTTTTGAAAAACGGATAAAGGCAGTTTGTTAGTGGATTTTTGCGGAAATAGCCAAAAAACCGTACCAAAAGTCACAGTTATTGTGGGGTTATTTTTATTTTAAGGAATTTAGGGAAATATTTAAATATAAAACGCCGCTTCGGTGTTACCCCGTCAAACCACCAGCTTCAACTTAACCCCAACTGTACAATGAAAGACCATTTAAACAAGCTAAAAAGTGAGCATCCGGATGTGGCCCAGAGATGCATAGAAAAATGTTCCCTTACCTGTGAATTTACCATCAATACACAATATGGACATTGCAGCATATTTGGTGTTAACAACAAGTTTTTACACAAAACATCAAATGAAGGCATACAAAAGCCTTAAAGCATTTAAATTTTTTAAAACAAACTTTTCCAAAGCTGTGGAGCTTTAAAATGTGGGCACAAAGACATAATTAGAGGAAAAGTGAGTATTTTTGCTAACCTTGTTATTAAAGAAATGAAGGGAAAAACCAATGTAAATAAAACAAACACTATGACTTTTGGCACGTTTTTTTGGCACTTCCTGTAAAAATCCACTAACAAACTACCTTTACCTGTTTCTCAAAAAGAACAGACTATAATAAAAATGAATTTTCACCTATTGAAAGTCACTGGAAAATCCGGAAAATCACTCGAAGTTAATACTACGTCTTATGGAAAATTTGCTTTGTTTGCCCTCCGTGACTTGTCAATCAAACGACAGTAACAGATCGTTGGACTGACCTGTTTATTTGACTCTCAAAAATCCGTTTTGAATGTCACCTCAACATTTCCTGAGTCACTGACAGAAAAAAGATTCTCTAATTTAAAAAAAATTAATTATGAACCAACGCCAACCTTTCGAGCTACTGTGTTTTTAGTTAAATTATTTTCACAAGCTGATTTGTTTTCGGAAGTTTTGAGCGTTGTACCTTACCTTCGGAAATTTTATAGATACCAGACCGTACCAGACCCTTAGCAGTAAAATAACATTTTATTTCCAATATCTAAATCTAACAGCAAATAAAAATGATATTTAAAACTATCATTATTGCAACTGTAACTTTTCTATTTCTCGCTACTTTGAAACTATAAAATTAAGGAAAATGCTGGCAACAAAGTATAAAATAAGGGAATAAAATCCTGCATTTTACGGACATATAGTTTTCTGCTCCTGACTTCTATAGCGAATATTTTGTATTGCAAAGAGTACTTCAATTTAAGTTATATAATAGTAACAGAATCTGAAGTAAAGGTTGTTTTGGCAATATGTATGCAATATGTAATAGGTACAGCTTTTTATTTTGATAAAGATAAGTATCACCTTATTTAAAATATAGCGGTAGAAAAACATGACGAGATTGACAAATAGATTTTGAAAATAAATCTTTTTATAACGATGCTGGTCATATAAAAATTAGACACTTACGGTGGGATTTACTAACAGGGTTTAGTCTATTTTAGAACGGTCCGAAGTTTAAGTGAAATTTTTGGTTTTAAACATTTTAAACCAACCCTCCTTGAGTTTTAGACATAGTTTGATTTATAAGAAGAATTTGAATAGGTAAATTTATTTATTGAATAATCGTCTTAACACAATCTATTGTTAGATTTAAGAAGAAAGTTTCAATTTAGAAAAAAAAAAAAGAAAATTAAAAAATTTAAACCCACGCGAGGTTTAAATAGAAAACACTCTGTAGAACAAATTAAAATTGGGACTATATGTCACTCTAATCAAAACTTACCCTTGCTAATTAATTTTTCCCATTAATACTTGATGTCACACAACGATTTAGATGGGTAATATGAAAATAAGGAGTAGATTAATTTTGTATTTATTTAAAAGGTTATTTCTGAAATGTATTAAAAAACCTAAATGCAAGATTTGTTTACATTTCTGTCACTGTCAAAATGTCATTTTAAAATATTAGTTGCGTTAAAATCACAAACAGCGAGTTCGGATTTCTTACCTCTGCTTGTACCTTAACTTGCACCAACCTCTCCTTATGAAACTTACAGCTTTTAGTGAGTGGGCTTTGAGTAAGGAAATTTTTATTGAGTGAGTTTTTAGATAACCTCAATGTTTTAATTTCAGTTTGTAAATAAATTAATATAGTTGTTTTGGGTTTTTTTTGTTTGGTATATTTTTCGTGCAAATCAGTGACTCTCACTTATTGAAACCTTTTAGAAAAAATAGTTTTAGGGCATTTTTTTCTAAAATGTGGTATATTTTGAGAAAAAAAGCAGTTTTTCAGTGGTATTTTGCAATAACAATACAAAATGATGAATAATTTTGTGTTTTTTTTTGTATGGATAAGTGATTTTTTAAAATTGGTTTTAAAATTTAATACCCCCCCACCGGTGTAAATATTTCGACCTGTCGAGAGTACTATTTTAGATCTTAGTAAATCTCACTGTTAAAGTTGCACAAATAGAGAGTGTTTAATCGTAATCGTATTTCAGTGCGTATGCTCAAACTGGATACTTCGTACCACGATACACTTACACCGGTATGGTGATTTCTTGTCACGCTGTAATCAGAATTGTTTGTTTACCACTGAGAGCTGGAAGTAATTTGTGATTTCACTGATTTTTTTGTCGTATTTTTGTAATGATGATTGGTCAGGACTATCATAGAGTTTAACCAGTGGCGCACCCAGGTATTGACACTAATCCTAGAGCAAGCTCTAAAGGCAGCGAAGCGTGACATTACTTTGAAAGTTTGAGTTGTCATTTTTGATTTGTTGGCCTCGCTTTTGTCATGGGCGGCTCGTTCTTATTTTAACTATTTTAATGAATGATAAATACGATAAGAAAGTATTACTCGAAAGCACGACTAGTCCATTGTCATACTCGCGAGTTACTAAAGTAAAAAATATACGCAAAAATTATAAATCTTACAGATTTTTCTATTAGTCCGGGTTCTCTGTATTTTGATAAAGAAGTAAAACGACAGGCATTCAGAATTACTAAAGTTATGAATAAATTATCAATACGAAAAGTCGGTTAAACCCTCTGTAAAACCGGACCACAAAATTTTTAGGTAAGAATTCACAGTAAAATCTAAAACGTATATTACTATCTGCTTCTTTGCTTCAAAAATTATGTTTTTAAAAATATTTGAACACCTCTTTTAAATATTTAAAAAACTAAATCTCTTAGTAATTAATTTGAACCAAACTGCAGAAAAATGTTTATTTCAAAGTTACAATTTTTTCAATTATTTCACACTTTTCTCTTCCTAAACCCCCATCATTTTATCCAACATTTACTTGATGGGTGGCCAAACAAACGATTTGGTACCAAATTTTGGTTACAATCATAATACATAATGCCTTCTCTATCATGAGTGCAGACCGACAGAAAATCCCTTTTTTTTGTAGATGTAGGTGTTTTAGGACCCAAATAGCAACTAAATTTTTGAACTACCGTACCATACGTTCGTATGATGATGGTGTACTAATAACACATTTTATGTTGAATTTACTATCAATACACAATGTTTCAAGTAAGAATTAAAACAGTTTTTTCTTTCTTTTGTCTATTATATTTATACTTGTATACTATACGTAAATAACGTAATTATTACGTAATAATTACAGAAAACTGACTAAAGTTATCTAAATTATTCAAATGAAATTAAAACTACATTAAATTTATAATGTTTAAAATCTTTTACCAATACAACGCATTCTTATCACAGTACCTATATGTTACCGTTAAAAGCCGGTTTTTCCTAGTAAAAACCAGTTATAACTGTTAACTCTATATTAGATTAGATTAGACTAAATTATATAAGTTTAGATTAGATTTTAATCTGACCTAATCTAAACTACTTTTTCCTAGGAAAACCAGGTTGTAACTGAAATCGGGGTTTTACGATAACATATATACAGGCGAATACTTGCCCCAAAAGAAGTACTTAAATTCTTACCATAAACTAAATAACTATATACGTATATGTTTAAAAAATGATTTTTTTTTACCAAGAATAGCTAAACTCAACTAAAGATCAACTTTCACAACGCTGTAATAATTTTTTTACTAATTTCGGATATAAAATGGGACAGATAAGTTCACACATCAGGCACGGAAATACACAAGGAATCGAATTTATAACTCCACTTTATTACAAAAATAGGTACTGTTATAAAACTTGCCTCACAAATCCTTAAATTTTCGTGCTGCTTAAGGTCTTGTCCGAAGGCTTCCAGCCAAGCTCTCCTTCTGTTGCTGTTTGATTTTCCTAATAAAAATACTTTTTTACTCATTATAACTTACCTTTAATAGGTACTTGAAAGAGCTGAACTCCGTCGGACTATTTTTTGCAGCCTGGCACACGACAGGAATAAATAATAAAATTAAATCGTTTCATAGAAAAACTATTTACAATAATAACGAGCCGCCGATGACAAAAGCGAGGCAAACAAATCAAAAATGACAACTTAAACTTTCAAAGTAATGTCACGCTGCGCTTCCTTTAGAGCTTGCTCTAGGATTAGTGTTCCAAGGGAGGAGGGGCAGGGGTTTAAGGGTAAATATTTTAAAAAACTTATTTGAAGTAAAAATTCCACCATAACCAGGCTTGTCGGGGAGAGGGGGGGGGGGTTCTAACCCTAAAACTTTACCTCTCGGTGCACCACTGGTTTAACTAAATATTCTAGTTTTCATTTATAATAGTGAAATATCAATTAAAAGGCCAAAATGCCAAGTTGTGCCGTGGACACTTGCAAAAATACAAGTCGGTATGCGAAGATACAGTGATCAATATTATTCATATATTTTGGTATACTTACTTACAGTTTAATATACGTAACTAATCCCTGAATAGAGTTTGATAGTGAACAAAATAATTATTATTAGTGTATAATATTTTTAACGGTTTTAGTTTCTTCCCAACTCCATATAGGTATCTAATAAAAATTATCTATATTTTGGATTCTTATAACAAGGTAATAGAATTATTAAACCATTTTTATTTACCTAGATACTGTCTTTATCTGTTTTACAAAAAGTAAATACAGTCTTAGTTTTAAGTTGAGGTATTTCTTTTAAGAACATCTAGAAATCGAATAGACGAACAATATTTCAGCTTTTTTTAAATCAAAACTTAGTAATAATGAAAGCCGTGCAAAAATGAAAATATGAACAATGAAAAATGTCATAATTCACACAGTGGCGCTCCCAGGAATTGAATTCGAGAAGGGAGGTTTTGAGGATAAATAAATAAAAAAGTTAAATTAAAGTAAAAATGTGACCACAACCAGGCTTCTCGGGGAGGGGGGGTGTAAACCCCAACCCCGCCCCCCTCGGTGCGTCACTGATTCACAGTAGTCTTCCTGTTAGTTTTTTCTTTTGAAATAAATGTCTCAACTCGAAATTCACCCTGTATACATGTGATAGGTTCTTCGATCTTTCAAATAATATTTTTAAATGCAATCATCCTAATAATGCTTAAAAGATCTGATTTCACTCAACAGAGTAAGCATTATTTTCCATGTAAATTACTCCCTGCCTTACGCATAAGATTTTAACTGATAAATTCAATAAAAATAGTTATATAGTGTATTAAATGATGTAATTTCATCACATATTACATTTGCAAAATCCAGTGAGTTACTAAATATTCTATATTTCCAAATAAAAGATCATAATATAAAGCATATACTTGATATTGAAGATTTCAAATTATGATTACATCGTGACTTCACATTGTGCGAGAGAGATAGCCAAACCCTGCGCGCTGGCATATCGGTGCAACACCGTACTCAACTAAAAATCCAGGTAACTCCTACCGTCTCAGTGCCCTTTAGCCCATTGTATCGGCCATTTTTATAACCAAATTGACAAGTAAAACATGGATTTTCTGTCAGTTTAGTGTCAATATGGCGCCGATCATAGGCCAAAGGATACTAAAACGAAAATGAGTTAACTGGCTTTTTAGTTGAGAACGGTTTTGATCGGTGTAGGTGTATCGTGCGTTGTACAACAGCGACTACGTCTCGCCTATCTCTACGATCAATCAGAAGCTCGCGTATCCTAACCATTTAGCCAAGTTTTTTAACAAAAGTTTTCGTGCATGACGCCAAAAAAAATCCCTCACCCTATGGGTTCGGGATTTTTTCAGATCGCATACCCCCCTCAAAATGAGGAATCGGACATGGCGGCGGGAGGGCGAAAAGAATCTTCGTCGAGCGAGAAACGATCCCACGGACGTTCCGTCAGCCCCGCCCCCTATCGTCCCCTTCAAATAAACGAACGAATTTTATCGACGCGTTTTACGGAAAATCGGCAGTGGGGGAGGGGCTTTTTTTTTTTTTTTTAATGATATTTTTCGTAGACGACCCGACACAAAATCCGAAACCTGTAACATTTATACTTTGCGAGATATCTCAAAAAAAAAAAAATGGGAGGGGGCTAGGGACACGCCCCTGGCCGTCGTCGGGTTTTTTCCCACCTCTGCCAACAGTCAAGTGCTACGATTTTCTCAATTTTCGACGGTGCGTATTCTAGAAATTACGCCCCCCCCCCCGACACGCCCCGGACCGGCGTTCGTGAGTTGCCCCGGCACGGTTGCAAAAAACACACAGGATCCCGAGGCCACTTGCCCGCCAACGCCGTCAGTGTCGAAAATATCGTGTTTCCGGGTTTTTTTTTTTGGGGGGGGGCTGCGCCCCCCCATGCGTAAAAAATTTCCGCGCGCCTCTGTTCGGGACCGTTTTTATTTTTTCGCTACGACTTATAGTTCTCGAGTTATAAGCCGTCAAAACCCATCTCAACTCCGCTGTTAACGGGTTTAAAAAGTTGCTGCTAAAAAGCACGGATAGTCCACCATACAATCAATTATTTTATGTTAAAAGTAAATGAAAATATCTCGAAAACTGTAGCTTTGAAAGATATGAACCTTATAACAAAACTTTTGGGTAATATTTACGAAAACCAAACTCTGAAAACCGCATATCAATAGCTGCTTTACTTCTAGAGTTATGATTTTTTTATATATTTTAAGGTTTTTTGCAAATAACCCGGAAAATAAAACTCCCACGAATTTGGACTTTATAACAAAATTTGTAGGCAATATTCATGGAAACGTAAATCTAAAAACCGTATATTGCTACTTGCTTTTTCCCCCTTTAACCCCCCACCACCCTCCCCAAAAGATATTCAGTTCATGGTCAGTTGACAGAGGACTTTTGTATCAAAATCGATTGAAGCGTTCTTGAGTTATCGTGTATACAGACACACAACAGACAACAGACCGACAGATCGACAGACAACTTTTTTTCTCGTCGATTAAGGTATTTTGGAACCTTAGCAATTCATTTTTGATTAAATGAAGAAAAGTCAAAATTCCACGATTTTAATGGTCCCCATACCATATTGGTATGGTGGACTAAAAATTTGCTTCAAACAAAATTTCCAAATATTTCCTGGAAATCTGACATGCACGCGTTATATTCTGATAGAGAATATCCCGACTGAAACTGCATATTTCCATCAGAGGGCAAATCTTATTTAAAACATGAGAAAATCTAATATAAATACACAACATGCGATTTCCGTGGAAATTTTTGAGACATGTCATGCGATTTTCACTTATTTATACAGAAAAAAATATCCAGTTATTAATAT
The DNA here is from genome assembly GCA_963921995.1 of Oxystoma pomonae. Taxonomy (NCBI): domain Eukaryota; kingdom Metazoa; phylum Arthropoda; class Insecta; order Coleoptera; family Brentidae; genus Oxystoma; species Oxystoma pomonae. Next base: position 58,873,158 of record OY998167.1, read on the forward strand.
GCGCAAGGTATATTCTCAACAACATAAATTCTTAATAATTTTTGAAGTTATTTTCTTGTGATTATTTGAAAAATATATGAATTTTACGCTATTTTTCTTTAACTTTGGGTAAAAAAAGGATAGTATTTTTTTTTACACCCGTGACAAAATGGTAGTTTTCACAACTAGTGGCTAAAACAGTGCTTTTTTTACAAGCGTTGGTTTAAATAACAAGGGCAGCGAGGTATTTAAAAACGCGAGTAAAAAAAAGCACAGTTTAGCCGCGAGTTGTTAATATTATTTTTTTTTAATACATTTATCAAAAAATCCAAGAAAAACAGGAGAATACTTTTTTTTATACCTTCATCAAAAACATAATTTTAGTAACTATCTGCAGATAACTAAAGCTGGCTATTTTGGTTACCGATACAAAAAAACTTTTTTTTTATCACGGGTGCAAAAAAAAGGTGTGCTGACTCCGCGTTGTTCGTGCAACTGCCAGCCGTTGCGTGCCGAAAAGTTCCTTTCCTCGTACCTTCATTAAAAATACGATTTTAGTAATTGTCAACAGAATAACCAATAAAGGGTACACGTCAGATTTTCAAGAAATTTTTGGAAATTTTGTTTGGAGCCAATTTTGACTTTCCTTAATTTTCTCAAAAATGAGTTACTAAGGTTCCAAAGCACCTTAATCGACGAAATAAAAAAGTTGTCTGTCGGTCTGTCGATCTGTCGGTCTGTTGTCTGTTGTCTGTATACACGATAATTTAAGAACGCCTTCATCGATTTTTCGGCATTTTAAAATTCTAAAATTCGGCCAAAAAATTGACATTTTTGCTGTATAAAAAAGCACACGAACGGTATGAAACTGACCTCTTTGCGGTCGTTGTAAATTCATCAAACAATTTTTACTTTACTTAGATCGTGTACTTCTTTATTTGTATTGACCTTTCTTAATTTCCTCAGGAGAGCGTAGGTTTTAAAATGTGTCCATTATTTTATAATTGCGACCGACGATGTCAATTTTTATGAAAGAAATTCAAAGTTATTTAGAAAAAATACTCTAAAATAAACCCTATCCTATATATATATTTTTGTTTTTAGTTTTTAAAACTTTATTACTCAGATATCCAATTAACTTAAAAATCAATCCCGTGTTCTGACACTCAAGCTAAAATACTCACGTTTTAATAACTCTGTTGTTATATCCTTCGAAAAAATTTAATTTATAAATTATAGGGAATTCTTTTGAAAAAAAATTACACGACTAGTGCAACTAGTTTAAGTTTTTGTGTCCAGTATTGCCCTTGAAAATGATAGCTAAAAATATTAGTTGACGTGTTTTTTCTAAAAACCAAATTTCTAATCCGCTAGGGGCAATATTCCATTTGAAGTAATTTTTTGAGGAGTCAAAAAAAAATTATACGAGCGTTTTTCTTTTTGGATAAGCTTTCCAAAAAAGTGCTACAAACAACCTCGCTTTTTTGAAAAAAAGTTGTGTGTGAATAGAACCTTTTCTAAGGATTCATTAACAAATGTTTTTTGTCTAAAATTTTAGATGCTCAAAATCTTAGTTGACGTCTTTTTGGATTTTTCTAAAAGACAATTTTTAAACCGCCAAGGCCAATATTCCATTTAACCCTGTATAACTGGTTGCTCGTCTTTTAAGCCTATTTGCTAAGTGACTTTTTTTAAGAGCATTGGTCATACTGAGGGGGTAGTTACCTTTTCGATTGTAGTTTAACTTTAAACAGGTCCCATCCTCAAAATTGAAAATTTTTGTCGGAGCTCTGAAAAAAATTCTGTCTCTACCCTTGCAAGAGTAATTTCGTTCACATATATCTAACCTATTTCTTCCAGCACTAGCTTTGACTTTCCACGCACAATTTAGGCTTGCAGAGGAAATTCTGCTGACAGGCAAAACCGAATTTAAAAAAGATCAAATAAAAAGTTACCTGCCATGCATCTGGAATTCATAAACTCTTAATAATTTTTTTTTAATTTAGTCATCACCCAACTTTTTTAAAGAAAAGCAATCGTCCGGAGCACCTCGGAAAAAATCCCTCTTCCTGCAGGATCGGAAATTTTTCAGGTGCTATGCACTCACGTTTTTCTTAAAAAATTGGCTTCAGACAAAGTTTGCTAAAAATATCCGGAAATATTTTATGTGCTGGTTATATTTATACTGGAAATTTTACAGATCTTTTTCCGAAAATTATTAAGTAAAAGTTATTGCTTATTATTGCCGTAAATTTCCAGAGTTGTCATGTTTAGCCCTAACTAGTTTATAACATAAAAATATTTGAAAAAGGCAGGATAAAGGTGTTCACTTGCAAAAATATTGCAAAAAAAAAGGATTTGAACGTTTTCGAATGGAACATTTTTGTTAAATTGATTTGTTGCTTTAATGATTTATTTCCCTATAGAGTCTATCACATAGTATTTTCAAATTATCAAAATTAATTATTTTCACATCTACTTCCATACAAACTTAGGTGTCAAGTACAGGCCGGCTCCTGCAAAATCATGACCAATGTAAGTGGTAAAATTAAATAGAAATAGCGGAAATAGTAATATTGATAAAATCTAATTATTCTTGCCTAAAAATTAAGCCATTTCCACCAGTTTTCACCAATTGTTTACAAAAAAATCATTTAAAAACATCGTCAAAATATCAAACTGTCAAAGATTAAAATGTCGCAACAATGAACGTCACCGAGTAAAAAGGCACATCGCTATGGAAACCAATGTTATTTTATTTACCAGCCGCCTTCATTTATAGCGTAAAGAAGGTGTGTTGCGAGAAGTGCTCTTCCTTCGAGATTTTTAAAAGTATTTTATGCACTTCAGGGATTAAATAGGTTATTTTAATTCCTCTTTTTAGGGACTAAAGTGACACTTCTAATCCCTGATGGATTCAAAGAAAATTTAATCCCTCAGCTTAGGGATAAGAAGTAAATTTAATCCCTCAGCTTAGGGATTAGAAGTAAATTTAATCCCTAAAGGATTGAAAAAAAGCAATCCCTGGAAAATTGTAATTAAATTTATGGCAAGTCAAGCCAAATAGCACTTGCTCTTGGCCAAGATTTCATTATTAGCACCCTTTCTTGTAGTTGACGAACCATTTGGCGTAAAAATAACGTAATTTTAACAAAGATCTTTTTCCAAAGTGCATAAAATAGTATATAAACCTCGGGACTAAAGTGTCGGTTAATCCCTTAGCGAATTGTACAAAACTTTCTCCAAGGGATTAAATGTGGCACTTTAGTCCCTAGGTTTATAATGTACTATTCTTTTTTTTCTTGGATTTTTTGATAAAGGTATTAAAGAAAATAGTGTTAACAACTCGCGGCTAAACTGCGCTTTTTTTTACTCACGTTTTTAAATACCTCGCTGCGCTCGTTATTTAAGCTATCGGTTCTAAAAAAAAGCACTATTTTAGCCATTAGTTTTGAAAGATACTATTTTTCAATGAAAATGAAAATCTAATTTTTTTAAAAAAATAGCGCATTCGTGCATGGCACCAAAAATAAATCCATCACCCTGAAAATTTATTGAGAAAGTGTCAAAAGTCAAAACAAGCAACTTGTATTTTTTTTTGTTTCATGGCGTATACCTACATAGTTATGGTGATGCTACAGCATTAAAGTCTCTTAAAACTTTGTTCAGTTAACGGAAGTTTTTCTTTTATTGACTACTAATAATAATTAACTCTCTTATTATCTATATACACATAATGAATTTCTAGATAGTCTATTTCTGTGCATTTAATATTTTTTATACATTCATCAACACCGCAGTGGTTGGTATAGTGGGTACATAACTGCTCTTTCAACCAGGAATCCCGGGTTCAATCTCCGGGGCAGTCGGTAGTCTACTTGGACTTTTTCGTATTAAATTACATAATTTGGTAAGATTAGGGTAAAACGCAGTATGGAGCGGAGTAGGCCGAATTAACTAAAAGGCAGGCTAATTCGATTTCATACCGTCCCTCGGAGAAGACATTAAAAGGAAGGTTCCGTGTTATCCATATATTGATAATGGAGTACGTTAAAAATCCCTAGCCTCGACAAAAAGGTTTAACCTAAGTTGAATCCTCTTAGGAAAAAAAACTATCTTCCTAGAAGATGCTCATCAGACCGGTCTGGGGAGTGGCGTAGGGGAGGAAACCCGCGGGGAAAGTAATTCACGCCGGTAACCAGACCGGATGAGATCGGATATCACGTGAAGGCGGACCTAGTTACATACTCCCTAAGTTGGTAGACTACTGGGACTCAATTTCTGGACTTTTTCGAGGCCCGTAGGCACATTTAACCTAATCGGACGGATTCTCAACTACTTTCGAACCATGGACCTAGGTCTTTTGTCCTTCAGGACTCTTATCCTTCAATTTCTGGGAAGGGAATACTCCCGGGAATCAGAAACGCAACTGGTTGATGGAAATCTCAGTTTTCTGTCACTAGTGGTCGCGATTCTTCACAAACGACAGAAAATCTCACCCGTCAGAATTCTGGAAGTCCATAATATTTATCCTAACGTTATAAGAGAAACTGCGTCATTTACTCAATACCATTTTGTAAATTTAATATTTTAAAGATATTTTGCAGGACTAGTTTATGGCGTAGCTAAATTGTTACTACGCGTACGAATAAACGTCAAAAAGTCTCGAAAATTTTCACCATGTAAATGGAAAGACAGAATTTCTGTGACTTTTCTGAATAATGACAGCGAAATATTCCATGGCTATCTATGGTTTTGTATTTTAAAGTTTTAAAGGTTTGTTTACACATAAAAATAAGCTTAATAACATACATTTTTTTAAAAAAATTTTAAATAAAAAACAGGGTTTTTAGAAAAAGAGCCAACAAAAGTTAAAACTGACATATTGTTTATTTAAGGTAATTCCGGGAGAGATGGACCACCTTTTTTAAAATATTTTTTTTGGAAAAAATATAAACATTTTGGAAAAAACAAAAATTGACAACTACGAATTTTTATTCAAAAAAAAATATAACGCAAATCAAAATCTCAGTATTTTAACTTTTCTTTAACCTACAGTCAAAAACAAAAAACTGCTATATGGTCCAACTCACCCTAACTGTGCGGGGTAGATGAACCACCCCTCATGGGGGAGTTGAACCATATAAGGATAAATGGACTTTTTTAAAAACTAAAAAGTTAACGTTTAAAAATAGTTAATATATATCAAAAGTTCTGCTAAATGTTCTACAAAAATGATGTAGAGTTGAATTTTTTACCGCATCTTTCACACATATCATCATATTTGATGCAGGTTTCATGTAACCACAGGAAGCAAACAACACATCGCACCCAATCGTCTTTTTTTAAGTTTTTTCGTAATTAATTCTCTCCATATCCAGCACATTCATTTTCTTCAAACGTTTCAGGTGTTTCACTATCATCATTCAACGACATATCTCTAACAGATTCAAAACTGGGGTTTTCATTTTCTTTACGAGATTTTTTTTTGCTTTCCTGGTCACTTTCTTTGTCTGGTTAATATGTTGTATTGGTCTCCTTTTTGCTTCTTTTTTAGAATTCTGTTTCTTTTTGGGTCATTATATTTTCAGATGTGGTCAAAATTTGAGCAAGGGCTCTACTACGCTGTCTGACCTTGTGTACAACCATTTTTTTACAGGAATAGGAGATATTTCTTCCAACATCTTCCCTGGGGTAATACTATTTTGGTTTAAAGGTCGTGATTTCGGAGGCAAAGTTCTAACTGCATTTTGAAGGTCTTCTTCCGTCCAACTGCCTCTGTTCGTCTGCAACCTTCGTTTGTATTTGGTAGGCATGCTAAAATCCAAAAAAAGTGGTCCAACTATCCCAATTTAAAATGGTCCGTCTATACCAATTATAAGGGACAGATGGACCACACGCCTGTACTTTTTTACTGCCTACCCAAGCTTAAAAAATATATTTTTTAACATCATTAAGGCTCAAGCCATAAATTTAAAATATTTGATTAAATTTTACTACTTACGATCTTTTAAAATTTCCACGTTAATGTTACCCCTAAAAACTTTCACTGCGCTAAAAACGTGTTTTCGCTAATTGCATCAGTAAAATGGCACAGGTGCACTTATAATCGCTGCTGTAGGCTAAGTAAAATAAAAGGCATCCGACGCGCTTGAAATATTGCCCATACTCCGAATAGTTACGAAGATACGCGACCGGTCCATCTGAGGCGATGGTCCATCCATTACCCTCTCCACATAGGCCGATCAGCTCTTATCGTTTTAGTGTCCTTTTATCCACCTTCGCCGCCATTTTGACAGAAAACTAATGGATTATCTGTCACTTTTGAGTGAAAATGGCGGCGAAGGTGGATAAAAGGACACTAAATCGTTATGAGTTGATCGGCCTATCTGGAGGGGGTACTGGTCCATCTCTCCCGGAATTACCCTACTAAAACAGTATTAAGAAACTAAATTTTAAGGAATATTAGCAAATAGTCCTGACTGAGCAAATGTGAAGAGAGCCAAATTGCCAACAGATGGATATAATGCAAAATATAAAAACGGGGTAGCCGGTGGAGATGGCTAGTTTTTTTATAATTTTTCCGTTTTTTGTTGCGACAAAACTGTGCTATTTTCACTCGAATTTTAATATTAATCTGCTGTGCTCGTTCTTTAAATCCACGCTTGAAAAAAAGCACTGTTTTAGCTACTAGTTGCGGGTAAATCTGTGGAAATTCAGCTAGTTATATAATAATATAATTAAGTATCTTAAATTTAGAAGAAATCACGTACAGCATTAACGCTCTTCGACACGTCAAGTTTTTATCGATAGCCGCATCCAGTCCCACAGAGACCGATTCTCGAGTACAGTTTCCCGAATTTCACAATCGGGTGTGCGGTTTTACAGCCCCTGGGAGCCACGTCGGACATGGGATTTCGATGGATTTACACTCTTTTCTTTTAAGAACAGATTCTAAACTAAAATCCGAAAAATATAAACCAAAATGTAAAAAGTACTCTAATAAATTGACGTTGCTAACTTTAATACTTAAAGATGGGAACGCATGCTTTGCAATAATATAGTTCTTACACAATCTTATGTACGAAACAGTTGACCCTTTTTTGGCCAAATCGTGGTCTGTCAGATATCCTGGACACAATTTTCATTTACTACAGAGTCGTATAGACACAACCTTTTCAAAGGCCGAGGACTTTTACACATAAATAATATCCTACATTTTCGTAATCTGTAGAGCACCAGTAACCTTTTTTCACTATTTTATAAACAAAATTTACGACAAATACCTAATGGGAAAAAACATTATTTTGATCACGGCCTAAGACATGCAGTCTGAGACGTCGATCTTTGATTGTTTCTGTTGACTGTTGCCCGCAACTGCATCCACCAAACTTTTGGAGCTTTATAACCAGTGTTGCCAGCGTCCAATGATGTAAAAATCCAGTGTTGACCGTAAAAAACTCCGATTCAATGGTTTGCTCTAATGCACACCTTACAGTTGCATTTTCCTGCTTTTTCGTGCAGCAAATAAGCAAAAAAAAGGTCTTTAGATTACTAAAAAAACAGTTCTTGTGTAGAGTTTTGAAGTATCGAGTATAGATGAAGGAAAATCCTCAAAAAACTCCGTTTGGCTGTGCAATATCCTAAAAAATCCGCTCAATCGCAATATCCCAAAAAAATCCGATCATTGGGAAAAAATCCGCAAATCGGATTTCTATCCGCCGATTGGAAACACTGTTTATAACACCGGTTTCCAAGCAGTTATTAAACTATGGTTTAAAGATCGCGAATATACGGTTCTTAAGGGCACAAAAACGGCATAGATTTGATAACACTGCTTTGCTAATTTTTTGAAAGATCAGCAATAGGTGGTTTCACTAATGCCATTTCGAGTGAGATCGTGCAGTGTTCAGAACACGGTGCGAACACCATGTGAGGGAAAGTATAACTTAATAGGACTTATTAGGAAAGTAACAAATTTCAGTATTCTTACTTTTATCACTTGACATGTGTCAATTTATTGGCCGAATGTTCTATTAGATAAGTGACCGGTGGCTACGCAGTTCTGAATTCCAATACTCCAATCGAATTCACTCAGTTTTCTTCGGCTCGTCAAATTACGTGACCTTGGCGTTTTCAGAATTCCGGCAGAATCTCGCTTAGAAAGAAAAAAACATAAATTTTTTGCTATCAGATAATAGGATTTATACAAATCTACATACAACCGTATCCAAAGAATTTTTCAAAATTTGGTGTATTTTTTTCCAAAAATAAAAAAACCCAAAAATTGTTGTTACAGATTTATGGGTAAAAAAAAGCTGTCTGGATACGGTTGTGAGGAATTCAAAAATAAACATTCTTGCCAAATTTCAACAGATTACGTTTTCTCGTTTCCAATATTCTGCTCGGTAAAGATTGTCCCAAAAACAGCAAAGCAGTGTTGTCAAATCTATGCAGTTTTTGTGGCCTTAACGTGCGGCCTATTCTATAAAGCTCAGACCCCCGTTACATTCAATGTCCTGCCACTCATATTGCTATCTTTTTATTACAGGACAATTCACTAAAGCTTTATGAAAATTTTAGAAGGATGCAGTTTACCCTTAAGCTCGAACGCGGATCATATTTCAATTTAGATATAAAGAGTCCACGGGAGCTAGGCGAAATGTCACATTTTTTTCGGTTTTAATTTATATGCCGAATTGAAAAAGGGAAGAAACGCAAAGTATCACAGCGTAAACGTGATCTCAAAATATCATGTACAGTGAAAGAAAGCGTAGGGTCCATGCAAAAAGTGGAAATTTCTCAAATCAATGTCGGATGGACATTTCGCCTTTCTCCCGTAGACTCTTCATATGCTTTAAAATAAAATTTGTGTTGTTAAATGAACATGACATTTCCATATTAATGGTGTTTTTTTTTTTTTTAATTGGGAGAAAGGAGAAGAAAATCACCCATAATATAGCTGCAAAGATAACATTTTTGTTGCTTACCGTTATTAGGGACTTATCGGTACATAAAGTCGGCATAGCCTGACTCGACACTATTTCTGACAGTTCCGCATGAAGGTTGAAAGGTTTCTGACATTTTTGTCATATAAACATGTCATCTAAACATGCTAATATTGTGCCATTCTTAAAGTTGACAAATTAAAGTTAATGCCGTCCTTCATTAAGGGCAGGCACAAACATTATGAAAGTTGACATTATTTTGATAGCAAAGGTGACATATTTAGATAACAACAATGTCAGAATCCTTTTAAACTTTATGCAGAATTGTCAAAAATAGTGCCGTCTTTATTAAAGTCAAGCTATGCCGACTTTATCTACCGATAAGTCCCTATTAACGATAACGAATGTCAGTTTTAAAACAGTTTAAAACCCGGTCCAGACTACGTAAGAAAACATGTTACATAAAAAATTAAAACAAAATTACAGTTACATGTTTTGTTACATATTGTGGACCCGACTTTAGCAACGTATAAAAAGACTGCGTAAAAGGAAATTTAATTAACCCTAGCTTTATTGAGTCAAGCGCGTGAGGTTAAATCTTGTTGATTATTTCTTTTTATTTATTAAACATAACAATATAATACTGAAGGAATTTAGTTTCTAGTGTTGCTCATGATTTATTTTTCAGATGTTTTCATCATCCGTTACCATTACCTTTTTTCAGGTGTTGCTCGCTATTCTACTACTTTAGATTTTATTTTTTTAAAAATCCTTTTGTAATTTTTGAAGACAATTTTAATAATTAATGACAAATATGCGTTTTGACGAAAATTAGAAAAATTATCCACAAATTTTTTGGGTGTAATGATAACCGCAAAATACGTTATTTTGGATTTTTTATGTTTGGATTTTAAAAATATGAGAATTTTAACTCCGAAAAAGTGGATAACGAAAAACGAGAACAAATTCTCAGCGGATTATGTTTTATCATTTTGTAATAAAGTCGGACAAGGGTTTGTCGGTTTTTATTAAAAAGCCCTTTGAAGTATTAATTCACAATGATTTATGGAATTATCTGTGGGAATATGGAGACTTTACTCTGCCCTACTGCTTGGATGAAATAAATGAAATAGGGAAATTTATTTTTCTAAATTATTTTTTTTTATTTCAAACTTTTTTATTTACTGCACGGTTATATAAAATTTATCACGATGCTTAAAAATATATTTAGCCAAAACCTGCATTTGAGTGCTGCATAGTAGTTGCGGTAACTTTTGATATTTTTAAACAAAAAAAAACAAATTTTATTTAATTTTTACCCAAGGTTTATGAAAATGTTATGCATTCATTTATTTATTTGTTTTACACATATAGATGTGCAACATTAGGTGTAAATTCATTCATTTAAATAAATAAAAAATAATAGTAAAAAACTAAAAGTTGTTGCACTGTTTTGCCGTTCCTATTTTCCGGAGTCTTTTTAAAGGCAATTCAAGCTGCCGATACCTTGACGAAACTCCCTAAATAAAAAGTGATAGATATAAGGAGGCTGCAAACGGTTAGTATATAGAATATAATGCCCTGTATTTAAAATTCATATACAGGGTTCCTAAGATTTTCCTTAGGGATAGGATTTCAATAAATCAAACAGAAATGGCATATAAAGTTCTGCGCGCACAAAAGAAATAGGTATATTGAGCAATGGTGCCAGTTTGTTATTATCTCCGGACTGCTTTCATGAGAAAAAATTGTCGCCACTCTTTCATTGTGAGCATAAATCATAGTTGCAATAATAACCGTTGACAAGATGTCTGCAAATTCCGCTAGATGGCGGCCACACCTAATTAAAAATTAGATGTTTTCAGGTCCAAACCACAGCTTTTTCTTGCTTAAAGGAGGCGGCAGGGTCCATTATTTATAAACTCGGCCAAACCATGCAGCTAGCACTAGCAGCCAAAGAAATCAATAAACGGCGCTGTTTTTCCTGCAGAGCTTTTTGCTTGCGATATTATTGATTTTAAATAAAGCTGGCCCTACACTACATTTGATGTGTTTTATGACATGATCTCGAAACATGTAGTGAACCAATTCTTCAAAACTAGTGGGAGGGTAAAAGCGAAAAATAAGGGGCTGCCAATATTTGTAACACCCAAAAAGGGGTGAAAAGATTTATTTTGCTCTGTTTCTTTACAAAAAACGTTTTTTTTACGAAAAACTTGAGCTCTGCCACTTTTTTAATTTTTTTCTTCAACTTTCTCGAAATTTTCGTCATACCGTAGAAAAAAATTATTTCCCCCATGGTAATACTCTACTTTTATTCGAAAAAATTTAGAAACAGAGACGGGATCAGTTTTCCTAAAACGGGGGATCTTGGTTTCGAGTGAGAAGATAAAGGGCGCCGCAGGCAAAAATTTTTCAATTAAATTAGCCGAACGCAAAAATGTTAGAAAAATAAAGCATGAAATAAAAATGACGCCGCTTACAATTTTTTTTGAAAAATTACGTAATTTCGGGAACGCAAAGAAATAGGTCTAAAGAGTATAATTTTTAAGAAAAAAATATCAATTTTCTCGCCCTCCTCCACTGGGACTACAGGGACCGTGCACAAATTACGTAATGGTCATAGGGGGGAGGGGGGTTACAAAACGTTACGTAGGGGGGAGTGGGGTTTTCGACAGCGTTTGCAACTAAGAAAATTTGGAATGAAAATAAGTGAAGTTTTTTTTTTTTGGGGGGGGTAGTGGTCTTGAAATCGTTACGTAATATTAGTGGAGTGGCGTTCCAAACCGTTACAAAATATTACATAGGGAGGGGGTCAAAAATTGGTAAAATCACCATTACGTAATTTGTGCACGGCCCCACATCTGACTGTTCCTCCTTTTTGATTTCGAATCAAAGTGCAAAACCCGGGTTGGACGTTCGAAGGCGTCAACCCGTCCTATTTGCTTGATAAAGTTTCTACGGAAATATCTCACTCGATTTCTCCGGCCATGTATGAACGCTTTAGGTTAGGCATTTGCATGTATCTCAGTCCACAGCCTGTAAACAGTGCGTAAGGACAATGGTTACAAAATGAAAAGCCGAAAAATATTTTTTTTTACGATATCTTTCATCAGTTTGGTATTAATGTCGAGCAAAAACAATTTTTATTCCAGTCCTAAAGGTATGGAAATGGAAAACATTAGAAAACAACAACCTGAAATGGATTTACTACGTGTAAGATGTAGTGACAACATCGCCCCATGCCCATCCTTTTCTGCCTAATGTGCTTTTCCGTTTGTCTGCGTCTTATACACGGCTGCTTGGCCCCCTAAGGATTTGCTTAGGAACCCTGTATTATTGTTACCACATTACCTACCCAAAGAAAAAGTTTTCACGACAATAAAACCAAAAAAAACACAGTAAAATAATGCGCCTCTTGTTACGGTTTATTTTTCTCACTCTTTAAGTCACGCTTGATGGAGCAATCGAACTCGAGATTTTTTTGTTTCGTAAACAAAAATAAACAAAAAAATAGTAATTTTAAAATAATAACTATTATAGCGGAAGCGTTATGGTCTGAATAAGCTTTGTTTTAAAAAATAACAATAAATTGGCTTAAAAATTTACTAAAAACCTGATTATTATTTTACGAATAATTTTTATTAATTCTAGTAAGTGTGTGATTGTGTTTTACTGGGTTTTGAATATTAAATTGCAAAAAGGTAGATTTGATCCCACCAAGAAAGTAAATATATTTCACTTAAGCCCACAAACTAATTAATCTCCATATAACGTATGTGCCTTCTCTACTAATCTCACGGAAAATAATGAAAATAATGCATGCCGGTGGTGGTGAGTAAATTAGGTGCAAATTCAAAATCAGATTGGCAGGTGTATATATACAAAGACAATTTGAAGAGCCAATTGTGTCAACATATTATTTAAGGCCAATTTTGATCTAGGGAGGCTGAGGTGTCTATTTTTACGTTTAAGAGATTGGATTGAGTTATTAGGATAATATTGGTCGGGTATTTTGTTACCCTTATCTTTATTCTGTGCAAGCGCTGTAACTGTTAACCATTGTTTAATATGTAGGAAAATACACAACGTTATGTACAAAACAAATGACACTTTTTGGACCACATCGTGGTCTAAACATTTAATATCTTGGACACAATAAGCCTAACACATTTTATTTCATATTGATTTATCATTATACGTTTTGTCCAAGATATTCAATGGTTTGGACAAAAAAATTGCCAACTGTTTGCCAACTATTCTGTTTATTAGACAATACTTTAACAAAGTTATCTTTTGCTTCATTTTATTACTGTTACCGTAATTTTCATTTTACGCGGATAAAAAAGTTGCTAAAAAGAAGTTAAAAAACCTCTGAATCAGCCACTTCAACCGAAAACAATCTAAAAACAAAAGATCAAAAGATCTTGGGTAAAAAAAAAACGAAAATTCAAACTTGGATGAGTATCCCACAAGGAACACACAAAGGATCAAAGCAAAAAAAGAAATGATCGAATGATGTTTCCCCTTGGGCAACCAGCGTGGGGAGGGTGAAGAGTGGAACCACTGATGAGCCTACGCTAGTTGCCCAAGGGAAAACATCATTAGATAATTTCTTTTTTTGCTTTGGTCTTTTGTGTGTCCCTTGTGGGATACTCTTCCAAGTTTGAATTTTCGTTTTTTCCACACGCCAGAACAAACCCGTTTCAGGTGACTTAGATAAGTGCCAGTGCGGAACGATGCCTATTTATGAGTTATTTAAATTTGGAAATCAAAGTGTATGATTGTGCTGACTGATATTTGGGGAGGGTGACCAGTGGAACCACTGATGAGCTGGTTACCCAAGGCAAAACATCATTCGATCATTTCTCTTTTTGCTTTGGTCCTTTGTTTATTCCTTGTTTGCTCTTTTGTTTTTAAAAAAGTTGCTTATGCAAGACGGCTTAGAGGCTTAAGCTCCCCAGACCCATTGAATATCTACTCCCGAAGGTTAAATTTTTCCCAGTAATCAAGAATAAGATGGTTATCTGAGACTGCTTTTACACCAAGGCTTGTGCAATGTGCAATAAAAACTCTTGTTTTCAGAATGATAAAAAATCTACACGTTAAGGCATGTTGAAGCACGCGATCGATTATTGGTTAAAAATTTTAAATTAACTGTTACTGGTTTATTGGCATAAAATCACATAGTTTTGCATGTGATCAATGGCAATATGACGAGAAAAGTAACGATCGTTTATAGACTGAGAGGCGTTTATTCGTAAATTTACATACAAAATGTCATTACCTGCAGATACTTTTTATTAAATTCTATACCTACAGTAATACACACCTTATGATCTAAATAGTTTATAAATAGGAACACGTTATGCATATATAGTTATTTCATTAATGTCGTACATATTGAAGTCACAGGGTATACGGCAAAACCAACCATTAAAAAAAAATTGTAACCGATAATACCACAAAAGGTTAAATTATTTCCGGAAATTTTTTTGAGCTCATGAATATTTTAAAAATTTTCGAAGACTATTTTGAATAGTCGAAGACGAAATTTCAGAATTTAATTTAACCTCGCATGTTATTCGGTGAGAAAACTCCACACAAACATAAAGTTTTAATTTAATTGGTTATTTAGTTGCCATAAAAAGTATTTGAGTGTCGAAGCTGTCACTGTCATTTTAAAGTAATTTTTTTTTGGATAACATTTAAAGACATATCATATAGTATGTTTTCATATGGTATTCAATACGTATCGAAAATCAAGCATCTTGTTCTTTCATATATCATGCTCTTTGTCGAAACAGACAAAATGCTCTATAAAAAAAAACAATCTTTTCTATACGTATTGAGTACGATATGAAAACACACTAGACACTTAAAGTGAATTTTCAGTTTAATCAGCATTCGTATCTTTATCTCTATCGAGTCGATCAATTAAGCAGGTGCCCTTTTAAAATTATGGCGAATGCGTGACAGCTTCAGCTAGGTACGATAAGGGAGTCGTAACATTACGACCAATCTTTGAGTACGAAACGATGTTTTTACGCATTTGATCAGCTGGAACTGTCACGCATTCGCCATTAGTTTAAAAGTACACCTGCTCGATAGGTCGACTCGATAGAGATAAGGATACGAATGCTGATAAAACGGAAAATTAACTTTAAGTGTCTACTAATTACTGTTTTGGGTTTACCACCACTAGGTTAAGGAAGAATATTATGTTTTTTAATTTTATATTAACTTTGTAAGCAAAATGTATCAAAACATAAGTTTATAAAAATCTAAATCTAATTTTGTTAAACTGCGTTTCTGCAAAGTGTGCACACGTTTAAAAAAAAGTATTTGTGATTACGCCAAAAAATTTTCACTTTAATTCGCTCTTAATTCAGAATCTGAATCAGAATCAGAATGTGTAATTATCAAATAAAAAATCTGCTTATAAAAAAAACTATTTATTTTTTTTGTGTCCTTGGAAGATATAGAGGACATATCATCTATTTCAAAAGAAGAACCTCGTAATCCCGAAAATAAATTATAAATATATCCATTCTTGGTACAGAGTCGTATAATGTTTTATTATTTTCCAATTACTCAGAAACAATATATTTTGTTGGACCAGTAGAAAGAAGTCTATTTATTACATACCTAATTAAAATCAATTATTTTCATCAAGGAGGCAGCGATTTCTTTGCCTAAAACAAAAAAATAAGATTCTATTATTTTTTTCTAATTCAATCATAATGGGGATAAGTAAAGGGGACTGTCGCCATTTGGCAACCCCTTGCAGCACTCCAGTTTCCAAAACATACTTTGCTAATTAAAGAGTTTTTCTGGATCTTTTCTGTAACCTTAAAGTGCCATCCGTTAGTTTAAGGTCATAGCTATGATCCAGGAAAATCGTTTTTAGCAACACGTTAATCGAATCCCTAAACTGAGAAAACTTGGCAAAGTAGGATTTCTACTTAACATTTTCCACTAGTGGCAAGTGAAGTTAGTTTCTGTTTACCCTCAACACACAATTCAGTTACCTTAAGCAAAAGTTAGTGATTTCTTATTGGCTCTAAGTGAATTTTTTATTTGTCATTAACTTTATTTGTGGTAAAAGAAGTATCTATCTGTGGTAAACAAGTAACTTTATAACCACAAGTGATCAAATTATTAATCAAATACCTATTAACCCTTAATGATTTTTCTGTTTACCGCTAAAGGATTTTCCGTTTGTCACAAATAGGTATAATATAATTTAGTAAATCTAATAAAATTGTAAAATATTTCCCCGCGAATTCGCCAAACCGTTACATACCGCGAATTTCGCATTTTTCGTATAGATGCCGCAATGGTGCAGTGGTACAAGCTTGGCCTGGCAACTTGTAGGTTGAGAGTTCTAACTCCGGTGGCGTCTTCCACTTTTTTTTTAATTTCTTTTTCTTATGTTGTATTGTGATAAATCATGTTTTTAGAATACAAAAATATATTTTTTATTATATTGGAAACCATATTTTATGATTAAATGAGTTTTTCCCTAGTGTGTGGTTAATAGATAAATCGTTTAAGGTAAGTAAAAAATGTATTAACACCAAATTAAGTTTCTATTTATCACAAATAGTTTTTTATTAACCATAAATAGTTTTTTATTAACCCTATATAGTTTTTCGGTCCTTTTGTTCTAAATATATGGATCTTTTGTCTAGTATTTGGGGTAAGTTAATTATTATTTTAAACGATGTGGGAATTTTTCTGAGTATAAGCTAAGCTAAATTTCAATAAAATAGAGACGCTTAAACAGCAACAATTGTGGTTCCTTGATTTGTTTGACAGGATGTCCATGATTTTGGAAAACCGAGAGAAATTTAAAAGTAAAAAAAAATCCACAGTCAACTGTTGATAAATCTCTACTAAAAAAAAAATCTAAACTGCATTTAGCTTGAAACTTTAGAAAAAATTACAGTATTATTAGTCCACCACACCAATATAGAATGGGGGACTAATAAAATCGTGAAATTATGAGAAAACTTTTGAAAAAATTACAGTATTATTAGTCCACCTCACCAATATAGAATGGGGGACTAATAAAATCGTGAAATTATGACTTTTCTTAGTTTTATCAAAAATTAGTTACTGAGGTTCCAAAATACCGTAATCGACGAAAGAAAAAAGTTGTCTGTCGGTGTGTTGTCTGTTGTCTGCCTGTATACACGATAACTTAAGAACGCCTTAATCGATTTTACCAAAATTTGGTACAAAAATCCTCTGTCAGCTGACCATAAACTGATTGCCTTTTGAGTATGGTGGTGGGGGGTTAAAGAGGGGAAAAGGGGGATAATTTTAACTTTGAAAAAAACGCAAATAGCGCTATATATACCGTTTACAGATTTAAGTTTCCATGAATATGGTGTACAAATTTTGTTACAAAGTCCAAATTCGTGGGAGCTTTAGTTTCCGGATTATTTAAAAAAAATTTGAAACATATTATAAACAAAATCATAACTTTATTCTTTCTTTATTCTCATATTTTGGTTTTTGTAAATATTACACAAAAATTTTGGTGTAAGGTTCAAATCGGTCAAAGCTACAGTTTTGGTGGACTATCCGTGCTTAGATTGTTTTAATATAAATTGCAGTTAGGAAGGAGAGTTCATATAGCTATAATTTTTGGGGCCTCCCTGTAGAAAAAGCCTCCACCTAGACATCTGCCAATATCTTTTTTGTTATCTTTGGCGTGTCTTTATCAAAACTATATAAACCTTAAATGGGATGATATTATTAATTTTTTACTGCCACCACCTCTCTATCTACCAGCCCATAAAAACCTCTAAATTTTTATTTTAGATTTATTAAAATTAAATCAACGATATTTCTGAATACATTAAATTGATTCATTGATAATAAAAATTATTATTCTTTTTGAAATTGTTTAGATATTCTTAAATTTCTTGCTAAACATGAATTTTGGAATTTAGTTTCAATTCTTTTTTTTAATTCAGAACCTATTTATTACATTATGCGTTTTAAACGCTACATGTGAGGGCAGCTTGTCGCCACAATAAGCCAAGAACTGATAACAAGTTTGCCGATTTTATCCATTGAGATTGAAGTGGCTAAAAACATCGATTTTAATAAAGTTATGAGCGTTTGCAACAGTAAGAGGTAGAAAAAAAAAAGTTGGCTTAAATTTATTTTTTGTAAATAGGTACCTTTAGGATATGGTATTGTGTTTTTGTCAAATAAAACTAATGTAAGTATATATAAAAAAAAGGCCCTACTTTTTCTCATTACGCCGCTGTCACCCCAACAAGCGGATTTCGTAAAATTTGAATTTTGTAAAATTTGGTTAATATATTTTGTGTGTCCACCAATATGATATGGGAGACTATTAAAATCGTGATATTTTGACTTTTCTTAATATTATCAAAAATGAGTTACTAAGGTTTCAAAACTGAACAGAACTGATTACATTTGAGTAGGGTGTTTGGGGGTTAAGGGGGAGGGGGGAAAGGGGGATAAAATATTTAAAAAAATTGTAACTTTGGATCAAAAGCAAATAGCGATATACGGTTTTCAGACTTAAGTTTCCATGAATATGCACGACAAATTTTGTTATAAAGTCCAAATTCATGGGAGCTTTAGTTTCCGAGTTATTTTAAAAAACGTTAATATATATAAAAGAAATCATAGAATCATTTAGAATTAAAGCAGCTATTGATATGCGGTTTTCATATTTTGGTTTTCGTAAATATTACCCAAAAATTTTGATATAAGGTTCAAATCTTCCAAAGATACAGTTTTCTAGATATTTTTATTTCCTTTCAACAAAAAATAGTTGATTGTATGGTGGACTATCCGTGCTTTCTAGCACCAATTTTTTTACATTCTTGGTAATAAGTCAAAAATGAACAATCTGCAAACCGAAACCAGTTCTGATGTTTAGTTTTCATTGGACACTCCGGATAAGTTTTCAAAAATAAGGGAAAAAAGCTTTGCCACTGTCTTAAGATAATATAATGATTGCTAACTCTTTAAGGGCCGGTTTCTTAATAGCAGGTTAATTGATTGATTGATGTAAGGTCAACTTACCCTCACCTTAAAGTCCCGGTTACCTTGGAGTTAAAAGTAACTCCTGAGTAACCAGTGCTTCAAGGTGAGGGTAAGTTAT
The DNA here is from genome assembly GCA_963921995.1 of Oxystoma pomonae. Taxonomy (NCBI): domain Eukaryota; kingdom Metazoa; phylum Arthropoda; class Insecta; order Coleoptera; family Brentidae; genus Oxystoma; species Oxystoma pomonae. The sequence goes on from OY998167.1 coordinate 58,892,241, forward strand.
ATTACCTCAAGGTAAATCTAAAAAGATATTGAATTAAACCCTTTGATAACCCGCTATTGAGAAACCGGCACTAAAGGGCACTAAAGGTAAAGAATATAAAGGAGAAAATCCTACTATTATTATATTTTAAGGCGTAAAAAAACTTTTAATTCGTGACTCTTGTAACAACAAATAAACGCAAATTTCTCCCATTTCCCTTTAGTAGGTAAGGTACTGAATTTTAATTATTATGATGTAACAGCTGCGGTCAATCTTTTTTTCTTAAGTTATTCAGGAAGGTAATCATTGTAATTATTTCGTACACAATTACAGCTTGCGTAATTTCACATGTAAATACTTAAAAACTTTTTCCTTTTGAGCGTAAGCTAATAGAAGTAATTTAAATTGTTTATGTGGCCGAAATTGCCTCATTAAAATAATCGAGCCGGATAATCATGGATTAATCTAGTTTTGAGCTTATATCTATAATTGTCTCTACCGTCTGTTACAAATTTGATATCAGAATTTTGAATCTATATTCTATTTAAACTTTAAAGTTTGTTAGAATGGAGTCTTTGCACGAATTTCGCAAATATTTTACAATCTACACTTTCGAAATGAAGTTAATATGACACTATTTTGACGTTATAATTTGCATTATTGTTAAGCCGAGTCCAAACTATGTAACAAAACATGTCATTTTTCAATACTTTTTTACAACAAATAACCTATTTCTTTTTATTATGCCTTGCCATGTTAAAGATGATGGAAATATGAAGGTCTTGAGCAAGACCTAGTGAAATGAAAAAAACTATTCTTAAACGCAATACCTATATAAGTTAAGTCTATAATTTTATGTTTTCTTTGGTATGTATAACAGGTCCTTGATTATACAGGGTCTAATAAGCTTCAGAGCCCTAACAACTATATAGGCTTTGGGGAGGCTGAGCTGCACAAAACTATTTTTAGTGTAAAATCAGGTCCGAATTTACTTGAGAATTTTTTTTCCACAATGTTTGTACGGCTCATGGTTTCACAGCACATTTAAAAAACGTGCATTTTAAATCTAACGAAAAAATAGGAGTGCAAAATGGACATCCTGATTTTCGACTTTTCACACAGAGGGTGTAACCTAGGACGATGCCGTTGTCCTTATTATGAACTCAATTGTTAGGTGTACCACAACGACAGAAGTTATCTCGGCTTTGCCGAACTTTTTTGGCACATAAGCACGAACTACTACCCATTCGTTTTTTGTACAAAGTGCAAAATGAATATTATATATTTTGATTATTCAGACATAGAGTGGAATCTAGAACCTAGGGACTCATGAGCTGGGTGTAGCACACTGAAAGAAGAGCCAAGGAGAGATGCCCTCGTCTGGTCCTTTACTATTCGTCAAATAAGCGCGAGCAAGCTTATACTTAATGAGTCCCGAACAAGAATGAAATGGCGTCATGTCATCCTAGATTCCACCCTCTGTGTAAATAATCTAAAATTAGTTTCTTCATTTTGCACTTGGATTTAAACTCATTCTCAATTTGTTAATAATATGTTAGGTACTAAATTCGAATTATAAGAAAAACAAAAGGGGGTTTAATAATTAATTATTTTATTCATTTGCAATTGTAATTTTTACTCCACTTTTTCTTTATACGTAATCGTATTTATTATAAAAATTAATGTGGGAAGTGAGTACTATTGTTAATTTATTTGCTGAATTGGCTGGTGCAATAATATAATTTCATTTGGTTAGCACTACATAGGCATTAACTTTTGTATTGCTACACGGTGTGCTTGTAGAACATATGAATATCCCACCAAAATTCGTATAGTGATAATTGTTAAGGATAATTCCGAAAGCTCAAAACTGCATTCTACGAAATCCTAGCTGATCCTCTTTTTAAATTTTGCACAAAATATTACTTTTTAGAGAACAAAAAATAAAAAAAATAAAACAAAAAACGGTAGTTGATAAAATTATTCTAAAATATTTAAATTCAATATTTAGCGTAGCATGCAGCACATTTGAAATAATTTATAAAACTGAGATAGATAGCAAGTCGGAGTGCTTCAAGAGTTTTTGGCACGTAATCTGTCAAGGCAAAGTTTTAAAAGTGCCGAAACCTCTTGACGCACTCCGACTTGCCATTTTCTCAACAAATTTTGAAAACTGGCAGCACATACTAAACACCAATTAAATTTAAACCAGGTTTAACATTCCGGTGCAAACGGCAATACATAAAAAAAAATTCAAAAAGTATATTTTCTACGAGCGTGCGGAAAATCGCATTTTCCACACCATTTTCAGTGCGGAAAATTCGTTTTTCCTCACGGTGTGAAAACATTTTTCCGCACGGTGTGGAAAAATTTTTCCGCACCGATATGTCAAATTTCGAAAAGCCTGTACTGATTCAAAGTTTCTGTTCATCATATTTCCTATGAAATGCCTTGGTTGCTTTGGTGTGACTAACCAGTTGTTTATGCATTTATTTGTCAGTGGCAGAAAACTATTTTCAGTGTATTTTCCTTACGCTCGTAGAAAAACAATTATTCCTAACACGTGCGAAAACCTTTTTTTCCGCACTTAACTGCTTGACAGAACTGCGCTGCGTCAACGGAAATTACGTGCGAAAAAATCGATTTTCCGCACTTGTTAGGAAAATAGCTATAGCGAGGGTAAATAAATAACAAAAAACAAAGAATAGCGAGTTTTTCCTCAAGAAAGGTAATGGTAACCGTAGACCCGGGTTTCCTTTTAGAAGAAATAGTAGATTAAATAATGATGTTCTAATGTCAAAATTTGAAACATGATTCTGGTAAAATTGCAATTGCATGTCCTGGAAAGGAATAAGAAAAACTATTACAGTGAACTGTCTTTGGACTTAAAACATTTCATCAAATTCTAAAATTAACTCACCCACGTTCCAAATTAGCCAATTTTTATTTAACTGCTACAATTTTCTTCTTAACAAATAGTCAAAATTTATTGGAAATAATTTAGAAAACTGAAATAACTAAAGTTGGGTCCCTATAAAAAACCCGAAACCAAATTTGGCAGAAACATAATTTGTCAGATTGGTCCGAAAAAAATTGTCTCGAAAATAAAGTGAAGGGAACATCAAATCGCTAGAAAATATATGCATAGAATTAAATTTAAACGAAACATATTTTTATAGAAACACAAAATGTTAGAAAATATTTTTAACGAAAATAATTTGATAGAAGCATAATAATGCCGAACCACAAAGTTCAAGAACCCCAATCTGTCCGACAATGATTTGAAACGATAGCCACGAATTTAATTGCTACGTTGCCAAGCTTACGGCAGGGAAGAGTCGAAGTAAGTTGTCATATTGTATTAGTTTACCCTTTACATTTTTTAACCTCCCCCTACCTCCAAATTTCTTCATAATATTGTATTGTCATTGGACCTACAGTATAAAAATGAATCGTTTGATAAAAAAAAATCCCCGTGTCATCTTCCAAATAGAGAAACTTGGCAATGCCGAAATCCAAGGCCTACGGCGTTCTAGAGATTTAAATTTGACGCATACTCAATAGCGATTGGGATGGATTGTGGTTCTGCTCATTTAAGGATCGGGCATATTATTTTCGATAATTTTAACTCGTGTCTTTTAAGGATCGATTAAATTAAAATTCTATAAAATTATATTCGTATCCATTATTTTCTCGGTGTTTTACTTTCGTTCGTATTTCATTTCGGACGTTTTATTTTCTGTTCTGTTCTGTTCTCAACAAATTTTGAAAACTATCAGTCCATTGGTAGTCGTGCCATTTGTTCAGTCATTCAAAGTCATGGATTTTATAGTGCACATCAATTTTTCAAGTAAACGGTCGGATACTGCGGAACTTAAGAAACAAATGGCCGTTTCAAAAACATTAAAAATCTATGTTCTTTTCCATCACTTGGCCGACAGTTTGCATTACCTATATTGTGGATTGGACACCTGTCCGAGCAGGTGAAAACCGAGGTATGCTAGAAATCTTTACCTTGATGTGGTAGAATTTTCTTCAAAAAAATATTATAAGTTTATAGTACCTAGTTGCTAACTGTTTAGGCTTATATTACCAAATAAAAATGGGAACCCACAAAAAAGCTGAATTTATAAAAACGTCCGAAATGAAATACGAACGAAAGTAAAACACCGAGAAAATAATGGATACCAATATAATTTTATAGAATTTTAATTTAATCGATCCTTAAAAGACACGAGTTAAAATTATCGAAAATAATATGCCCGATCCTTAAATGAGCAGAACCACAATCCATCCCAATCGCTATTGAGTATGCGTCAAATTTAAATCTCTAGAGCGCCGTAGGCCCTGGATTGCGGCATTGCCAAGTTTCTCTATTTGGAAGATGACACGGGGATTTTTTTTATCAAATGATTCATTTTTGTACTGTAGGTCCGATGACAATACAATATTATGAAGAAATTTGGAGGTAGGGGGAGGTTAAAAAATGTAAAGGGTAAACTAATACAATATGACAACTTACTTCGACTCTTCCCTGCCGTAAGCTTGGCAACGTAGCAATTGAATTCGTGGCTATCGTTTCAAATCATTGTCGGACAGATTGGGGTTCTTGAACTTTGTGGTTCGGCATTATTATGCTTCTATAAAATTATTTTCGTTAAAAATATTTTCTAACATTTTGTGTTTCTATAAAAATATGTTTCGTTTAAATTAAATTCTATGCATATATTTCCTAGCTATTTGATGTTCCCTTCACTTCATTTTTGAGACAGTTTTTTTCGGATCAATCTGACAAATTATGTTTCTGCCAAATTTGGTTTCGGGTTTTTTATAGGGACCCAACTTTAGTTATTTCAGTTTTCTAAATTATTTCCAATAAATTTTGACTATTTGTTAAGAAGAAAATTGTAGCAGTTAAATAAAAATTGCCTAATTTGGAACTTGGGTGAGTTAATTTTAGAATTTGATGAAATGTTTTAAGTCCAAAGACAGTTCACTGTAATAGTTTTTCTTATTCCTTTCCAGGACATGCAATTGCAATTTTACCAGAATCATGTTTCAAATTTTGACATTAGAACATCATTATTTAATCTACTACTTCTTCTAAAAGGAAACCCGGGTTTACGGTTACCATTACCTTTCTTGAGGGAAAACTCGCTATTATTTGTTTTTTGTTATTTATTCACCCTCGCTATAGCTATTTTCCTAACAAGTGCGGAAAATCAATTTTTCCGCACGTAATTGCCGTTGACGAAGCGCAGTTCTGTCAAGCAGTTAAGTGCGGAAAAAAAGGTTTTCGCACGTGTTAGGAATAAATGTTTTTCTACGAGCGTGAGGAAAATACACTGAAAATAGTTTTCTGCCACTGACAAATAAATGCATAAACAACTGGTTAGTCACACCATAGCAACCAAGGCATTTCATAGGAAATATGATGAACAGAAACTTTGAATCAGTACAGGCTTTTCGAAATTTGACATATCGGTGCGGAAAAATTTCTCCACACCGTGCGGAAAAATGTTTCCACACCGTGAGGAAAAACGAATTTTCCGCACTGAAAATAGTGTGGAAAATGCGATTTTCCGCACGCTCGTAGAAAATATACTTTTTGAATTTTTTTTTTATGTATTGCCGTTTGCATCGGAATGTTAAACCTGGTTTAAATTTAATTGGTATTTAGTATGTGCTGCCACCTCGGCTGCCAAAATGAACTTAAACCATGAAGGTCTCACATCCTAAGTATCAATTAAAGACTAACTATCTAAGCTAAATAATTTATAATCAGAAACATAAAATAGTTTTTCTAATGTATGCTTTAAATTTTAAAAAAATAGTATTAGCCAAAAGGAGCGATTGCCTCTTAGCTACGTCTAGCCCCCATAAATATGCAATCAAAATGTAATATGTAGGCATTATAAAGGTTGCAATTGCCTTGACTATGAAAATATTTTAAAGCGTAAAAAATACTGAACAAAAAAGTTTTTGTTCAAACACAGTTATTGTTAATGTTACTGTAACACTCTGCAGTATTTCTAAAATGTATGAAAAAATAGTCCAAATAAAAAAAAAATCCCAAATGGAGATTTTATCACATTTAGTTAGCATTTAAAAAAAATACGGATACATAGATTTTTTGTGAGCGATAAAATTACAAATATGGTCGGTTGAATTCTGTAGTGCAATGTCCAACAGAGTAAAAAGGTTTATTTTTAAAAATGGATTTTATTACTTAGCTGAAAAGTTTTAGCAAATAAATAATATGTTTCATTATTAAACTGTTCATGCATTTTTAATCTAACATTATTCAGTATTTTTATGTCAAAATATTTTATTGTTAGCCTAGGCATAATGTATAGAAGATTTTTCGAGTCATTTAGAATAAATCAATTTTTAGCGTTATTGTTTTTGACAGCGAACCTAATTTGACGTTAATCAGAGAAACCAAACGAGCAACACTCTATCAACTAAAAAGTCAGTTCACTCATATCGCTTCAGTGGCCTTTAGCCTATGGTCGCCGCCATTTTTACAAGCTTTTATTTAACTTGCAATGTACCTATCTATGTATTGGGAAATCAATTTAACTGTGGCGACCTGATTTTTTTGCAAAATTTTACACCACTGCATTTCTTTTCCATGGCAACGCGGAAAGTTTATTTATGTTTGCCCACAGTGGGACACTAGCGCTTTTTTAGCACCGGGTCAAAAATTTCGGGTTAGGTTACTTATTTTGACTTCGCATTCCGCGCCGCTAAAGCACAAGCTTTTTTTACTTTCGCTTTAAAGTGTGTGCGGTCTGGCACGCGTCCGTGTAAGTCATGATGCGTTGCTGTAGCCCGAACTTGCCTTACTCTTATTGCCGCCGCTGTACCGTACCACGGCGCAAATAACCCTCTAGGTCCATGTAAACGCATGTTTATTTTGATTTTTCAGACAAAAAAAATAAGTTTTTCTATTATGTTTGTGCCTCGGTTTCTGCTAATGCAGTACATGTACCCCTTGGTGTGCTTAAAGACTTCTAAAATATGTAATGAATATTAATATCTTCCCCAATACTAAATATTAATACTAATACTTATAATACTAAAATAAAAGAAAACGATTTACTGCAGAATTACCTACTTGCTAAAAAAACGCTACCCAACTACATATTAAAGTATGGGTGTAATAATGTTTAAAGTTGCATTTATAATTGAATTGGAAACACTCCCACTGGCTGCTACCACTGGTTTTAGGACAACAGGTTAACTTAAAAAACATTTAGATTTAAAAAGCGGCTGCCGACGCTAGACGAAATAATCATATTCTACTTTAAACTGGAGCGTCTCGCGAACCTCTAAATGAGCTTTACTGACCTGTTTTGTCAATACTCAAGTATCCGTGTGTTTTTGAAACTGAGGTTGGACTCTAAAATCTATGCTTTGCCCTCCAAGATTTCACTAGTAAACTTGCACATAACTATGCCGCAATAGAAAAAATTATTGCATCAAAATAAAAAAAAAAATATGTGAGGTTATAGGCGTTGTGTTTTGTTGTTTCTATGCGAATTCCTTATAATTCCAGCGAGCCAGTAAAGTTCTCTTGGTTCTTCAATAAACTCGGGGTAATACCCGCGCAGCGCTAGGCCATTTTCGGCGGGCGACCGCACACGCGGAGTGGTTTCATATTCGTTTTAGAACAATGTTTTCGAAAACATATTTTTGAAAGATAAGCATAACCTCGCATGATTTTCTGTCAGAAAACGTAAAAATACTCTTCTGCCCCACTGCGGCCCTTGTTGACAAAACACCTGCAGTTGCCATGGTATCGGGGGCCTCAGGATAGTTGGGGGCTTTAGATTAGAGAGCGCTTTGCTTATTTTGATTTCCCAATATATGTAACTATGTAACTAGATATGTTTGTTCGGGTGGAATCTTGCAACTTAATTTTGACCATTTTCCCGACATCTGATCGGCTTCAAATTTGGCACGATTATATAGTTGCGTTGACAACATAAGAATATAGTGTGATGAAATTGACAGCTCATCCTACTCGAAGGGGGTGGAGAGGGGTATAGTTGAAGTACGCCCGATTTCGTTGAAAATTAGTGTGTTGGGGCACTTTGAAATGGAGATAACGAATTTCTAATCAGATTTTGAAAATTCAATATGGCGGATTCAAGATGGGCGATTTTTGGTCATCTTTTACTAACCAATTTTAATTAACTTATATACATCCGATTTTCTACAAATTTGGCATGCATTTATAGTTCTGGTGACAATACAATAATATGTTATTATTAGGCAACCCTCTCCCCTCCGAGGGCAGTGGAGGAGGGAAAACATCTAAGCTTGTCCGATTTCAATCAACATTGGCATACGGGGGCTTTTGGAGACAAGAAATACGAATTTTTGAAAAGACTTTGACAATTCAATATGGCGGATTCAAGATGGACGATTTTCGGTCATATTTAGCTAACCAATTTTAACTGACTTATCCACATCCGATTGTATTCAATTTAGTATGCGTTTATAGATACGGTGAAAATACAATAATATGGTATTCTCAGGTACCCACCTCCCTCTAACGAGGAAAGTGGAGGAAAAAAAAGATTAAGTTCGATAGATTTCAATCAAAATTGTCATACAGGGGATTTTAAGAAGGTGAATTATGAATTTTCGATCAGATTTGAAAATTTCTATATGGCGGGTTCAAAATGGACGACTTAGGGTACAAATCTAAAAATTAAGGGCGTCTCTTCAAATTTGGTATACGTTTATAGTTCCGGCGACAATACAATAATATGATATTATTAGGTACACACTACCCTCTAGTGAGGGAAGTCGAGGGGGGAAAAGATTTAGTTTGTTCGGTTTAAATCAAAATTGGCGTGCAGGGGTTTTTCGGGAAGAGGATATGAATTTTTGATCAAATTTGAAAATTTCAATATGACGGATTCAAAAAGGACGATTTAGGGTACAAATCTAAAAATTAAAAAATTAATTTTGAATAAAAAAAACTTTTAAAGAACAAGCTTTTATTAAATGCACTCAAAGTGGAAAATAATTTTTTATCTTCCTTATACCATAATAAAAGCGATGGGCGCAAAAATTTTGTTTTTACAAAGAGACAACTACAAGTGAGATTGCCGTGCTTGCTAAGCCTTTGAAAATATCCTGAGGTTATAGAGTAATACAACTGTTTCTTAGCTGAATCGTCGATGTGACCGATACATAAAGTTAAAATTTTTAATTTTCCTAAATTGACAGATAAAACATGAATTTTCTCTCAGTGGATCTATTCTTGAATAGAGAGAAAATTTGCTGCCAGGGAGTCGAGTTCTCTCGCATCTCATTGGTCCAAATCTTCGGCTAAAATCGGTTTCTCTCAAGACCAATAGAATTACTTTCGATCAATATCGGGCAAAAGTGAAAAAAACCGATTTAAACCGAAGATTTGGACCAATGAGATGCATAGTAGCGAGATAATTTAACTCCCTGGGAGCAAATTTTCTCTCGATTTAAGAATAGGCCGCCAGGTTGGTGTCAATATGGCCGCGATAGAAGGCGAAAATAAGTTAAATGACTTTTTCGTTAAGACAATATTGAACTTCGTTCTTTATGCAGTTAATTTTGATACGGTAATCATAGTCAACGTTGGAAGAGAGCATAGCACTTAAAAAAGAAGAGTAAGGCCGGTAGCCTATAGTTAAATCAAATCTGTCTGTTATATTGATGCAGTTCGGGCAAAAAATATTTTTTTGTGTCAAACAAATATTCGTTCAGCCCTATTTCAAAATGCCTTTCTTTGTAACAATAAAATATTTTTTTTCTACGACCATATATGAAAATGATGGATTTCACACGATTTGCATCCTTAGAAAACGTAAAATTTTATCCGTGTACAGACATTTTTCCGCACATGCGTGGAAAAGTGTACGATGACGTTACCTGTCACCATACTTTTCCGCACGTGTTGCAAAGTACTTTTCCATACATGTGCGGAAAAGCAGTTTTATTTAATTTGTCCAAATTAAAGACCAATTTTTACTAAAATTAGTTCTTTCATCAGTGTTTGTAGGAAAAATAGCGTACACAGCTCGATAGCACGAAAGAAAGTAACTTTCTTACACTCGCGTTTTATTTCACTCGGCTAGCGCATCGTTCACAACATTCACGCTCGTGTGAAACTTGTCACTAACGCTATTTGACACAGTTGACATTTGAACTTCATATATGGTTAAGGACTGTCGTGAAGCGCCCCGCAAACGTATGGACGGTTAATAAAACAATTTTGACGTACATAGGACATAGGATTTGTGTTTTGGTGGGCTTCCAATAAATTCCTCGCCCATTTCCGACAGGTTGGCGTTGCGCTCAGTGTACCCAAGACACACCCAAGAGTTTTTTTTCTATTTGAGCGTTCTTTCATGAATAATTTAATAGGTACCTGCTTTCAAAGGCATTTAAATAAACGCAACGAAATTGGGTAATTTTTCTCCTCTCGGAACTTAATTAAGAAAGTATAAATTTTGGCTTGGAATGGAAAACCACAGTAAACAAATTTTAGTTTAAAAATTAAAAAAAAAACTAAAAAATATCCCAAACGTCAGATAACTGGACAGTCAACGTAAAACCTGTACCAAAAAGGATTTAACGCCCGAGGCGTGAAAATAAAGATCCGAGCCGACAGGCGAGGATTTCTACACGCTGAGGTCGTTAAACGCAATTTAAGAACGAGATGCATGCACAACTATGTTTTTTTAGGAGAAAAAAGACTTTATGAAGTATTTCACAAAAAATAATTGTTGGTCTAAAGCTCTCTAATATTTTGACAACACACGAATCACTGTCTGTAATCGGGCGGCCAGTCTATTCATGTCACTTTTTAATCAAGCAATATGACAAAAACATTGCATAATGCTGCTAGCAACACGTAGCAAACAAATAAACAAACTGAGCGTCACTTGAGAAGTTTCTTCTAAATTTTTATACAAACTGCATTGTTTTCGCAATTTCAATGGATATCGAGGAACAGAGTTCACCAAGTCTCCACAGAGAAATCCTGAATGCCGCCGAAGAGGCAGAGAAGGACCTTTTGCCCGCGAAATCCATAAAACTTTACAAAAAGTTATATAAGGACTATTTTTTGTGGTGTTCAAAGAAGAATATTGCTAAAAGTGGATGCCTAAATCTAAAAGAGGACCCTTTGCTGGCGTACTTCAGCGAAAAGGCGAAAAGAAACAAGAAATTATTATGTAATTTGTTTATTGTTTTGCTTGAAATAAAAATTGAAAAAAAAACAAAACAAAAGCTTGCTTTTCGTTGCTGTTAAATCTGTGAAAAAACTGAAAAAAAAAACATTCTAGGTAAAAAAATCTTTTTGTTTTGAACAAACAAAATGGAAGCTAACCAGAAAAAGCAAAATTGCTATCAAATTTCATTAAAAATCAAGTGAGCTCTAGGGCGTTAAAGTGTCACTTATCGCTCTAAAACGCGGGCGGTAAAAGGCATTTTAAGGACCGGTTGTGCATAAAAACTATTTATTAACAAAGTGTGCAAGCGATATTCTATATTTCTGATATAATCAAACCGGGTTTTTGACAATAAAAATAATCTTTAATCAGTTCCTCGCCAAATAGTACCAAACTCTAAAGGAATAAAAACAACATTTTTTAAAACCGGTATAATTCGATACTAACAGCAGAGGCGTTTTATACTTGAACTTGACCAAACTTTAGGTCATAGGCCCGTGAAATAACATTAAATTGTATCGAAAGAGAAACTTTTTTCACTCTCGGTTTGTATTTATCTATAAGTAAGTAGCTGGTGTCAGTGAAAGTAAGTTTGGTCTTTTTTATGTAAGGGGAAAAAAGAGTACACTTGAGATAAACACTTTTAAGGAAATTGTATGAGTAAAAAGAAGCTTACCATAGTTGAAAAACGTGAAAATTAAGAAATATATACGTACCTCTTATTTGTAAAATATGTATTAAAGATGGCATGCTCTTGTCTAAGTCTGAACGCGATGCGATTTTAAATTTATTTAAAATAATAAATAAAAATGCACAGGAAATAGGTATTTACGTCACTAGAACGAAAATTTGGTCTTTAAAGGTCGATGCGGTAAATTTACAGGGCGAGCTCCAGGCGAGTCCTATAAACCTGCGGAGATCAGAAAAAATATTTTGGTGCCTATCACTTTCTACAACGTGTAGTCGTGCTGCGTAATTTATGAACAGTCCCCTGATGTTTTCTGCTTCTTGTTGGCTAGATAGCCATTGCCGCTAAGGCCGGTAGTCTTTAAGATGAAAACTAAAGAAAAACAAGTAAGGTTTTGTGTTTAGGAATCAGTTTTGTATTTTTAACTTGTGCAAAATTGTAAAAACCATTACAAAAATTATATTGTAGTGCCTATTAGCTTCATACAGCTAATTCAGTGATGACTGACGACCAGTTATGGCCGACCATGACCAACATATTAAAGGCAGATTTCTATGTTTGTTCTTTACCTATATTTATAGTATACTTACTTTGAGAATTAAAAATGTGTGCTCGATTTTTCGGTGTATGTGACTCTTGATGCAGCTTCTATTATTTGATTTCATTTTTGTAAATAAAGATTTTGAAACAAATTTAAGAGAGCCTTTTTAGAAGTGTCAAAACCGCACAAAAACAAAAGCTAAAAGCTGTCAACAAGAAGTCACAGCCAACTTGGCCAAAAATGGGAACGGAAAAGGATCAAGGGACCGGAAAATTGAACAAAAAGATCCTTTATTGAGAGTTGAAATATTTCGAAATACCATGCCTTGTATTGTAGAACTTTCCGTACGAAAAATATAACGGAAAGTGGCTACTTTCCTTTCGTTTGAAAAAAAAGAAGTTTACAAATAGATTTGTTTGAATCAGTTTACAAATTTGGTAAGTTAATTGAGTTAAGTTATTCTTGTTCTTCTCGTTATTTAAAGAATCAAGCTTGTCTGTCAAAAAAAATTAAAGTGTCTTGGTTTAAATATAATTTTAACAATACATGTGTCAAATGTAGATTAAAATCTTAAAAAACATTCCTACAGTCCGTTCTATTTTTAATTAGATAAAACCTAACCTCAATGACCCACTCAACAAATTCAGGTTTTTGAAAGTAGACAGAAATCCAAACGCCCTAGATTTTTGTTGCTGTCACATTTGACAGGAATTTTGGCGGAAAGAGTATTTGTTAACATTTTAATACTATTTCACGTTGATGGTATAATATAATATAATAAAATTAGTCTCTGTGGTTTTTAATTCCAATCCAAAATTTATACCTTCTGAATTAAGTCCCGAGAGAGTAAAGAGAAAATAGTAATTTATGTATCTAAGTGTTAAAGAGAGCGTTTAACGCCCGCTGCCCGAAAATAAAGACCCGAGCCGACAGGCGAGGGATTTTACCCGCTGAGGTTGTTAAACGCAATTTAAGATCGAGATACATCCAATGTTTTATTCACAACCGTGTTTTTTAGAAAAAAAAAACACTTTATGAAATATTTCACAAAAACAAATTGTTGGTCTAAAGCTCTCTAATATTTTGAAAAGACACGAATCACTGTCACTAAGCGGGCGGCCAGCCTATTCCTGTCACTTTTTAATCTAGCAATCTGACAAAAACATTGAATAATGATTCTAGATACATGTAGCAACCAAATAAACAAACTGAGCGTCACTTAAGAAGTTTCTTTTAAATTTTCATACAAACTGCATTGTTTTCGCGATTTCAATGGATATCGAGGAACAGAGTTCACCAAGTCTGACCAGGGAAATCCTTGATGCCGCCGAAGAGGGCAAGAGGACCTTTTACCCACTAAATCCGATAACTTTACGAAAACGTATATAAGAACTATTTTTTTTCAGAGAAGAATATTGCTGAAAGTCGATTCCTAAACCTAAAAGAAGATAATATGCTGGCGTAATTCAGCAAAAATGCGTAACGAAAGAAACCGTCTTCCCTTTGCAGCTATTATAGCATGATGAAGACGACTATTAGTTTGGACAACAACGTCGACATTAGTAAATTCTCAAATTGAGTTTTACCTATAATTGTGTAATTTTATTGTTGTTGTTTTTGAAATAAAAATTGAAAATTGATGTTACAGAGAAAGCAAAATTACTATCAAATTTAGCAAAAATCACTTTAATGCCCACGGACATTAGGTGATCTCTAGGGCGTTAAAGTGCCACTTATCGCTCCAAAACGCGGGCGGTAAAAGGCATTTTAACGCCCGGTTGTGCATAAACTATTTTTTTTCAGTTTTTTCATAGATGTAACAGCAATGAAAACCAAGCTTTTTTCAAGAACAACAATGAACAAATTACATAATTGTAGGTACAAATAAATTCAACTTAAAATTAAAGATGCAGTTTGAAAAATTCATAATGCCCACGTTGTTGTTAAAACTAATAGTAGTGGTCTTCAACATACTGTAATAGCTTAAAAGGGAAGAGGGCTCGTTTCGTTTCGCCTTTTCGCTGAAGTACGCCAGCATAGTGTCCTCTTAGTTTCAGCAATATTCTTCTCTGACCACCACAAAAGATAGTTCTTGTATACCTTTTCGTAAAGTTTTCCAGATTTCTCGGGCAAAAGGTCCTTCTTTGCCTCTTCAGCAGTTTTTTTTTAGGAATAATTCATGAAGTCTTTTTCTTTTAAAAAAGACGGTTGTGCATAAAACAGTGTATGTAGGTATCTCGTTCTTAAATGAAGTTTAATGACTTCAGCGTGTAAAAGCTCTCGCCTATCGGCTCGGTTCTTTATTTTCACGAAGCGGGCGTTAAACGCTGTCTTTAAGACCTAGATAAATAAATAACTATAAATGTATTTTTTTTATTTAAAAGCGTTTTAAAGCAACAAGTACCTATTCAATTATTTATGAAAGAACGCTCAAACAGAAAAACATGCTTGACGCGCTTGGGTGTGTCTTGAACGCAACGCCACCCTTCGAAAATGGGCGCGGAATTTAATGGAAGCTCGCCAAAACACAAATCCGCATGTCTTTGGCACATCACAAGAATTCTTATGTTAACCGTCTCGTCCGTACGTTCGCGGCGCGACATTTCACGGCAGCCGTTAATTGTATACGACATTAAAATGTCAACAGTAGGGGTTATAAGCCACAGCCCGTATCTCGACATAATGTTTTGATCATGTGCGCATGTGCGTACGTACGATACGCTTTACACGCGTAACCCGAATCAAACGAAAGTTGTGTAGTTTCCTACAAATTTCTATTCTATGAGTATGTAAATAGGTGCTTCGTCAAAGATGAACCATTGAACCTTTCATAACGGTCTGCTCTATTCCCGAGAGCAGCGTCTCGACGGAGAATTTCGATGATGAATGTCTTTCATTTTTGAAATATAAAAAAACACGACAATTTTTAGATTAGACACTTATTAGATTAGGTTAGACACATTTTGGCTTTGTTTCGAACGCGTTACGTATACCGATACGTATGCGTTGAAATATTTACTTTAAGTGTTTATTATCTTTATGAAAAACAAAGCACTCGACTATTTAAACAATTTACAAGGTACGCAAGAAGCGTTGCTTTAAGCCTTTTTTACCTCGTCGTACCTAGGCGACGTATCTCCTCTGCGTAACGTACATTACGTTTACGTCAGGCCGTGGCTTATAACCCCTAGTGTCAAAAAGCGTTAGTCGTCGGGCGTTTTGTTCAGATCAAAAATTATCTAATATGCTTTTTTAATTAAACGAAATACTGGAGCTCTTCTAACTCGAATAAAAATAAAAAATAAAAATCTATCTAACTCTTGGTTAGTTATACTATAAGACATAAAAAGTGCAGGTCGTCTATTTTTTAAATCATGAGTCTATCAAAATTTTAATTGTAATAGAACGTCAGTTAAACCTAGAGGAAACCTCTTGACATTTGAGTATAATCTTGCTGTAGCAGTTGGACATGAAATCATGTTTTCACCTTTTAACAACAATAACAATTGAAATTGAATTAAGAGCGGCAAGATTTAAAATTTCCTCTATTCTTTCATTAATCGTGAGATGTCAAATTATCGCAATATGATGATTCCGGCAGTATGATCTTTTTTCAATTTATTAATATTTTTAACTATATATGTTTAATATTTTTTGCACTGATTGATGAAAAATCACCACCCTCCTCCTTGCTTTTTTTATAGATTATTTCTGTGGTAAGATGGCGATACCAGTTATGTCGATTTTTCTTGCTTTACAGAAGAGCAATTTAAAGATTTTAAGTAACTTCTGATGTTTGTGGTGGATGAAAGACCTTTTGATTCCAATTTTGTTTTTAGATAAATATTTGAATTAGAATATAGACTTTACATATATTTAATGAAAATTAGCTGCCTTTCCATTTCGAACAACCCTTGACAAATACAATTTAGTAAATTTAAAACTAAACAAGACTGTAAGAGCTTATAATAAGGTAAGTCAAAATATATAAAAAACTATATTAATTTTCGCCTTTTTTGTGAGTCCGACAGTACATCCCATAGCTCGTCAAACTCCTTAAACTTGCTATCAATTTATAAATCTTCAAGAAATGTATGACAATCTTTATCAATAAGATCGAGAATGAATAGAAGATCTTGCTTTTTCTTTAAATTGAGTCCTTTGTAGGATAAAGGAATCTTTCCAGCAAATTCTCCCGTCAATGTACCCGTTCGTCTTAGGTCCAAAGTTTTAAATGCTGCGTCTTTGTCAAGAGTGTATTTAAATTTAATTATACCAAACTCTTTCGTGAACCTTAGCCATTTCAGTTTCAACCAAGATATTTTTTCGCCATCGATATTGATTTTTATTTTGACAATAAATTTGACGAAAAGAGTTGAAAAAAGCTATTTAAATCATCTGTCCCCATTTAAACAACATTGAAGGTTTATCTGCTCCTTAGTAAATGCACCAACTGATACCAACCAAGGCATCATTATTTTTGAATTATCTGGTATATATTTCTTGTTTCTTTAAATCCTAGCATGATCGATTTCACATTCAAGGCAAGTATATCCAGGAAAGAGATATTTTTCATCAACTATGTTAATGGACGTTTTTCCAGAAAGGTCCATAATCCATTAAAAAAAACATGAAGCAATTTGATCGCCTCCTCTTCCTCCAGTGACCTCATCCCACAAAAAAAAAGATTCAGTGTCCCTACAGTCCCGAACAGTCAGACTGTAAACTAATAATAATCTTTTAAAGTAAAAACAATGTTCGTCGTTAAAAATGGAGATGGCAAAACCTGCTGCTAATCAAACACCAATGCTTTCCTTGTTTTATCCTCATGGGCAATCTCTTTGTCTATCCTTTTACTTTCATAAGATTTATTGACTTCCCTAACATGTTCTTCGATAAGTATGCTAAGTCTCTTTTTCTGTCTCCGTGCTAGCACTCTTTTTTGCTTCAAACAAACCTAACTTCAAATTTTCCTGGAAAATACCAGATATATAGACATATTTTCTTGCTGGTAAGCCACGAAATTTTGATACTTTAAGATGGTAAAATCAGTTATATATGCATGCCTGCATTTACCATCTTGGTATGCTACCGAAACAAAGCTGGAAAAAGATGTCAAAATAAGGTATGCGATATATCATCTTAAGGCAACTTGGTACTTTCTATTTGTAAATTGAAACATAATATGGCAACTTCAGCTATGCATACATACCAGCAATTGCCATCTTCTCTGATCTATCTCATGTCTCTTAGGTAAAGATGACAAAGCTATGAAACATATCTGATTTTTTTGCCACCATTCGATTCTAAAGACACTATAAGACTTAAAAATGTATAACCCAGAAAGGCAGACAGACCTCTTCAAGATGAACCCAAATGTACAAAAATCTTAAATTGGTCAAAAATCGACATATCTGGTATTGCCATTTTACCACAGATTTATTAAATCCAAGCAAATTATGGCCTTTTCTAACTGAATTTATTGATTGTTGGTATCGAGAAACTAATCTAATAATCTAAAAACTTGATTTTATATTTTTTCTAACCGTCAAAATAAATCTTACCAGTCAAGCAGTCTTGCCTATAGCCAAAAACAAAATTTACTTAAAACCGTTAAAAATTTATATTGCCAGACACTGTACTATTTAGAAATAGATTTTTTAAATCCTTTATTTATCACCTTATTCTTTATTGCCAAAATATGTAAAACGTTTCTAAAAAGAAAAATAAAGCTTAAAATTCTAAAATATACTAATTTTCATAACAATCCAGTTTTCTTAACACACCGGTGTCGATGATGGGCGACGATCTTGAACTTGACAAGTTAAGAATTTTTTGATTTATAAATAGAAGTCATCTAAAGAGGATCTTTGTCAAGGTTGGTCATCAAAATTTTAATTTTATTTTTTTGCCATAAAACATTTAAAATATAACCTGGGGGGACCATCATAAGAGATTCAAATATTGTCTATACTACAATTTGTAGCCTTTTTATAGCTATTTTGTTACGGTTAAGTTAAGCTGTACACAGCCGTTTTTGAGAAAACGCGACCGTTAGCTGAGGGGCCACCCCATAACTTCAGTTCTGCTAAAGCTAGAAAATGCAAATAAATACCACGTTTTGTAGCTTGGCCTGCTCGAGAAAATCGCATATTAGGTGTTCAAAATATTCCTAGATTTTTTTTAATAAAAAAAGTGTTTTTTTTTATTTAATATATGATATATTGGAGGCCACACACTTAAAGGCCGGTTTAACACTATAAAATTTATTTTTTAAAGATCTTTTGTAAAAGATATTTGATGAAATATATTATACGGTAAAATGTTTTCAAAAATTCATCAAAAATATTTTACAAAATATGGTATATCACACTGTAAAATGTTTCATCAAATATCTTTTTCAAAAGAACTTTGACAGATAAATTTTATAGTGTGATGCCAATGAAAAAATATTTTAAATTTAAAAATAATTATTTCAAAAACTAATACATTTCATGTTGCTATCTACGGATGTAGTATTTTAAAAGTTAATATACTTTATTTTAACTATTGTAAAATATAGTATTTTAAGAAAGCTAAACTCCAATTGATTAAAAAGGAAACAAAATGTATTTTGAATAGTCTAACGTAATTTTTATTTATTTCTAATATACACCTTATTACTTTTAAATAAAAAATATATTATTTTATACAAAATTTTTAACATCCATTATTTTAAAATATCAAATATATTATTTTAAGGAGTAAAATACGAGTATATTTAATTATTAATATCCTGTATATTTGTTTTAAAACATTAGATATTAAATCGCAAAAAACTCGTTTATTAAGATGTTAATATGCTTTTATGTATATTTTAAAAATACATCATTTTAATATGTAATACTATTATTTTAATAATTAATATAATAGTGCAAAGAACGATGCCGATGTGATACGATCAAATACTACTACAGCATTGCCAATCTGTGGGGATTTTGTGTATTTGGGATGTATTGTGGGTACTCATTCGAGTAAAACATTTTTTTCGCGGCGGCGGCGACGGAATGTCTTTCTGGCAAAGTTTTTGATAGATTTCTGGGCCAGCCTATTTTTCTCCTTAAAGTAATTTTTACCTGCAGCGAGTATAAAATAAAATGGAATAAGATTATAAATATATTACTTGAGTAGTAAAAAAAAAAACATTCCGTATACCTGCGGTTTTCTGACGTTTTTG
Organism: Oxystoma pomonae; assembly: GCA_963921995.1. NCBI lineage: Eukaryota > Metazoa > Arthropoda > Insecta > Coleoptera > Brentidae > Oxystoma > Oxystoma pomonae. The sequence continues at coordinate 58,911,896 of OY998167.1, forward strand.
ATTTTTTTGCAAAATTCTTTTTGGCACCTTCTAGGGTCTCTACCACCCCGAATCCGTCGGCGCAGATTTTCTTTTAATGCAAAAACTCATGGTTTTTTTTTTGGTTGTTTTGGGTTGGGTTGAGTTGGTTTAATTCTGTTTTGGTTCGGTTGGTTAAAAAAAAAATAAAAAAATAAAATCATCGCAGACGGATTTGTGGTCCTAGGGGCCCCAGAAGATGCCTCCATAGAGAATTTTTCAAAAAAATTAAAAACGGCAGGAAACCGTATGTATGCGGAATAATGTTTTTACTGCTCAAGTAATATATTTATAATCGTATTCCATTTTTTTTTATGTTCGCCGCAGGTAAAAATTACTTTATAGATAAAAAAAATAGGCTGTCCCACAAATCTATAAAAAATGTTACCAGAGAGACATTCCGTCACCGACGCCGCGAAAACACAAAGCACTTAAAAAAATGTTTTACTCGAATGAGTACTCGCAATACAACCCAAAGAAACAAAATCTCAACAGATTGGCAACGCTGTAGTAGTATTTGATCGAATCACGTCGGCATCGTTCTTTGCGCGCGGATTTCAATTTGCAAGATTGCAAGAGCGACGCGGCACGTTCACGTCCTTATCCTTCAAGCTTTGCACTAACTCTTACTTATCTTAAAATCTTGTATACTGGAATTAACTATAGTATACTTTATTTTTAAGGAAAAGCTTAATATAGTGTATTTTAATTTTTTGAATTAATAAAATAAACTAAAATCCTGGTATTTTCCTCAATAATATGTTCGGATTTTTAAAGAAAATGGTAAAAATATTGCACTTTTATTTCCTTAAATATCTGTATGTTAAGGACAGCAGTTAAAAAATTGTCTTTTTGTTTAAAAAACCTAAATATTATTTCCACAAAAATAACCATCTCAGGTATTAATTTTTAAAATAAACTAATTAAACATAAAAAAATATTTGAAATGACAACATGCTCTATTAAAAATTTAATAAAAAAATATTACGTCTTAAATAATTTCTTTAAAAGACAAAATAGTAAAAAATACTATGCATTTTTTTTCCGTGTTCAAGTGCCATGCTCTCTTCAAACGTTGGCTATCATCAGCGCGATCTGTACCCAGTGCACTGCTTTTCGGTAGTCGTAGTACTAACACCATACTATTGTCTAAGATTTTTAAGCCATGATATCCGTCTATGATCCGGACCTCTTCTGCCTTCAATTTTGCCTTCTATTATCAATTTTAAAAGTTTATATTTATCATTTCTCAAAATATGGCCAATCTATTCAAGATTTCGTTTTTTAATGGTAAATAGATCTTTATTTATTCTAAGCAAATCATCCACATTAGTTTAATTAGTTACTCTACGATAACACTACATCTCGAATGCCTCTAACTTTGCACATGGGCTCAGTCAGTGTCCATGCTTCCATGCCATAATATTATTACACTATAAAATTAATTTGTCAAAGATCTTTTTTAAAGATCTATTTTAAAAACTTTTAATATATGATCCCCTCGAACAAGCTGAGCTACAAAATAATGTGGCGTTTATTTGAACTTATGGGGTGGCCCCTCAGATTAACGTTTAAGCTAGAGTGTCGCGTTTTCTGGAAAACGGCTACAGCTATAAAATTAATTTAACCGTAACAAAATAGCTACAAAAAGGCTACAAAATGTAGCACTGAAAATAACTGGGCCCCTTATGATGATCCCCCCAGGTTAACCGACGTGAAATATACCCAATATCGTAATCTATTTGCTAGAAAATAATTTTCGCCAACCCTTATTTTGACATTATTTTGTCTGTTTTTCAAAGTTATTATTGATACATATTTTGAGACACCATTATAGTACCTCGTAGTTATACAGTTACACAGTAGGGGGTTAAAAGCATGCTTTCAGGAGGTCCACCCCAATCTACAATATATATCATGATCAAGAGACCCAAGAAGAGCTATAGCTGCCTCACTTTTTTAACCCTTTACTCCGGTTTTGCCTGAGGTGCTATGACGGCATTAATTGTTAAAATTTTAGTTTAATTCTAAGGCATTTTTATCACCAGCAGTCAAAACGTGTAATAAGTCGCATTCTTAGTATAATTTCTCTTAAAATTTTTATCTGCGGCGCATTTATGATTTGGCAGCAAATATATATATACCACCGCAACCCACCTTTTCTTGGGACCTAACCCAGTCTACTTTTTCAAGAATATTTTACAAAAAACATAAGACATCCAAATTTTTAAAGAATATTTTTTTTTTTGTAAAAATTTTCGGTGGTGGCGCTATACCAATATTGCATATTGTTACAATTTTGTTTAATTTTAAGCAACTTTTTTGTAAACAACATTTGAAACGCGTAAAAAATAGAATTTTAGTGTAATTTTTATAAAATTTTTGACTGTGTCGCATTTAAGGGTTAATTTTGACAAAAATCTGCAAATGAGACATCTATTAAACCTCCCCTTTCCCCTCCCTTCAGTTCAAGAGCTCAAGCAATAAGCATCTAACTAATTTTTTAAAATTTGCCAGTTTATTTTTATTAAATGATGACACCCCTCCCCCAGAGTCGTTTTCTGGCTACGCCACTGAGTAATATGGTTCAAGTTAACTCTTAACTCTTCATCAAACAAAAATAAGAAAATAGAAGAAAAATACGTTAACAATATGCTGCGTATGACTACGCGACGTGTTCCAAATGCCAAAAACGAGCAAAAATGGCCAACGAAATGGAAAAAATGGAAAAAGTCTGGCAATCTGAAAGGCCCTTTAACACCAATAGAGAGGGATGTCATCCGATTATTTCCTGATAACCGGCGAAATAAGCCGTAGAGAGTGGATGACGTAAAGAGAATAATGATAAAGAGGAAAATCGCACACGTAAGTGATGTAGTAAGGGAAAATTGGGGTTAGTGTAAATATTGTTAGGTATAGCAGTAAGTGGCTAAAAGTCATTTGGAAGAGTAAAAATCAGTTTATAGGATATTCTTTGTATATTATGTTTGATCCCTTTTACCTACTCGTTTTATTACTTACTCATATCTTAGTTAATTTAAGAAGTAGATATCATATAAACATTCAAAAAAGAGGAAGTTATAATGTAAAACAGTAGTGGGAATCCAAACTTAACGAAGTTATTAGTTTGACCTCTTTCTTTAGATGTTTTTTCACCATAACCCCCAAACAGTTCGGCCGAAAAAAATTAACCGACTTCAAAAAAATATTACCAGAAAGCATAGAATATAATTAATTGCATAAAAAAACCCTTTTCTTAAGCCGGTATACAAGATGGATGGTGAGCTTAAATTAGTTTTAATAATTTGGTGACATTTTGGCGTAGTCATCAAAAAATGTATATAAAAATTATTTTGTTTTATAATTTTGTCTATTTTTTGTTTCTTTAATTCTCTTTAACTTTTTATTCAAATGTAGTGTTATTAATTATGTAGTTAATAGCACCTGAGACTAAAAGAATCACTGTTTTTTTGCAAAATTCTTCAAAATGTTGGATTTGGCTAATTTATTCAATTAGAGAAGCAATAGAGAAAAAATTAAAAATATTATTTATAGAAAAAGTAAGTGTGAAGTTTACTTCATAACCGTAATAACCAGTTTTTAGCCCTTTGTTATGTAGCTACCATAAGTCAGTCTCTGCTTGATAAATACTCTATTAGCTAATGATCTTCTTTTGCCTACTAAGTATGCAAACTGGTCACTCATTTTTATATTAAGCAATCTCTGAAGACAGAAACAGAGGCTAAAACAAAAGACAAAAATGCAGACAGTGCCCTGTTGATAGAAAATGAGCCGTGAGCTGACTTTAAAAATAGCTACAGTGAGGGGATTCCCATAAGGAGAATGATTTTTATTGATAGCAGTGTAATATTTTTCACCTCATTTAAAGTCTAAGTTCATAATATTGCAAGTTTTAAAGAGGTGTATTATTAATTAGTTATGGCAAGACCCCTAATTATAGTTTCCAATAAAGTTTGTTAAACCTTTTTATTACATCCCCGCCGCTGCACTATATTAAATCAATTGCGAATATAAGGCGGCCCTTCACATCTCCTTGTAGGTGACTTAGCTCACATTTTTTTAATATGTTACAACCAACATGAAAAAGATTAAAATTTGTAGCTTAAGTTTAAACAAATTTGTTTCACAGAATTTAGAACGCGTAAAAAATTGCATTTATAGTATTTTTTTAACTTTTCCTGCGGCATAGTTCTGAAATGATTTTGTCAACAAAACAACAAAAAATTGGGACGGTCCCAACTCAGTTTTTTTTTTTAATTTCATAAAGAACTGAAAAAAACTTGCCCGCATGCGCTATGACATCAATAAATTGTTACAACTTTGGTGGAGTTAAAAGGAATTTTTGTCAACAATATTTGGAACGTGTGAAAACTGGTAATTTTAGAATAATTTTCTTAAAATTTTCGCCTTAAGACACACCCTTAAGTCTAGATCAGGCCCAAAGTTTGCGGGCATCTATAAAAAAATAAGTTGTTTTTTTTTTCTTCGCACTGATCTAACCCAAAATCTGCTACTAAACTGCCCCATCACCATTGAAATCCGCTGTAGATGCCGGTAATAAATGTAATAGTTATTTACCTAAAGTGCGGAAAGTGGTACTTTTTGCACGCGACGGCAGTTGCACCAATGACGCGGAGCGGAGTTAGGTACAATGTTTTTCCTACGAGGGTTTTTCCCATCTTGTTTATAAAAAAAAAAATGTTTTTAATATGCAAATATTTTAAAATAATGCTATAAAATGACACATAAGATAGAATAGTTACATAAATTATTTAATTAGTCCTACTTATCCTCATTTTTAACAATACAAAAATCATGCGGGAAAGTAACTTGTCCGCACGATTTTTTTAGTAAAGTACCTGCATGTGACTTTTTAAGTTAACGGTTAAGGCTATGAATTTTCTGAATGAAAAATAGTACCCATATATAGTAATTTGATTTAAGTATATCTTGAATTAAAATATTGTCCTTTGAAGTGAAAAGCGTGCGTTACATTAAAAATGGTGCGGAAGAGTAAAAATCGTGCGCAAAAGTAAATAAATCATGTGGACAAATAAAATCATGCCGAAAAGTACAACTTTCAAAACGAAAACTCGTGCGGAAAATTAAATTTTTCGCACGCTCGTAGAAAAAATAATTTTCCTATAAATATGTATGCTTGAAAAATTTTTTTTAGTGAGGTTAAAATAATATTATTATGAATATATATATATATACAGAAAATTTTTGGAAATTAATTTTTTATGAAAGTAAGTTGGCTATATATATATATATATAGTGTTAGTTTTGAGGATTTTTATTTGTTTATTCAAAAATATTGAGCTTTTTATTAATAGGTAATTTTTTTTCTGTGTCTTCTATAAACTTTTATTTTTTTAAGGGTTTTCAGCGATTATTTTATGACTTCGTTAATCAAAGTCTTTAGGAAGAGCAAAATTACAAAAAAATGGACTTATCTTCTTCTCACCAGGTCGATTATTCTTGAATCACAACGTCAATTCACTAATAAATACATTTCAAATTTATTAAGGAACAAGGTTTCTCCCTGAAGGCATAGAGAACAGTTTCGCCTTGTGTGCTTAATTGTGCATTTTTTTAAAACAATTTGTAGGTATTTTATTGCAATAGAGGCTTCGGTAATTAGACAGTATACGGCTTTGTATTATTTATTTTTTTTTGCAAAATTATTAGTGTAGGAAGGTTTAGGGAAACTTCAAGGATCCCAAAACCCATGACCGCCGGCGAAAATTTTGTTTTTAGAATAAGTTAGATTAGATTAGATCAGATATAAAAGTTAGGTTATATCAAAAAAGTTTTGTTTTGTTTTTTCAAGTATTTTTATGTTAGTTTTGGATGTTTTTGCCGTAGCGTTAAGTTTTTTTTTAAATTTTGTTGGCGTTTAGTGATTTGTGGTCATTGGGGACACTAAAACTCAAAATAAAAGAAAACTGTATACTTCTGGTGCTGTTACCAAAGTCTCTGTGGTGTAATGGCGCCAATAAGTTAAAATTTGCCTATATAGTTTTATTTTTTGTGTATGTAAAGGTAGAAAAATATATTTTCTTTTTAGAATTATATTATATACCTAATTGGGTACCAACCACCTAATTTTGGGTAATATTTTTTAATAAACTTTTCAAAACATTTACACAATTTGTGTAAAATTTGCACAATTATTGTTTAAATATTAACAAACAATATGTAATATTTTAAAATTACCTATACAAAATATATGCACAATTTGCACTAAATTTTGTGTAAAATATAAACAAACATTGATTAATATTTTTGTAATAAAGTGTACAGGACTGGACTATTCCTTTTTGCACAGCGTTGTAGAAAAGGAAGTTCCACAATTTGCTTAAAAACTTGTCGCAATTGTTGTTGCACAATCCTGTTTAAAATTTTTGCATACATTTTTTTCCGTGTGCTAGACATAATAAAATTTGTGTTGATAGTAGAAAATGTTACTTTAAAAGTATCGCGACTAAAAAGTGGTCATAAAAAGTTATTTCCTCCACACTGCCACATCATTGTGGTGGCCCATAACAAACAACAAACAAATGAAAGACGACTACTAATTCACGAATAAGAAGGGACCTTGGAGAGACGGGAACCTGCTTTTGTCTCATGGTGGTAAGGAATATATGAAAATATAGCCTAGTAAGTAAAATGTAATTATTTAACTTATTTAAAAATATATTATTTTTATGTGTCAAAATAAAGTCAAAAGCACACGTGATTCATTTTAGTTGAATGACACTTTTTTTTTCGGTGAGGCGATGTGAGAACTTCTAGGAATGTTTCTTTGCCCGACATTTAAGCATAAGCGCCCAGTTTTTCAAGGGAGCTTGAGTTAAAAAACAAATAAAGCTAAACCTACCTAATACATGTTGTACGTATTTGACAACGACGTGAATCAATAGACACTTATGCTGGGTTTCTACAGGAAAAAATAAAACTGAATTAAGAATAGAGCTAAATTAAAAATAAAATTAAAACTAAGAACTTGTTGATGGTTTATACAGGAATTAAAATTATTTGTCATTTTTACCAGTTTGTTTTGTTTTTTCTTTGAAACTTGTATATTTTCCTAAAAATTTACAAAAATGCAACAAACAACACCTAAAATCAAATACATATATTTTATAGCTCTGTCTTATCAGGGCTGTGGCACCAGAAGCTAATGTTTGTCCCAGTACATATAACTCCCCTATTTCAGCAAAATTAGTGTCAAAACCTTTCCTCACCTTTTTATAGGAAAATACACAACACAGTTTCCTTAGAAAAAACGACCAAAATTATAAATCTCCTTTTGAAGTAAAAAAAAAAACTGAAAAGTGAGGTTATAACTAAAAAATCAATGTTTCCTGGCATGCGCACATCCATTTTCAGTTAAAATTAAGTTAAAACGTTGAAAGTTGACCATCTTTTAATTTTAATTTAATTTTCTTAATTTTAGTTCTAGCTATAGAAACACTTACAGGTGTTCCCATTAACTTAACTCTTATTTTTATTTTTAATTTAATTTTATTTTTAATTTAGTTTTAATTTTTCCTGGATAAACCCAGCATGAAAATTAATTTTCAGTTTTATTAGCATTCGTATCCTTATATCTATCAAGTCGACCAATCCAGCAGGTGCACTTTTAAAATCATGGCGAATGCGTGACAGCTCCAGCTGATTAAATTCACGAAAACCTCGTTAGGTACGATAAAGGAGCGTAACATTATGACCGTCCCTGCCTACGAAACGATGTCTTAACGCATTTGATCAGCTAGAGCTCTCACGCAGTCGCCATTAGTTTAAAAGTACACATGCTTGACTCGATAGAGATAAGGATACGAATCCCGATAAACCCGAAAATTAACTTTAAGTGTCTAATAACTTAAGGAGAGATTATAATTGACTTTTCTCTCGTATTTTTTACATACTCTATATTTTTATTTCTTTTTAAACGTATATGATCCTAATAGGTCCGGGTAGTTCAACGAAGAGTTGGCCGAAGGAGATCGCATATGATGATACTTATTTTTTTTAATAATTTTCTGTTACTGCTCTATTAAAAAGTTTCATATTTGCGTTTTCCGAGATTATATTTTTCTGCATTTCCAGCGAGGAAAGAGATAAGAATCACCCTTCCCTAAGTGGGTAATTCTATAAGGAGTCTCAAGATGAATAAAATTAAGAAGTTGCAACTTCCTAGGGCAGGAAATATTTAGAAATTTCGCAGCGGGGACTGGTGTCATTTTATTTCTTAACTTCCAGTTTTGCTCGCTTTTCTACTAAACTGGAGTTCCTATTACGTTTAAATGGAATGCTAAATTTTTCATTATAACTCTACATCATTTTTAATTCCAAAAGATTTCTTTCTTAAATAACGATGATTTATAAAAAGTTCTTGTAAATATTCAATTTGTCTTGTGATCTAGTCTCTATTACAAAGAAATGTAAAAACATTAGGTCTATAATTTTAGTATTTAGAAAATCTGCTTCGATGATAGGAAAACATTTACACAAAATATTATAACAAAGCATAATTTTTATGACTAAAACTGATTAAAAAATAACCTTTCGCAGAATAGCACCTTCATATAGTTAAGTTTCCTCAAAAATTTTACTTTAGTTCACAAATATTTAAGCTTAGCTAAATAAAACCGTTTAAAAATCAACTTTGTACGTTTCAAACGCTGTTGTTGTTGAAAAACTTAAATTCAAAATTATTCTTCTTCAAATAAAAAAAAATGGGTTGGGTTGACTCCCAAGAAGGGCTGGGTGGGGTTGGATCTGGTCCTAATTCCAGATTTTTAGCAAAATCATTTCATAAATTTTGGAAAAATTATAAAAATTGAATTAAAAAATTGTAACAAATGAATGATTTTATACCTTTATTTTTTTGAAATTTACATTAAAATTCTTAAAAAATATGGATAATTTTTATGTTATTTGTGAAATGTTTAAAACAATGTGGGTTTATTTTAACTAGAAAAATTGAATTGAAAAAATGTAACAAATTAATGATGTTATAGTTTATAGATATTGTAGTTAAATTAACGTTTGTAAAACAAGGTCGATGGTGTTTCTATTATCTTGTTGCAAAGTGAAGCGGGTCACCCCTTAATGCCCCTGTGACCGCCATGCACTGCAATCGAAATGCTGCCTATTTGCTGTAGTCCTGCAGGTTAAGAATTCTTGTTACACATTTTTTGCCTTTTTTGCTCTAAGTACGGTATTTCTCGCCCAGATTGCTACACCACACGCCATTTCACGGTTTGCTCTTTTCAGATCCTATCTGCATATATTTTTATACCATTGAGTATCGGAACAAGATTCTCACTTTTAACCATCAATCTATCTCCCCATCCAAGCATTGTTGCTTTACTTAAATGGAATGATAAACGTTTAAATTTTCCTTTAAACTTTTTTTATTTTTGTCTGTGCTGCTGAAAATGCTAACTTATACATAATATCAATTTGTAAACAAATTATTTTAAAATTATTTTTTTCTTTACAATTTACAATAGTTATTATTACTAGAAGTTTATTTTTCTAACTTATATGGTCATATAATTAGGAAGAATATTTACAAATTTAACAAATCTTAATGAAAGACTTGTGCCAAATTTTTAAATGCTTATTATTTTGCTGTTAATTCTTCATATTTGACAACAATTTTACTAGAATTTTGCTAAAAGTGTAATTAATTAATAAAAAAAAATTAAACCGTCAACTTCTTTTGTTATTTAGTCCCGTGCATATTTAGACTAATCCACAAAGGTCCTATATACTCTAAATAGGTTTTAGCAGACACAGGACCTGAAAATTGGTAACTAGGCCTTAATTTAAGAAAATAATTACTTATGCCTTTTTTTAATAAAGAAAAAATAAATATCCAGAAAGCTCTGATGGGCAACCACAAGTGCGAAACACGAGTCTACATAAATGCCCTTACTTTTTTTTGTGAGAAAGCTCACTATTTATAGTTTGTTTTTGTTTGATCACCCTCGCTGAATCCTTTTTAAATTCAAGTAGAAAATAGTTATTATAGTATTAAAATAAAAAAAAATCATACAGAATTAAAAAAAAATATAATAAATAGGTATAAAACTGAAAAATATAGTTTTACACTTACACCTATTTAACTTCCGTTTATAAAAAAAAATAGGCTAAAGTCAACATAAACCTTAAGCTTTTAAGGTTTGTGCAATAGTTTTTAAATTGAGCTCCATAAAGAATATGTGAGAGAGACACAGCAAGTAGGCTCAAAATATACGGGCCTTAATAAAAAATAGGCCTTTTTAATTTTTAAACTCTTATGCTGTTTGTAGATAGCAACACTAAGAAAAATCTATGTGAACATAGGACTTGATTCCACTCAAAGTTTTAATAATTTTGTAATTTTTAAACTCTGCAAGTATTTGTATTTGGGACTATTTTTATTAAAAAGAACGCATTTTAGTTAATAATCTATAGTAAGGTATAGTAATTTATTTTAGGGATATTTGCACTAATGCGGTCTAGGGATGTGTCGGTACCAGTATATGCCTATCTCATAAATTACGAGAAAGCTTTTGATCAAGTCAAACACGAAATGCTCATAGAATCACCACAGTGTCGACACTGTCATAGCGGCAGACACGCTGGAAGATCTGCAAGAATAATTGTTGAATCAAATTGCTGCCAAAAGTGCGCAATTTGGTTAACTTGAATGTTGGTCATAGCCAAGGAAAAGAATATCAGAGGCGTATTAAAAGTGAATGACCAACAAGTCGAAGGCGTCAATTCTTACAGATACTTGGGTTGCCAGCTCAGTGAACACTGGAGCGAAATGCAAGATGCCCGTGCAAGAATTGAACAGGCCAGCTGTATCTTGTATGAAAATATTACTGTGTAGTCGGGATCCTAATACCACTCTCCGAATTCGTGTGATTTATTGATATGTCTTTAGCATCTTATATTACGGCATGGAGGCATGCACACTGACTGAGGCCATAGACAAAGAGTTGGTGGCATTATTGTGTTATCGTAGCAGAATCCTCATTATATCTTAGAGGGACAGAGTAACTAATTTGGATGTTCTGCTCAGAACAAATAAACATTTTGAAGTTTTATTTTCCTTCAGAAAACGAAAACGTAAATATTTCTTAGCCATTTCGTATTATTAGGTTGACACCCATTTAAAATAATATTCTACTCACGGCGCCCGCCCCAATGTCGCAGTCAAACCTCCTTTGGTCGATACTATTACTTATGATAAAGCGCTTCTTGTTGTCACTGTGTGATTAATCAATGTTTTTAACTCGGCTTTTCAAAGGCTTGGCTCAATTTTTGCATTTTTTTTTTGGTTTGTTTCAATCTCAAAGAGCATTGGGTTATGATTAAAGTGCATAAATATATGGATACCTAATATCAGGAAGTTGATTAGTATTTTTATTACAGCAATGTTTAATGGTATGCTCCACTTTGATGCTGCAAATTGTATTAAAACCCTGTCGAGTCTAAGACCATCCTCATGGTACAAAAAGAGAAAAATCACAATGAAAACTCGGCTCGAAAAAATCAACATCATATCTACGAAGTAAAGTATTGAACATAAAAATCTAACCTCAATGAAATAAACGTGTCATATCGAAGGCTACTTTTTCAAAGCACTTTGCAAAACACTACTTTTCGACGAAAATTATTTTATCTCTTGCACTGTGTGTTAGCGAGACAGATAAAAAACGAGTTAAGTCCATAGAGCCTAAAATCCCCTTTCTTCCGCAAATGAGAAACTAAAATGCGTTTTTAGTCAAAGTGCAAAGTTAGTACGTTATACGCAACTTTTAGTGCTATGGCCTAAAGGTGTCATTTATTCCCTAGGGACTACAAGTATAATTTTAGTATCTCATCTAAGAGACTTAAATGCTTTTTTAGTCCAAAAAGTTCAAAAAATAAATTTTTCCATGGACCTGTCGAAACTACTTTAAAGTTGGTCAAATTGCAAAGGCTAGCTGTTGTATAAGCCTCTCAAAATTGGATGCCGAGAGTTTATATAAAATTCAAAGTTGTTTTGGCATACCCGACTGAAAGAAAGTCACTTTAAAATATTCAAGGCGGGGATGCTACTACTTTGGATAAAAGATAAACTCTCCCAATGTCAAGTACTAAATAATAAAATATAACGGAAAATCTAGAGAAATTAAATAAAAAATTATCTATATTGAAAAACAGTTTGTCATTAATTTTCGAAATAACAAAGTGTTAAGTTAAATCAAGCTAACGTTTAATTTTTATTATTTTTAAAGTATACAAAATATTTTTTGCTTAAATAAAATTTACGAAAGGTTGCTAAATTAATTAAATTTAAAACTTTTATTTGTTATTGTTTATAATTTTAACCGTTCATTGTTTTAATAAAAAACACAAATAAAACACTAACAAAAATTAAAATTTTTCTGTTTAATTAATCAGTTAAATTTAAAAATTTTGTTAAAATTAATGTATTGTTATTTGCGCCACTGCACTGTTGTCCAGGAATTGAATTTATCGCGCCTAAATTCAAAAAAAAATTATTTTTTCAATTTCGATTTTAACGGGAACACTCAAAAATAGGATTCAAAGATCGATACTTATGACTGAAATGATGAACGAAAAAATATTTGAACAGGAACACAAAATATAGGTTTTTCCTTTTCATACGGAATAATTTTGGTAAACTTAGTTTTTTATTTATTTAAAGAAAAAGTATACATACAATACCCTTATTCACTTATCTCCTGTAAGATCAAGTTTGAACCTTCTTCTTAACGCCTGAGGAAAAATTGGTTACGAACACACGCGACCAAGAAAATATATATTTTTTTTAAATTGTTCGTTTTTGTAATGTTGAACACAGTAGCCTGGTCGCATTTCTTGGTTGGTTGTCGTTATTTACTGTAGAACTTCAATTATACCGATTAGATGGGACTGGATCCGTTCTGGATAATCAGGGATGTAGATAATTGGATAAATCAAGAAAAAAGATAGGTAGATGCAGGTTGTTTCTACGCTACAAAAAAGTTTTGATAGCAAAAGATGTATGAGTTTTTACGAGCTTTTAATATTATATCCACACATTATCAAAAAGGTAGGTAGATACAGAATGTTCTAATTACTACGCTACAAAAAAGTGTTGCCAGCAAAAATGTTATATGATTTTTTGGGAACTTTTAGAATATTATATGCAGAAGTTGTCAAAACGGAAGGAGGGAAATCTCATACCAACATTTTAAGCAAATGTACATTATTATAACAGAAAAACAGAAAAGACGTAGGACTTACAAGATATCATTTAAGGGGGGGAGAGGCTTCCACCACATCTTACCAATCTCAAGTGCGAGGGGATATTTTCAAGAAAATACCGCATGTAATTAATGGATGTTCCCTAAAAAAGGTGAATCCACCGTATAAAAATAACCGTTTTCTGGCCAGGGTTCGAACCGAAACATCCGCTCCACTTATGTACCAAATATGAAAATTATACGACATTTCAAAAGATTCTAAAGTATTTGAATCACCTCTGTTAGGTGCCTTTTAGCTTTAAATAATAGATTTAACGCTTATAGTTTGGTGACCTGCAAGAATTGCGGCTTTCACGCGAAGAAAAAAAATCCATTATACAATAAAAATAATGTCATTTGACAGCTGTCACTGACCAAAATGTCAAGTAGTAATATCAAAATGAAGAATTTTTTTTAAAATTTTTTTACAAAGAGCAAGTTGATTATCACTATATGTCGAGATCTGCATAGTTATCTAGCATTTTTATTATATTTTAAAACCAAATTAAAATGCCATGGTAAACATAGCATAATTATTAATGTGTTTGCGAGAATAAAAGCGTACAGTTTATCTCGCAGGGATTTGAAATCATCCCTAAAAATGGATATTTCCGAAAAATAAAAGTAGAAAAATTCATTGCATTCAGAATCAATAGCCCAGATCTGGAATAATAGTCAGATTTTTTTTAAATTTGGAATCGTGTTTCATTATTGGACACTTTATAAAAAAAACAAAATTAAATTTTTGGTTGGCCTAAAATGCTATATTTCTTCAAACAAATTCAAATTAATATGTTTTTTGCTCTAAGTATTAATTTGAATCCAGGAGTCCAGTCAACTCAAAGTTCAATAATAAATTTCTGTATAAAAAAATTGACGTACGCCTTGCGAAATATATATTTTAAAAAAATTTTAAGTCAATTGCTGATATTCCACCAAGATATTATTATTTATTATTACATTTTGATGGTCACTTTCCTTATTCGGTGTAGTTAATTCATTTTTTTTTTTTAACTCACAGATAGACAATTTAGAGTGACAGATTTTGACATGATATTGACTTTCAGTGGTCAAGCCTTTGTTTGGTATTATTAAAGCACCATATACAGGGTGTCCCAAAAGTTAGAGTTCGCCCAAGGGGAGGCCTAATAATGCACTTTGGTGTATGTACACGCCGCACAGTAGAGCGAGGTATAGGGAATCCTGGACATTTTTTATACTTTTTAGGAAATCTTAAGCAACATCCTCTATTGTATTTTATTCAAATATTTAATATTTTATATTATAAGATTACGAGTCCTTGCTAAATAATATGTCTTACCGGCCAGAATTAATTACAATACAGATGTATTTATAAAGCTTAACTACAATTTTTGACTCGGTATTTTTATCGGAATGTACTTAAATATGCTTCTCTTAATTAAAAAACAAAATTAAGCTGACGACAATCGGTATACCGGGTGATCCATAAAAACCGTACAAAATAATTATTTAAATAAATTTCAAAATTCTAAACCAATTTTAGTAAAATAAACTGCGTTGTGTAGGTAATCGATGACACTTTTATCTTTATGTACTTTTTGACCCGCCATTATGAAATCCAAGATGGTGGAAAAAATCAAAAACTGTCCAGCTTTCATGTTTGTTGCTTTTATTTTACGAAATTTTACAATCAAGTAATTACTGGAAAAAAGCCTTGTTATTTTTTGGTAAAGAAGTTATTAATCACCAAAATCGGTTACCAATTTTAATAATTTTTGCAATTTGTACATACAACAAATTACTCCTCAAAAGGTGGTTGCATAAAATGTAACAAATAATAAGCCTGGTTGATTTTAAACCTAACAAAGTTTGTTTTTTTTAGAAAAGTTTATTAAAAAATAAACTATATAATTTTCTAAGATGCTGTATTTATTTGTATTTTTGCTTGACCAAAGGTGCTGCGTTACGTAATTTTTGAGGGGGATCTGAGGTTTCGTTACATGCGTAGGAGGTGACCAAGATCGAAAAAGTTCTAAGAAAATCAATAAACAGTTCATTTCTGAAAAAGTTGATTACCCACATAACATTATACGCTACTCAGGGACAAAACTAAATTGCACTACAAGATATAGTGCCTAGTTTTATTGCTCTACTATAAGTAATAAGAAGTCTAAGTCGCATAATCTGCACATCTATCCGTTGGTTGCACCCTACAAAAAAGGGGTACATATCAACACCGTTCTCAACTAAAAAGCCAGTTAACTCTTATCTCTTCTGTGCCCTTTAGCCAAAGATTGCCGCCATTTTTATAACCAAATTGAAAGGTAAAACATGGATTTTCTGTCAGTTGGGTGTCAATATTTCTATACCGCTATAGTAGGCTAAAGGATACTAAATCGAAAAAGAGTTAACTGGCTTTTTAGTTAAGCAGGTGTTGTACATATATACATGTATACGTTTTATCTCTCGAGGCGGGGGAAGGGGGTGGGGGGCAGGTCTTTACATTAGACATAATCACTATGAACTAAGCAATATGTTAATACACGACTTTTTTTCCCTTCGAATGCCCAACCTACTTTATGATTATTTGAAATAAAATGACTATGAGAAAAAATAAAGTCACTAAATTTATGTGTGTGTGAAAAAAATCGACCGAAATTCAAAGAAGCCTATTTAATAAGAATCAGTCAATACATTGGGAGAAAAATAAATTTAACACTCGTCGGTAAAAAAAATGCGATTTCTACATAATAACATTTGTAAGCCATTTTAACTATACAAAAAAATAAATATAACATAAAAGTTATATGCCAATAAATAAGGTAGACTTTACTGAATACTATTCAATGGTTTTTGTTTTAAGATAATATTTTATTTATTGCGAAATATCCGGGCTTTACATGGGGTCGTTTTACAGTGCGCCGTTGGCATTGCGTGGCATTTTGAGACATTTTGAAGCATTATTTCGAGGCATTTTGGAGGCATTCTATGCATTTTAAGGCAATTTATAGCTTTCTGAGGCATTTCTAACAAAAAAATCTGGTAAAAAATGCCTTGTGGTGTACACAAAATGTCAGCCGGGCCACCCCTCGAGTCCACCTTAATATACTAATAAATCACATAATTAGATGGTTTACAAAAAAGTATTTTTTTGGATGCTAATCATCGCACCCGTCATTAAGAAGGAGCTAGGGCAGCGGCGATATTTTTTTTAATGAGATACCCTGTATATTTAAAAAAAAAAATTATGTTTTCAAAAACACCTGATATGTTAGTATTTCTCTAATGGTTTTGTGAGTTAAACAAGAAAACAAATAATAATCGGTGATTCTTTGTCTAAATCATTGCTCTTATTTAAAAGTTTAAAAACCGTTAGAGAAAAAGTCAACATGTTAGGTATTTTTAGAAACAGAATGAAATGTTGCAAATAATTTAAAATAAGTTAGTTTATTCTGGTCTTATACGTACTTATAGGAATTATAGAAATAATTAAGTGGTCAACTGTATTTTGTACACTTAAGCTAAATTCAGATTTTTTTGACTTTTCCCTAACCTACTTTTTGTAACCACGTTTTAGATATTGGTAAATGTTGTTTTTGAGTACAGTATTTTTCGCTTTAGTCCGTCTTGATTTAATCCATACCTCATCAAACACTCAAAATACAATTTGAAAAGCTCTATTCAAATTTTGGAAAAAGTGCTCATTCATTTTTTTTTAAAAAAGTCACAATTACCAACCCAAAAGATACTTTTTTGTAAACCAACTAATGACGTGAAGTTTTACTTCTCTTTCTCTTTTGGTGCTGGAGATATTTGGGTGGACTCGGATTTTTAGGTCACCCTGTATACTGTCGCATAGGCAAACGCTTTCCGGCAGAGGATAAATTACTTCTAAATTTTAATTTCAGGAAATTTTTAACATAACCCATAGATTTCGAAACCTTTTTTTATGAAACCTTCACTATTAAACTTAAAGCATTTTTACAACAATTAAAAAGATTTATGAAAGGTATAAAATTATGTGAAACCATGTAAACGCTCCTGGATACCCACATCAAATTTTCGCTGTTCGCTGTGTGGAAACAATTCTGATGGATTGTTTTTTTATTTAACCACATGCACGCCCCCAAGCACATTTTATTATAAAAAATTTTGCAAGCAATATACAATGTCGTTAAGTGCCATTAAGGTTTATAAGGTTTTAGCTAACAATTGAGGAAAGTGATACTTTAACGCACGAGAAGCGAGTTCAGTCAAGCCGGCAAGGGCAGTAAAGAAACTCGCATGTGTTAGGTACAAGATTTTACCTATAAAGTAGCATTTACACAGGCGAATATTCTTTTGATCTTCGAAATGCCGACAAACATTCGCGCGAATTATTTATTTAAAGATTCGCGCAAAAGGTACGGGTCAAAAGGTTCGGGGTTGGGGTAAAAAGGTTTATGGTGTCCGGAGAAAATTTGCTAAAAGAAGTATTTGGAATTAAATAAAAATTAGAAAAATTATTTACCGTAAATCACTGAACTGAATTCTAATATAAAAATTAAATTTTAAAACTTTTCCGACGGGAAAAAGATTTGACGCACTTAATAAAAAATAATGAGCATTGCTTTATTTCATTTTGTGGGGTTTTGGTGGTGGGGTTTGGTGGTGGGGTTTGGTGGTGGGGTTTGGTGGTGGGGTTTGATTATAAATAAAATAAAAAATTATAAAAAAGTGATAAAGGATAGCAACAATTAGGTGTAAACTTATTTAGTAGATATATACCAACCTCACAACCTACCACCAAGCAAATAATAATTTTTCGCTTTCCGTCGGCTTTTACTATTTAACCGAAAAATAAAATAAAATATTTTTGGTGTTATAACTTAATTTCAAGAGTTGGGGTCACTGATGTGAGATCAAAAATATTATCTATTCGCACTTTCGAAAATATATTTCCAAAAAATGTTACGAAAATTTTCCGGAATGTCCGTGGCAAATGTTCGCTGCAAATGTTCGAGTGTTCGGGAAAATATTCGTCGAAAAAGGTTTGCCAGATTTGGCCCGAATTTTTGGACGAACCTATTTGCTCTGTGCAAATGCGCTTTAAGCCTTAAAAGTTCCGAAAAAAGAAATATAAATAGGCGTAAATACGTATAAGTATGCGGTAAAGTACAATCTTTCACATCCAAAATAGTGTCGTAACATTCTGTCGAATTCTTGGATTCTTGGTATAGGGGGTCGTTTTATTTGGCTATTTATTAGTTTGATTTTAGTAGTTTACCTACCCAGTGTGGAAAGTGCCACTTTTCTACAACTCTTTTTCTACTTGCGTGAGGAAAGTTCTCTCAACTAAAAAAAATATTTACAAGGATTTTTGTCTCTGAAGGAATGAGATTCGAAAAATTTTGCGTGGAAGTGGAAGGTTCAGGTGTCATTATTTCGGTGCCCAAAATTGTACTTGATGTGTTTCGTTTCTGTTGCCTGTAGTTCTCTATGTACCCTTCGGTAACCTGCTTGATTTCCAGCCTCCATGTTTTTTAAGGCGCAATTTTACAATTCATAGTTAAACGCCAAACTTCAGTTTAGACCACAGATGTCAACTTTTTTATGTTTTATAGGTGCAGTTTACCAAAAAACTTCGGTTTAACCGTTACCGGTAGCCTGGGTGCTTGTTAAACTTCAGTTTAATAGTTACCGAAAGATTCTAACCTCAAAACAGTTATTAAAAATTTATTTAAAATTTGTTTTTGGTAGAAAACTGTGAGTATTTAGCAGAATCGCTATAATGGATGACTTAGAATTTATTCTTGATCAACCGGATGAAGTCGATGACGAAATTATTGACATTGTCGAAGCACCAAGAAGACCAAAAATTATTTGTCCTAGAATAAATCCTTTGAAGGAGTACGACGACGTCGATTTTAAAAAGAGATTTTAGATTATCTAAAGAGACATGAAAAATTATGCACGAGGAAATTCGACAAGAGTTGGAGAGTTGGAACATCACACAGACCAGTATAAGTTTATTCTCACACCGAGCTCAGGGCACACGTATAAATATAGTGTATATCTTTGCGTTTCTGAATATTTCTTGTTGTGGCGTCTAGCGTCTGGTTTTATGTCTATCTGTTACCAACGCTGATATCTCAAAAACGACTGAACTGATTTTTATCAAATTCGGTGACTATGCTGGGTTTTGGTCTAGTTGATGCCATTTAAAAGATATGTTTCAAATAATCAGTCCTATATCCCAAAAAAATGTAGTATTTTTAAAGTAGAAAAAAACTTGCTGTTCTCCTAATACCACAGCCAATCCAACAGCTCTTCTTTTCTTCCTGATCGTGGTTTAAATGCTACTTATAAAATTGAACAACTTGTTTACCAGTGGTTTAATCCAAAGATTAAACTGAAGTTTAAACTAATTAATGGTAGTCAAATTAGCCCCGGAATCTGCAAGGTGTGACGCAGAAGATCTGCGAAAACAGCGTCCCGTATACAGTTTAGGGTTGGATAATCCGAAGAAACCAGCTATTTCTGAGGGAATTTTACCGAGTGTGTTAATTCCCACGGGCATGCAGATGCACCTGTCCAATCGATAACACACAAAGGACCAAAGCGAAAAGAGAAACGATCAAACTATGTTTGGCCCTGGGTAATCGGCGTGGGTTCGTCAATGGTTTCACCTATTGAAAATATTAACACGTCAGGACGAACCCGTATTAGGTGACTTAGATAAGTGCCAGTGCGGAACGATGCCTATTTGTGAGTGATTCAAATTTGGAAATCAAAGTGTATGATGATATTTAATGATGTCTGGGGCGGGTGACCGGTGAAACCACTGACGAGCCCTCGCTGGTCACCCAGGGCGAAATATCGTTTGATCATTTCCCTTTTCGCTTTCGTCCTTTGTGTGTTCCTTGTGGGATGCTCATCCAAGTTTGAATTTTCATTGTTTTCGACCCGAGATCTTTTGATCTTTTGTTAATTAGAGACTTATTATCTTTAATATTGTCCACAGTGATCTGCGTCAATTCTTCTCCTGCATGTAGTAGCAATTCCAAAAATGGTTGCAATCGTTAGATAGGTTTTATTTGGAGCTTCAGGTATAAATCTGACGATATCTTCTTTGACAAAATGTTCGATTTCTTTGGTCTATAACCCACATTTTTTTTTTCTTTAAATATGTTGTTAGTTTGAAAAACGCACCAATATCTATCGACTTCTGTTCTTTTATAACTGATTTTCACATAGAGTATCGTGACCATAATGTCGACAGTTTACATGTTTTGCTTATAGTTAAAAATACCTCCTCCTTATGATACTTTTGGAATTTTTTGTACTGCTTATCGTACCGCAGTTTGGATTTCTGTGGCAAAAGTTCAATGGTCGTATTACTGGCCTCTTGAAGCACATCTACTGGGAGATTAAAATCCCAATTCTCGTCATTATCCATGACTATATACTGCAATTCTACCAATTATATTCTGCAATTTTTCAAAATATTTTTTAGAGAATTAGAAAGGCATTTGTTTTCCATGGAAACTACACGATATTTATGTCAAATATTGTCCGATTCTTTTAAATTTTAACATTTTTAGAGAAAGTAAATTTATTTTAGTAGATTTACAGTGGCTTATTCAAAAATATTCAAAATCAAGCCAAAAAATTAATAATTTTTTTTAAGTATTACTTTAGGCACCCATATAAATGTGAAAAGTGTGTGCCTTCCGCACGCAAGTAGAAAAAAATATTTCAGTTATTTACCTCGATTTGTGCTCATATAATGTTAATTTAACAAAGCTAATTGTGCATTTATTTTAATACCTAATGATATTTAATGTATAAATTACCTCATTAAAATTTTCTATAATACTCAAAAAAAATATATTTTAAACGACGTCACTGACAAGGCCAACCCCTAGAAAATGCATTACACACGCCTAGAAAATACAACGGTACAGAGTGATTAAATTTTCATAATATATAGGGTGACCCATAAAAAACCGCAGATTTTCTTTTAGGGTATAATTTCGTTACCACTTGTCCGATTTTATTTTTTTTTTACTGAAAAGTTAAAACTTCAGACTACAGGATCCTGTCACCACAATTGCCATTTCGCTGAAATTCAAGATGGCGGACGCTTTTAAAAAATGCCAATTTTTTTATATGCACCACTGTCTTTTCTGACTAACGTCAGGTAAAAAACCACACCGTTGACGTGTTCAAAAAGGTATCACTTGTTAAAATTAGTCACCAAATACGAAAGATGTAATACAATTAACAGGGCGAATTTTTAACCTCCAAAGAATGAATTTTCTGTTTAAGCATAGAGTTCTACTATACTTTGGAAAAATTAGTTGAGATATGTTTGTGAATCAGTAGATTCCTCTCACGCCAGTAGTCAAGGGAGTAGTTTTTTGGTTTTGCTAAAACGTGGATTTGGATCTATTGTCAATGTAATGTCAAAAACACCCAAGAACTTTTAATAAGAGGCCAAAAACTCACTTTGTTAATTTTATTCCACCTTTCGTATTTTATGACCAATTTTAAAAAGTGATATCTTTTTGAATACTTCGAGGATGTGGCTTTTTAACTCACGTTAGTCAGGAAAGACAGTGGTGAAAAAAAAATTGGTAGGGAGCGAAATATTGGCATTTTTCAAATGCGTCCGCCATCTTGAATTTTACTGAAATGACAATGACAAGGTGACAGATGAAAGCTTTGGCTTTCCAATAAAGCAAAAATTTTTGATATGGGACAAGTAGGCACGAATTTATACCTTAAAAAAATGTGCGGTTTTTTATGGCCCACCCTATATATTATTATTTTTTTGAGTTTATATTTTCATGATATTTGTGCCTATTTTTTATAAATAAAACTTTTTTTACAGCACTCTTATTAATTTTAATTCCGGAGTTAAGTTAATCCTGAGTTAAAAATCATTTTGATAGGAGAGTATCCCTACCCAAAAAAAATAAAGTGAGCAAACTGCCCCCATTCGAAACTGGTAGACAATATTAAACTTGAGAGTAAACTGAAGTTTCAAACTTCCATCTTAATTGTTATTACTTGTTCACAACGTTTCGATTGGTTATGTATCTGCAATCGTCATTCAGTGAATACTGACTATTCAAAAGGTTGTTAAATAACAATATAAAGCACTGATTTCACAAACCTATTTTATTTCCTTTGTCACATCAGCGCATTGTTTCGTCCCATCTTCATAGCAGTTAAGTAATAAGTTAACACTTTATTTACTTCTAATATTTTACACTGAGATTTACTAAGATCTAAAATAGCACCCCCCACAGGTCTAAATATTTACACCTGTGAGTACTAAATTTTAAAACAAATTTTCAGAAAACACTTACCCATACAGAAAAGACACAAAGTTATTGATTATTTTGTATTGCTTGCACTGCCTTTTTCCCAAAATACACCATATTTTAGAAGAAAATGCCCTAAAACTTTTTTTTTTTGACAGGTTTTAAAATGGCAAATGGTGAATACGCCAACAATTTGGCACATAATAGCTTTATTATTTGTGTTTGAGGTTATAAAGTTGGTGATTTTTTAGACCACTTCAAGGGGGGTGGTTTAAATTTATAGCCCCCAGAAAGGATTGTTTTTTGGCATTTGGTAATAAGTTCGTTTATAATTTCCTTAAGTAACCACTTTTACAAGAATTAATTTACCTTATTTAATATCCCAAGTTCTTCATTACCCAATAAAACACCTTCCATTTTGTCCAGAAAGACGCCATATTTTGAACCCGTTTTCAGCACAAAAAATATATTAGGACGGCACTACGAAGCAAAACAAACATAAGTTAAGGTTAATGATTATGCACGAAAAATATTCCAAACAAAAACCCAAAACAACTGTATTAACTTATTTAAAACATTGAGATTACCTAAAAGCTCAGTCAAAAAAACTTTCCTTACTCAAAGCCCACTCATTTTGAAGATGTAGCTTTCATCAGTAGAGGTTGGTGCAAGCCAAGGTGCAGGCAGAGGTAAAAAATTCGAACTCGCTCTTTGTGATTGAATGCAGCGGTAATACATTTCATAAGTACTCCTTATTTTATTATTACTCATCTAAATAGTTTTGTGACATCAAGTATTAATTGTAAAAATTAATTAACAAGGGTAAGTTTTATTTAGAGTGACATATAGCTCCAATGTTAATTTATTCTACAGAGTCTTTACTATCTAAACCTTGCGCGGCTCTAAATCGGAAATTTCCTTAAATACGACAAAAGGGTGTGCTAAGATGATTATTGAATAAACGAATTTATTAAAATTTTTCTTAGAAATCAAACTATGTCCAAAACTCAAGGAGGGTTGGTTTAAAATGCTTAAAACCAAAAAGTTCACTTAAACTTAAGACCTTTCTAAAATAGACTAAACCTTTTCAGTAAATCCCACCCTTAATATTCTAGAAAATTTAATAGTAACTTATCGTTACATAAAATTGGCATGCCTAACACTATTTTTAACAGTTCTGCACGAAGTTTAAACAAGGGCTAGACAATTTACCCAGCTGCTTTGAAACGACTGGAACAAATCCCAGCAAATACTCAGGTGCTCTTAACAACTATAAAGAAGATAATACAGGTCTGATTATTATGACAAAAATTCGATTAGACGGCGCCGGCGCTCTTCTTAGTTACCGGTGCTATCCGCGAGCTTTTTTTGGCGCAGTCGACTTTGATAATGTTTGTGCAGACCTTGAATAAGAAGAGCATTAGTTTTAATTATGCCAACTTTCTAGATGGCGCTATATGAGCATGTTTAGATAACACCAATGTGTGTGGTCCTTCTGATTACTCCCAAAGCTTCCCCATTGTTTTCGTTAAATCTATTTTGAATTACCCGGTATAATTTTTAAACTCTACTAAAGTGGGATCAAATGTAAAATTTCATACATGAAAAATTTATTATTTCAAAATAACATAATTGCTTATGGAAATTAACAAACAATGTTAAATTAGCAGCACACAAAAGACTTGTGAATAGGTAGATAGTTCTAACTTGAAGGTGAAAAGAAAAATTAATAAATAAACAGTATTGTTAAAAAAAGGTTTTGACCATGTTAAAGAGCTTTGTTGTTATTCATTAAGGCGGTATCTCTAAGACCACATGCTGAAATTTATAAGTAAAAATATATTATAAACTTCGATAGGTGCTTATCCGTTTAAAAGTCGATTATTTATTTATACGCGCCTAAAACCGGTTTTATTTAAGTTTATAAGAATCAAAAATATATTTTGTTTGAGGCTTTGATAAGAACCAAGTACACATTTTGTTGGAAAGTTAAGTCCCTATCTATTCTTATTAAACATTTCAGCAAAAATGTTTCTCGAGTTTTTATTAAACCTCGTACAAAATGTTTTATTGTTCTTATCAAGCTTTCCTTCCTTGAAAACTACCTTCCTCTAAAATTAACGAAACCTTTTTACTGAAACAGTGTAAATCTATCTAATAAATTTTTAGTCCTTACTTAACTTTCCAACAAAATTTGTGCCTGGTTCCTATCAAAGCCTCAAACAAAATGTTTTTTTTGATTCTTATTAGACTTTCCAGCAAAAATGTCTCTCGAGTTTTTATCAAACCTCGTACAAAATGTTTCATTGTTCTTATCAAGTCCTTCCTTCAAAGCTGCCTTTCTCTAAAATTAACAAAACCTTTTTACTCAAAGAGTACAACTAAAAATATCAACTACTTTGTCGGTCCAAAAATAAGATTAATTTTTTGTATTTTTAAAATGCGAACATTTTATATGTTAATTTTTTTTAAATATGGCCTTAGAAACTATGGCCGGTATGGTTCATACAGGAGTCTCTCTTTGTTGTAAGTTTAGCATTCCTTTTTTATAAATAGCTTTTTTTTAAGAGTTATATTGTTTTTGATCTAAGTTTTATTGGAACCCTTTGAAGATGAGCTTTATTTGCTCGAAACGCGTCAGAGATAATAGGCATTAGTGAGCAAATTAAAAAATGTGAAGGAAAAGGACCACTGTTTTTTTTCTATAAAATAACGATATAACCCAACAACTTTCCAAAAATTTAACAAAAATTATTATTTATTACCAACATATTTTTCTGTAAAAGTATTGTTGAGTATTTCTTTGGCTACGTTGGCAGCAATGCACTAAAGCATTTCAAAAACTTTTTCTAATGCTGTTTTAAAGCGCATAAACCGCTTTCTTAAATCGCTTGTAAATAAAATCGATTACTGCTTAAAACGCTTTTAATGGAATTATACAAAAGCGTTTCAAGAGGCCCGTATAAACAAAGTATATGAGCCAAAAACCTATTTAAAAAAGAGGATTAAGTGTTAAGGGTTATGTCGGTGTGACTAGCCAAAAAATTTACAAGGTTTCAAAGAACGCCGCCCATTAGGTGTTTTCAAATTTTAATATGTTATAGGGGAAGGTCAGAAATTTTTTTTTATCATTGACAGCCTACAGGGAGAGCCACAAAATAAGGTTAAGGTTAAAAAATTGACTATTTTGTACCTCAGTTAATCCTTATTTTTTCGAAAACTATGAAATGGAGAAAAGTGAGCTTTAAATAGGTGGTTTAGTAAATCAGAACTAGCATTTTTTGCACTTACACATTAGCACGTATTTATACAGGGAGGCAAAAAGAATTGTTCAAAAATTTCTGACGCACCTCAAAGCAATAATAATCGCATAGTTTTTGTGTATATGAGCAGTGGAGTACCAAAAGGATTTTTCTTGGGAGGAGGGGTGGTTCTACCGACTCATAGGAAAATATTAATTTTTCTTTTACCGACTGGGATATTAAGTAGGTAGGTAGTTTAATATATATATATATATATATATATATATACAAACTTTACGTTTGCTGCATAGTAATCTTTTCAAACAACGTTAGTAAGGGAGGGGGACTTGAATATACCGGGTTTAGTCAATGTCTTTTCTGCGATAGCATGAAACACTTTAAGGTGATGTAATATTATTACGTAATAATTAAATATTACGACTCGACTTAAAATATATTTGTTGTCAAGTTTGTGTCTATAACTACCTACTTATTATCCCAGTAGGTACCTCCCAAAAAAATATTTGTGATACGCCATTGATTATATGCATATGATATTGGCAACTATTTATTGGTTTATTGCTTTGGGGACCATCAAATGTTTTTAGCCTCCCTGTAAAGTGGAGCAGGCTAATGTGTAAATACAAAAAAATGTTAGTTCTGCTTTACCAAACAAAATATTTAAAATTCACTTTTCTCCATTTTATGGTTTTCGTTAAAACAAGGATTGCGTGAGGTACAAAATATTCAATTTTTTAATTTAAACTTTATTTGTTGGCTCACATATTAGAACTAGAAAAAATTTAACGGGTGTCCATGCTCGATAAGAAATTCGCGGGGTTCTTTAAGATTTTTAATAAGAAGTAAGTACAAAAATTATTCTTTAAAAGTCTGCTTAACGTTTTGTAAAGCCATTAAGTGCAGCCGTTACTCAAAGATTGGGTTGAATAAATATTTCATTTTAAATAAGCCAAATCAAATTTAACATTTTTATTGCATTCTTCGTATCCACTTTTATTGTGGGCGTTGGCTAATGTAAAATTTGGAGTTCAATACCTTCTCCTCAATGCAGAGGAATGGCGTTATAGGTGTCAGTGACTTTTGAATGGATTGTGAGAGAAAACGTCACCTCATTGCCTATACAAGAAAAATTATCGGAACTTCATACTAAAAGTAATGAGTAATTTACATTTTGCTAAGAAATTTTGCTACCGTTTGGAAAGCATAGTGGGTAAAGTACCATATGGGTTAAGAATAAAAAATTTTGCTCATATTAAGCGTCCATAAGTTAATATTTTATCCCAGTATTATTGGGGACATTTCAGGCCAGTTAAAATTAAAAAACAAATGGTGAAACAACTTTTGGTTTGTGTTACCAGTATAACGGAAGAAGGAATAAAGACGGCAAACATCAGGTAATTTAAGTTTATGTGACTTAAACCATGGCGTTATTTTTAAAATTTTTGGCGATTCCAAAATCTCTTAAACGATGCCTGTTGTTAATCCTTATCGTTAATAAACATAAGCATAATAACTGTCAAATGTACCCTGTTTCATTTTGCACAAAAACTTTTTATTGTGCGCGAATGATTTAACTTTGACTAGTATGAAAATATTTTGATTAAAGTAAAATTAAAAAAAAGCAAAGTTTAGTGTGCATATAGTAGGAGTAGTGCAAGTAATAGTGGAAAAGAACTCAAAAACACCTTTGTAATTTTTTTTAATTTAGCTGTGTAACTTAAAAGTATGTATACTTATTACACAATTGTGTACGAAATAAACACCGCTGTGTATAAAATATACTATAAAACGTAATTTTGTTGCACAATTTTGTGACCAGTTACAATTTTTGTAAAAAAATTCCGAAATTTTTTTCCGTAAACTTAAACCGCTGTTATAGTTATTCTTATAGTTAACTTTTTCTTTGGATTGTTTTAAATTACGGAAAACGTTAAGTTAAGGCAGGTTTACCCAACTTTTCATATTCATAATTCATAACTTTAATTCATAGTGTATAAGCACAATTTTAGTGTTAATACATAATTTAACAGCACTTGTTTATCCAAGAGTTTATAAGCATAGTGCATTAGGATAAATTTTGAAAATTGAAATACCAAATTGACAAAAAAGAAGAACAAAAAAAATGTTTTTCCTTACCTAACCTCAACAGGTTAGGTATTCTTCCTTCTTGCTAAATTTCTGTTTTCTATTATCAGCTAAAATCAATCACTCCTATTTTGAAATCAACCAACCAAAATGTTTTCTTTGCGTTTTTTATATTGATAGTGCATAAAGTTAAAATTAAGCTACTTTTAAATTATGCACTATGCTTATGAATTGTGAATTATAATTAAGAAAACTTGGGTAAACACTTCTGTAAACATTTATTTATTTAACATTAAGACTACGAATAAAATTGTACTTAGGTTATAAATTATCAATATGAAAAGTTGGGTAAACCTGCCTTTAATTTTGTTTAGTTGGAATAGTTGATTTCGTAGATAGAAAATACCCTTTTTGCTACGATAAAACAATGCAGTAGTTGTTAGCGTTTCGGGAATGCCAATCTTCATTGTTGATGGCGTTTTAAATGGCACAAAGAAGTGTAAATAATTATAATTTATTAATAATTATCAATTACTATTTAGATACTTGCCACAAAGAAATTGACATAAATAATTATTATAGTAATTAATGTGGTTTAATACTATATTATTTGTCAATAAAAGACAGTTGGCTTTACACCAGCAAAAAGAACAAAATAACGATGTGAAACTGATGAATATCTTAGTAGAAAGTGATGCTTGGAGGCACACTGCGGCTTATAGGAAGAATCGCATCATTTGTGTTGGTCATGTACATTTCAAAAATTCAAAAATGTAAGAATTTTTATGGAAATTTTTAAAGTTACACAGATTGTTTTCAAAATTTTAGAAATAACTTAGTTTTGTTTAAACTATAGAATAGATTTTATTATTGACTTTCATCTAACATATTAAAATTATACTTTATAAATTTTTCACAATTTCCGCTTACGCCAACGTTTGATATTTCAAAGCAAAAATATTTGTTTTATATACTTTCATCAAAAACATGATTTTGGTAACTGTCTGCAGATAACTAAAGCATGACTTTTTTGGTTACCGATGGCAGAAAACTTTTTTTTTGTTCACGGGTGCAAAAAAAGATTTCTGTCCGCTTTTTACCCAAAATTAAAGAGAAATAGCGGAAAATAGTAATATCGAAAAAAATGAATTAATCTTGCCTAAAAATTAAGCCATTTTCGCCAGTTTTCACCAAGTATTTACGAAAAAATCAATTAAAAACATCGTCAAAATATCAAACTGTCAAAGACTAAAATTTCGCAACAATGAACGTCACCGAGTAAAAAGGTACATCGCCATGGAAACCACTGTTATTTCATTTACCAGCAGCCTTGATTCATAGTCTAAAGATGGTGTGTTGCGAGAAGTGTTCTTTGTTCTAGATTTTTAAAAGTATTTTCCTGTTTTTCCTGAATTTTTTTATAAAGGTATTAAAAAAAATAGTGTTAACAACTCGCGGCTAAACTGTGTCTTTTTACTCGCCCTTTTAAATACCTCGCTATACCACTTTTTTAGCCACCAGTTGTGAAAACTACTATTTTTAAATTAAAGTTTTTCTGACGATTCTTGAAGAAGTTTTTTTTCCAAGCCTTTCTGTTAATCTACATATTAATCCGTTCATAATTTTCAATTGAACTATGAGTTAAATCATTTTAGTACCCCATTTTCTAAAGACGCGTTTGTAAGTTAGCAAACATAATTTTGACCATTTTTCTCTTGAATTTGAAAAAGAAATTTTTCTCTTCACCACCTATTCAGTTAAATTTTTCCGAGATAAACATACCTAGTCTTACATGGATGCAATTCTCAAAGATAAATATCAGGATATCAATGGTAGATCTAAAGAATAAATTAACAATTTTTTTCACTTTTACTATTAATTGATGAGTAAGACACGGACAGACAGTTCTGTTTACCGTTTATGTTTATTTATTTAATGGCATACTGTAGTTTATTTTATTTTTAAAATTAGTTCCATTCTTTTAAGAACACAAAGTAACATAAGACCTAGACACTTTTTTTTAAATTTTACCCATAAAAAATTGACTCAACTTGACCTATGTAAGTATTTTACCCTGGGGTTACCCTATTTAGCGAAAAACTTTGTGTTGGTATAAGCTAACTTTAAACGCATTTTATTTTAACGAACTTTAGAAGTTTAGGTCTATTCTCCATTAACACAATTGGTAATAATGCTATAAACACTCCCAAGCAAAATATCATCACGAAACATCGTGATTACCCATAAGGAAGGATTAAAGTTGGTGGGGGTAAAAAGGGCAAAGAAGAGACAACTTATATACTACTTACCGGAACTGAAATAATCTAGTAAGCGATGTCCCAACGGAACTTGCCGATATTAAAACGATGACACTCGCGACAATCGCGAGTATATATCGATCACAACAACAAAAACCGCGAAGAAATGAGGATAACTTTCCGAAGATAGAGCCTTACCGATCAATACGAATCGATAGATCGAAAAAGAAAGAGAAACCAACACAGTCAAAGGCTTGTCCGCTGACTAAGCTTGCGGGTCGCGAAGAGTTGGTGTGAGAGTAGACATACAAGCAATGGAGTGAAGAATGAAGAGAATTGTTTTCACTGCTTCGTTTCTTCGGGTTGTTCTCTAGGTCAGCGTTTGACTTGAAAGTGTGCGGTTCTTGGTTCACGTTGACCAAGCGGTTGTTTTGGAGCAAAAACGTTTTGTTTTTTTTTATCTTCAGCATGCATGTTACAACGTTACGAACGGTTTAGCTTTAGTGATTGTTTTAAAATAAATAATTTCAAAAAATGCGCGATACTTCCTCATTTTAAATAATTCTCAAAATAAAATTTTAATTCAGATTTAGCAAGTAAATTATTTCGGTGGTGCTTCTTGTTAATTATACGTTCGTTGCATTTGTATTATAAAATTTCTGAACCGGACGTCAATTTTTTAATGTACTTAACTTAAAAAATTGCTAAACAAAATCAGCAGATTATTTTAGATTTTTTACTTACTCGCGTGCGGTAAAGTGTACTTTACAACCCTCTTTTTTATGTGGAAGATTATACTTTACCGCAAAGTATGCGGTAAAGTTAACGTTATGGCACTTTACAGCACACTGTGCGGTAAAATTATTACGTTTGCTTCAGAAAATTAAAATAAAGATATTTATATTTCTTTTTTCGGAATTTTTAAGGCTTATAGGTAAATCTTGTACCTAACACTTGCGAAAAGTGTCTTTACCGTCCTTACCATTGCGTGCGGTAAAGTATCACTTTCCGCACTTGTTAGGTAAATAACTATTAAAAGGTTTAATTAAAGTAATTTTTACCACAAGCGTGCAACTTGAGTTTTGTAGCTTATTTTCGAGTGGAATGCAGAGGTGAATCGATCGTTGTGTTGAGAAAAAGTGATAGAGCTGCGCGCAAACTTGACAATAAAACAATAATTTATAATAACAAAATATAAAGTAAAATACTTTTTTTTAATACCTTCATCAAAAAAATGATTTTAGTAACTGTCTGCAGATAACTAAAGCATGGCTTTTTTAGTTACCGATGCAAAAGACTTTTTTTGGTTACGGGTCCAAAAAAAGACTTCTTTCCGTTTTTTACCCAAAATTAAAGAGAAATAGCGGAATATAGTAATATTAAAAAGTCTAATTAATCTTGCCTAAAAATTAAGTAATTTCCGCCAGTTTTCACCAAGTATTTACGAAAAAATCATTCAAAAAAATCGTCAAAATTTCTAACTGTCAAAGATTAAAATGTCGCAACAATGAACGTCACCGAGTAAAAGGGCAAATCGCTATGGAAACCGCATTGTTATTTCATTATCAGCCGCCTTGATCTATAGTGTAAAGATGGTGTGTTGCGAGAAGTGCTCTTCGTTCAATATTTTTAAAAGTATTTTCCTGCGTTTCTTTGATTTTTTGATAAAGGTATTTAAAAAAATAGTGTTACCAACTCGCGGCTAATCTGTCCTTTTTTTTACTCGCGTTTTCAAACAACTCGCTGCGCTCGTTAATTAAACCAACGCTTGTAGAAAAAGCACTATTTTAGCCACTAGTTGTTAAAACTACTATTTTGAACCGCTGGAATCTTGATAAAGGGCTCAAAGTTGAATCGAAAAGGCCACTACGCAATGGTTTGCGTGCGAAAAAGTACACTTTTCTGCAATAGTGTGGAAAAGTTACCTTTATGGTACTTTTCCGCACTCAACCAAAAATAAAAATAAATATATTGCTATATTTTTCAAAATTTTCTTTTTTGTGTTAGGTGAACTAAATAAAGAGTAACATTTCTAAAAATTCCTTCTCTCGGGTTAAATGAATACTGAAGTCACCACTTAATTTAATCTGCAATCGCATGCGGAAAAGTGGCACTTTCCGCACTAGTTAGGTAAACTACTATACTCTATACTAGATGCTTATGCTAATATTCAATTTGCCAAAAACCTGGACTGAATTTTATAGATGATTTTTTTTTTTTGATTCTGAGTTCAAATTGGGTTCAAAGATTCCATCCGGTTAAGTAGTTTTTGAGGTATGTTAAAAAAACTGTTTAAAAATAGAGGTTTTTGGGCTATATTTCGGATCCGTGATATTACCCAAAACTCCAAGAACTTTTTGCAAATAACCTAAACTTGTTAAATATATTAGGTTTAAACCCCTTTGTTATTCTAGAACATGCGTTTTTCAACAAAAATGCCGATTTCAAAATGGCGCGGAAAGGTGTATTTTTTTAATTATAACTTTTTTATTTTTTATTCGATTTTGATAAAACAAAGTTTGAGATACTTTGTTTGTAATATGTTTATGATGAAAAAATAAAAAAGTTATAATTCTTATAAAAGATATAAGAAAAAAACAAAAACAAAAAAGTTTTTTATTTTTTTGGTCTAGTATTGGTCTACGAAAAAAAAATTTCATATAAAATAGTAGCTATTTAAACGCTTAGTTCAAACTAGGAATAAACATTACAATCGGTTAAGTAGTTTTTGAGTTATGTGAAAATAACGAGTAAAAAGTGGGGGTTTGTCGGCTGATTAATGATAATATCAAAAAATGGGGAAACATTTGGAAAGTAATCGAAATTTGTAAAACGGCACAAATCAGGGTTTATGGCCATTTCTGAATATGTATATTCTTTTAACAAATATGGCGATTTCAATATGATGGAACAGCATTTTTAAAAAAATTAAGTATTTTAAAATATAGTTTTCTCAACAATATTTGTTCATTAGAAATTTGTAAAAAATAAAAATTAAAAGCTGTAAATAAGAAATATTAAAACAAATTTAAACTTTTAAAATACAAACAGGCTCTCTGTTCAGATACTACACTCCTTATTTAAAAAATTTAAAACATTAAATCTAGTTTTTTAACTTTACTTACCTTTGTATATTTCTTAAAGAATGTTCTGAAGCAGTGCTTATTTTATCTTTATCTTTCTTTTGACATATTACGCAAAAACACAAATTAATTTCTCCAGACATGGTTACTCTTTTCCAAGTTTAAAAACAATAATGGAAATTCACCTGATTCTTGCGTAACTCTACGCATGCCTGGTAATAATTTTACATAAAAAACGCTTTTCAAATACAAACTTTTGTAAAATATAAAGTGCACTTAAAAGTAGAAAATAATTGTTGACTCGATAAATTTATGGTATTTATCATATCATGATTGTTCCCAAGAATCTGAATTCACTATAAAGCAGAGAAATGCAAGGGTATTAAGTATATCCAACGCAACTCGACCCAAGCTACTCTAATATTTCTGTGATATATCGATGGACATTGTTACTTTTAATTTGCGCCCATGGCTTTTTATTACTATGATATCAAAATGCCTAAAATTATTTTCTACTCTTTAGTGTACTTTATATATTCTAAAAGCTTCCTTTTACATTAAATAATTTTTTAAATTTGTACTCTAAATCGTCCATTTCGAATCCGCCATGTTGAAATTTTCAAATCTGTTCAAAAATTCATAATCCCCTTTCTTAAAAACCCCTGTACGCCAATTTTCATTGAAATCGAGCAAACTAAATATTTTCCCCCCTCCACTTCCCTTGTAAAGGGGAGGTAGGTACCTGATAATACCATATTATTGTATTGTAAGTTTGAAGAAAATTAATCGGATGTATATAAAGTCAATTAAAATTGGTTAGCAAAACATGACTAAAAATTGTCCATCTTGAATCCGCCATATTCAATTTTCAAAATCTGATCAAAAATTCGTATTTCTTTTTCCCAAAAGCCCCCGTGTACCAAGTTTGGTTGAAATCGGACAAACTTAGTCGTTTTCCCCCTCCACTCCTCTCATAGGAGGGGAGAGGGTGCCTAATAATACCATATTATTGTATTGTCACCGGAACTATAATCGCATACCAAATTTGAATTTAAACAGAATATTTGACCTGAGTGGTGAAGTTAAATAAAAGATTGTAAAAAACAACTTCGCGCGTGGTCTTTCTAGTGACAACCAATTTGTTTTTCCATTAAAATCAATGTAATATACAAGTGCACATATAACTTCTATACATTGCATTAAAGAAAAATGGTTACTCTATAAGTTTTACTTTTAATTTTGCCTTAATATAGTTGCAAATGTTTTCCGAAAATAAATAACTGCTTTAAAAAAAAAATTAGGTTTTTTATTTTTTGTGACAAAACAAAGAAAAATTTTGAACTTCTTTATAACTGTTGCTGTCATTTTCGACATGATAATTTTTAAGAAAGTTACAGCGTTTTTAAAAGTACCATGCAAAAAAAGTGGTGGGGGCAATAACTTGAAAAAAACTCATTTA
Source organism: Oxystoma pomonae (assembly GCA_963921995.1). Taxonomy (NCBI): domain Eukaryota; kingdom Metazoa; phylum Arthropoda; class Insecta; order Coleoptera; family Brentidae; genus Oxystoma; species Oxystoma pomonae. The sequence goes on from OY998167.1 coordinate 58,946,677, forward strand.
CCAGAATGACAACAAGTCAAAGCATGATCTTTGAGCTACCCTTAATAAAAATAGCTTATCGGCATAAAGTTTGCACGATTTGCACACGAACCCCCCTTTTGCCAGATCTGTTCATAGACTATTTTTATTATATTATAGAATTTTAAATGTTTTTCCATTCACGAAACTACCTAAAAACAATAAAAATAAGGCATAATAATCTAAAATCCGTTAATAATGTAGGTAACTCGCGTGAACATTATTAGCAGTACATATTTTATTATTTGTGCTTACGTACAACAATGATGTAACACGAGCGAGACAATTGAAATCGTAATAAATGGTAATTTTGGTTTTAAAACTGTGTAATTTTAGAATATGCGTGTCTTTCAGTTAGATGTGGTTTTGGTAAATGTTCATTCATAATTTTAATAAGGCACAAAGGCCGATCTCTTTTTATTCCTAAAGGGACTCAGATGCGAATTTGTAAAAAATGTTTTTTTTACAGCAACAATGGTTTAAACACAAAAATTTTCATAATATTTTCTTCATTGATATTTGTTTTTCTTTTCTTAGAGCATATTATAAACACGAGAAAATATGACTCAATTTGCGTTTTATTATTCCAGTTGATACAAAATTATCACTATTGAGTGTAGCGGCCAACGCAAACTTGTGCCTTGTGAGGCTTCTAGTTTTTGGGGTTAGGGGGGGCTTAAGTAACAGCATAGTCTGAGATAACCAATTTATTATTGATTTTTGGAGAAAATTTTTTCTTTAGTGATCACTTGGACATATCTGTTTAGAACCAAGAGAAACATGGAGGTTTAGAAAACCGGTAAAGGTTTTTTCTTGTCATCATCTAAATATAAATGTTTAAGACTCTTGTATTATAAAATAGTAGTTTTAATAACTAGTATAGCATAGTATAGCTGCGAGTTGTAAACACTATTTTTTAGTATTTTTATTAAAAAATTCAAAAAATTAAACCAAATTTCGGACCATATCCTTCTATTGGCAATTCTTTTGACAAAGGTATAAAAAAAAAGTTTTATTCCCATTAACTTTCAAATAACTGTGGTCTGTTTTCACAGGCTTTTATTAAACTTGCAATGCATATATGTAACGAACGAACTAGATATGTTTGTTCGGACGGAATTTTGCAACTTCATTTTGACAATTTTGTTGTACTGACAGCACAATTGACCATTTTATTGTAGTGATAGCACAAGAATATAGTGTGATAAAATTGACAGCTCCCCCCTACTCGAAGGAGGTGAAGGGGGTACAGTTAAAATACGCCCGATTTTGTTGAAATTTGGTATGTTGGGGTACTTGGGAATGAAGATAACTAAGTTATAATCAGATTTTGAAAATTCAATATGGCGGAGTCAAGATGGACGATTTTTGGTCATCTCTTGCTAACCAATTTTAACTAACTTATACAAATCCGATTGCCTTCAAATTTGGCGTGCATTTATAGTTCCGGTGACCATACAATAATATGTCATTATTAGGAACCCTTCCCCTCTAAGAGGGGAGTGAAGGGGAAATATGGTATTCCCAGGCACCGACTTCCCTCTAACGAGGGAAGTGGAGCGGAAAAGATTTAGATTGTTCGATTTCAATTAAAATTGTCATGTCAGGGGCTTTTAAGAAGGGGGATTATGAATTTTTGATCAGATTTGAAAATTTCAGTATGGCGGATTTAAAATGGACGAATAAGGATACACATCTAAAAATTAAGGGTGTGTGTTCAAATTTGGTATGCTTTTATAGTTCGGGCGACAATACAATAATATGGTATTATTAGATACACAGTTCCCTCTAACGAGGGAAGTGCAGGGAGGAAAAAATTTAGTTTGTTCGATTTAATTCAAAATTGGCATACAGGGGTTTTTCGGGAAGAGGATATAAATTTTTGATCAGATTTAAAAATTTCAACATAGTGGATTCAAAATGGACGATTTACGGTACAAATCGAAAAATTAAAAGATAAATTTTTATTAAAAAAGACTTTTAAAGAACGAGATTTTAAAAATGAAAATAAGAAAGATAAAAAACTATTTTCTACTTTTAAGTGCATTTAATAAAAGCTTGTTCTTTAAAAGTTTTTTTTTATAAAAATTTTTAAAAATTGTGCTTACCCCCTGGCGTGATGATAACTTAATTCAATCAGAAAATTGTCACTTTCTTTAAAGAAGTGTTTCTCATTTTTCAATCAAAAGTTTATTGTTGTACTTACTCACTCATATTACTTAGGAACTAAGAAAAACATGAATGTTTAAAAAAAAGAAGGCTTTACATAAAATTTAATTAATAAGGATTATCTATATTTAGCGAAATCAATAAGAACCGACACAATCTCTAAGCAAATCAATTGTTTTTTTTTTGTTTAAAACAGCAGCCAAAAAAAACTAGAGAAGTAAAAAAAAATAAAATGTATTTTTTTACTAAAAAATAATTTATATTAAAAATCCTCGTTTCTTAAAATATTACTTTTATGGCAATCCTCGTTTTATTTCTGTATGTAATAATGGTCTATGAAATCTAAGTGATTGTGGGAAGATTTTCAAAAAGGTTTTTTTAAAGTATATTAAAAATAGCATTGATATTCATCGTGTTTCCTAATGTACTTTTTCTCAAAGTCAGTCAAAATATATCTTTATACTTGATATTTTAAAACAAAAAACAAAATATTAAACTTTAGTTTTTTGGTTTATTTCACTTTAAATTTTGAATTTCTACGAGGTAAAAAAACTCAAACAAATTTCTTTTTTAATTTTAATTTCTTTTATACTCCTTGTTGAGTACTATAAACAAACAAAACTGTCAAGTGTTAATTTTTTGAAATATTATATTAGTCAAACTCAGTCAGTTGTATCACAACAGATAGATATTTAGCCATGCATACATAATATGGAGGCTATTGGGACCATCAAAAAAAAAGTTTTTTATTTCCACTAATAAGTTATTTGGGTCAAAAAAGAACTAAATATAAAATTTTGTCATGGGATCTGTCTGTCTGTCTGTCTATAACACAATTACTCAAAAACCGCTTAGCCGATTATTATCAAATTTGGTAAAAAAAATTCTGGCACCAAGCGGTGAGCTGATAAGTGTTTAGTGGGGGTGGGGGGTTGAGAAGAGGATAGAAGTGGGGTTTAAACTTTTTAAAATATCGTAACTTGCGAACCGTAGCAGTTAGCAACAGGCGGTTTTCACGCTAAGATGGAAAATTGTATTTTCTAAAAAAAACCACACTTCTGATAATGTCTGTCAGATTCATAGTTTTTGACATATTTAGGAAAAACCAAAAAATACTTATAAAAATCATAACCTACCAACTATAGCAGCTAGGGACATACGGTTTTAATATTGAGACGGATAACTAAATATTTTGTTTTTATTTTTTTAAAAGTTTTACGGATGGCTATACGTGCCAGCTCCCGCCATTTTTTTTCAAATCAATAAAAGTTTTTGAAAGACTAATTTTTTACCGGTAGTAGCCTTTCTGCCGAAACTTCAAATAACTACTTATATTCTTATACTTATATTCTTATAGTAGTAATAGTATTTATTTAAAAATCACTAACAAATGAACAAAATATTTTTCTTTATGAATTATTTTTAGTTTAGTGGCTTAAAACCTAAAAAAGTAGTTAGACCCCTTTGTATGGCTAACTCCTTAAAGTACTTACCAACTATTAACTAAAAGTAGTTCTACTTCTACAAAATTAAAAGGCATTAAATAAAAACTATAAACAAGCCGACAATTCTCAATGAGGCAATTAATCGCTAATTTCCTTTCCTTATTTTATAAACGTATCTTAATAGAAATTTACACCCATAGGGAAATCGGAAACTTATTAAAAAATACCTTATAAATACACGCTTTTGTCAAATCTTTATTATTTCCTTGTTCGTAAAATTAAAAAGGTTTTCCTTTAATTTTTTTGATTTTTAAGAATAATTTGCTACCAACACCATTATTTAGAGCTTTATAAGGTATATGAGTTTGTTTTTTTAGCTACGCTTCAAAAATTTCACTTATTTTGTGTTTAATTTTAGTTAAGTGCAGAAGTGTAATTAAACAGTATGAGCATAAAATAGAGGCGTAAAGCCGGCCGAAATGGATCGCAGACTTGTGCGTAGAAACGCTTTTCGCGAGAATTTGCGCAGGAACCTGCGATCCACTTCGGTTCGCTTACTACTTCATGGTAACGACACAAATCTATACAAAATCTTTAGATATTCATTTCTGTACATTGAATATGTTTGTGTGTTTGTTTGTTTGTTCCAGTATCACGCACAAACTCTTTTTACTCAGGTTAACAATCCGGACGTTGCGTGGTTTAAAGAATAATTGTTCTTACAAGCAATAGCCAGTGTTCATAGTGACTACTAAATATCGAGACACACTATTTTTTAAACGTTTCAAGAAGTCTTAAATCACCCTGTGTAATGCATTAATTATTCGCGTATTGTTAATTTTAACACTTTCATACAAAAAAAAACATTTATTTACCTCAAGGTAGCTTGCTAGGTCGCTTTCTGTTCATTGCAGTATGACTTTTAATTTGTTAGATAATAATTTAATATATAAATTGTCCGCTTTTATAAATATTAACGTTTGGTTTTAAAAACTAATAACAAAATATACAAAAAAAAATGAATATAATAAAACTGAAATTTTACAAAGCTGACGTAATCCATATTAAAAGTAAAGCTTAAATACGTGTTTATTTTTTAATCTGTCTGAGCGTTTGAGAGAATTTCCTAAAATAACATGAAGGTTTATGAAAACTAATTTTTTATTGAAGAAATTTATACAAATGTTTGACTAAGTAATTAATAGGTGGATGCTAAATACCTATTTAAAAAAATTATAATAATAGAATATTTTTAAAACAGTAGTTTTTACAACTAGTGACTAAAATAGTGCTTTTTTACAAGCGTTAGTTTAAATAACGAGCGCAATGAGGTATTTAAAAACGGGAATAAAAAGAGCGCAGTTTAGCCGTGAGTTGTTGACACTATTTTTTTGATACCTTTATCAAAAAATTCGAGGAAAACAGGAAAATACTTTTAAAAATCTCGAACGAAGAGCACTTCTCGCAACACACCTTATTTACACTATAAATCAAGGCAGCTGGAAAATGAAATAACAATGTGGTTTCCATAGCGATGTGCCTTTTTACTCGGTGACATTCATTGTTGCGATATTTTAATCTTTGACAGTTTGATATTTTAACGATGTTTTTAAATGATTTTTCGTAAATACTTGGTGAAAACTGGCAGAAATGACTTAATTTTTAAGCAAGAATAATTAGATTTATTCAATATTACTATATTCCGCTATTTCTCTTTAATTTTGGGTAAAAAACGGAAAGAAATCTTTTTTTGCACAAATTTTAAAAGGAAACTTTAACTATCATATTAACTTAACTCCAAACACAATAATTCTTGACAAACAAAAGTAAAACTGAAGAAATTTGATTCTCGGAAGAGAAAAATAGCATTTGCCAGTTTCTTTGGCCCACACATATCTAAATATTTTCGTAATTTAATTATTTATAATTTATTCAAGCGTTAATTCAATTACAAAATTACATTGTTGTAAGGTTGGTAATTAAACGAAGAAGCGAGCATGCATTTCTTATACTTATTGCATCAAATATTGAGCAACCTAATATATATTTTCCTTATATATTTATGGGAAGCAAATCTGGGCTACATTTAAATTACAAATGATTTTAATACTTCTTAGATGTCGGGTACTCATGTGAACAAATTTAAAAATATTATATTATTTCGGTAATAATTAAAATAAATAAATTTTCAAGAAAAAGTATTAAGTTAATAAAAAGGTCAGTTTAAGCAAAAAAATATCGTTCAAATCTTCTCAGTATTATCACCATATCTTCAAAAACAGTGTAAAGCAAATGCCAGATAATAACGTAGAAACATCGAAGTGCTTCGTCATCGGAAACATTTTAATAATTTTCATATAGTTTGTTAACTAGGGCGAGTTTGTAAATCCACCGGTGGTCCACCGGTGCCAACAAAAGAGTTCCTAAATTTTTCGATGGATTTCACCAGTCCAACAATAGATTTCCTAAATTTTTCGATGGATTTCACCAATCCAACAAATGTTGGCACCGATCTCCACCGGCTTCGGGAGTCGGTTTAAAATCTTGGATTAAACATAACCCTACTTTATGTGGTTATTTATTTTTTCCTTTTTTCTACAACTTATTCAAACCAACATATTTTTTTATGCATTTTGGTTAATACAAGGTACAGTACAAGATGCTTAATGGAGTGGTGTGCCATAATATTAATGCAAAACAGTTCAAGTGAACACTCTGATGATGAGCTGGATGTCATACTAAATTTGAGCAACGAAGCATTGAAGACTATTTTGAAAAAACTGTCCAGAAGTACACCATAAGTGCCTTTAAGGATGGTATTCATAGTCGTTCCTCAAGGCTCCTTCCTTCCTTCCTTCGCCCATAAAAAAATTACATTCCCAAGGAATAAGGGAGACTTGGGAGCGACTATGAATACGGCCCTTATAAGTCACATTTCCGATTTTCTTGAGCCGAAGTTGAGGTATGATTTTATTATTTTAAGTGTGGTTATTGGCAGTTATCGACATTGCATCACTGCTAGATCTCAGATGGATGTCAAACCCATCTGTCAACCGAATGTTGGCACCGATGTTCCACCGCTGTCAAAAAAATGTTGAATTTACAAACTCGCCTCTATACAACGATTCACAAACTTTTTACACGCAATCATCTCAATCAGTGGCGTAGCCAGAAATCGACTACCTATATATATAGAGGGCTAATTTTTAAAAATTAGATAGTTGCCTATTGCCTGAGCTCTTGAACTTGAAGAAGGGAAGAGGGGCGGTTTAATAGGTGTTGATTTAGTGCTGTTTACAAAAGAAAAATACTTATTTTTAAAAGTAAGTCTCATCTAGTCTCATTTGCAGATTTTTTTCAATATTAACCCTTAAATGCGCCGCAGCAAAAATTTTGGAAAAATTACATTAAAATGCTATTTTTTCTGCGTATGAAATGTTGTTGACAAAAAAATTTAATTAATTTAGAGATGAGCAATAATAAAAAATTTGATTTTACAAAAATTAATTTTACAAAATAAGTGATTTATATGCTGGAACCTGGTAATATTTTATTATTTTTTAAATTTACGGCAGTGACGGTGGTTAATTATCACAACGGAATGACGTTTAGCTATTGCGCAGAAGCAGTAACTACTAATCACTACGAAGTGTCAAATAAGCATTTCAAAATATCTCTAATGAATCTTAAAACCTTCAAAATAAGAAATTCCACATTTTTGCACCTCAAAAAATAAAAAAAGTTATGTCCAAAAATCATTTTTTAATATCTGAAATAGTATCTTCTGGTTCAATTTGCTTTAAAGCAAACAGGTAATTATTTGATATTGAAAGACCACTTTTTCGAATAAAAAAATAACATACTCATTTTAATTTGGTTTTTTTTACACAAACAAAAATCAGACCGTATTTGCCTGGTGCTCTTCTGATACATTTACTTAAAATCAAGCACGGCTTCTACTTGCTATTGATTCACAGGGTTTGCATGGGTTTGGTGAGGTTGGGTCGGGTTGAGTTTGATCGAGTTGGATGGGGTTGGATTTAACTGAGAAGAAAATTGCGGAAACGTCTGTTTCCTCCGAAAGAAAACCATACAAAAGAAGTTAAAAAATCAGTCACGTGGTCTAACGCAGCAATAGCAAAAAGGAGCCGTGCTTGGCTTTTAGCATCTCGTCTCTTCTGACTCTGTGCAAGCCATATAAAATCTGGAATTCCATAAACTTTTTACCGCACGGATTCTGAAATTTAACCTTGTCTGTCAGTGAGTGAAATAGTGACAGAACGATTAGCCCTTTACCATAATTTGAAATTCGCATAAAAAATCTTCTATTGGATGGCTGACCTAATACGACCCAATTTTGTCCAAATATAAACAAATTTTGAAAAGCTTTTTTGTAATTTTTTAACGCTTTTTTGCCTTTTAAATTATCTTTTACAATCAAGGCAGAATACTGATAAACACATTGGTGCGCATTTTTTTGAAATTCAAAAAAAGAATAAAAAATCAAAACCATTTTTTTGGAAATAAATAAGTAAGTCCACTTGCTATTAAGAACATCAAGAAGTATATTTAACAGTAAAATATTTTTTTACAGGTTTTTTGTCTGAATAATTGCAAAATTATTTTTGTGGCCATTTCATTTTGGCAGATATGTCCAAATATTTGGAAATATTTACTTCTGGGCAAAAGCAGACACTACCAAAATAAGGCCAGGCTAACTAGAGATCGTGCTCTTAATATCATGATGACTAAAAAATAGTCCACCAAATTGTTGAAAGTCAGGGTAAACTCCTAGGATGGGCTGTACCGACCTAAGCGCTTGACGTCGCGTCGGGTCGTATTTGGCGACGTCATGCCGTCGACAAATAGCTACTTGGGCAACTATCACTTCCAACACACACAAAAATTATCAACATTTTTCTAACAACTGTCAAATCGAGTTTCGCACCTCTTCTAACGCGTTTAAAACTAAGCAAATAGAAACCACATTTTTCACTTACTTGCGCCATATATTAAACGAGGCTCACTTTTATGGTGGATGCGATGAGGGAGCAGCTGATTCCACCGGTTGCGTATGGAGGGATGTATGTAACGTTACGCATCCATCAACGTACGCAACGACTGCAATCAGCTGTTCAGGCTTCGCGTCCATCGTAAAAACAGGTCTCGTTCAAAACATGGAATAGTCAAGTGAAAAATGATAATGTATTTTGGCTTTGTTTCGGACGCGTTAGGTATACCGATACTGATGAGTTAAAATATTTAGTGTGTCTAGTATCTCATTCTGAAGATATTTGGTAGGAATTGTGTGATTTGCCTTGTAGTCTTAATTTAATATATTATTTTCAAGAATTTTATTGAATTTATCCAAAATTTAAATAAAAATATTATGTTGTGTATTATATATTTCGGTGTCAAAGAACCCCGCACGAAATACATTGAAAAATTATTAAGGTGAAATTTGATCAAATTCTAGTAAAAAATGTGTAAATATTAAATGATTTCTATGTCGAGTTCCAGAGATATAGACGGCAAAGTTTAAAAAAACGTCGTTTTGGGGTATATTGGGCACGCTCAAAATGGACGAAATAAAATAAGTTATTGACGAATATGGGTTACTGAGGCACCACACAGGGACCTTCTTATTATTATGTTGGTAAAATGTTAACTGGTTGTATACAGGGGCTAGTCAAAATACTAATTTTGACAATTTTTTATTTTCCTCGATTTAAAAAAAAAAAATTATATTTGAACAAAAATTAATGTTTTCGTATGTTCTAGATAAACTGAACAATTTTTTCTTCCTAGTAATAGTTAATTTGTGTTGCATGTTTTTTTTTAAGTTTTTTTTATTCTAGAAACTTCGAAAAATGTTTTCTGTTAGGAAATAATTATTTTGCAACCTAAAATTCTAAATATTCTTTTGCATTAATTTAAAGAGATGAGTAAATAAACTTTAAGTAAATTGAATTTTATTTTTTTAGCTACGAGGTACATGCAAAAAATTCTATATCATTAATTTTTATAAGAAAAGTAATTAGTATTTCATTTCTTTAAAACTAATTGAGGGATTTTAATTTAATTTGACGTACGCCTTGATCATACTTTTATCTAATACAGGGTGCAATTTTTTGGCATTTCCTTATGTTTTGAATCTAGGATGATAATTACTTTCATGAGTGGAATATTTTTTTGACTGTTCTTTATGATAATAATTCTTTACCCTTCTTCGGACACGCCACTGACTTTAACTAGTACTCAATATAGTATGTAGGTGCAATGGCGTAGCCAGAAATTGGCTTTGGGGAGTTTCATCATTTCGTTACAGGGTTACTTTTATTATTATGGGTTAGGGGGGGGTTTAACCACCAAAACCTCCCTCTGGCTACGCCACTGTGTATGTATAAGGGAGAGCAATTCTCCGTAATCATAATTTATGGTATATTATTGCTCTTTTGATAATTCAGCCCCACCAAAAGTATTATTATTTAGTTTAGAGAACCTTGAGAAACCTTTAAAAAATCATCACCATGGATGCAAAACATAAAAAAGTGTTAAAAAAATTGCACCCTCTATTGGATAAAAGTAAAAATTAATGATATATAACTTTTTGTAGGTAGGAAAAACATAAAATTCAATATATTTAAAGTTTGTTTACTCATAACTTTAACTGAATGCAAATGAAAATTTAGATTTTTATGTTGGAAAATAATTATTTCGTAGTAGAAAACAATTTTCGTCAAACAAAATAAAAAAACATGTAACACAAAATAACTCTTACTGGGAAGAAAAACTTGTTTAGTTTATCTAAAAAATACTCAAACATTAATGTTTGCTCAAAAATATTTTTTTAATTTTTATATCGGGAAAAAAAATTGACAAAAAATGATTTTTTTGACTAGCTCCTGTATAAAACCTGCTAATATTTTAGCAACATAATAATAGGAATGTCCATCTTTGGATCCTCAGTAACGTCATCGTCCTAAGTAGTGGTCGATTACTTATTTTATTTCGTCAAAAAATGCGTTTTTGAGCGTGCTTAATATACCTTAAAACAACGTTTTTTTAAACTTTGACCGTCTATATCTCTAGAACTAAACATTTAAACATATTATATTTACACATTTTTCTTATCCCATAACCCACTATTAAATACTTAACTTTTATCAAATTTCACCAAAATAATTTTTTAATGTATTTCGTACGGAGTTCCTTCTGCAAAACCTAATAAAATTTAAAATAGTCCCCCCAGGACATAAGAGATACATTTTGAAGAATTATCTTAAGAAATGAGCTTTGCGTATTAAAAACTCAGCAAGTAGTTTTTAGTTTTAAAAATTGACAACAAAATACCATATATATACCCTCAAATTAGGCACAAAGTTTGTTGAGGTCCTAGTAAGGTGGCTTACTGAGGGCCACAATTTCCGACGTTGGTTCAAAGAGGACCAAATTGCTATTCATATTTTAGGATTTCGTGTTTTTTTTGGTTTAAAGTCAAAAGTTTGAGTAGGTAACAATTGAAATGTTGCTGGAATTTTAATAAAAATCTTATGGCTCCACCACAAACTTTTAAAATTTCACTTCCTTTACAGCGGACTTAATGATGGCTACATATTGCCTAATTGTTTTTTGCAATGTTTACTTCGTTTTTTACCTAAGTACTCCCTTTAAAGCCTAACTTTCATAATGATAATAAATGCTTACTATAATATAAATAACTATTGAAAAAGGGATTTAGCGAAGGCGAACTATCAAAACGAACAATTTATCATGTGCTTATTTCAAAATATTGAAGTTAGTAAAAACGCTTTTGGTCTTTGGCATTTTATAGTTTTCTTTAAGAATTACAGCCTACTAATTCGCCTATCGTTATTCCTGGGTAAATATTTTGAAATTCTGCTGTAACTTAAAAAAAAATAGATAAATTATTACTACCCGCATTCTGTTGGTAAATTGATCGTATTCTACATTACTAAATTGCGAAAAATTTTAAAAGCCTTAATAAGTATTAAAAATAATAAATTTCATGCCTTATAAAGGGTATTTTAGCAAATCCTTTACAATAATTTATCGATTACCGAGTCAATTATCATAGATCTGGGGCTGTATTCTTGATGGTTAGTCGAGGAGCGAATTTGGTCAAAACCTTCACTTCCCAATATGATCCCCGGAAGCATTCTATTCTCTCATATTGAAGGATAAGCACTCTATCTACTAAATATAACACTGGTAACAGGGGAGTGTAACCAAAAAATATACCTTGACCCACTTGTTGCTGTCACCAACATTTATAAAGCAATATTAGAATATTTCGATTCACATTCTATTTTCTATTCTTTTTGTATTTTATTGTATTGTATTGTAAGGAAATATGTGTATTAATTGTCAAAAGTCTTTTTATAACACATAGTGAGAGTTTGGCTAATTGTTTTGATACAGTCGTGCAGTCATAGAGTTTTTAAATTGTGTCTGTAATTATAATCTATCGGCCTCTTATTCTTAAAAAGTGCGGAAAAGGGATTTTCCTACGGAACTAAAAATCCATTATATTATCATCCTAATAGTTTATTTTTATTATAAAAAATACGCACTTTCCTAGCCATCGTCGCATCGGTTCTATATAGAGGGATACTGAGAAAAATTAAAACCAAGGGATGACAAATAAACACCCCCGCCCCATAGTCCCGGCGATCGCCCCTCACTTTAGTAATAAAAGAATTTTTATAGCAATTTGAAAAAACTGTATCGCTACATATGACGTTTTCAGCAATTTTGGGATTCTTATCATTATTTACCAATAAAGCATGAATTTTTTAGATATTTGGTAAAACAAGCTTTATAATATATATCTCAAATTTTTTCTTGTTTTATCCCATTTTTAGTCAAAATAAGTATGGTACGCCATTAATTTCTTAGTTTTCTGCTACTATTTTTCCAGTTTTTTCGGAGAGTTAATAAGCCGGAATATTGAACCTTGACAGCAAGTTCCGGTCCACAAAAATGCAGGCCCAGGAAGGGATTACCAAAATAAGTTTGATATGCAATGAAATATTCTTTATTATCGTAATATACAAACTCGGAACCTAAACTCATTGCTATTTTTTTTAAAGTCTAATTATAACAAGAACTAGCTGCCACACTTTACCTACTACCGCATAATTACACCAAAACCATTTACAACTGACTGGACAAATTACCTAATAAATTACTGCAAACATAATAGGATATATGAGAGCGCAATAAGAACATTTAGAGGGTTTTTAATTTAGTTCGGATAATCAATCAATTTTTACTGAGCGAGAGCTTTTCGATATCCTGTGGCCATTAATTGATTATGTTTTAGACAAACACAATCTACTGCACAGAAAAATATTGTTATTAACTAAAGCATGCACCGAAAGTTCTGCGTTTCCCATCACGACCGCAATCATTAGTACAAAAAAAATTAAATAAAAAACTTTACATTTATCCTTATTTTTTGCTACTTGGTTAATTTTCGATTTTCCTAATAGAGAACAAGTTTTTGTATTAATTTAATTCGACGGTTTGAATTGTACTTTTTGAATATGGACACTTTTTGTAAGAAAAAATATTTCCAGCCGATTTTAATAAAATTTTAAAGAAAAATACACATTTTTTTTCGCGATAAACCTCTACAGTGTGAGCTAGATATCGAAAAATGTATTTGCACGTTTGTAGTTATTGGATAGTAATAATTTTTGAGCATGTTATTACACAGGCAAAGTTTTATATTTTTATGTTAGCAGGCGCAGAGGATAAATCAACACTTTTTGGGTTGCATAGCTTTATGGGGAGAGATGGCGCGAATGAAGTGACGCTGAAAAAGAGTGTGCAGTCCATTCCATTTTTATTTAGACGAAACATAACCTTACTTTCCATAGAACAAAAACCAGATTTTTAAGTTGCCAAAATCAAACGCCCTAGGTTTTGGGAATCGGCATTATGACTACACTGCTAACCTTAAATAACTCTGAATAATCCCTTATGTTACGCTTTCATATTAATCAAATGTACCGGAGTGAAACAGCATAATGCCAGAGATACTTTGTGAATGAAAAATGAATATGCCTATAAAAGCAGCCATAATATTCGTTTTTATTTGTACACCGAACATAACAAAGAAAACGCGATGCAGACCCAATATGCCTAAGAGAAACCCGGACTGGTGAGCAAAGTCATCCAAAAAATAATGAATTCAAATTCAATTTAGACGTTTAAAATCCAGGATTTAAATTTTGCGTATTTTAAACTTCCAAGCTTTTACCTAACTTTACTCAACTCAATTTTCACTAACCTCTAGATGTCCGATTGAATGCAAACAATAATATCGTATTACTTTGCAACCCCTGGTGGGGGAACACGCCTAAGTTTGTCCGAAATTGGTATACGAGGGCTTTTGGGGATATGGAATACGATTTTTTATCAGATTTTGATGATTCTCTCAAGATTTGATACGCATTTATAGCTCCGGTAACAATACAATAACGTAGTATGATTAGGGAACTGCCTCCCTCCCTACGAGGGGAGTGGAGGGGGGAAAACACCTAAGTTTATTCGATGTCGACCAAAATTGGTATACGGAGGGTCCTAGGGATAAGGAATACCAATTTTTTATCAGACTTTGAAAATTCAATATGGCGGATTCAAGAAAGACGTTTTCATGTTTTGCTAACTGACTTATACACATCCGATTGTCTTCAAATTTGGTATGCGGCACCCACTCCCCCCCTACGAGGGAAGTAGAGGGGCGAAAACACCTAAGTTTGTCCCAAGTTAACCAAAATTGGTACACGAAGATTATAAGGGATAAGGAATACGAGTTTTTGATCAGATTTTGAAAATTCAATATGGTGAATTTAAGATGGACGATTTTTGTTCATGTTTTTCTAACCAATTTTAACTGACTTATATACATCCGATTGTCTTCTTTGGTATGCGTTTATAGTTCCGGCGACAATACAATAATGTGCTATTATCAGGTACCCTCCTCACCCTAACGAGGGAAGTGGAGGGAGAAAAAGATTTAGTCTATTCGATTTCAATCAAAATTGGTAAATAGGGATCTTTAGGGAAGGAGATTAAGAATTTTTATCAGATTTGAAAATCTAGATTTTAAATAAATAAATAGATTATGATTGATTGCAAGAATCTGAATTCACTATAAAGCAGAGAAATGCAATTGTAAATAAATTCAACCCAACTCGACCCAATCTACCCCAACATTTCTCTGATATATGCATTGACATTGTCACTTTTAATTTGTGAATACTAAAAATTATTTTCTACTTTTTGTAAACTTTATATTTTATAGAAACTTGTATTTCAAAAGCCTTTTTTTATATAAAATAATTTTTTAATTTTTAGATTTGTACCCTAAATTGTCCATTGTGAATCCACCATTTTGAAATTTGCAAATCTGATAAAAAATTCATAATCCCCTTCTCTAAAAAACCCTGTATGCCAATTTTGATTGAAATCGAACAAACTAAATATTTTTTCCCCTCCACTTCCCTCGTTAGGGAGAAGTGGGTATCTAATAATACGCATACCAAATTGAAAGACAATCGGATGTGTATAGGTCAGTTAAAATTGATTCTTCTTGAATCCGCCATATTAAATTTTCATAATCTGATCAAAAATTTGTTTTCCTTATCTCCAAAAACCCCCGTATACCAATTTTGGTACCATATTATTGTATTGTCACCGGAAATATAATCGCATACCAAATTTGAATTTAGTGGAACATCTAGAAATTAGTCAAAATTGAGTTGAAAGATTTGACCCGAACATACAAACATACATACATAGAGATGAAGTTAAATAAAAGCTTGTAATAATAAACCTAATGTTTTCTAATTTTTTGAAAAATTAAGAGGGTTGATATATGTGAAAATTCATAAGTTTTGATCCAAACCCCCGGTTTTATAAATTTAAGCTTGGGTGTTGATGTAAATTCATAACAACTAAGGCTGCTATGAATATGCAGTTGTTAGATCTAATATAACAAATTATTTCCTAATATGACAGGGAATTGTGACGAAACGGATTTCTATCGACCTTGTTACTTTTGCGGCGATATGCTTAATGTGCCCCTAAAAATGACCAGTGTCTGCGTACATCATGTCTGTGCCACAAAGAATGTCTGAGCTTCATTTATTTGAGATTTCATAACCAGTTCCTTCTATGATGTAGAGTATATCTAGTAGACTGTGATCAACTGTCTTGCGACAACAATAACAAAATGGCAAAAAATGGTTCAAAAACCCTCTATTATAATCAATACCAATGATAAAATTAAAACTAAACAAAATCAAAAATTTTCTGAATGAGGCCATGTCCATATGGTCAGGAATCTAGGGAAAAATAAAAAAATAAACGTAAATTTGAAGTGAAAAATTTTGTAGTTGTCAACTGCCGCCGGTGAAATCAAAAAGCTTTCAGCTAGTTATGTTTTGGAAGTGGTCGGTACATTTTGTGGAGCACGTGTTAAAATACATTGAAAATTTATTAGTTTTGCGTATAATTTTTGTCTATGTTTTTTTTTTAATATCCCTGAAAAAGAGTTAGTACAATGGGATGATTTCTCGTTAATTACTAACAGTGGGCATGGATGAGCCAAAGACGCATTTCTTCGTATCTAAAAGGATAGATAAACGTGATGAATTAAAGAAATCTATCCCTTATGATAATTAGCATTGGACATCTCTCTGTACTCAGGGAGGGTTTCCAGAAAAACACTTATTTTTTCATAATATTTTTGGAGCAGTAATCTATTTCTTATTTTGGCTCAAGACCAGTATTTCAATAAAAGATAGTTTAGAGAATCCTCGTGTGAAATATATATTTTTTTCATTTGATTTCTGCGAATTTTTCTCAAAAAGTGTAGCATTCATACTGTCTTTACCCTACACTTGATGTTACGTACGAAAATGAAAAACTTAAAGCTTCACGCACTTGCTCAATAACGTACCTACTCAAGAATTATTAAGATCCAAAAGCCGGGGACAAACAAAATACGTTTTTTAAAATACCGTTTCTTAAAGCGCGATTTATAGCTCCACCTGTAGATATTAAAAGCTCTGAGCACAAACAAAAAATTGAAATTTTTATTAAAATCGGCTGGAAATATTTTCTTTTACAAAACTGTGTAAAAAATATCAAAAAGAGCTCCCCATGAAATTTTAATAAATACAGTTTTGTGGTCATGGATGAGTCGTTATTATTATCTCTACTTAGGTGTGCTCATATAATAATGAGATAATATAACGGTCCTGCCCTTGCATTTTCCGAAAACAAGCCGTAGCGATAATATATCTCTATAAAGAACACATAGTCAAAAAATCCTTTGGGCATGAGCAGACTGCGTCAGGAACGCGAAGTAAATTTTATGCACTTCAGGGAATAAAAGGGCACTTTTAATCCCTAATTTCCGGGAATAATTCCCTAGATATTAAATTTTGACTTTTTTCTTTAGGGATTTAATTTTTACTTTTTTTCCCTAGAATTTTGGCCTTATTTTGCCCTGGAAATTGAATGCCACTAGTAAAACAGGTAAACAGTCGGTTTGAACTTTTCCTTTATTTTACTAAAAACATTACAAAATTTTCGACGAATTATTTTTATCATTAAAATTAATATACAGATTTATATTTGAACAATTATTCCAGGAGCTCTCACAAACCAAACTCTGCACTAACATATTTTTCTTTGAACCTTTATGCTGTTCTAATCTATTACTAGATACAGTCGTTGCAACTTCACATGAAGAGAAAACATTTTCTTGCAACGATTTGCTTGTAATCGCTTGGTTTCTATGCTCGACAATATGATTTTCGTCAAAATCAAAATCATTTGGTTCAGAAGAACTTGATGTATTCGTAATTAGATGATCGGTTGTCTTTGAAGTAGAAGGATTGGCAGAGATCGGCTCAGATAAGGTATTTCTTGGAGAAGAGGTTGTGTTTTTGAATATCTGTTCAGAAACTGTTTTTTTCTGGAAGAGCGAGTTCTCTACATACCCCTCCGCGACGATAGTACTCTTCTACCCACCATGTCAATTCAATTGATCAATGATCGCACCCGAATCCGCTAACATGGTGGCTGACATTCTAGGGAAGCAGTGTCCTGTATACAATTGTGGTTCTGGAAGATCCAAAAATTGGGCAATTTCTGTTGGCAGATGCCCAAAAGTGTTTTTTCCAATAGGTTGTTTGATACACCATCCATCTCGGTGGTAAATAAAACATCTAGAGTACTTTTCAGTATACTGTCTCAGCCCAATGTATTTTCCTACCAATCCTACGATATCGCATAAAGAGGAAGATGTTTTGATTACAAACGAGCGATCTTTGTGATTTTTTGTGTTACTGATATTTACTAGGAAAAATTCTCCATGATCCTTAACACCTTTGCAATCTAACTGGCACAATTCTTGACCACGACAGACCCCGGCAACCCCCATAATCAAAGCACCCTGTAACAAAAAAATTGAAATTTAGTACAATTGAATTTGATCAGTGTACAAGGAACTCGTTATACGGCGCCGTTTCAAAAATTGCTTGATAAGTTCCGAATCCAACACTCTTGATTGGCTTATATAAGTCGTTTATTCTTTTCAAAAATCCAACCAATTTGGCGTACTTGCTAATATCTACGTTCATTTTTTAAATTATTTTTGCTTTGAGCATAGAATACTGACTCCAAACGGCTGAAGGCTTCATCTTCTTTGATTTTCTGAAAAATTAAGCTAAAAGTGCTCTTTCCTCAGACAAATTTTCAGCTTTTTGCTCAGCTCACCAAGAGCGCTATTCTATTAACTGTTTTTGATTATTATTATAATTGACTTATAGCCTCTTTCGCAGCTTTCTCGACATTTATTTTTGTCAATTTGAACAATGCGATTTTTGCCACATTTTCACTCTGTTAGCATCACATGCATTGTTTATTTTCATAGCAACGCATTCATTTTGAAGTTTATGCACACTACGATGTTATCTATTTGACATCTATTAATGTTGGTGTTCGTTTTGTTTTGACATTCAAGATTATCAGAGATTTTTCACAATTTTTTTAATTTTTATTCTCCTGAAGTGCATAAAATACTGTATACAGCTCAGGACTAAAGTGATTTTCAATCCCTCGACCAATTATAGCCCTCCCTACGGTCGGGCTATAAACTTTTGGTCTCGGGATTAAGGGTGCCACTTTAGTCCCTAGGTGTATAATGTACTGTTTCGCCTTTGCTTTGGCCTTACCCATGATTTTCACGTTATTTTCTTGGTTTTTCCAAGTTATTACTGTTACAAATTTTGCGACACTTGGGCCATTCTACTATCTCATAGTTATATGGGCGTACTCACCGTGGGGATAACTTTCTTGAACTTCTAGAAAATCCTTGTAAAAGTCTGCGTCTGGGGGTCTATTTTTGAATTGAGAGAAAATTTGCTCCCAGGGAGTCAAATTCTCTTACTACTATGCATCTCATTGGTCCAAATCTTCGGCATAAATCGGTCAAGACATTGGTTTGACTAAAAAGTGAAGGAAACTGATTTACCGAAGATTTGGACTAATGAGATGCATAGTAGCGAGAGAATTTAACTCCCTGGGAGAAAATTTTCTCTCGATTCAAGAATAGACCCACAGATGTCTTTATACCTGGTTTGCGGACTCCACCGCGCAAACATGAAGCGCGCGGACCACAACCGCGCTGGCCAAAACCGCACAAATCAACGACCGTGCGTGTCCATGACCGCGCCAACCCAACACCGCGCAAGCTCACTACGGCGCAAATCAAAAACCGCGTGTGTCCATGACCGCGCAAGCCCACAACCGTGCATAACGTTTACCGCGCAAGACAAATACGTAATGGTAACCGTAGATCCGCATTTCGCACTTGTGGTGCTCATCAGTACGGTGCTAGAAATTAGGAGATGAAATGATGATGAAAAAATGTGACACAGGATTCATGTAAAATGATTTATCTTTAAAATTAGACTAAAATGAGGGCCAAATTACTTTTGCCAGCGAAATTTTGCATGACTAAACAAGAAAACCTGGCAGCACCTTGCTTCCGAAACTAAAGGCTAGAACAGAGAAGATAGTTAAGGGAAGAAACCAGTAGGGGGTAAAAGTTAAAAGGCGCTACCTTGTTTTACCGGAAACTGGGGCTCAATTTTTAGCAAAAAATTGTCGAAAAAAGAGTCAATTTTTACTAATTCAGATACCAAATATGCCCACACATTCTAACTCATATGCACAACGCACAATAGTTTATTAAAATAGGACAAAATTTAAATATCGCATTTTTCGCGGCAAAAATATAATATTTTGATGCTTAAGGTACGTTCGGGTGATAATAAAGAGTAGGAGTGGAGTGAGACTGCGGCAGAGTGTTCGGAGTGAAATTGTAATAGTCGAACGCTTTGGAAAAAACTTGCAAGCTGTAAGTTAACCTAACCTTTAATTAGGTGTTCTCTGCATGTTTTCGTTTGGTGTACAAACAAGAACAAATCTTTGCTGATCCTAAATGGAATTTTTCGAAAGTTTTCCTCATATTGAGAGTCTAATTAATTTCCAAAAGTAATTTTTGCATGATGATCCATACCATCAAAGACCCGTGGTTTTAGAAATGGTTGCCAATTAATTTAATTAAAACTGATTATACAAAATAATATAAAAAAGCCTCAAAAAAGCACAAAATGTCGCCGAATGACTAACTGCGCATACCCGCATGCACTCTATCTTCACGAGGTGGGACTTATGGAGTGAGTTCTTTTTGCTCTACTCCTAATACCCGAACGCTAAAAGGCGCTGCACTTTTCACTCCGATTTAAATACCCAAACTGTTTGGCGTTAAAGGAGTCAAAAAGAGTGAATGGAGTGCATTACCCAAATGCACCTTTAGATGTCGTTTTCGCTTGAATTTACGTCGAGTGGGTAGAAGCAATCGAGTCAAATTCAAGCGAATACGACATACGAACATCAAAACTTGCGGAAAAAAGCGCATCACAAACGTAAAATTGTAATTTTACGTCGAATTTAATTTAATATTACATAATATCAGTACGAGTTCAATGTTGTGTGTATGTTAATAGGTTGATAACAGAAAATTTAGCCCTCTTTTTTTCAATTTTTTGCTAAAATGTGGTCCGTGTACGACTGAAACTCGAGTGATTCAAGAATTGGTTCCCAGTTCAAAACTTTTAGGTATAAAGATTTGCGGACTCCACCGCCAATACAGCGCAAATCAACAACCGTGCGTGTCCATGACCGCGCAAGCCCACAACCGCACAAGACCAATACCGCGCATATTGGGTTGGGTTGGATTGCGTTGATTTTGGTTGAGTTGAGTTCGTTCGTGATGGATAACGAGTTAGGTAGCGTCAGCAACACGATCCAACCCAATCCACCAACCTCCACTAAACGTTATGCGCGGTTTTGGGTCTAGCGCGGTTCGTGTTTGCGCAGTTGTGGGCTCGCGAGGTTGTGGCTTTACGCGGTCATTAACACGCGCGGTTGTTGAATTGCGCGGTGATGAGCTTGCGTGGTGGTGGGCTTGCGCGGTCATGGACACGCGCGGTTGTTGATTTGCGCGGTCTTGGCCCGCGCGGTTTTGGTCCGCGCGGTTCGTATTTTCGCGGTGGAGTCCGCAAATCTTTATACCTAACATTTTTGAACTGGGACCCAATTCTTGAATCACTCGAGTTTCAGTCGTACACGGACTCATTTTAGAAAAAATTGACAAAAAGAGGGCTAAATTTTCTCTTATCAACCTACTAACCTACACACAACATTAAACTCGTACTGATATTATGTAATATTAAATTAAATTCGACGTAAAATTATAATTTTACGTTTGTGATGCGCTTTTTTCAGCAAGTTTTGATGTTCGTATGTCATATTCGCTTGAATTCGATTGCTTCTACCCACTCGTCGTAAATTCAAGCGATAACGACATCTAAAGGTGCGTTCGGGTAATGCACTCCATTCACTCTTTTTGACTCCTTTAACGCTAAACAGTTTGGGTATTCAAATCGGAGTGAAAAGTGCAGCGCCTTTAGCGTTCGGGTATTAGGAGTAGAGCAAAAAGAACTCACTCGATAAGTCCCACCTCGTAAAGGTAGAGTGCATGCGGGTATGCGCAGTTAGTCATTCGGCCACATTTTGTGCTTTTTTGAGGCTTTTTTATATTATTTGTATAATCAGTTTTAATTAAATTAATTGGCAACCATTGTACCAACCAAGCTGTTGTAGCTTCAACTGCCAGGTATAATCCTATGACTCCCTGATGATTCCTAATAATGATGAAACAGGTCTGTAGGTGTCTGGATTCTCCATTAGACATTGAAGGCCTGGTCGTAGTGAAGTGAGAAACAAAAACGCTTTGTCCGATATGCCACGAGTTTTACTTTCATTTTTATTTGCGGACACGAGATTTATTTTGTGGTTTTTTAAATATTTTGGCTTTTCAGTTCTGCGCAACAAGCGTCCTCTGGAGCGATTGCTTGCTGATGCCTTAAAATTAGGGCCACGTAGTATGAAGCTCCAATTGGGGGCGGTGCTGCTGCGAACGTTACCTCTTTTAAGAGTCATGTCAGTGACCTTAAACTTTTACAGGTTTCTACTTTATAACCTGCTGAACGGTGCAGGATTCTGTATTTACGGTGGCTTGCACTTTTCAATGTTGATGTTTTTGTTTCTCGGTTTATTCGACAGGTGGCGCACACAGTTACTACGTCCCCAAGGATTACAAACTTTTTGTTTTAAATTCTAGAGGTGTGCATGGTCACTATGTAGCTTCAACTGCCAGGTATAATCCTATGACTCCCTGATGATTCCTAATAAGGATGAAACATGTCTGTAGGTGTATGGATTCTCCATTAGGCATTGGAGGCCTGGTCGTAATGAAGTGAGAAACAAAAACGCTTTGTCCGATATGCCACGAGTTTTACTTTCATTTTTATTTGCGGACACGAGATTTATTTTGTTGTTTTTTAAATATTTTGGCTTTTTAGTTCTGCGCAACAAGCCTCCTCCGGAGCGATTGCTTGCTAATGCCTTAAAATTAGGGCCACGTAGTATGAAGCTCCAATTGGGGGTGGTGCTGCTGCGAACGTTACCTTTTTTTAAGAGTCATGTTACAGTGACCTTATACTTTCACAGGTTTCTACTTTATAACCTGCTGAATGGTGTAGGATTCTGTATTTGCGGTGTCTTGCACTTTTCAATTTTGTTGTTTTTGTTTCTCGGTTTATTTGACAGGTGGCGCATACAGTTACTACGTCCCCAAGGATTACAAACTTTTTGTTTTAAATTCTAGAGGTGTGCATGGTCACTGTGTAGCTTCAACTGCCAGGTATAATCCTATGACTCCCTGATGATTCCTAATAAGGATGAAACATGTCTGTAGGTGCATGGATTCTCCATTAGGCATTGGAGGCCTGGTCGTAATGAAGTGAGAAACAAAAACGCTTTGTCCGATATGCCACGAGTTTTACTTTCATTTTTATTTGCGGACACGAGATTCATTTTGTTGTTTTTTAAATATTTTGGCTCTTTAGTTCTGCGCAACAAGTCTTCTCCGGAGCGATTGCTTGCTGATGCCTTAAAATTAGGGCCACGTAGTATGAAGTTCCAATTGGGGGCGGTGCTGTTGCGAACGTTACCTTTTTTTAAGTGTCATGTTACAGTGACCTTATACTTTCACAGGTTTCTACTTTATAACCTGATGAACGGTGTAGGATTCTGTATTTGCGGTGTCTTGCACTTTTCAATTTTGATGTTTTTGTTTCTCGGTTTATTTGACAGGTGGCGCACACAGTTACTACGTTCCCAAGGATTACACACTTTTTGTTTTAAATTCTAGAGGTGTGCATGGTCACTGTGTAGCTTCAACTGCCAGGTATAATCCTATGACTCCCTGACGATTCCTAATAAGGTCTATAGGAGTCTGGATTCTCCATTAGAAATTGGAGGCCTGGTCGTAATGAAGTGAGAAACAAAAACGCTTTGTCCGATATGCCACGAGTTTTACTTTCAATAAAAATAATTCCGGGGAAAATACCTACGAGGGAAGTGGAGGAGGAAAACACCTAAGTTTGTCCAATTTCAACCAAAATTGGTATACGGGGTTTTTTGGTGATAAGGAATACGAATTTTTGATCAGATGAATGAAGATGGACGATTTTTAGTCATGCTTTGGTAACCAATTTTAACTGACTGATAACATCCGATTGTGTTCAAATTTGGTACTATCAGGTACTCACCTCCCCCTAACGAGACGATTGGAGGGGGACAAAGATTTAGTTTGGTCGATTTCAATCAAAATTGGCATACATGCCGGATTGAAAATGGACGATTTAAGGTACAAATCTAAAAATTAAGGGTGTATGTTCAAATTTGGTATGCGTTTATAGTTCCGGTGAAAATACAATAATATGTTATTTTCGAGTACCCACCTGCCCCTAACGAGGAAAGTGGAAGGGGAAAATGATTTAGTTTGTTCGTTTTCAATTAAAATTGGCATACAGGGGTTTATAAGGAGAGGGATTATAATTTGTTTTTGATCAGATTTAAAAATTTCAATATGGCGGATCCAAATTGGACGATTAAGGTTACATATCCAAAATTTAACGGTGTGTGTTCAAATTTAGTATGCGTTTGTAGTTCCGACGACAATACAATAATATGGTTTTATTAGGTACACACTTTTCTCCAACGAGGGTAGTGGATGGGGAAAAAGATTTAGTTTGTTCGATTTAAACCAAAATTGGCACACAGGGGTTTTTCGGGAAGGGAATATGAATTTTTTATCAGATTTGAAAATTTCAATATGGCGAATTCAAAATGGTCGATTTAGGGTACAAATCTAAAAATTTTAAAAATTATTTTTATTAAAAAAAGCTTTTGAATATCAAGATTTTATTAAATGCACTAAAAAGTAGAAAATAATTTTTTATCCTTCTGGTACCATAGTAAAAGCGATGAGCGCAAATGGTTAACTGACATTTTGACGCACTAAAGATCCCGGAAGGGTGAAACACATGTTTCTGCGTCTAGTCTTCAAGTCGCCCCCGGTATGTATCCGTGTGGTGCTCCGGGTGAGTTCTTTATAACATGTGGAGAGGCTTGGATTTCTGCGAAAGTTGCGATTTTGCATGACTCTACTATGGACGTGGGGGATGGGTTTTCCTATTCCTTCCTTGCTTCCATGCTTCCAGTTTAAAAATTTTAACATTAGGTATCACATCTTCACTCGTATATCGGTCACATCGATGATTCACCTAAAGAAACAGTTGTATTACTTTATAACCTAAGGACATTTTCAAAGGTTTGGCAAGCACGACAATCCCACCCATTCTCGACTTCTTTAGATAAAAGCGTTATGTTTATCATTCGAATAGAAGAAGAATGTAGTTTTGTAGTTCTTTAAAAGTTTTTTTTTTTTAAATTTATTATACTACAAAGTAATGGCGACCGTAGATGACCTACATTGTATACAATAATTCCACCATGTTAATTTCTGACAGATTATTTATTACATTCTCGTATTTCCAGAATGATTTTTTTGTGAATACCTAAAAAACACTAAACAAAAGGCTTGATTTTTAGGTAATTATAATTAATGATATTTTTATTTTCTTATATTTTGCTTCATATTTGGGTAAGAAATGGATGGTAGTTTTTTTTACACCCGTGACACGCATCGGCAATCAAAAAAGACATGATTTGGATTTTTGAGCACAGTTACTAAAATCGTGTTATTGATGTAAGTATACAAAAACATAATTTGAAGCTTTGTCCCAATTACTTGTAAAAAGGTGTGTACTATTTTAATAGATTTTTTTTACTTTGTAGAGGAACCGAAAATGTTTTATATTTTGTCATTACACAATATTAATGTTGTCTTTGGTTCACGAATTAGCTGTCTAATGCGAGGGAGTAGAAAAATAATAGATAGTTTAAGCTGGTTATAGGACGTACGCATAAAAGTAATATAGCGAAACATTCTGTCTTCTTTTTATTTGTAAATCTTCCGCTCGAATACTACGAATATGTATAATAAAATACAGACCAGAAGGGAACCCACAAAAAAGCCGAATTTACAAAAACCGAAACACCATTGAATATTAAAGAAAACGTCCGAAACGAAATATGAACGAAAGTAAAATACCCAGAAAATAATGGATACGAATATAATTTTATAGAATTTTAATTTACTCGATCGTTAAGACACGAATATAATTTAAAAAATTATTTTTCTCCCGAATCTTAAAATATAAGAAATACAAAAGTATCGAAAATAATTGTCTAGAAACGAAAAACACCCGACCCACAAATTGATAGAAATAAATATGCTCCATCCTTAAATGAGCAGAACCACCATCCAGCCAAATCGCTATTGGGGATGCGTCAAATTTAAATCTCTAGGGCACTGTAGGCCCTCGATTGCGGCATTGACAAGTTTCTCTATTTGGAAGATGACACGGGGATTTTTTTTATCAAACAATTTTATTTAACCTTACAGTTTTTTTGGGGGTAGGGGTGGTTGAAGAATGTAAAGGGGGTAAGTTAATAGAATATTACAACTTACTTCGAGTCTTCCCTGCCGTAACCCTGGCAACGTAGCAATTGAATTCGTGGCTATCGGTTCAAATAATTTTCGGCCAGATTGGGCTTCTTGAGTTTTGTGGTTCGGCTTTATTATGCTTTTATCAAAATTATATTCTAAAAATATTTTTAAAAATTTTGTGTTTCTATAAAAATATGTTTCGTTTAAATTTAATTCTGTGCATATATTTTCTAGCGATTTAATTTTCCCGTCATTTCATTTTCTTCACAATTTTTTTTGGACCAACTATTTCCTTTTCTTTTAAATTTTGACAAATTAGGTTTCTGCCAAATTTGGTTTCGAGTTTTTTATAGGAACCCGACTAAACGCAAGCTTAGGTACGTTTTATAAATTCTGCTCCGTGTTGCTAATATAGGGTATGGGAAAAACTGTAGAGAATTTTGCCAAAGAGAGTCCAAAAATCAATATAATACGAACGGCCGAACCAAAAAGAGCAAGATAGAAATACATGGTAATGAAATGTAAGACACCGAAACATCCGATCCGGAAAATTTCAGGTTTATCGCTAGGCACCTATTAGGTGTCATGATAAACTTAAACAGTGGGTTTTACTAAAAGGGTTTAGCCTATTTTAGATAGGTCCTAAGTTTAAGTGAAATTGATGGTTTTAAGCATTTTATACCAACTTCCTTGAGTTTTGGACATAGTTTGTTTTATAAGAATAATTTTAATTATTATTTTTAGTGAAGAATCATCTTAACACAAGGTTTTGTTGGATTCTAGAAGAAAATTTTAATTTGAATAAAGTTTTTTTAACCCTAGGGTAGATCTAAATGGAGAACACTCTGCTGAGCAAATTAAAATTGACGTTATGGTCGCGATTCTTCAAAAACCGTCAGAAAATCTCACCCTTATAAAAAATCTGACGATTTTTAAACATAAGTTTACACTGTTTTTTTGTCAGGACTTATTCGCTAATATTCCTTAAAATTTAGTTTCTTAATTATGTTTCAGTAAATAATAAAGATGTCAATTTTAATTTTTGTAGGCAGTTTTTGTGAAAAACCCTCTTTGTGTGTAAACCAACCTTTAAAACTTTTAACCTACAAAACCATAGATAGCCATGGAATATTTCGCTGTGACTGTTCAGAAATGTCACAAAAATTCTGTCTTTCCTTTTACATGGTAAGAATTTTCAACACTTTTTGATGTTTCTAGTCCTGCAGAATATCTTTATTATATATTAAATTTACAAGATGTTTATTAAAAAAATGACGCAGTTTCTCTTACAACGTCATGATAAATATGAAGGACGCTGTGTTTTTATTTTAAATGAGGCGATAAGTAAAAATCGCCACTTTCCCAAATTCTGACAAGTGATATGTTCTGTCTTTTCTGAAGAATCGCGACCTCACTGTCACAAAACCATTTCGATATGTAATCATAAAATAAAGATTAGATTAACTTTGTATTTATTTAAAAGGGGTTTTTATCTATCGAAAGTATGAAAAAACTTTACAAACAGAAACCCATCGTAATCGCAAGCCTCAAATAAAAATATTTCATCAAAGGAGGTCATGTAAACAAATGAGGCTAAAAACAGACCTGAATACAACTGATGCGTTCACAAAAGAGTCATGTCGACTCAACGAACTGGACTGTGCCCGGTTCTCTGGTAGAACATGAGAAAATGGCCATGAACGAAGTAACGATGAAAACTGCAACTTTGGGACTTTTGAGTGTGATCTTTCAGTGGAAAG
This sequence comes from Oxystoma pomonae, assembly GCA_963921995.1. Taxonomy (NCBI): domain Eukaryota; kingdom Metazoa; phylum Arthropoda; class Insecta; order Coleoptera; family Brentidae; genus Oxystoma; species Oxystoma pomonae. The sequence continues at coordinate 58,974,663 of OY998167.1, forward strand.
TTTTGTTTGATGATTAAGCTTTTAGACAAACTCAAGGTTTTAATTTCAGTTTGTAAATAAATGAATAGGTACAGTTGTTTTGGATTTTTTTCATTGGAAACAGTTTTCGTGCATAATCAGTGACCTTCACTTATGTTTTTTTTGCCTCGTAGTGCCCTCATAAATATATTTTTGTGCCGAAAACGGGTTCAAAATATGGCATTTTTCTGGAAAAAATTGGAGGTGTTTTATTGATTAATGAACAACTTGGGGTATTAAAAGCCATTTGCACCAACATATTTACTTATTTAGGGGTCACCTAGAATAAGGTGGCCTAGGTTAGAGAAGAGTTTCGTTTGTATTTAGAACTCCCCTAGACTACCTTAAGTAATCCCTAAATCTAGGGACCCGTTTTTGGCCCACTAGCGCTCCCCTAACTTAAAACTAATCTAGATTTAGGTGCCACCTAATGCTAGGTGACCCCTAAATATGTTGGTGCAAATGGCTGTAAATAAAGTAAATTAATTCTTGTAAAAGCGGTTGTTTAGGGAAATTATAAACTTATTACCAATTGCCACAAAACATCTCTTTTTGGGGGCTATAAATTTAAACCACCCCCCCCCCCAGAGGTGGTCTAAAAAATCACCAACTTTATAACCTCAAACACAGATAATAAAGCTATTATGTGCCAAATCTTTGGTGTCACCATTTGCCATTTTGAAACCTGTCAAAAAAATTAGTTTTAGGGCATTTTCTCCTAAAATATAGTATATTTAGAGAAAAAAAGGCAGTTTTTCAGTGGTATTTTGCAACAACAATATAAAATAATCAATAACTTTGTATCTTTTCTGTATATGGGTAAGTGTTTTTTGAAAATCGGTTTTAAAATTTAGTACCCCCTGCATGTATATATATCAAGTTAGATCTTAGTAAATCCCACTGAAACTGTCTAATGTATGTTTGAGCGACGTTGTACTGACCTTTTCTTGTAATGTTTTTAATCACACATTTTTGTTTTAAATAAGGCGCGGTTCTTGGCCTTGCTCTTCAAATTACTTAATAAAGAACATAAAGAAAATTTATTTTAAGACGTAACAATACAGCACCGCATACAAAAAATAAATAAAATTTTAACCACATTAGAGACTTTAAGCTAATCAATACACGTATCCATATATCCAAAGCCAAAAGACAATACATTTATGCCATGTTTGGAACGAGGCCACATATTATGGTGGATGCGATGAGAGAGACAGCTGACTGCACTCGTTGCGTACGTAGTAGTAGTAGTAGTAGTAGTAGTAGTAGTTGTAGTAGTAGTAGTAGAATAATGGAGGGGGGCTCTCGGCCCGGCGCCGGCGCCGGCGACTAGGCTCTACGCGAGCCCTTTTCGCCATCCCTCAGAGCTCCCCTCTCACGCTCCCACTCCACCATGGTCGAACCTTCCCGTCATTTGGATAAAGGTCCGGCTATCTGACCATTTCAGCGTCGGAAGGTGTTCCGTCTCAAACACTTCCTCTCCGAAGATTCCCTCTCTGATTCCTCTGTAGGCCAGACACCTTGCAAGATAGTGGTGTGAGGATTCATCCTCCTCCCAGCACTCTCCAAGTTGCAGTCAAGTCAAGCAGTCAAGTTGAGTCCCGCACTACCTGCATCCTTGCCAGGTGCTTTTTGTTGCTACTCCTGATTTAGTCTTGTGTGGGTCCATTCCTTGGTGGCATTCCTTGATGCGTATGTAGGCATGCAGATAACATTGCGGGCACGGCAACTTACGCAGCGATTGCAAAGTCGAAAATGTAGTGTGTTTTGGCCTTATTTTGAACTTAAAGGTATACGGATATATTTAGTTATTAGTTCAAAGTCACTTTAGGACCTAGTGGACAAAACAGTGTTTTTAAGAAGGATAGAGCAAATAAGTAAAAATAAATAATAAATAGGTGCAAAAAATATTTATTTTCTCGATGTGGCGGCGCGGCGGTTTTTATTCATTCCGAATGGGATTTTTTTACAGATCGCCAAGGCAATAAATATATTTTTTTGTATACCTTCATCAAAAACATGATTTTAGTAAGTGTCTGAAGATAACTAAAGCATGACTTTTTTGGTTACCGATGCAAAAAAACTTTTTATTTTGATAACGGTTGCAAAAAAAGATTTCGGTCCGTTTTTTACCCAAAATTAAAGGGAAATATCGAAATATAGTAGTAATATTGAAAAAATCTAATTATTCTTCCCTAAAAATTAAGCCATTTCCGCCAGATTTCACCAAGTATTTACGAAAAAAATCATTTAAAAACATCGTCAAAATATCAAACTGTCAAAGATTAAAATGTCGCAACACTGAACGTCACCGAGTAAAAAGGCACATCGCTATGAAAACAATTGTTATTTCAATTACCAGCCCCCTTGATTTATAGTGTAAAGATGGTGTCTTGCGGGAAGTGCTCTTCGTTCGAAACTTTTTAAAGTATTTTCGTGTTTTTCTTGGATTTTTTGACAAAGGTATTAAAAAAAATTGTGTTAACAATTCGCTGCTAAACTGTGATTTTTTTTACTCGCCCTTCTAAATACTACACTTCGCTCGTTATTTAAACCAACGCTTGTACCAAAAAGCACTATTTTAGCCACTAGTTGTTAAAACTACTATTTTGAATTTTTTTTGCTTGGATATAGATTGGGTAACCAACAGCAAAATAAGGTGGACATTTTTTGACGTAATCATAGACTTTTTTTTACTTATAGTTAGTTTCATTTTCTTCATTTAAATTTGTTTGAACTTCACAAAGACGCAGTTAAACAAAATTAGGTTATAATTTTTTATTAACTTTTATTTTTACTGACCCATTTTACTTACAAAATTAAGAAGTTTTTCTTAGTCTTCTGCCATCACCCTTTTTCAGCCAAAAAAGGTTGAAAAAACATCTAAACAGGCTTTAAAAAAAAATTAAAACCTTTTGAAAACCAATTGGATTTAACATCCAAATTGTCTCCCAGAAAAGCTTAATAAAAACCATAAAACTATTTAGTTGTAGCTTTTCTTTAAAACATATCCTTGAACCAATAAAAAGCAAATATGGTTTTTAATTTTCGACTAGGTTCGGCAAGCGGCTGGTCAAAATCCGCAAATATTTTGTTAATTACTTAAAATTAGTGCAGGACTAAGTACTTTTGTGTTTTTAATCTTTTTTTTTATTTCAACATAATCACAAATAAATAATTATAATATAAGGTGGGCAAAAAAAACGGGACTTTTTGTATTGTCTATTAATTAAAAAGTAGTTGTCCGATTTTAAAAATTTTGGTCATTTTGAAAAGCCTGGACATTAGAATTTTGGAATTTAGTGTTAAAATAACATTTCGTAAAAATCCAAAATGGCGGACAATTTTAAAAAAATAGGTGTTTTTGACCCCCCTGCAAATTTTAGGTGTACGCCACTGGTGCATAACTAAAAATATGTTTTGAAAGCCATGTTCTTCGTTAGTTTACTCATGTGTTGCCTATTAAAATCGGGTGAGAAATAAGAAAGACATAAATTTTTTAAGTAAGTGGGTTCGGTAAGCCTAATTCAGTCAAGTCGAAAAAAAAACATCATATTTGATTGGCTCTGCTTTTCAATGTATGTTCGATTTTAAAAGTGCTGACCATTTTGAATAACCAAGATTTTAAAATTTATTAAGTTTTTGGCAAAATTGACATTTTGAAAAAATCAACGATGGTGGACAATTTTAAAGAATAGGTGTTTTTGACCCCCCTGCAAATTTTTTGTGTGCATCCCGAGTCTACTTATGTATCGCTTGTAAATATCGTTTAAGAAGTAAGGAAAATATGCGTGGAGTTATAAAAGTGCGTTTTGCAATTAAATTTAATAATTAAAAAAAAACATATCGTTGATTCGGTAACTTTAAAACTACTTTGGTTTGATTCAAATGGAAATTTCAAAAAATTCAAAATCATTTATTTTTTTGACTTTACTGAATTTGGTTACTGATTTGAACAATTTATTACCTTTGTATCATCAAAAACACCTATTTTTTAAAATTTTCCACTATCTTGGATTTTTAAGAAATGTCAATTTTTCCAAGAGCCTAATAAATTTTGAAATTTTAGCTTTTCAAAATGGTCAGCACTATTAAAATTGGGCAAATACATCGAAAAGCAGAGTCAAGAAAAAATGATGTTTTTTTCGACATGACTGAATTAGGATTACCGAACACACTTATGTAAACAATTTAGAACTTTCTTAATCCTCACTCGCTTTTAGTCAGCGATACATTAATAAATTGAGGAAAACCATGGCTTTTGAAATATCTTTTTAGTTATGCAATGGTGGGGCACACAAAAAATTTTCAGAGGTGTCGGCCATCTTGGATTTTACAAAATAACAATTTTGCCAAAATCCTAATAAATTTAGAAATCTGGGCTATTTAAAATGGTCAGCACTTTTAAAATCGAACATATACATCGAAAAGCAGAGCCAATCAAAAATGTTTTTTTCGACTTGATTGAATTAGGCTTACCGAACCCACTTGTTTAAACAATTTATATCTTCCTTCTTTCTTACCCGATTTTAATAAACAATACATGAGTAAACTAAGGAAAAACATGGCTTTCGAAACATATTTTTAGTTATGCACCATTGACGCACAAAATGTTAATTTTGCCAAAAATCTTGGCTATTCAGAATGGTCAACAATTTTAAAATCGAACATATTCATCGAAAAGCAGTTTTTAGTTATGCACCATTGACGCACACTAAAAATTTGCAGAAGGAGGTCAAAAATACCTATTTTTTTAAAACTCTCTGCCATCTTGGATTTTTACGAAATGTCAATTTTAACATCAAATTAAAATATTCTAATATCCTGTCTTTTCAAAATGACCAAAATTTTTAAAACCGGACAACTACTTTTTAAGTAATAGACAATACAAAAAGTCTCGTTTTTTTTTGGCCTAACCATTATTTGTAGGTTAGAAATAAGGTCGTGTCCTCACCGTTTCGCTAGATGCGCGTTCAATAGTTGTTAAATTTGCCCTTTTAGAGCCAGGCACAACCTGTGTTAAGGTCGGTGCTAAGTACGCACTAACCAGTGCGGCCGTATTTTAATAATTCTCTAGTATACATATAGTTATATGGTCTTTCGCAGGAAAATATGACTACCGGTAAACCACTAAACGCACTATTGTACCTGTTAAAGTATCGTCCACCATGGTGAATCTTTCCCTTATCCATTTCTTTTATTTGGAACACTATTTGGTTTTTATCTGACATATAGTTGAGAAAGGAAAAAAACAATATGATTTTTAAAACCTTTTAAAAGTTAAAAAATGTGGGGCGGAAATAGCTGAGAAAAAGAAAAATATTTTAAAGAGAAAAAGAAAGGTTCGTGTCATCGAACGCAGATTTTGCTTTTTAATTCATTTCGACCAGGCCTCCAAGATCTAATGGATAGTCCAGAAACCTACAGGCCTGTTTTATTCTTGTTAGGGATCATCGGGGTAACATTGACTGTAACTGGCGAATAAAGCATAATATAAGGAACCACATCCAGCGAATTTAAACAACTTTTGTCGTCAAACAAACACGTTTTATTTATTTTTCACGGACAAGAAATCTACTTCTTAAATTTTAAAGAGGTTGTGATGGAATAAGGCCAAAATTATATGGCTGCGAAGTTTGGCTAATAGAACTATCAGACAGACAAAACAATATTTAATTTTTTCTGCACTCGACTGCTTGACCGACTTCCTACGTTTCGGTTAACGAGGCAGTCTCTTGTGGAAAAAATGCACTTGGTAGGAAAATAGTTATTTTATTATTTTTCCGTACCAATAACCTTTTTTTTACCCTACTTACTTTAATATTTGATAAATATTAAAGTATGAGCAACCTGACATGTATCGGAATTTCTATATTGTCTAATTAAATGGTTTTAAATAGGGACCTGATGTATTTATATATTGTTTTTTATATAGCACACGTACAGCTTAAGATTTTTAAAACCCCCAATAACCATGCGATTTTTTTTAAACTAAAATAAGCCAGTGTTCAATCTACATCTACACTCCAAATTTCTTCATAATGGGGGATAAACGGTACAGAAGTTACAACCGATCATATTATTTGTAGAAAGTACTTAGCCTATTTTTATCGAACATAGCTGAGAACAATTCCTAAAGGATATAGCTCCGAATATAAAAACCGCATGCAACGGTGAAGCAGTGATCAAATTTCACCCTTTTTTTTCGAATTTGCGTCGGGGGTTGATAAAAAAGGGATTAATTATTTATTGATTAATCATCAGGTATCAATCTCGAGAACTAAATAAATTTTTATGGTTGCCTTATATGATATAATAATGGACAATGTTTATTTTTGAAAAACGAAACTTTCAAATATTTTTACCACCTTGACTTAAATCGAAGAGCCAATATTCAAAATAAATACCAGACACATATAGTTTATTTGATTCAAAACAAACTTACGGCTTTCTTGGACATATTATTATTAATACCAACAGTCAACGTTTCGGTCCTAGGTCTGGACCATCATCAGAGCTAGATTAATAGAGTTATAACACAAATTATTTTTATTTTATTCAACATTCTCATATAGTTGCACGAAATACACATATTGTGTGGTACCGCCAGACAATATGTGTATTTCGTGCCCACTATATGAGAATGTTGAATAAAATAAAAATAATTTGTGTTATAACTCTATTTATCTAGCCCTGATGATGGTCCAGACCTAGGACCGAAACGTTGGTTGTGGTATAAATAATAAAACATTGTCCAAGAAAGCCGTAAGTTTGTTTTGAATTAATGAAAATAAAGAGGACGAGAAAATATATATTGAATCATATAGTTTATGGCGGTTTCTTTGCCTTGAGGTTTAAAATTATATTAGTTTTAACCAACTTACTCATATTCTTCGATAAGATCAAAACTTAATTAGGTATATTATCGTTATAAACTCAATCATCAAACTTACTTTCTCTTATAAAGATATACTTTTAGAAATCAAGAATGCAGGTAGTTATCATCAAAATACAACGTAGCTTACTAACAGCTATCAAACAGCTAATAGAACTATCAGACAGACAACTCTAAACCAAAAGACCAAACTTTAAGGTAATTTTGAGACTCGTGATGATTTCAGCACCCAATGCTTATTTATTAGAGTTTAGTTGCGACACTTCTTCCTTATCATACCTATTGCTGGTACAAAGGCTTGAGACTAGTAATCATAACATCCCTCACGGACATCAGAAATCTGCCTTAAGCTGACCCTCTAGTTTTCAGTTAGAAAGCAAGTTAACCTATTACTCATTCAATGCTTTTTTGGAATTCTTCTTCTAGTAATATGCTGGTAATCATCACAGACTGACGGCCAGAAATGATCTTTTGTCATTTAACAAGAGTTGATCATCACAGACTGATTGCAGGGCTGAGGACTGGTGGGTATTAGCATTAGGTTGCCTTTCTTTAAGCGTTTATTTAAAATCAGACCCCACAAACGTGCCAAATATCCACCTCCAGAAGCGCAATCTCGTACTTTAGGTGCGAGATACTTGTGCGCATCAGCAGAGCTGTAAGGTCAATCTGCAAGGTTAGGAAGCACAGCGATGCTAAGAAATAAAGTCTTACAGACACAACAGTCAGTATCACACAACCATACACCGAGGAATACAGCATTGCACATGAGGTCAGGAAGGTATCCTCATACACTTACCCACCGCCTCGGACATGTAGGTTCACAATCGAAACAGGCAGTAACAGAAAACTAGAGTTGGTACTCCTAGGCCACCGAGTAGCACAGGGTCCACCCTTATCTAACCATTGTAGGGGGCTACCCCGGACACTCCGTGAAAATGTCCAAGCATTGAGGTATTGTTAGTAACTGGAAGGGGTGTGCGGGAATCGACTCTTGCTGTGCAACTCTCAACAAATATTTACTAAACACCCCATAAATGCCCTACTCTGCCTCTGGCCTGCGACCCGCAGAGGAGGGTGGATCCGTGTTCTTAGTATATGAGGGCACAATGTTTCTGTTCTTCCGATGGCGGAATGGAAGGCCGACCAACCGCCGGCGGGAGACGTGCATTCTCCCCTCTCAGTAGAGGGGGAACAGCGAAGGAAAATGAGGAAGAAAACAGGAATCACAAGAGCACATAAAGAGAAAAGCGCCGCGAGCTGTCCTTTCAGTCTCACTTTGTGGAACTACCACACTTAGGGATTCGACATGTATCGGCAGCGCTTCTAGAAATAAAGGTGGGGAATAATAGGCTTAGGGTTGTAGTGTGTAACGCGTATTTACTATATGACAGCGTAGCACCACCACCTTCAAAGGAACTAGCGCAGGTGATTGCATTTGCAGATACTATAGTCCAGTCACTAGTGCAAAAAATAAGACCCGCGTGTTTCAAAAGGTGGGATCCTGGCGATTTCGACATATTTGTTTAAATTGGGGTCCTAATACAAAAATTGAGTTTTTGACCGTGAAGGGGGGTTGGCACCCTTTGCCACCTTGGATTTTGTGTGCATGAAAATGGTTGTTTTAAGATAACTCCTGAAAGCTCAACTCTAGAAATTTTCATATACAATTTTTTGTGTGACTGCTATCTGTAATGAGCCACAGCTATAGAAACTAGAATATCTTAAGCACGACTCAAGGCAAAAGCTGATATCGTTAAAATGGTCACACGCTGAACCGCCTTAGGTGCGGAATCGCTACGGCCAGCACCTTCTTGCGGTTCACTTTCTGGGAGAGAGATGATCGTGAGATGCGCACCTTGGACCACGGATGGGCATAGAGCCTAACGGGGGACTAGCAGATCGCGTGGTAACGGACGCCAAAATCAGGCAGCGGACAAAGTTCGATCTTACCGATTATAATTATTTTTTTTTATGGTAATCTAAAATCAAAATAAAGTAACCCGCATTTTTTTCTTTTAGATTACATCACTAGTAGCCTAGATCATAAACTATAAATATAAATCATAATTTTTTTCTTCTTATAAATGCACTTTTTATTCATTTTACAAAAAACAACAAAATGGTGGCCTTTTTTCAAATTTCTATAAAAAAATAATATCTTAACAGCACCTTTCTTGGTATTCTCAATATTTTTGTCACAATATCCTTACACTATTTCCAGTATACTAAAATAACTTTCACTATTCCTAAGCAGCTGCGAGTAACGTAGATGAGTTAGTGAGTTGTATATTTAAATGTAGCCATTATAGCCTTATCTATGTATTCGATAAAAATTCAAGGGAGTAAAATAAAAAATTACTTTCAATTTAAGCAGGAAACCTTTAAATTTCTTGTTTTTCTTTTGTGAATAATTTGACCCGATGCAACCCATTCCTTCCTCGAAATCTGCGCATGCTAAATCTAAAAAAATAAATTTGGAGAGGTGGTTGCCAGCCTCTTATTAAGTAAACGAAACGAGATTTGTAGATGTAGAATTTATATTTGGCGCAAAGATTAATATATTTGTTTTTTCTTTTAAGTAGTTAACACATTTTCTACCCTAATCAGACCATCATCAGACTATAGGTTAGGTATAGTGTGTATTACATTTTACTACAACATTTAAAATAATTTTGAAAAATTCACGTACACACTTTTCGTTTAATTTTGTGTATGGAAAGCGTAACTTTACAAAGGTAGGTAGAAAAATGGGACCGAAAAATAAAAGGTAGACCAGAAAACTCCAGAAAGTGATCATATTTTGTAATTATTTTTCTTTTTTTTCTTTATTTTTTTAATATTTAAACCAAAACGTTTATTAATGGCCTCTTGGTGTAAAAATAGACGAATATTAGGGCCTACGGCTCGCCTTGTCAAACTTTCTGTGTCGACTTATAAAGTTCCTTTTTCCGGTCTAGTAACGTAATATGTATTTTTGTGCTGTAAAATGTAATACACACTATAACCTATTGTCTAATTGTGGTCTGATCTCGGGTCTGCTTAGGGTTGAAGATGACTATGCACAACCGGAGTTTTTTGTACTTCAGTGCAAAATGAACTTCCTGAATTTCGATTGCTTACATAGAGGATGGAGCCTAGGACTACACCGTTTCTTTCTTTTTAGAGACTCATCAGCCAGGTGAACCACAATGACAGACAACTTAGGTCGCGCTTATGTCCGAAAAATTACGGATCAAGCGAAGGTACACCTAGCTGATGAGTAAGAGTAATAAGAACAAACCGGCATCATTCTAAGTTCCATCTACAGGAAGTTTATTTTACACTAAACTACAAAAGTTTTTTTTTTAATTTTTTCGTTAGATTAGCAGAGAACATAGCCATCTTCTGTTTGTTTTATTAATCGCGCTATATGGCGCTGTTGTTTTGCGATTTATGCTCGCTTGCTTGTAGACGAAACCTGCATACAGATGGGATTATTGTATGCCTCTGGCAGGATCGATTACACCTCCATCTACTGCTAACTACAGAAGGTATTTTCTTAGATTTATTCATAGAGAGACAAGATATCCTTCGCTTTAGCCGTAATTTTTCTCACATAAGCGCCACTAAAATTTTCGGTCGTTGTGGTACACCTAGCCGATGAGTCCATAATAAGGACGAAACGGCATCGTCCTCAATTATACCCTCTGGATGAGCAATCAAAATTTAGGAAGTTCATTTTGCACTGAAATAAAAAGAACTCCGACTTTTCTGGAAAACTTGATGAAGAAGAAATTCGACGCTTACGTTCTAGACAGAGTCTTCAGCAGAATACAACAAGACGTACGATTCATAGAAATTTGGAGAAAAATGGTCTCTCTAAGAATACAGGTAAGACGTAAACGATCCTGTTGACCAGAAATAGGAAATTGAAAGCAGATAATGGACAGGAAATCTCTTACTTTGGTTTCAGAACTAAAGTTCTTAAAAGTTACCTTAGACAAGGGGCTCAATTAAACCACACACATTGTCAAAATGCCCGCTAAGGTCCAGGCAACAATGTGACAGCTGCGTCGGATGGTTGGTCGGACCTGGGGTCTTACACTAAAGAACCTCTACTGAATGTACTCGGCAATACTAAAACCTAGAATTCCATATGAATCCATAGTCTGGTCACCGGCACAGGAGAAGATCACCACATCCAATAAGCTCGGAAGCCTGCAAGGGCTGATTTGCTGGGGACAAACCGGCACTATGAGGATGACACCAATTCAATCCCTCAAGAGCATTTTGAGACTGCCTTCGCTACCAACTTGGATCAAGACGGACTTACTTGCCTTTCTGGAACAATGCTTAATGGAAAGAAAGAGGGGAAGCCATTGGACACCTAAGGGTTACACTGATGGTCATCGTTTAAAAGAGAGTGTTAAGAAGTGTTTTGAAAAGAGCAACACGCAACTCCTAAAGATTCCACAAGATGTACCAGGTTGAAATTCCCTACAGAAAATTTTGGCAGAGTGAAAACCTTCACCGACAATTCAAAAGGACCACTGTCATATGCTACACTAATGACTCCAAGGTATCAGAGAAACTGACAACAGGAGCGGGGGTATATGTGCATAGAAGTTTAAAAGAGCTATCCGCTCGAAGAGCAAACTACGATCTTTCAGGCAGAGGCGTATGTCATCATAATGGCGGTCACTTTAAAAGAGGTCAAGGCTGGTACCAAAGAGCATTTTTACATATCCTTCGATAGCATTGAAGGAGCTTTGTGCACCAAAAATTCTCAACACGTTGGTGGAAGAGTGAGTCGAAGCACTAAAAGCATTAAGTTGAGGCAAGGAGGTTACAATTATATGGCTACCGGATCATACGGGGGTGCTGGTCAACGAAAAGTTAGATGAACTCGGATTGCGACCTGTACCTAGTACGTGGGCGCGGAACCACTCATAGGCATAACAAGGAGGCAGGTTTAGAGTCGACTCAACAAATGGACTAATGAATTACTAACAATTTCCTTGGAGGGAGAAACAGGATTTAAACGGTACTAAGAATTCGCAAACCGACCAGACGCGACCAGACTGAAATGGCTCCCGAGAAGAAAAAGAAAAGATATTGGAGTCTTCATAGGGATATTGAACGTTTATAACAGATTCAGAAAGCATTTACCATGGCACGGGTTAGTCGGATATCCGAACATGGATGCAGAGGACCTGATTTTGTAAAGAGAGGCCGCGCCGCGCCGTGCAGGCAGAGCATATAGTGGATAAGGAGAACGAGTTTGTGTTGAGGCAAAAAGAGACCGCTATAGGGGTTACTTGCCAGGCCTTAGGCCGCCCCCGTCAACTACTACTACTTAAAAATTTAGGAGCAATCGTTACAAGCTTCAGTATTATTGATACTGGATCTTAACTAAACGGTTTATTAAACTGTGAATAAAGGTACAGAGCAAATTGATTTCTCTGTTCTCCGAGATGCTTTCCGGAGTGATTCCGGCTTAAGAAGTTCGACCAACTTTAATTGCGGAAGTATATTGTGTATAACGTTTCTCGCTCAAGCTCACTAACAAATATTTAGGGTAATGTTGAATCAGCTTCAGCTTTCTTGCATAATATTACTTGGTAATCACAGGGATAAAGTGATGCTGATAGGGAGTTTCTATTAAACGGTAGTCACTATTGCCTCGGGCCGATCCAACAAGAGTTTTTTATTGGCTGAGTTGTATTTTTTTTTTTTTAATGGGAAAAGATTATAAGTTGCACCGTGGCAATGTTTCAGATTTATATTTCTAGTGGCTAATGGTATCTTGTTTCAGCGTATATCAAGGAAGTTTCTAGGGACCTCTCCTAGACAAAAGTTGTCAAAGTGATAGGTCACTATGGAAACTGACACAAAACGATAGTTTTTCCTCGGACAAATATCACTTATAAAAACATCGGTTGATTAGTTGAAGCTCCATTAATCCAAAACTAATAATCACATAGTAAGGACTACTTCGTGTCGCACTTTTGATTCATTCCCTACAAATGCACACTCTTCATTTTACTTCCTATCTGTGGAATGAACGACTAAAGTTTAAATTTATTTTTGTTCGTGTTTTTACAGCATTATTATAAAAATGAAAAATTTCAGTAGTGATTTTTTCTCTTGGACAACATTTGTCTGGGGGTCCTGCCAACCCACATGGATATATGTGGTAATTGACAAGTGACAAACAGGTAAAATCTTAAAATAGAGATCAATAGCAACAAAACAATTAATGAGCGTAAAGGTTGTCGGTTCTAGGACAATAAATGAAAGGTCTAATTTTTAGCCGACGTTTCGTTTATTACGCATAAACTTCATCAGGGCCTGCAACAATAATACAAAATTCTTAGAAGAATCGATGAAAATTTTTAAACTGTTGATAATTTTTGTCAAAGTTGAAACATTGCGTACGGAAAATAATAAATTTGTGTGTAAATTAAAACAATTAATGTGAGGAGGGAAAGAGTTTCATATCGTTGGCTCATCCTCTATATGTTTTATGAAATAAATATTCTACGCAAGTTTATTTCTAACAAAATTTTATTATTTTTAATAAATATTGCAAAAATGAATTAAAATGTTGATTTATTAAAAATAGCCCTTGACCCTTACTGTAACAGGGATTCTGGTTCATTACAACAATAGCATAACATCTGGCTAATGCCGAACCGCAGGTAGCCAATAGAAAATATTTGCAAAAATTAGTATTTTTGCAAATATTTCTGTTATATACAGGGATAAAAGATTTACTTTTTCCCTAGTTTTCCATGGTAACCATTTCCAGAGTTCCCCACATAAATTGCAATAAACCTTGTGGCAGACAAGTAAATTATTTAGTTGATATTTTGTTTATTGAAAAACAAGTAAAATATACTTACTTTAATACAACTAGTGTTTGTAACTAAAATTGCTTACTTACTTGAGGAGTATTTTATTCCACCAACACCTATTTTACTGAGTTAAAATTTAGAAATGTTTTCCTGAATAATTCAATTCAATACATGAACTTTCCATCTTCAACTATACCTATAATTTACTAGTGTGACCACAATTTTTGAGAGCAAAAAAAAAACATAGGTAGAGGCCATGCCCCATTCCAAATTGCTGCGGACCAGTTTTTTGTCACTGACAATGACAGTTCTATTTAACTTCTGTGTTTAATTGTCAGCCGCCATATTTTAATTGGTCCGGAGAATTTGAAATGAGGTGTACTTAATTCATAAAACCAATAGGATCTAGTTTTAGGGGTTTATTTTCACTTTTGTGTTGTATATTTACCTAAAACTTGGCAAAAATGTATTTAAATTTTTTAGAAAATTGGACTAAAAGTGTAATTCATTAATAAATTTTCAATGTGTTTGATAAAATTGTGTAAAATTAAACTAAAATCAGAGGCTAAAAAAAAGTTTTTTTTGAAAATGCGCCGCGGGCGAATATTTTTGTAACTTTAAACTAAAATTGGAAATAACAATGTTTATATAGCACCGCAGGTGAAATTTTTTTAGAAATTAAACTAGAAGTCTGATTTTTTATCACGTTCTTAATGCTGGCTAATAAAAATTGTGTAAAATTACACTGAAATCGTAAATAAGAATGAGTTTTAGCGCCGCCCAGTAAACAAAAAAACATTCTTAGGATATGACAAGGATATTCTTTTGGAACATAGGAATATTCCAGGAATATTCTTTTTCATACTTGCGAATATTTATCTATTATATGCAAGGTTCGTTCAAATTTTTGATTTTTTTGGATGTGCTCTTGATATTAGTTTGGTTAGCTGTGAATTATTTACTTTGGTTATTATTACTGAATGCTTTTGTCATTGGACATGCTTTAAAAAGTGTTTGGTACAAAAGCTGTATAACTTTTTCCAGCCTTTTGGAATATGTATGCCAAAGTTGACAAGTGTCATTGCAAATGTCAAATTTTGACCGCAATTCTTCAAAAACCGTCAGAAAAACTCGCCCTTGCAAAAAATCTGACGATTTTTAAACACAAGTTTACACTTAATGCTTTTTTGTCAGGACTATTTGCTAATTTTCCTTAAAATTAAGTTTCTTAATACTGTTCTAGTAAATAAACAATATGTCAGTTTTAATTTTTGTAGGGTGTTTTTCTGAAAACCCTGTTTTTTATTTAAAAATGTATGTTATCCAGCTTATTTTTATGTGTAAGCAAACCTTTAAAACTTTTAACATACAAAATCTTGATAGCCATGGAATATTTCGCTGTCACTGTTCAGAAAAGTCACACAAATTCTGTCTTTCCTTTGACATAGTGAGAATTTTCGATACTTTTTGACGTTTATTGGTACGCGTAGTAACAATTTAGCTCCGCCATAAAATAGTCCCGCAGAATATCTTTAAAACAATAAATCTACAAAATATTATTTAAAAAAATGACGCAGTTTCTCTTACAACGATAGTAAGGATGCTGTATTTTCATTTTAAATGAGGCTAGAAGTAAAAATCGCCACTTTCCAGAATTCTGACGGGTGAGATTTTCCGTCGTTTCTGAAGAATCGCGACCAAGAGTTCTTATTTTAAGTAAAACATCCTATATTTTATAAAAATTTTAAATTCCTCGTTTTCTTCTAATTTCAAAAACTTTTTTATAGCATGCATAATAACGGAGAAAAATGGCGGTGGCATTTATGGTAGATTACGGTAGACGGTTTTGTACATGAAAATCAATTTAAAAATATATTTATAGCAACATCCTTTGCCTTGTATGTTATGAATGAAGTACAAAAAAATTGTTGTTTTCCAATAAGGACAAATAAACCCAAGTAAATATTTGTCCGGGACTGAAATTTTATTGATTTGACTACGACTTAAAATCAATCAATCAATCAATTTCAAATTAAAATAGGGTTTATTAAAAAATTAATAGTATGTGTTTGTATATTTTATAAAAATTAATTTAAAAATATTAATCCGGCCCTGTACCACCCTATTTTTTACTTGGGTAAGGTGTATGTTGATTTTTTTATAACTTAATTAGTTTTAACCTAAAAATACGTTTTTAATAATTTAAAACGTGATATTGGAATTGGAATTTGGATTTTTTTTATTTTTGTTTAATAAATACTGAGACTTAACGCGTTAAATAAAATCTAAGGGTATTATAGCACCATCCTTTGGCTTTTATGTGGTAATGCCAAAATTTGCAAATTGCAGTATACAGGGTATTGTTTTTAACAAAAATATGTAATAATATTTTCTTTTTAGTTCGCTCCTCGAATTTTATTTTTCTTTACATTGGTAGAAGTAGCTTTTGGGGCTCCTTATGTGTGCCAAATTTAAAGTAAATACGTTAATTATTTTCCGAGAAATGATCATTTTTATTTTTGCAAGATTTTTATAAATCACACTGTAGATTTGAAAAAAAGACTCAAAACTAAATTTTAGCATTGTATGTTAGTTGCCCCTGGCCTGTAATAATTACCATTATAGCACATATAAAATGTAATACAAAACGCCAAATACACCCTGGAAAAGTCTGGATACACACCAGAGAGGTCTGGATACCTTCTGTAAAATCCTGTATACATTCTCAAACGAAGCCGGAAAAAGTCTGGATACACACAGGAAAAATCTGGATACACCCAGGAAAAGTCTAGATACACCCTGGAAAAATCTTGAGCGAGGGAAGTTTTGAAATAAATCTTAACTCAATTTTTTTTCTGTGTAGAGTAATTAAATGTCACATAATATAAACCTCGTTATTAAAGTGTTCTTTTATTCTCTTAAGGAATTTCAGCCTCCACTGTACTCAAGGCACATACTTTTTGCCTCGAGATAATAAGTGCTCCTTTTAACCAATCGACAGCATTTATTTGTCAAAACTTTAAATTGCCACGATACAAAATGATAATTACATGGGTTAAAATCGGAGACAAAACCTCAACTTATTTTTGCCCCCCCCCCCCTACCAAATTATAATTTTTCTAAACAAAATTTAAAAATTAACCAACTGCTAAAGCGTAAAAGTAAAAGTTCTTCTTTTTTTTTTACTTGCCTTTTTGAAATTTTTTTGACAGCTTAAGTTGCTTAGAGATACGCGTAGACGTGGAATATAACGCAATATACTGTCATTCTTTTAACTGTAAAAAAAACAAGAACTTTCGCTAGAATACAGATATCATAGTCCAATCTCCGCGGTCTAGCTTTAAGCTTTTTCATTAAAGTTACGTATTTAGCATGTATAACGACAAGACCAGACGCAAGCTTAGGAAGGTTCTAAAACCTCTGCTCATAACGTCTCCTCTCCGCAGAGATATGGGACAAAAGGCAGCGAGTTTTGCCGAAGAGAGTCAAAAAATCAATAAATTGGTAATTCGAACGGCCGAACCAAAGAAAGCAAGATAGAAATACATGGTAGTAACATGAAAAAGACAAACTCGTCCGATCTGAAAAATTCCAGGTCTACTGATTACTACGTGCCATGTTACTTACACTGTCTATTATGCCTTTTCTTTCTTAAAACTTGCATTTTTTTATAATTTTTTTGTGGCATTTTATAGTCTTAAGAGTGAATTTGAATCATAAAAACAATTCGTTTAGTTAAACAGATAAACCGAACATCAAAAATTAACAAAATTTTGCACAACGGAGGCTTCTGGTATCCCCCACAGACCATTCGCGTGATTTTAAAAAAAAATATATATATCTTGTTTTTATTAACTTCTTTAAAATAATCGATAATTCACCGTGAAATAAATATTTTATTTTTCACTGTTTGAGGCCATACTATTATGGGAATGGTATAAGCATGAAATTGGTTTGCACGTATTTAAATTTAAAATGTTATGCGGAGAGTTTAACTTTCCACAAGCGGCGCTGTGCGTAAAACTGTTTTTTCGCACGCGTAAAATTATTTTTTCTCACGTTGTTGCGCCATTATTTTTGATGATATGGCCACCGTAGGTGTAATAACCATTAACAAAGGATATTCGCAACTTTTCGTATAAATGGCAACACTGCCTAAGCGAAAATATTTAAAAAATCTACCTTATCTACCCCTGTATCACTATACGAATTTTCATTTTTTTTCATCAACTGGTTTCCAAAATAATCTAGAAGCTCACCCACCTTGGGACACTCGGTAGATGTATAATTGTTTACTTTTTTAAACTGAAAAAAAATGTTTGGAGTGCGTAAAATAACATTACGCACGACGTGACAAAAAAAATACAGAAATATTATATTACATAACGAGAGAAGAAAGTAACATATTTCACACGAGCATGAATGTTGTGAACGAGTCGCTTGCCGATTGAAACAACACGCAAGTGTAAGAAAGTTACTTTCTATCGAGCTGTGTACGCTATTTTTCCTACGAACACTTTAGGATTAAATTCGTATTTTTTATTATTATTTCTTTTACATTTTCATCTCAAGAGAAGAAACTATTTTCTTCTCTAGGAACGAAAATGGTTTCGGTTTATTTCCAACGCTTCTACAAATCATAGCCTACTAGATACCTACATTGTTTGTATGGTTTGCTGTCATTCATTTTCGTCATTAAAGAAGAAAAAACTTTCTCAGTCGTTATAGAGTGCAGATTTGGTTACTTTCGTGTGTGGACGTAGGAAAAACTTTTTTAAGTCTAAAAGTCTTGGTAATATACTTCAAAAGAAAAAAGATATTTTTTTATAATTTTTTAATCCACAAAATACCACAAACCAACTTTTAGCAATTTTTTCCGAGCTTACCCGCCCCCGTCTACTATTAAAATATAATCTCTCTGAAATAGTTATCGTTAGATGTATGGGTTCGAAGGGTGTACAAGAGGGTCTGACAGGCCATTTTCCTGGTATGGTGTGGTATGCTGCATCTTTCTCGGCCGAATGCATTTAGAAAAAGAGAACAATAGTAACTCACAAAAATTTGCTACTTAACGCAGGTAAAAAAATCTTGGACGTAACATAGGCATAAATCCTCTTCGTTCGAGATTTTTAAAAGTATTTTATTATTAAAGAAAGCAAGATAGAAATACATGGTAGTAACATGAAAAAGACAGATTCGTCCGATCTGAAAAATTCCAGGTCTACTGAATACTACGTGTCATGTTACTTACACCCTCTATTATGCCTTTTCTTTCTTAAAACTTGCATTTTTTTATAATTTTTTTGTGGCATTTTATAGTCTTAAGAGTGAATTTGAATCCTAAAAACAGTTCGTTTAGTTAAACAGATAAACCGAACATCAAAAATTAACAACATTTTGCACAACGGAGGCTTCTGGTATCCCCCACAGACCATTCGCGTGATTTTTTAAAAAAATATATATATCTTGTTTTTATTAACTTCTTTAAAATAATCGATAATTCACCGTGAATTAAATATTTTATTTTTCACTGTTTGAGGCCATACTATTATGGGAATGGTATAAGCATGAAATTGGTTTGCACGTATTTAAATTTAAAATGTTATGCGGAGAGTTTAACTTTCCACACGCGGCGCTGTGCGTAAAACTGTTTTTTCGCACGCGTAAAATTAGTTTTTCTCACTGCCTGAGCGAAAATATTAAAAAAATCTACCTTATCTACCCCTGTATCACTATACTATATAGTTTCATTTTTTTTATCAACTGGTTTCCAAAATAATCTAAAAGCTCACCCACCTTGGGACACTCGGTAGATGTATAATTGTTTACTTTTTTAAACTGAAAAAAAATTTCTGGAGTGCGTAAAATAAAATTACGCACGACGTGAGATAAAAAATACAGAAATATTATATTCCATAACGAGAGAAGAAAGTAACATATTTCACACGAGAGTGAATGTTGTGAACGAGTCGCTTGCCGATTGAAACAACACGGAAGTGTAAGAAAGTTACTTTCTATCGAGCTGTGTACGCTAATTTACCTACGAACACTTTAGGATTAAATTCGTATTTTTTATTATTATTTTTTTTTCATTTTCATCTCAAGAGAAGAAACTATTTTCTTCTCTAGGGACGAAAATGGTTTCGGTCTATTTCCGACGCTTCTACAAATCATAGCCTACTACTCAGTCGTTATAGAGTGCAGATTTGGTTACTTTCTTGTGTGGACGTAGGAAAAACTTTTTTAAGTCTAAAAGTCTTGGTAATATACTTCAAAAGAAAAAAACATATTTTTTTAAAATTTCTTGATCCACAAAATACCACAAGCCAACTTTTAACAATTTTTTCGGAGCTTACCCGCCCCCGCCTACTATTAAAATATAATCTCTCTGAAATAGTTATCGTTGACAGATGTACGGGGTCGAAGGGTGTACAAGAGGGTCTGACAGGCCATTTTCCTGGTATGGTGTGGTATGCTGCATCTTTCTCGGCCGAATGCATTTAGAAAAAGAGAACAATAGTAACTCACAAAAATTTGTTATTTAACGCAGGTAAAAAAATCTTGGACGTAACATAGGCATAAATCCTCTTCGTTCGAGATTTTTAAAAGTATTTTCCTACTTTTCTTGAATTTTTTGGTAAAGATATTAATATCTTTATCAAAAAATCTCGAACGAAAATAATTTCTCGCAACACACCATCTTTACACTATAAATCAAGGCGGCTGGTAAATGAAATAACAATGGTTTCCATAGCGATGTGCCTTTTTACTCCGTGACGTTCATTGTTGCGACATTTTAATCTTTGACAATTTGATATTTTAACGATTTTTTTAAATGATTTTTGCCTAAATACTTGGTGAAAACTGGCTGAAATAGCTTAAGTTTTATGCAGGAATAAATAGATTTTTTCAATCTTAATATTTTCCGCCATTTCTCTTTAATTTTGGGTAGAAAATGGACATCATTTTTTTTTGCTCCCGAAATCAAAAAAAAGTTTTTTTTTATCGGTATCCAAAAAAGATATGCTTTAGTTATCTGCAGAGAGTTACTAAAATCATGTCTTTGATTAAGGTGTAAAAAAACCTGTTTTTTTATAATTTTTTGATACACAAAATACCACAAGCCAACTTTTAGCATTTTTTTCCGAGCTGACTATAGTAACTCATAATATTGTTCTCTTCTTTTCATTGCATCAGTCTGAGGGAGATAAAGCTTATCAGAAATTACTCCTCCCGCCCCCGTGTGCTATTAAAATATAACTCTCTCTGAAATAGTTCGAATCGTTGACAGATATACGGGTCTGACAGGCCATTTTTCTGATATCGTATGATATGCCGGATCCCTCTCGCTCGAATGCATTTAGGAAAAGAGAACAATAGTAACTCTGCTGCCGTGTTAATGAAGAAGAGCGAATGTTACAAATTTGCGATTTTCACTTTTTCAAATTTTTATGATATATATCATCATAGCTTTATTTTAAATCACTTTTTTATAATTTTTTTACTGGAAATATTAAAAAGAAATTAATTAAATTCAGCGAGTGTACTCTGAAGAAGAGCGAAAGCCACAGTCTGCAGCCAATGGGCACTTTTTTCGGTCAAAATATTAAGTAAGAAGAGCGAATGACACACGTTTTCTGCAAATTCGCTGTTTATGATGCCCTATTTTGTAATACAATCGCTTGGAGGCACGACGTCTCTTACACATTCGCTGTTCTTTCTTAGCAATACATTTTTCGCGCCTGGTTTCAACTCAACTCTTTTGTTGGCACCGGCGGACCCACCGGTGCCAACAAAAGAGTTCATAAATTTTAGATGGATTTCACCAGTCCAAAAATAGAGTTCCTAAATTTTTCGACGGGTTTCACCAATCCAACAAATGTTGGCACCGATCGCCACCGGCTTCGGGAGTCGGTGGAATATCGTCGTTGGATTTACCATAACCCTACTTTATGGTTATATATTTTTTTCCAGTTTTTTTATAACTTATTCAAACCAAGATATTTTTTATGCATTTTGGTTAATACAAGGTACAGTACAGGATACTTAATGGAGTGGTGAGCCATAATATTAATGCAAGACAGTTCAAGTGAAGACTCTGATGATGAGCTAGACATCATACTAAATTTGAGGCAAAAACGTATTCGATGGAACAACGACATTTCATCACTGCTAGATCCCAGATGGATGTCAAACCCATCTGTTAACCGAATGAATTTACAAACTCGCCCATTCCTATACCCTCTAGTTTTACATTATAATAAAACATTGTTTTTGGGACCAAATTCAGTTTGTTTTTATGCTCCTACCTTTAAAACTAGGGAATTTTATTTATTTTTACTTTTTTAATAAAGTGGAGCATCTTATTTTCTATTTGGCGTTTAGCAAAATTTTTGCGTGGAAGGATTTTTTATTTTCCTCCTGCGGCCCAATTTTAACGAGTTTATAACATTTTTGGTTTGCGCGCTTTAGTACAATTTCATTTTTATGTAAAAACTACTTCAAAATCCACTTTTTGTTTTTTAATATATAAATCATACTAGTGAATAGCAATATTAAACTAACCTTATGTAACCAGGATATCAAAATCTCCCAAAACCAGTGCCTGGCTAGGCCACGCCGCCGCTGTCTAATTCCTTATTCTTCTTTAAATATAAGATTAAAACTTATGATTTTTGTTCATCATTCGCTGATTTTGACAAAATGTTGCTTAAATTCTCCTGTATAAAGTAATGTTAACAAAGAACGGCGAAAGTGTCACAGCTGTAACATTCGCTCTTCTTTCTTAACAAGTTGCCTTAAATTTCAAAATCACGGAACATTCGTTTTGATTTTATATTAATTTTTAATAGAAAAAGTTAACTAAACTTTTTAAAAGAAAATAAGATTTTTTCAAGGGAAAATTAAACAAAAAAAAAATAAAAAAAATATGAATTTTTAAAGAGTTTAGAACTATTTTTAAGAGGTCAAAAACTACAAATGCGTTTTTCTCAAAACTAGAAATTTACACATTCTCTCTTCTTTATTATCACGGCAGTATAGTAAGCTCACAAAAATTTACTATTTAACGCAGGTAAAAAAATCTTGCACACAAAATAGACATAAACTGTCTTTTTTACCTTTGGTGGCATGACTAACCTGCGCAGCCGTCATTGGTGTAACAATCACCATCACTCGCGGAAAAGTATTACCTTTCGCGCTTGTTAGGTAAATCTATTTCCAAGTAGGTAAAAATAACAACTTCCTATTATGCCAAAATCACGAACGCCAATAGATAAGTGGGGTTTAATACACCACAGAGCTTTTTAATCGCTTATAGCTCGACTCAGTGGCCTATGGAATAATCCGGTAAGTCATGGATTCGATGGCGGCAACATATTTAAGGAGCTACTTGTATGGACAAGCGCCTACCTTAACGTTTGGTTACATTTTAAAACAATTTTTGTCAGTTGGGGTATTCAAACCTCACGTATGTAACGCCAGGTTAAAAAGAGCTTTAGAAGGAGGAAACTTTCGAGACACTTTAGTAACACCTGTGAATTAAGCAAGATAATGCCATTAAAAATAAAATTTAAATGCTTCATGTATAATGTTCAGACCAGACGAAAGTTTACGTTGTATAACGTTTGCTCTATAATGTCTCCTCTACGCATAGATATGGGACAAAACGCAGTGACTTTTTCCGTAGAGAGTCAAAAAATAAATAAACGGAACCAAAAAAATTAAAAATGAAAAAGACAGAATCGTCCGACCCAACAAATTCCAGGTCTACTGATAGGCACTTCGTACGTGTCACGACCAACTTAAACTGTCCATTTTGCCTTTTCTTTCTTAAAACTTGCATTTTTTATATATTTTTTTTTGGCATTTTATAGTCTTCAGGGTGAATTTAAATCCTAAAAAGAGTTCGTTTAGTTAAACGGGTAAACTGCACATCAAAAATTAACAAAATTTTGCACAGCATTCGCGTGGTTTTTCAAAAAAATATATATATATCTTGTTTTTATTTAGTTTTTAAACTAAATGATAGTTTTCACCGTGAATTAAACATTTTTAGGATACGTAGAAAACTTAAAATTATTAGCGACATAAAGCTATTTGTAACTCATCGCCGTATACGTATCCGCATCTAGCGAGAACCAAGCACATTAATTGGTCAGAAACTTGTACCACGTTCGCAAAGAGCAGGTATATGCTAATCTAAGGTGTTTTAGAACGCGATAGGTGTTGAGATGTGTTATTGCTTTTAGAAACACCTTAAATTAGCATATATCTGCTCCTTTCGAACGTGCTACAAGTTTCTGACCAATCAATGTGCTTGGTTCTCGCTAGATGCGGATACGTATACCGCGATGAGTTACAAATAGCTTTATGTCTCTACTCATGGATTCGATGGCGGCAACATATTTAGCGAGCTACTGGTATGGACAAGCGCATACCTTAACGTTCGCTCACATTTCAAGACGATTTTCGTCAGGTGGGGAATATCAAACCAGGTTACAAAAAACTTCAGAAGGAGGAAACTTTCGAGAAACTTTAGTAATACCTGTGAATTAAGCAAGATGACGCCATTAAAAATTAAATTTAAATGCTTCAAACTAAAAATTTTACTTAGATAAATAAGCATGTAGATTGGATTGTTAATATGTAAAATATATTACTAATTTAACTTCGATGGAATATTATTTAATACTAATAAAAACTAAGACTACTTTAGCTTATATATACTAATATATGTTTAGTGTACCGTAAAGTTAACGCGTAGTTGGTTCCGCTGTTGGTTCCTTTTTTTTAAATATTTTCTTGCTTGGCGACGATTTTTGTTTCTTTTCATTCCATATGGTGTTGATTGTCCCAGCAATGTTGCGCTAATTTTATCCAGTTTTATCCAATATTTTCAAAAAAAAGTTTCGTTCATACAACCAAAGTGTATTTTTTCAACAAAGTGTCATAATCAAGGATGTTTGGAAACCCATAATTTTCGGCTTTTAACTGCGGAACAGCGAAACCAACCCAGCATAATCTTCCTGGTCCACTGAACACATGTTACTATATAAAATGAGATTCAGCGCTGCGAACATAGGGGGAATCAATTCCAATTTACTCTCCGTGCCGTACGACCGAGGTGAGGTCGAAGCATGCTGCAGTGTTATCTTTTTGAAATTTATTTTGTTTTTATAATTTTGTTTTATTTCTGCCTTGCTCGAGAAATAGATTGGTAAGTTCTTAAGTGAAATGGTACATTTTTAAAACTAAAAATGGATATCTACGAAGTTGCCGAAGCTGGTCAAATGATACTATCAAGGCAGACCATTGAGATTTATTCAAGAACTTTTTTTGGAGAATTTTGTAAATCGTCCAGAACCTAGTTTATTAACGATTCATAGGTTTGTACAGAATTTTGAAAAGTTTAGTTGTGTAGCGACAAGAAACCATAAAAAACCCACGGTTTTGAGTGATGAGCAGGAAGTATGAGATGTGATAATTTGTGCTGCGGTGGAGGAAAATCGAAAGTTAACTAGCTACCAAATTGCAGTTTATACGTCTTCAGCCACTGTCTAACGTGTTCTCAAAAAGAATAGTTATCATTCTTACAAAGCGTAAAAAGCGCATCAAATTTTTCTGGAGGACAACTATCGTTGTACGGAATTTTGCGAAACAATGATGGAAGGGGCTATTCTTTACACAGATGAAAGCACTTTTCCATTATTGAATCGTCATAACCCAACACACGTTCGATATTGGTCGAGGGAAAATTTGCATTTGTATTTTGACGTGAGAACACAGTATCCCCAAAAACTAAATGTTTGGGGGGGGGGGTATTGTAGAGGAACACGTAATTGGGCTGTGGAGTTATATCAAAAATAAAGTTTACGGGCATGAAAGGGCTAATAATTTGGAAGAACTTCGGATAAAAATTGAAAAAGCTTTTTAAACTATCACACCCAACATGCTTGGAAACGTTAGAAGGGGTTTTTATAATATGCTCGGATATTGTCTAGCCGAGCAAGGAGGACTTTTCGAACATTTGCTTTATTTTTGTTTAACTAGGAGAATCTTTTTGTTTTTATAATGTATTATTTTATTTTGAAAACTTGCTTTTATTTTGTTTCTCCTTAATATTTTCATTGTAACACGTTTTTAGTGAACAGTTGA
Organism: Oxystoma pomonae; assembly: GCA_963921995.1. Taxonomy (NCBI): domain Eukaryota; kingdom Metazoa; phylum Arthropoda; class Insecta; order Coleoptera; family Brentidae; genus Oxystoma; species Oxystoma pomonae. Next base: position 59,000,571 of record OY998167.1, read on the forward strand.
AAATAAAACGCTTTAATTTATCAAACAAAAACCAAGAAAATTACGTTATCAAAATTTGCGTATTTATTGACCAAACTCCGGTTTCATGGAGTACACTTCACATTGCACCGTGGTTGGAAGCGTACTACGTCCCTGCGTTTACGTACACTGGAAAATTGGGCTTTTTCCGGCCTATGTTCGCAGTAGCCTAAAGCGTTCTGTATAAGCTAAGGTAGTCTTAGCCTAGCCAACACCGTTACGTAAATATTACGTGAAATTTACAACACATGATTACTTTCTTACATAAATTGTAGGTAAACTGGAAGTCACAACAAGGTAAAAAGTAACTTCCATATTCTGCATAATGTCATGCACAGATATGGCAACAAAAAATTGGGAAACGGCAGATATCGATTAACTAGTATTTAGAAAGTAAATCGAAAGGCAAAATTGGGGTACATTTTTTCCACATAATATTTATTTCTCTTACAAGTAACATCAAGATAAAATGTTATAGAAATATTACGTATTGGAATGTAACATATATGGGCTATTCTCAAAATAACGTGCAAATCGGTGTCTCAGTTGGTAATCAACCTCTGTTTTTAAACTAAACATATTTTTTGATTAGGATGTTATAAGGTACACCCTCTCCATACTTTTCATACATTTTTAATTTTTTCTTTTTTATATTTTCATATTTTAATGTTGTTAACAGCAACCGAGATCTCAGGCTTTGTTAATGTCTTCACTCATAAGTTGTTGTGTTTATGACATATTTTTGGTTCTTCAAATATCCGGAAAGAACCTTAATATATTTTTTCTTTAAAGAAAAACTCAAGCATTATATTTTCCAGCAAAGAGGTTATCATATTTTAATATGGGTCTTCAAAAGAAAATGTATTGGTGTCTTCACTTCAAACCCTCAGTTTTATTAACAGAAATTTATTAGGCTATTATTAGTGAGTTTGATAGCGATAATTCTTGACATATTGTCAGTGAGTGGCTTCCATTTTAGTCTGTTATTCTTGTGTAGCCAGAAAAGCAAGGTATTTGTGCAGGTTTTTTCGGATTTTTGTTTAATTTTAATTAAAAAAGGTAAGTGTCATGCCTATACTCTCAGTTTTGTTAGCTCATTATTATAGTTATATATTATTATTAGATATTATAGTTAAAAAAATCAGTATTATGGAGTTAAAGCCTCAAAAATAAATAAACCACGCAGGATAAAAAAATGCATGGTTGATTTTGTGGGTAAAAACGAGCGGGATATCCAAACGTTTTCCTTAGTTTCGTTAACATCAGTTTTGTTAAGATTAGTGTTAACCAAACTGAGATAGTGTTAACAAAACAACAACAAAATTATTGTTAAATGTACATAAAAAATGTCACTTATTACTATAAATTGAAATAAAAATTATCAAACCCTTAAACAAAATGTGATTCTGGTTCTTATCGAGCATTCCAAAAAAATGAGTCATTGGTTCCAATCAAACTTTTCAATATTTGGTTGTTACTAAACCTTCCAACAAAATGTTGTTCTGTTCTTTGTCAACCATCCAACAAATAAATTCTCAGTCCTTACTTATCTTTTCAACAAAATATGTGCCTGGTTCCTATCAATGCCTCAAACAAAATGTATTTTTGATTCTTATTAAACTTTCCAACAAAATGTTTCTCGAAATTTTATTAAACCTCGTATAAAATGTTTCATTGTTCTTAACAAGCTTTCCTTCCTTAAAAGCTACCTTTCTCTAAAATTAACGAAACCCGTTTATTGAAAGAGTGCAGATCTAACGAATAAATTTCCAGTCCTTACTTAACTCTCCAACAAAATGTGTGCCTGGTTCCTATCAAAGCCTCAAACAAAATTTATTTTTGATTCTTATTAAACTTTCCAGCAAAAATGTGTCTCGAGATATTATCAAACCTCGTATAAAATGTTTCATTGTTCTTATCAAGCTTTCCTTCCTTAAAAGCTACCTTTCTCTAAAATTAACGAAACCTTTTTATTGAAAGAGTGCAGATCTAACAAATAAATTTCCAGTCCTTACTTAACTCTGCAACAAAATGTGTGCCTGGTTCCTATCAATGCCTCAAACAAAATGTATTTTTGTTTCTCATTAAACTTTCCAGTAAAAATGTTTCTCGAGTTTTTATCAAACCTCGTACAAAATGTTTCATTGTTCTTATCAAGCTGTCCAAAATAAAATTATTTTTTTTTATTTTTTAAATTTGAACGTTTTATATGTTAATTTTTTTAAAGTATGGCCTTAGAAACTATGCTATGGTTCATACAGGAGTCTCTCTTTATTGTAAGTTTAGCATTCTTTTTTTTTATAAATATTTGTTTTTGAAGAAATTGTATTCTGACAAAAGTTATATTGTTTTAGTTCTAAGTTTTATTGGAACCCTTTAAAGATGAGCTTTATTTGCTCGAAATGCCTCAGGAATAATAGGCATTAGTGAACAAATTAAAAATTGTGATAAAAAAGGACCACTGTTTTTCTTTAGAATTACCTTCACTGTGGAGACCTTCAGAACCTTAAGAATATTGTGTGTAAATGTGTGGTATTTGTCTTAATAACAAAGGCTTTTTTAACGCTTAAATGTATAAAAAAATTTCATGAGAAATTCAACAGGTCAGAAGAGGCTTTTTTCCATTGAAAATAAACTCTTCCAAAGTTTGTTAGAGCACGCACGCTTTTATGATGTCGTCATTGACGAATGTGCAAAAAGAGATTGAGGAATCGAATTATATTACAAATAGGGTAAGTTATTAAAAATTCCTTCCCTTACTTATAATTTCACAGCACGCCGCTGACTCTCACTATCTATTTAACTTAATACAAAAAAGCGACATTTTATAAAAGTGCCTAAAAAATTCACACCTGGACAGTGTTTCATCTTGATGTAGTGCTTCAATTAACGATAGATCTTTTTTTGCGATTTGTGTGATACTGGTCGAAGTTAGCTTTCATAATAATGCGTTTCTTTCTTCGTCAAAATCTGACACAATTTTACGAGGTTATTGGAGAACCTTCCCTGCACTCAGAAAACTCTTTCAAGTGAAGTGTCTACTTAGCTTTTTTTGTTAGTGGTAAATGAAGTTTCTACTAGCTCCAAATGATGAATTCAATAGCTGCAATTGAAACGACCTACTTAGACCCTAGTGTGTTAACACTTACGGTGGGATTTACTAAAAGGGTTTAGTCTATTTTAGAACGGTCCTAAGTCTAAGTGAAATTTTTGGTTTTAAGCATTTTAAACCAACCCTCCTTGATTTTCGGACATAGTTTTAATTATAAGAAGAATTTTAATAATTTTTTTTATTGAATAATCATCTTAAGACAATCTTTTGTTGGATTTAAAAAGAAAGTTTTAATTTAGAAGAAAAGAAAATTTAAAAATTGAAACCTACGCGGGGTTTAAATAGTAAACACTCTGTAAAACAAATTAAAATTGAGGTTATATGTCACTTTAATTAAAACTTGCCCTTGATAATTGATTTTTCCAATTAATACTTGATGTCACACAACGATTTACATGGGTGATAATAAAATAAGAAGTAGATTAATTTTGTATTTATTTAAAACGTTTTTTTATTTATGAAATGTATTAAAAAACTTAAATGCAAGTGTTTTTTACATTTCTGTTACTGTCGAAATGTCAGTTTAAAAATATTAGCGCTGCCTTCAATCACAAACAGCGAGTTCGGATCTTTTACCTCTGCTTGCACCTTGGCTTGCACCAACCTCTACTGATGAAAGCTACAGCTTTAAAATGAGTGGGCCTTGAGTAAGGAAAGTTATTTTGACTAAGCTTTTAGATAACCTCAATGTTTTACTTTCAGTTTGTAAATAAATTAATATAGTTGTTTTGTGTTTTTTTGTTTGGTATATTTTTCGTGCATAATCAGTTATGTTTGTTTTGCCTCGTAGTGCCCTCATAAATATATTTTTTTATGCTGAAAAGGGGTTGAAAATATGGCCTTTTTCTGGACAAAATTGGAGCTGTTTTATTGATTAATAAACAACTTAGGATATTAAATAAGTTAAATTACTTCTTGTAAAAACTCTTACTGAGGAAAACTTAATACCAATCCTTTCTGGAGCCTATAAATTTTAACCACCCCCAGAGGTGGTCTAAAAATTCACCAACTTTATAAACTCAAACACAGATAATGAAGCTATTATGTGCCAAATTTTTGGCGTATTCACCATATGCCATTTTGAAGTTTGTCAAAAAAAATTAGTTTTAGGGCATTTTCTCCTAAAATATGGTATATTTTTAGAAAAAAAGTTGTTTTTCAATGGTATTTTGCAATAATAATACAAAATAATGAATAACTTTGTGTCTTTTCTGTATGCGTAAGTGTTTTTTTAAATTTGGTTTTAAAATTTAGTACCTCCCACAGGTTTAAATATTTAGATCTGTGAGGGTTACTATTTTAGATCTTAGTAATCCCACTTTTAGTGATTAATCTACTTATGCGTTAAGTCACTTAACCTTCCGTTTACTTAGGGTTGATTGATTGATTCGTTTGTGAGTGTACCAGTATGGCACTATCCACTGCGACCACTATTGGGTCTATTGTGGTTCACTTTTAACATTTTTTGTTGCTACAGAATATTCAGCCACTTAAAGAGGCTCACAACTTGCTTTGGTGAAGCATCATTTAGATCCAGTCCGTCGATCTGTGGTTTACCGAAGATACGTTGAGGCTGACGTGCAATGGACGGACATTCACACAGCACATGTCTGGCCGTCTCATCATACTCCATACAGAGCCTACATTTGGTGTCGTCACTTAGACCCATTCTCTGTAATGGTACTTTCAGCCTGCAGTGTCCGGTGTATAGATCAACCATTGTCCGAATGTCCTGCCTCAATTAGTTTTCCGGGCCTCTTCCTGCAGGGTTTTGTAATGAACTTTTTGGAAAGTGCCAGTCCCGGCAATTCTCTCCAGTATTGGTGAAACTTGTTTTACATCCAGCCTGAGAGAGCAGTGTTGATTGTGTTGTATGCAATTCCAAGGACTGGTTCGAGGCACTTAGGGTTAGTAAATTTTTCTAATATCTACTTACCAATATGCGACAAATCAATTAACTTTCCCTTCACTTAGGGTTAGTGAATGAATTTCTCTACTAGTTTGTTAACCCTTAGTGATTTATCTAATTACCAATATGTGGCAACACTTTCCCTTCACTTAGAATGAAATATATTCATCCTAATAATAATGCATGCCTATAATGATTTGTCAACGTATTGCCATTATAAGAATTCGACAATCTCATTTGCAACGATCATTGTTCTATTTATAAAAAAAAAACTCGAAAGTAAATCGGCGACCGGAACCGAATCCAGTAACCCTTGATTTAGAGATGGTTGTCCATAAACAAGATGATTCAAAATTCTCTAAAAATATTTTGACAGTGGTTTGATATCATTAATCCAAGAAAAGTTACGTGCTTATTTTGTTTCAATTTCATATTTTTTTTCTCTGAATTTAGGAGTAAAATTTTCGTATTTTTTTGGGAATCGCCTTTAAAGTAATTTACCAAGCAACTTTTCAAAAATTGATGTTTCTACTATCTAAGGGTCCTTCTCAGATAATATTAACAATTTTTAAATGCAAATATCTCTGAAACGAAAGAGTTTACAAAAATATATTCTGCCAATTCTTGTTCAGAACAACAAATTCTACTCACAGTTAAAGTCTTTCCAGGGAATTTTGAATCACCCTGTATATCCACCAAACGCGAAAAATCTCTGATTAGGCTTTAATCATGATTCACTTTTCTCAATTAACTAAGAGTCCACCAACACGTTTATATTCCGCGGTTTAAATATTTTTTTTTATAAGCGCATGGTACAGTGGATAAACATTGGTCTATCAACCTGAAGGTTGCCGGTTCGAACCCCGTGATGCGGGAACAAACAAATAAACAAACAGAAAAAAAAAATTAGAAACTGGATTTTTGATATCTATATGGTTTGGGTAGAAGCCAACACCAACAATTTCAAAAAATAATGACTAAACAGAAATGGTCTATGTAGAGATTTATTATATGGAGAGGTATCTGTTCCTTATTATTGCGTTCTGAATATAATTTTTCTTCTAGCACTGTGCTGTCGTAGCCAATTAAAATTTTCTGCCTGCGAAAATCGTCGTCAGGCTGTCGTTAACGTAACCGTTAAAACTTCAACCCCGGTAGTAGCATCAAAGTTTTTAACACGGCCGCCTCCGATTCGCAACACGTAGGCATTGTATAAAATTTGGTTTTGTTTGGTGAATACAAATTTTCTCCTTTTGCAAATTCTTCGGAAACGCCGATGAGTTGACTCTGAAACAAGAGAAACACAAATGTACTTGATTTCATTTAAAGTAATTCTAAACTCGCAAAAAATTAAAAATAGTGTTAGGTAATAAACTCTTAGGTCAATAGACACTTTCGGTGGGAGTTACTAAAAAGGTTTAGTCTATTTTAGAACTATCCTAGGTTTAAGTGAAATTTTTGGTTTTAAGCATTTTAAACCAAACCTTCTTAAGTTTTGGACATAGTTTGATTTATAAAAAGAGTTTTAATAAATTTGTTTATTGAATAATCATCTTAACATAATCTTTTATTGGATTTAAGAAGAAAGTTTGAATTTAGAAGAAAAGAAAATTAAAAAATTGAAACCCACGCGGGGTTTCAATAGTAAACACTCTGTAGAACAAATTAAAATTGGGGTTATATGTCACTCTAATTAAAACTTACCCTTCATAATTAATTTTTCCAATTAATACTTGATGTCACACAACGATTTAGATAGATAATAATAAAATAAGGAGTAGATTAATTTTGTATTTATTTAAAAGGTGTTTTTATTTATGAAATGTATTAAAAAACTTAGATGTAAGTTTTTTTACATTTCTGTCACTGTCGAAATCTCAGTTTAAAAATATTTGCGCTGCGTTCAATCACAAACAGCGAGTTCGGATCTTTTACCTCTGCTTGCACCTTGGCTTGTACCAACCTCTACTGATGAAAGCTGCAGCTTTAAAATGAGTGGGCTTTGTGTAAGCGAAGTTTTTTTGACTGAGCTTTTAGATAACCTCAATGTTTTACTTTCAGTTTGTAAATAAATTAATATAGTTGTTTTGGGTTTTTTTGTTTGGTATATATTTCGTTCATAATCAGTGATCTTCACATATGTTTGTTTTGCTTCGTAGTGCCCCCATAAATATATTTTTTGTGCTGGAAACGGGTTCAAAATATGGCGTTTCTCTGGACAAAATAGGAGGTGTTTTATTGGGTAATGAACAACTTGGGATATTAAATAAGGTAAACCAATCCTTTCAAAAATGGTTACTTAGGGAAATTATAAACGAACTTTTGCCACAAAACAATCCTTTCTGGGTCCCTTCAGTGGGCTATAAATTTAAACCAGCCCCCTGTGGTGGTCTAAAAAGTCACCAACTTTATAACCTCAAACACAAATAATGAAGCTACTATGTGCCAAATTTTTTGGAGTATTCACCATTTGCCATTTTGAAACCTGTCAAAAGAAATTAGTTTTAGGGCATTTTCTTCTTAAATATGGTGTATTTTAAGAAAAGAAGAATTTTTTCAGTGGTATTTTGCAATAGTAATATTAATCAATAACTTTGAGTCTTTTCTGTATGGGTAAGTGTTTTTTGAAAATTGGTTTTAAAATTTAGTATCCCTTAGATGTAAATATTTAGACCTGTGGGGGTTATTACTTTAGATCTTAGTAAATATCACTGTTAAAGTTAATTTTAGGGTTTATCGGCATTCGGATCCTTATCACTATCAAGTCGACCTATTGAGCAGGTGTACTTTTAAACTAATGGCTAATGCGTGACAGCCCCAGCTGATCAAATGTGTCAAAACATTGTTTAGTATGCAGGGACGGTCGTAAAGTTACGACTCCCTTGTGGTACCTAACGAGGCTGTGACGCATTCACCATGATTTTAAAAGTACACCTGCTTGATTGGTCGAGTCGATAGATATAAGGATACGAATGCTGATGAAACTGAAAATTAACTTTAAGTGTCTAATATTTCTTCCATAATAGTTTTACTCTAAGAGAAAACTGAATAAAAATACAAACCCAAGTAAATATCTGTAATTTCCAAGAGCTGAAATCTCTAACCTTAGATAGATAGATAAAATACCAAATATTGGTTTTTTTTCTTAACCATTTTTTTTTGTATTTTTCTTTCTCTTGTAGGGATATTATTCTCATAAAATTATTATTGCAGTTTAGTAGCTATAAGAATCTTCGTTTCAGAAATTTAAAATTTTTCACAAGCAAATAAAAACTGATCATTTGCACCTATGGTACATTGTATGGACCAAAGGCTTAAGTAAGTGACCCTTAAGTATCCCTGTTTCTCGTCATAATTTTAAGCAACACTAATGAATTTGTTTTACGGCACGGATAATCTCATTTTACTTGGGTTTTATGGACTTTTGTGTTCGACTGTACGAACAAACAGCCAATCATGGCCGAAAATCACAGGAGGGCTTTTCGAAAAGTAGCATATTCGTGGGAGATGTGCTCGCGGCCTGCAAATGCTTGGCGTCTCTTCAGTTATACGCTCACTGCTCTTTAGTGCGTTTATTGGTAAAATCCACCTTATTTTTCTTAATTGACCGGCTGTTGTTCTACTGGCAGTTTTAGTAGTCAATAAAGTTGTCTAGGTGTATTTGGGTAACTCAGATACCTATTGTTTGATTAGCTTATTGTCAACTCTTACCTTATTTGTCTGACTAAAGCACTGACTACTCATTTTCTATTGATTCAAGAATAAGTTCTTTGGTACAGTACGACCATAGATCTAAGAGACTCATTATAAATGCTAATCCCTTACCCTAATAATCACGGCCTGTTCGAGGTCTGAAAGTAAATAAAAAAAGCTGAAAACATGCTACCATTTTTAAGGATTACAGGTGCGGATTTAAAAATTTATCAACTTTATGACTAATTACGACCCGTTATAACATAAAGGTTTAATTACGTTACAAATTTATTTTCTTAAAATAATTAGAATATGCTTAAGATACCAAGCTGATTTGAAGAAGTTATTTGTTATTAATCGTGATTGTATGAAAACTGTTTCGTCCGTGGGAGGAACAACCGAGTACGTCACGTGAAGATACGGGGAATAATGGCGCTACAAAAGAAATAAGTGATAAAACACAATTTAAACGCGATATTTTGTCACTTGATACAAAAAAGTGATATTCGACGTTTATATCCCCCTTCTTAAACGTGGGTTATCAAAATTTGGTAAATTGAAAGAAGCGGCAGCTTTAACACGAAGATCGGTAAAAACAGTGTGGCGTGTAGTAAATAAACCGATAGTTGGGAGAAGAAAACGAAAGGATTCTAATACTTTTAAGAAATTGGACATGGGTGATGTGGATATCATTCGTAGAAAAATATATCAAATGTATAGGGAACAAATGATTCCTACTTTACAAACATTAATTGAAAGATAAAAAAAGATGATACAGGAATACAATGTTGCCGTAAGACACTGAGAAAATGTATTTTAAAAAACGTTTTTAAAATAAAAAGAAATTTATAAACGACAAGTGATTATGGAATCGGCCCGTTTAAAAAAATGGGGGATGGAATATTTAATTGCAATACAGGAGTATAGAGAAAGTAACAGAGATAAAGGTTGGGTAGATTCGTCTGGTCACTGCACAACTTAAACTCCATCAAATAAAGGAAAGCGTATCACAATAATTCATGCTGGAACAAAATGGGTTTATACCGAATGCGTTGGCCTTATCAGCCAAAAATATAAAGGTTTGCCATACTGACTACCATGACGATACCACAGCGGAATTATTTGAAGACTTATTCAATAGTAAACTGTTACCAATATACCTCCAAATAGTGTAATTGTGATGGATAATGCGAGCTACCACAGTAGAAGGTTAAATAAAGTTCCGTGTTCAAATGACACAAAACTTACCATTCAGGACTACATGTTAGAAAATAATATGTATTTTGAGGATAGCTATACCAAGAAATAATTCCTTGAAATAATTAAAGCATTTTCAGTACTAAAACAATACTATTGTGATATTTTGGCGGAAGATATGTTCCAGGCAGTGTTGAGACTTCCTCCTTAACATTGCATGTTTAATCCAATACGGCATGAGCTAAAAGCAGCGGTTAAACGAAATAATGTTTAGCCTAATTTAAATTCTTCTGTGGTATCTTTAATTAGGTCGGCGGAACAGAATATTTTAAGTAAAAGCTGGGTAAATTACATTGCTCATGTCCACAAAATAGAAAAATCATATGTAAATATAGATCTGCTACCCAGAGAAATAATTATCATAGACTTTAATGACGACAGTGACAGTGAAACTGACTTAAGTTAATGTATTTTTTTTGTACTATTTATATATGTACCTGTTAAACTCAATTTTATAAATTTAACTTATGCTTGTGTTTTTGATTCTGTGAGCAAATATATTTTGTAGGTGTAGGATGTGTCTATTAGATTAAAATAGTTTTTTCATTTAAAAAAAAATTGTTAGACCGAACCGTCAATAAAACATATTATATTCTTCACCTTTAAGGCGATCCATGGTAGAAATTCACTGATCTATTACAACACTAAGTGCGTCTCTGCTTCCATTCGAATACCAGCTGAGTATTAATAATAAGTCTCCTAGATCGATGGTCAAACTATAGTGAAACTGTTAATACCCGGGTCTTGACAAACTATGAAAACTTCTACGCATGAGACACAAAGAAGCTTTCATATATATTAATTACCTTGTTTGGCCTTCAGATCTTTATTTTAATATTTTTTTTAAGGACGCTACGTTGTGTTTGTAGTATTTCCCTCTGTCTTTCTTTTTTTTTACCATGGTTCTAAGGAGTGTGACACAGTTGACCTCCCACCGGAAGTCAAATAAAACAACATTTTTATTAACATTGCAGTTATAATGAATAAAAACTATATAAAAAAACATAAAAATGTGATAATTGAATCATAAAAATAATAAAAGTGATTTTTAATAAGATTTAACAAGAAGATTCTTGATTATTTACCATCCAAAAATCAAAAGAGCAACCCAATTTCCCATATATAATTGTTTCCACCAGTCTGCTTTGAGTTTCAAGAGAGGTGAATAATGAGCAGTTTAGTTGAAATGCCTATAATAGCCCAGTACTTTGACTAACACATTATTATAGAAAAGAATTCCATTATTGGCTATTTTCTAGAACGAATAAAAATAAGTACGCCCTAGGTAACCTGTCCGTAGAGGGGTTACATAGTTATATAAAAGATAATTTGCCATGTGATAAAGACTGCTAGTTACGCAAATGCAAGGTTCAAGACACTTCGGATTACCGGACCTCCGATCACAGCTTTATCAGTAGCAAGCTTTATTAAATTTATTTGTTTACAAAATATACCAACAAAAACACAGCCAAGCAACGACATACACAAAGTATTCATAATGCGGTTGGTTTATGGTCATACCAATACCATCTTTTGTCAAAACTCGTTACCAGCTTTCTTGGTTTTATTAGTACATATCACTACACTCATTGTAAAGGGTACCCTTCTCGAACAAAAATTTATTAACAGAGACAATAAATCTCCTTTAAATATTTCACCCGAAGTGTCTCTTTTTAATATCTGAGAAATATTGTACAAATAATTCTAAATTGTAAAAAAACATTAATAAAAATATTTTTTGTAGAGAGTAACATTAATTAATATATTTAGACCTCACTGTGCAATACTGAAAAATGATGCCGTGCCCATTCAAATTCCCCCCTAATTTCTCCTTTTCCCTGTGTAAACGAGATTAGTTACCTGTAAAATTTCACTTTCCTTGACGAATCTTCATCTTTTGGACCTTGATTATTTTCATGAATTTTAGAATTTACCTGAGAAAAATATATTCAAATATTGCCATCATAATCCCCAAACAAATAAAAGCCCCAATCCACAACCAAACTTATTACAATGCAAAATGCAAATTTTGATAACGTTGGTGACCCAGGGAACATTGAAACGCTCATCCTTCAGAAAATATGATGACTAGTGGTTTAGAGTATAAACGTAAATTAAACTAAATTTTTCGTACCGAGATTCCTTTAATACCATTAACCTCTCAAGATTGATGCTTGCCGGCCTCAGTCGCAAAGCATCCCTTAGCATATACTTAAAACCCCAAAATTTTGAATGTTAGTCTTATTTGTTATGATACTTATGACACCCAAAAGATGCTAGCCGGCCACCATCGCTAGGCATCCCCCTTTCTCAAATAGAAAAAAATTTAGCATTCGTTTTTATTCCCCCCGTGAGCCTTGTGAGCCGGCCACTGTCGCTAAGCATCCCCCCTTTTTAATAAAAAATATAAAAAACCCAGAGATACTTTATTTCCCCCGTGATCCCTGTAAAACCTAAAAGTGATGCTAGCCGGCCACCGTCGCTAGCATCCCCCCTTTTACAGTTTCTTTATAAAAATTCCCAAAAACGTTCAAACTACGTTTAAGCTGTCTAAATCTTGGCAAAAATCTTAATGCCTTCTTGACTGTAGGATTTCTATTTATAAGCTTTTTTTTTGTGCCAGCATTTCTGGGTATTTTTTTCAAAGCTCTTTTGCCTTAACCAGACGTACTCGCTTTAAAGAAAAACATGTGGGGCCTAAATTTTTGTCGCCTATGCCGTGCATTTTTTTATAAGTTTTAAAATTTTTAGCAAAAATTTTGTTTTAAACAAGCCTCGGTCTGAATTGTTTTCGGTAGACTGCCTAAATCTAAAATTTTGATTTACTGGTAGTTTTAGTAATTAATAAAAACAACTACAATTTTTAAGGTTAAATATTGTCTGTTTTTCGTGAAAATATGTACTTGCGTAAAAAAAGTAAACATGCCACTACTACCAAATATAGTTTTTCTGTAGACTTTTCAGATTAAAACTTGAGGCTTAAGTTTTCCGAAAGTGATGAGAGAAAGTTTTTTAGGGTGTCAGGGTTATATCGTATATCAAACGAGGTATTTTGTAAGAAGAGAAAATTTGTATTCGGGGTGGATAATTAATTGGTTCTTAATTGGGAAAGGAGATCCCCAAGATATGATGCGAATATTTAGGCGTCAACATTAACTTAATATTAATATTAAGGAGTTTTAGGTAAGCTAAAATTTCGACCACTCTGACAGCATTTGTGGTTGGATAATATGGTTTTCAGCATGACTGAACAATTTTGATTATACGTTTTATCCTTGATATTTTAATTTAGGAAATGGATTTGAAATATGCACGTACTTGAATGTCTCAAAATTTTATGTATTTCTGAGGTAAGAATTTATGTCGATCCATGTCACAAGACACGAACTATTTGCTCAGTTTGACAGAACCACGTGAGCTTATTTGCATGACTAACCAAATCCAAATTGATGTACCTACTACACTGCAGTTTATACATTACAATAATATTCACTAAAAATAGATAAAATAGATGCTTTGTGGTTTTTTGTTTTAAGGTCTAAAATAAATTAAGAAGCAGCCTACCCAAAAGTTTAGTTAATTAAACCTTACCTAAAAAGTTATGATTTAAGGCCACAAAAACCGCATAGATTTGACAAAACTCTTTGCTGTTTTTTTAAAAAATCAATAATAGGTGGCACCACTAATGCAGTAACTAAACATAGGTAGGTATTCATAATATTCCATGAAAGTATACTAAATGGCTTATGCCTGACTCAGCTTGATCCAGAATTTCTTGACAGACCTCCCATCTAGTCCAGTCTAATGATAATAAGGCTACGCCCCATTCGATACTTGAATCAAATACGCAGCGACGGCCTCAAAAAACGCAAAAAATTTCCACGTTTTTCTTATCACAATCAATACTTGATTCACTAGCCATTGTGTTTCATGCTTCATGGATTGCAATATCTCGAAATTACGAATCAAAAGAAAAATCATTAATCAACATCAAAAAAATAATAACAAATTTCCGTATTATTTTTATCATTTGACATGTGTCAATTTATTGGCCGAATGTTCCATTAGACAAGTGGCCGGTGGCTATGCGGAACCTGAATTCTAATACTTAAATCAAACTCACTCAGTTTCCCTGGGCCAGCGCCACCTAGAGGAGAAATTTTTTTCTCTTTTACTAGCCTGGGCCACGGATGTAGAAACCTTGGATTGCTAATACCTATGGGACATTTTCATGAAAATCACTGCCGCCTATCTTCCGCCATTTTCGGCGCCATGTTGTGGAGATTTGGGTTGGCGACATTGGTTTCCTTAATTTTAAACAGTAGTGTAGGAACACTGACTGTCAACAGTGTCAAAATATGATTGAATTTGACATTTTTTTGAAAGGTTATTTTTGTTGTTTGTTTTTTAATACAAAAACAAAAAAGTAAAGAAACAAATCATAAGCAAATGCTCCAACGGTCACGCCATTTATCTCTCTCATTTGGTCTGGAGTATGTGCAGGTTTCGAACAAATAAATCACAATATGGAAACATTGCCCCTCAATTTATAAACTCAAAGGGTAATGTTAAGCCACACGTTATAAATTGTAATAAAAGCTCGGTTCAACCATTGCTGCTGGCGCTCCCGCTGAAGATACACGTTGATTACGTTGATATGAATCTGCACAGGGACTAAAACAGCTAAGCACAGATGCACCAACATGATACAGTAATAAAAAATAAATTAATAGAGGGAGAGACTGACTTTGATAATAGCATATATGGCTCAGCTAAAAGCCAGGGCCATGGCAAGTCAAGCAACATTTAGCGATCACAAAAAAAGTACATCTTTGGCACATGGAGTCGAGCATGGAGTTTTACAATATTTGAAGACCTTGGCGGAAAAACCTATTAACAAACAACTGTGTCGACCATCCCTTCCCTAAGTTAACAAGTTATTACTAAGATATCCTTGAGTTTTGGTAAGTTTTCAGCATTCAACATTTTTTTTGTAGCTCTATCTTTTATAAATGATGTGGGATTTTGCTCAAAACTGCATGTGTTGTACGTTTCATTGTCCTGATAAAAATCTATCATTGCTCTACAGTGATCTGATATGTGGTTTTTGAGACAATGCGTTCAAAGAACATTTTGGTATTCTGACTTTTCCCTAAAATCAGTTTTTTGCACTTTTTTTGAAAATGTAAATAATATTTATGAACCAAATTGTAGTCTGAGAGTAAGTAGCAGAAAAATATAGGTTGCGTCACACTGGCATCACAAACATAAAAAATATTAAATTCATATGACCAAGAAATGACTTTCTTAACAAAAGGCAAATTTCAAATGTTATGTTGCCACTTAGTATTTAACAAACCTGCTTCAAAATAAAAACTGTAATATTTTTAGCCATTTTTGTTAGTTGATGCTATGAGGCAATGATAGATTTTCATCAAGATAAGCAAAATCACACAAAAAGCCAGTTTCCATAAGGAAAGTGCATCATCCTTAAAAAACGAATCTACAAAAGAATCTGTCAAATGCTGAAAACTTACCAAAAGTTAAGAATATCTTAGTAATAACTTTTTCTGCTGAATTCTTCAGAATCTGAAAACTTTTATTACAAAAATTGTTAACAAAAACATTGTCACAATTGAATAAATAAATGTCAAAATCTAGTGTTAAAAATTAACATTAAGGTAAATTTAACCTAAGAATATCTTTAAAATGTCATTTAGATATTAAAAAATGTTAACATTAAGGTTTTGTTAATAAAGATTAAAAAATAAATATTGATTTTTCTTTATTTCTAGTAAACTGGTAAAACATCTTATAATTACTGGTCTTAAAATCTCAAAAAGATACTGGCTACAATATCACAAAAATTAACAATGAAATCTTAAACTACTTACTTAAAATTACATATAGAAAGTTACAAACACATGTAAATGACAACAAGAAAAAGAAAAAAATATACTGATAAAATACATATTAAAATAATTTTTTTGGTAATTATGCAGTATACACTTTTCTGCCATTTTTGACTTTTTATGAATAATTCTTTATGGGGGCACCTTCTAGGGTCCCTAGGACCCCAAATCCGCCTGCTCCGGTTGTTTTTTTTTTCTATTTTTTTTGTTTTTTTTTAAATTTTTTCACTAAAACAACCCAATCCAACACAGTCTAACCCAACGTAATTCAACCCAAAACAATAAAAAAAACACATTACAACCCCCCCCCCCACCCCGGGCACCCTTTTTTCTCTTAAAAAAAAAAAATTGGGCGCAGGCGGATTTGGGGTCCTAGGGACACTAGTAGGTGTCCCCATAAAGAATTAAAAGGAAAATCAAAAATGGCAGAAAACCGTATACCGCATAATTACCAATTTTTTTAATGTTCTTTTTAGAACTCATGAAGTATTGTTCTAATTTTGTAAACGTCGATGTGCCAAAGATGTATTTTTTTGTGATCGCTTGCCATCGCTCTGGTTTTCAGCTGATCCATATATGCTATTATCAAACTCCATATCTCCCTCTATTCATTTATTTTTCTTGTCTTCTAGGCCTATAACAACCTCGGATTTATAAACTGTTGGCGCATATCTGTCCCTAGACGTTTTAGTTCCTGTTTCAGATTCAGAGATCAACTTAATGAAGGTTTATCTTGAGCGGGAGCGCCAGCAGCAATGGTTGACAGTACCCCATGTTGTAATTTATTTGTTAAAAACTTGCACATTCCCCAGACCAAATGAGAGAGATTATCATGGCGTGGCCGTTCAAGCATTTGTCTGTCTTTTAAATGGTTTTTATTGCTTGGTTCTTCACTTTTTTGTTTTTGTATTAAAAAACAACAACAAAAATAACCTTTCTAGAAACTAAATTTTTGACACTGTTGATAGTCAGTGTTCCCACACTACTATTTAAAATTAAGGAACCAATGTCGCCAACCTAGATCTCCTCAACATGGCGGCGAAAATGGCGTAAGACACACGGCAGTGATTTTCCCACAAGGGTATTATCAATCCCTTTCTTTTTTACATCCGTGGCCTGGGCACTCTCGTTTGACAGTGAATCCACTCTTTACAGCTGATCGATTTCAAAATCCGAATCTAAACAATGTGTGTCAGTTCAATGTTTTCGTTTGGATTTTGTATTTAAAATTTCGTTTTTCGCCAATTTTAAGAAATTTTTCGAGTTGGTTTTTGCCTCGTCCCGTTCAAAAAAAGTTTTTGCCCTATTTTATGGTTTATAGTGTTTAAAGCATGGATCTATTAGTTACCATTCACCAAAAAGTTGGGTAAATAGCCCTAAAAAGAAAAGAAGAAAGCCTGGAGTAAAAAAAAATATATTTATTTTGCCTGATAGGAGGTCGGCAGTGGTAAGGTAGGAATTTACACGTAACTATACTTAAATTAACCACATTATTATTATAATACTGCTTACCTTATGGAACTCTGAATCCGCCTTAAATGGTTAAAATCAAACACATTTCATTGTTTATGCATGGCTTTTTAAGACATGAACCAATCCTAAATTATTGTATAAATTTGCAAAACTAAAATGGTTTTCCATATGCAACATCACTTTTTCAATACCGAAGCGTCGGCGATGATACATGCACATAAAACAGGGCAAAAAATTTTTGGAAAGGAACGGGGCAAAAACCAACTCAAAAAGTTCTTAAAATTGCCGGAAAAATAAAATTTTAAATAAAAAAATCCAAAGGAAAACATTTTGACATCGATCAGCTATGAAGAGTTGATTCACTGTCGAACGGGAGTGCCCAGGCTACTACAAGAGAAAAAAAATTTCTCGTGTAGGTGGCGCTACCTGGGCCTACTAAATTACGTGACCTTGGCGTTTCAGAATTCCAAACAGAATCTCGCTTATAAAGAAAAAAACCATAACTTTTTTGTTATCAGATAATAGGATTTATAAAAATCTACAACCGTATCCAAAGGATTTTTTAAAATTTAGTGTATTTTTTTCAAAAAAAAATCCAAAAATTGTTGTTACAGATTTCTGTATTATGGACGAAGCTAAATAAAGAGCCAGGTAAGGTTTTTGACTATTATTAGCCATGTTTATTTTATTTCGGGAATAAGAGAGTCCAGCAAAAAACTGTCTGGATAGGGTTGTGAAGAATTCAAAAATAAACATTCCTGACAAATTTCAACACATTCCGTTTTCTCGTTTCCAACAGCACAGCAATGTAGTTAAATCTATGGCGTTTTTGTGTCCTTAATATAATATTAAGCAAAGTTTTTTACTCACCAAGGATAAAACCTAGGCGAAAAGTCTTTGTTGATTTTTGAATTTTGAGAGATTGATCATTTGGGAATGTTCACATTCCTGATATTGACCAATAAAAAGTTTCGAAGCTATCTCTAGATATCCAAAAATTAGTCGACTACGGGCGAAACTCACCCGATTGCCATTTATCGAACACTTTCTTTCCACTGCCGACATGAGAAAGGGAAGGCTTTCTCTTGATAATCGAAGCAACTTCTCTCGTCGTAAAGCTTCCTGTGTAGCTATTCTTAAAATCAAGGAAAAGAAACCAAAGAAACTAAAATAAACTGGAAGGCGCACTCTATATATTGAATGCAAATTTTCCTAATCAGTAACCAAATCTAAGGAAATTGCTAAGGAACAGATATGGCAGCATAGTCGAGTCGCGTTCTGATTGGTTCTGAAGCAATATTTAAAATGTGGCGGTTTCATACAGATGTGTTGTTTACCCATGAAAATATAGTTTCGGCTACTTTTCGGCACTTTTTTCACTTAACGCACACTTCTTATGCATTTTTATAAGTCTTTAAACAAAAATATAACAATAACAATTGCAACCAACACAAAAAACTAAGAAAAACCCGACGATCGGTCGGACCTAAGATAACAAAACGTGCCTCGACAAATCAATAACCTTTTTGCCCTGGTTGTCAGATTGTATTGTAGGCCGTATATGTCCTAATCCTAATTTCAAAAATTGTTTCTAGAAGATAAAACAAATAATTAAATAATCTTCCTTATGCACTGTAAACTGAACTGTTTAGGCATTATATCTACTTTATTAGAATAATGTATTCTATTTACGCTACCTATTGCAATGTAATATTAGGAAATAAAATAAGGGATAATTATGGAAACTCGGCAATCGCGGTCTGAATTTCTGAAATTTCAGCCTAGATGTGTGATTTGTCTAATGTTTTTTATGCTGTTTCTAGTTATTTTAATTTCTTTAAAAGAAACTAATTCCCGATTAAAGCGCAGTTCTTATTGGTTGATGTAGCTTATTACTCCCACAAATGACATTATTGACAGTATTTTAAATAGAAATTGTTGTATTTTATTTATCTCATCAAAGACCAGTAGGAACAAATTTCGTGAAAAATCATGTTATTAGTGTAATTTTCAGGGGAATTGGCGCGTTTTGAGAAAATAATTATTTTCGCCCTGATATCAGGAACAGGCTGGGTAATAATAACTCTTTCCCTTTTAAAATAGAAATTTTACTATTTTGGTAGTTAAGCACGCATTTTATCTGTATTATACCAATACTATGTTCTGAACATACATGTTTCTTGTTTGGTATGCACATATGAAACATCAATGCGTTTGTTACAAAAATGCCTCTATGTAATTAACGGTTAAACAATAGATTTCATGGTCTGTAAGCTAGACATGATCGTCGATGGCTTATTTGCATTTTCAGTCAGTCGCAGTCGTGGGCATGTGGTTTTGCATCATTGCTAGGAGAGTGACATAAACATATAGTAATACAGTAAGTTTATGGAAAAGGAGAATAAGCAACAATAAGGTTTTTTACAAGCTTTTATTTAACTTGCAATGTATCTATGTATGTACCTATATATGTAACGAACTAGATATGTTTGTTCGGGTGGAATCTTGCAACTTAATTTTGACCAACTTCCTGACATCCGATCGGCTTTAAATTTGGCATGCTTATATAGTTGCAGTGACAACACAAGAATATAGTATGATGAAATTGATAGCTCCCCGACGAAGGGAGTGCAGGGGGGTACAGTTGAAGTATGCCCGATTTCGTTGAAATTTGGCGTGTTGGGAATTTATAATCAGATTTTGAAAACTCAATATGGCGGATTCAAGAAGATTTTTGGTCATCTTTTGCTAACCAATTTTAACTAACCTATACACATTTATTGTTCCAGTGACAATATAATATTATGTCATTAATAAGTCACCCACCCCCCTACGAGGGGAGTGGAGGTGGGAAAACACCTAAGTTTGTGCGATTTCAACCAAAATTGGTATACGGGGGCTTTTGGGGATAAAGAATACGAATTTTCCACATCCGATTCTATTCAAATTTGGTATACGTTTATGGTTTCGGTGAAAATACAATACCCACCTCCCTCTAACGAGGGAAGTATAGGAGGAATAGATTTAGTATACAGATTAGACATACAGGGGTTTTTCGGGAGATATGAATTTTTGACCAGATTTGAAAATTATAAACAAATGTAAAAATTAAAAAAAATATTTTTATTAAAAAAGACTTTTAAAGAACAAGCTTTTATTAAATGCACTCAAAAGTTGAAAATAATTTTTTATCTTTCTTACACCATAGTAAAAACGATGGGCGCAAATTAAACATTTTAACTTTACGGGGACAAAGAGAAAACTACAAATGAAGAGCTAAATTCTTCTTCTATTTAAACAATAAATATAATGATTTTATATAAAGAAGCTGAGAACGGGTGAGATTGCCGTGCTTGACAAGCCTTTGAAAATGTCCTTAGATTATAGAGTTATACAACTGTTTCTTAGGTGAATCGTCTATGTGACCGATATACGATACTTAAAGTAAAAATTTTTAATTTGCTCCCATCGCTTTTATTATGGTATAAGAAAGATAAAAAATTATTTTCTAGTTTTGAGTGCATTTATTAAAAGCTTGTTCTTTAAAAGTTAAAAAAAAGTTATTGTTATTAATAGTGAGTCAAACAGGGTACCGGAAAATTAAAGATATTCCTAATTATCTCCAAAACCAAAAAAATTAGTTAAATTTCCACATACTTGATTAACAAAGAGGTGAGGGGCAGGCGGAGCTGGGACCCCAATGTTATTTTTTTTTAAAGTCACTCTATATTTTGGCATGTCTGAATAGCGCTTTTCTTTCTGATAAAATACCTAATAGGCTACGTTTTTCTCTAACAGTTTAAATGTCACAATAAAAAATCCCCTTTTTAAAAATAATTTAAGTGTTTCACTCCAATTTTGTAGATTTTTTTTCAATTATGGTATTCCAAGTTGGCATTTCTTCACACTTTGAGTGAAATATCCCTGTTTTACTAATAGATTTTTTTCCTAGTCAAAAAAAAAATCCGACACGGATCAAACGTGAAAAAAAACAACGATTACTGCTTTAAAAATAATATTCACGTTTTTGTATCCTACATTATTGGGAATAACCCCGAAAAAATGTATACAAACCTTTATTATAAAATTTGCATATTTCGTTCCAATAAAGAATTTATCCGGCCATTTTTTCTGCAATATATTTAAATAAATTTTCGGGACAAAAGGGGGTACCAAAAAGTAACGATCTCCATGTTACAAAAGGTAGCTCATAATATACTAAACTTTTTAATGTGAGCACTGTAGGCAGTCCCCCGAAAATTTCATTAGCGCAATATTGGAAAAGCGGTAAAATGTGTTGGAAATGCAAGAAAAATAAAGTATGCAAAATATTTAGTTTTTATGAAAAGCTAAAGTAGTGATTTTTTTCCTACTTGAGTGGTTAAAATGCATTTTTTTTGCACACAAACAATTTTTTACTTTCAGGAAATTTTGAGAATATGAAATGTATTTGACCTACTCGCGTGCGTAAATGGCACTTTACAGGGCTCATTTGGGTGCAGAAAGTAGTACATTCCAAGGCGGGGTGCCGTAAGGTAACTTTACCGCACGCCGCTTGCTTTTCTAAAAGCCAGATAGCCAAACTGCCTTGTTAAGAAAAAACGCGTAATTTTTGTCAAATTTGCACTCAAGATGAAACAATATTAAATATAACGAAATACATCACAAAGACAAATAAAGCTTTTTTACTTAACACGGCAGATCTTTTGCCCCACCAGCATCCCATTCACTCAACACCGATTTTCTCTTAAAATTTTTATGCAGCTTTTTTAAAACTGTATATTATTTTTTTAAAAAAATAATAAATTTGCATGATTTTAAATTACCGCACGGCTTGCGGTAAAGTAAAACTATATAAACATTGCAATTTAAATATAATTTTTATGTAAAATAACGCCAAATAATATGAAATTCATATAATTTTACAGCACGCGGTGCGTTAAAGTTACTTTACCGCACGCCGTGCGTTAAAGTTACTTTACCGCACGCCGTGCGTTAAAGTTACTTTACCGCACGTCGTGCGGTAAAGTAAAACTATACAAAAATTCAATTTCAATATAATTTTTCTGTAAAATAACGCCAAATAATATGAAATTCTTATAATGCTGTAAAGTTTAACTATATATAATCTTTGATTTAGTACGATTTTTTATTGAATAAATAATTATACTAGATTCTTATGATTTTACTTTACCGCACACCGTGCAAAAATTCAACTTAAATTAACTTTTATGTAAAGTAACGCCAAATAATATGAAATTCTTCTAATTTTACATTACAGCACGCCGTGCTGTAAAGTAGCTGTATAGAATCTTTGATTTAGTACGATTTTTTATTATTATAAATAATTATACTAAATTGGTAAAATCTTGTACCTGGCTCTTGCGTAAAGTGCCTTAACTGCCCTGGACGGGTTGACCGAACTTCGTTACGCGTCGTTCGGTCAACTGCTGTCACGTGCGGTAAAGTATCACTTTGCGCACTCGTTCGGTAAATAACTATTTCCTACGACCACATATGAAAATGATGGATTTCACACGATTTGCATCATTAGGAAACGTTAAATTTCACCCGTGTGCAGAAATTTTTCCGCACATGTGTGAAAAAGTATACGATGACGTTAAATGTCCACACTTTCCCATACATGTGTGGAAAAGCAGTTTAATTTGATTTTTCCAAATTGACGACCAATTTTTATAAAAATTAGTGCAATTCATCAGTGATCGTAGGAAAAATACGATACACAACTCGATAGAAAGTAACTTTCTTACTCTCGCGAGTTGTTTGTCTCGGCTAGTGTCTTGTTTACGACATTCACACTCGTTTGAAATTTGTCACCTTTTTCAAGAAAATGCACCCTGGTAGAGTATAAAAATGTCTTGAAAAACCTTGCAAGACACAACAAAGTAATTTTCCTCTGGGTACTAGGGAATTAAGATGTTCCTGGAAACGAAAAGGCTGATAGATTAGCTAGACAAGAATCAGCAACTGATTCGGTAGGATAGGGACCTATACTAGGTATTTTGACAGTGAAACAGACGTTCTCAACAGATCTAAGATAGCACACAGGGATGGAACAGCATAATTGGCACATACAAACAAACAAAACAAAGTCCTTACTCTCCCTCTGTAGGAAGAATATGAAACTGACAACAGGGTTACTAACGGGAGACTATCGCCCTAATGAGCACCTAGAGATGATGGGAGTCGCTGAAGACTCGGAGTGTCGCCGATGCATGGAGAACGAAGGAATTTCCTTGCATGTCCCGATACATTGTCCTGCCCTAACCAGTATGGACAGGTTTAAAACTGTTTTCTGGGCCCGATATAGACAGAATTAGGATTCCAGGGCTAAAAAGAGAATAGTGGGGATGAAACGGGCCCAGCAAGATGATTTACGTACTTAAAAATTTCTGCAGTCTGCATTTTATTTGTTCATTTATATTCATACATAAAAGCACGCACACTCAGGGTTTAGCGCTCATAAGAAATCGCCCTACCGCGCCTGTTTTTCGCCCCCAGCGTGCATATTGCAGAAGAATTGTGAAACAATCTTGTCTTTGAATGCTTTGGAGTGTACTCCTACGTATAATAGAAAGGATTTTGGGGATTGTAAGCAACAATACCCCGCCGCAATGTGGCAGAGTTGCCACCATATCAACAGTTCTTGAAAGTTACCTTTAAACAGGTACATTTAGTGTGCAAAAGCTGAACCCGTCAGGGTTGTCCTGAAATTGTTCATTAGCGTCTCTACTAAAAGCATTTGAGTGAGTCCGACATGAAAAAGCTCATAGAATCGATAACAGAAGTTAGTCCAGATCACCAAGATCTAAAGATAATCGCTAACCTATGCTGGACTCAGACAGCTCAAGCTGTCGGAATAAAAAGAGGTGTGCGCCAAGATTGTATATTGCCTCCGCTGATTTTAAATATTGACAGTAACAAAATAATAGAAAATGCACTTCATAACTGTGAAGAGGGTCTGACCGTAAACGGCAAAAAAATCAACAACCTACGATATGCTGAGGACACTAACAGATACTAGCAGATACGCTGAAAGATCTGTAAGATTTGTTGAATCAAATTGCTGTCAAAAGTTTGCAATTTGGGCTTAAATGCTGAATAAACAAAATGGATGTTTAAAGCCAAGGAGAAAAAATCAAAGATATATTAAAAACAAATTACTAATACGTCGAACGCGTCTCTTCGTACAAATATTTGGTGCCATGCCATCTCAATAAGAACTGAGACAAAATGCAAGAAGTTTGAATAAGAATTAAACAGGCAAGATCATATTTTATCAAAATGAAATCAATGTTATGTAGTAGTAATCCTAATATCAGTCTCAGAATGCAGGCATAAATACTTACTGAGACAATGTGAAAACGTTAGAGGCATTCGAGATGTGGTGTTATCATAGAATACTCAGGGTATCTTGGATGGATAGAGTAACTAATGTGGATTTTCTGCTCAGAATAAATAAAGTTCTTGAAGTTTTGTTCACCATCAAAAAACGAAAACTTGAATATTTTGATCAAATTTTGAGAAATACAATTACTTATTCTTGGATTTTTTTTTTAAATTTTAATCGAGGAAATCGTTGACTGAATGCATAGTAGATTTTCCAGAAAAGCAGGAGATCAAACTGAAATCTATATAATTCAATAGAGAGTAATTAAAAAACATAGTTACCTTACGTATGTTCTTGAAAAGTAACATTTTCCTAAAAAAAATACATTTTGAAAAACTTTTTGTTAACAGCCACAGATCTTTTTTTGTAATTTTATTATTTATAAATAATATCAAAACATCTTTTCTAATTGACTTTTTGGCTTACAGAGTAATTGGTTTAGTTATGCCAGACCAGTAAAAGGAAGGTATTTATGGTGGCCTCGTAAATATATTACCTACTCGCGTGCGATAAAGTGCACTTCACCGTACTAATTTGCGTGCAGAAAGTAGTACTTTATCGCACTCAGTGCAGTAAAGTTAACATTATGGCACTTTACCGCTCTCAGTGCGGTAAAGTTTATTTCAGAAAATTAAAATACAGAAATTTATATTTTTTTTTGGAAATTTTTGAGCCTTGCAGGTAAAATCTTGTAACTAACACATGCGTAAAATGTCTTTAACGCCCTTGCCGGCTTGACCGAACTCGCTTAGCTTTGTTCAGTCAACTACCGTCACCTGCGGTAAAGTATCACTTTCCGCACTTTTTAGGTAAATAACCATTTTGTTCTGAAAACGGGTCCAAAATACGGCGTTTTTCTGGACAAATTTCAAGGTGTTATGTTGGTTAACGAACAGGTAAATTAATCCTTTTAAGAAAAATTCCTTCAGAAATTATTAACGAACTGACTACAACTCGCCACAAAACCCTACTTTCTGTAGGCTATAAATTTAAATTAAATTAAAACTGTCAAAAAATTTTAGTTTAAGGGCATTTTCAACTAAAATATTTTGAAAACAGAAATACTTTTTCAGTGGCATTTTGCAATAACAACACAAAATAATAAATATTTTTATGTCTTTTCTATATGAGTAAGGGTTGTTTAAATTGGTTTTAAAACTTAGTACTCTCCCATAGTTCTAAATATGAACCCCTGCTAAAATTAATTAATTAAATTATTACTTAATTAATTAAAGGCAAAAGAGGTCCGGGTCTTAGATGTTCGACGTTAGATTACATAAGTGGTGGTCAGAACCCTTTTGGGACCCGGCCTTCCACCGCTCCCTGTAAGGTATAGAAATTTTGTTTTTTATAATGATAATTGAAGCACATAGCATCCTAGAGGTCAAAACTCCTGCAGATCATAAAAATATGATATAGGCTTTAAAATACAGCATCCAGTTATCCCACTTGAAGGCTCATTTGTTTGCCATCCAAATACCACTGAAGGTCTCACAATAACCCCCAAACCAACGTGAAGGTCACTACAAAACCCTCAATAACACTTGTGAGGCGTCTTTGATTAGGTGTTATTACAGATGTCACACAAACTGTATTTCCATCTTAATAGAGCCCCCAATAATAGAGCAAGAGTTCAAGGTAAAAAATATGATGGATAAGTAACCCTCGCCATTTTTCACATATATGATGTAGTAGTAGGGTTCGGTACAACATTCTAAAAGTGGGCATATTTAGAGTGGTGTGTCGAACCCTTATCCACGAATGAGGTCCGGCACACCAGGTGATTTTTGGTCTGGAGGTACTACTACATCATATATGTGAAAATGGTGGGAGTTACCCTGTCCATCACGTGACCTCTAACATTGCCCACCTTTGGATTGGTATGCCGATCTTATTAAAAAATAGCGAGGGTTACCTACGCAGCAAAAACAAATCGTCGGGATTGAATCAGGCCAATGTCGACATTGTCGGCAGTGTGTCGGCATCGGCAACTACACTCTGACCCGATGTTGGCCAGATTGCGATTTTCAGTTTTCGGTCAATAATCGGCAACTGACGAAGGTCCACATTACTACAGTCGACTTTATGCCGACACCACTTTAGGACATACGATGGTCCGATTGGAACTTTGATTATTCGGTTGAAAATCGGCAACTGACGATGTCCCGATTTACTATAGTCGACTTTATTTCCTTTTGGACTGACGACGGTCCGATTGGAACTTTGTTTAATCGGACGAGAATCGGCAACTGACGATGGCCCGATTTACTATAGTCGACATTATGCAAACGCAAACCTTATCTGCTTTAGGGCCGGTGATGGTCCGATAAGAACTTGCTTTAATCGGTCGAGAATCGGCAACTGCTTTAGGGCCGACGACGGCGTCGATCCTATTAGAACTTTGTTTAATCGGACGAGAATCGGCAACTGACGATGGCCCGATTACGTCACCTTAAAACTTTATGCCGACAACCACTTTAACTGCTTTTGGGCCGACGACTCGCGACGGTCTGATTGGAACTCTGTTTGATGTGTCGAGAATCGGCAACTGACGATGGTCCGATTACGTCACCTTAAAACTTTTAAACCGCTTAATAGTTTTTTCCTACTATGTCACTATGGTCCATGTACAGTGGAAGATAATATTATATTTATAATGAGCAAAGATATTTCAAAACTAGAATGCGGACTTGACAAGATGGTGGTACTTCTTTACAAGAATCACCTCTTCTGCCACTTAAACCAGCCCAACTGGTTAAGCACCCGCATTATCGAAACCTTGTAGTTTACCAATATCCGATCATGTCAAGCAAACACCGACGGACCTTCGTCTATCACCGAAGTCGGGCCGCTTTAAAAAACCAATATCGGACTTGAGTAGTTTACCAATGTCGGGCCGAGACCAGCTTGCCTACGTTAGACCGACCAAATTAAGCAGTTATAGGTGGATGGTCGGTACCATGTGGTTAAACCATATCGGAGCAAAAAGTAAAATTTACCATTGGTCCGACAGCGGGCTACAGTCTAATGCTGAGTTGGCAAACGTACATTGGGCCTATATCGCAAAGCGGATAAAAAATACTGCTGCTCCGATGTCGTATATCGACGTCGTGCCGATGACGGCAAATTCGGCAATCGACATCGGACCGACGAAGGCCCGAGGGAACCGTGTTTGCTGGGTTTCCATCACAATTTTTGCTGCGAACGCTTGTACTATAACTGCCACCCCAAGACCTATTAAAATTGATAATGGTGGCAAAATTGAAAGCAAAAGAGGTCCGCGTCTCAGCACGGTCTCAGACGTATGGTGTTTTAGTAATATGACACTTTTCAGGAAGTCAGTAGATAAGATGTAAATCGTGCTGATGATAGCCATCGTTCGAAGAGATCATGGCACTTGACGAAGGAGAAGTAACTTAAATTTTGGTGGCCTTACTCTACTCTATATTTTCCTTAAATCCACGCTTGATTCCAAGCCAATAGTTAGCATATCTAGCGAACAAAAATGCGTGCCTTGAGAATATAGAGGAGCGAACTGAACAGATATTAGCAATGCAAATTCCAAGATATGCCGTATAGTACCTAAAAGACGATATACGCTTCCGTCTGAAGGCATAAATGCGCGGATTTTCGCACGAGGGTAATAAGTGGCGGTTTTTACCCTCTTCAAAAGAAAGCGAATCCGAAAAAGAATAATGGAAAATGAAAAAATGTAAATTAACCTTTGGGTGGGAAAATTTAGAACTGAGTCTCCACACAAATATAGGGTGTCAAAAAATATTTAGTATTATGGTCGCGATTCTTCAGGAACGACAGAAAATCTCACCCGTCACAATTCTGGAAAGTGGCAATTTTTACTTATCGCCTCATTTAAAATAAAAACTCAGCATCATTCATATCTATCCTAACGTTGTAAGAAAAACTGCGTCATTTTTTTAATAACATTTTGTAAATTTAATATTTTAAAGATATTCTGCAGATCTAGTTTACGGCGGAACCAAATTGTTACTACGCGTACCAATAAACGTCAAAAATCGCCGAAAATTCTCACCATATAAAAAGAAAGACAGAATTTGTATGACTTTTATGACCAGTGACAGTGACATATTCCATGGCTGTCTATGGTTTTGTATGTTAAAAGTTTTAAAGGTTTCTTTACACAGAAAAATAAGCTTAATAACGTACATTTTTAAATAAAAAACCGGATTTTTCAGAAAAACAGCCTACAAAAATTAAAATATAAAATTTTTTGTAAAGGCGAGATTTTTTGACGGTTTGTGAAGAATCGCGACCTATATGCCAAAACCTAGGTACTTTATGTCCATAACCACCAACGTTAATGTAAAACACCATATTGTAAACATCTATTAATAACTAATCACGATTAAAGTCTAATCGAGGAATTTTTGCATGGGTAGATATGAGCATGATACACTTAACACGGTATGACAATGCGCATATCGGCATGACGTGGCCTGATACCATCACATGTGCATGGAAAAGGCATTCATTTCGTTTTTCGGTTGGTATGGGTTAACTTGCATTTGTTTAAATTAGGTTCGTCCTTTACAAGATGTTAGTTTTTAAAATCCTCAACATCTTAACAAAGAAATTGGGAAGGTAATGCTGACAAAAAAAATAACAAACAAAATAAGGAATGCATTTACCAGGTTCCTTGTGATTATGCGGTGATTTTGCGGCGAAACAATAATAACAATATCTGTTAGGTATTAAGGAACTTCAGACGAATACCCAAAGAGGTAAAACAACGAATTTAGGAATCGAACAACATGCATGGTAGAAACAACACGGAATGAAGTATACAGAAGCAAAGGAGTCACACTGGAAGAAAGGAAAATTTCTTAAAGCTGCCTTATTGAGCAGAATTAGAGTATTTTCAGTAAGATATTTCACCACACCAAGTGTTGAAATTTTAAATATTTGGAAGTCCGTCCTTGGGTGGAGCCAACTTTTTAAAATTCCCGGTTGAGTGATTTCTCATAGTATATAAGTACGTAGCCTTAGGAATAAATTGTAATTTACACCTGAAGACTATCAGAGATTATACCGATCGAAACACAGAGTTAAATTAAAACACATCATTGTCTCAAACTTTCAAACTCTTTTCTCATTTAAAGGACATAGTAGATAATTTAAACAAAATTGGAGTTTACATATTAAAATATCAAGGCTGTAACTCAGAATACATAAGCCAAACAGGTAATGACTTTAAAACAAGAATCAATGAACATCTGAGACCTCAAAGAATTTCATATAACAATATATCGAGTTTTAGCACACATCTTGAAACCCATGACCACTATTTTGACAACACATTAAGCTTTAAAGAATTTTCAAAATCATATAGTACCATAAATAGCCTAACAACCCTAGAATTTATTAGCCTAATGACACCATGGGCCAGAATTTTTAAAGCCATTTTGCAAACTTAATTAGATCATTCCTCAAATAATTCTGCAACCCTCCTTCACCCCATAACCTCCTCCCCTTTAACTACCCATATCCTACTTCCTTTTCTCCCAGTTTTTCCTCAAAGGGCACCCAATTGAACCAGTTAGGAGTCACCCTCCAGAAAGCTACGCAATTTTTGAGAAAATGACCATGCAATATCTCAGGCAACTTCGCTTTCTTCCATACTTTATCCCCTTCCTCTTTCTTAACCCCTATCCCAGACCTGTTCCAATGTGCTCCAACCAGAATCTTTACCTCCTAAACTTTTGCACATTTCAGTGCCCTTACCTGCTACTGCTATAGTTAGAACGCGAATTAAAAAAGAAGAGAGAAATATACCTAAACAACTCTTGTAGCAAAAATTAAAAATTCTTATTATTCAAATATTTATAAAAGTAGGTTAGGTTTTTGATTTTTATGTACGTAGTATCACTTAGTACTAAGAAACATTTACAATTTTATTTGCGTTTTCACTTTTGTGAAAACGCAAATAATACCGCGACTTAGTGAAGACCGGTGGTCGGTGAGAAGAACGGCTGACCACTATGGTGTTAACGAAGCTACAGTTTGCAGAATAAGAAGCCGTTGGCTGGCTACACACAGTTTAGAAAGAAAAGAAGACACTGGCAAGGTTAAAAAGACCAGTGAACAAGAAGACGAAGCGTTGCTCATTCACTTGAGGGAAAATCCATTCGGCTCCGCAGTGAACGTAGTCTCAGTGACAAATTTTCCGGCATCCTGCTCCACGGCAAGTAGGAGAATAGACACAAGTAAATATTTCAACGCATCGGTATAGGTATACGTAACGCGTTGGAAACAAAGTCAAAATACACTACATTTTTGACTTGTTCATGCCATATTTCGAACGATGCCTGCTTCTTTGACGAGTGTGATGACAGAATCTCGTTACGTACGAAAGGATGTATTTTAGAACGATCCTAGATTTAAGTGAAATTTTTGGTTTTAAGCATCTTAAACCAACCCTTCTTGAATTTGGGACACAGTTTGAATTATAAGAAGAATTTTAATAAATATTTTTATTGAATAACACAATCTTTTGTTGGATTTAAATAGTAAACACTCTGTAGAACAAATTAAAAATGAGGTTATATGTTACTCTAATTAAAACTTACCCTTGATAATTGATTTTTCCAATTAATACTTGATGTCACACAACGATTTAGATGGGTGATAATAAAATAAGGAGTAGATTAATTTTGTATTTATTTAAAAGGTGTTTTATTTACGAAATGTATTAAAAAACTTAAATGCAAGTTTTTTTTACATTTCTGTCAATGTCGAAATGTCAGTTTAAAAATATTAGCGCTGCGTTCAATCACAAACAGCGAGTTCAGATCTTTTACCTCTGCTTGTACCTTGGCTTGCACCAACCTCTACTGATGAAAGCTACAGCTTTAAAATTAGTGGGTTTTGAGTAAGAAAAGTTATTTTGACTGAGCTTTTAGATAACCTCAATGTTTCACTTTCAGCTTGTAAATTAATTAATATAGTTGTTTTGACTTTTTTTTGTTTAGTATATTTTTCGTGCATAATCAGTGACCTTCACTTATGTTTGTTTTGCTTCGTAGTGCCATCATACATATATTTTTTGTGCTGAAAACAGGTTGAAAATATGGCGTTTTTATGGACAAAATTGAATGTGTTTTATTGATTAATAAACAACTTCTTAAATTAAATTACTTCTTGTAAAAACGGTTACTTAGAGAAATTTTGAACGAACTTATTACCAATTGCCACAAAACAGTCTGGGGACTATAAATTTAAACCACCCCCCCGAAGGTGGTCTAAAAAATCACCAACTTTATAACCAGAAATTTCTGGCGTATTAACCAAATGCCATTTTGAAGCCTGTCAAAAAAAAAATAGTTTTAGGGCATTTTCTCCTAAAATATGGTATATTTTTACAAAAAAAAGCAGTTTTTCAATGGTATTTTGCAATAATAATACAAAATAATCAATAACCTTGTGTCTTTTCTGTATGGGTAAGGGTTTTTTAAAAATTGGTTTTAAAATTTAGTACCCCCCACAAGTGTAAATATTTAGACTTGTGGGAGTTACTATTTTAGATCTTAGTAAATCCCACTGTATGTGTCTAATAAAAGGTTCAGAGTTACGTTGCCGTACTGCTGCATGAAAACCAAAACTAACTCAAGAACAAAAATAGGCAAGAGTAATTTTTGCCCTAATTCATCACCGTGATGAAGATTTCTGGGCACGGGTAATATTTACCGATGAAAAAATATTCCAATCCTCCTCAGATCGCAGAAGAATTAATGTTTATCGTCCTCCACACTCTCGGCTTGATGAGCGATACACAAATCAAATAAACAGGGCGGGTAATTTTTCCGTCAACATATGCACGGGGGCTGGGGCAACACCGTACTTAACTAAAAATCCTGTTAACTTCTACTGCTTCAGTGCCCTTTATCTTATTGTGGCTGCCATTTTTATAACCAAATTGACAAGTAAAACATAGATTTTTTGTCAGTTTGATGTCAATATAGCGCCTATCCAACAGCGTCTTAACTAAAAAGCCAGTTAACTAATTTTCATTTTAGTATCTTTTGGCCTACTATCACAGCCATATTGACACCAATCTGACAAAAATGCCACGTTTTACCTGTCAGTTTGGTTATAAAAATGGCGGCGACTATAGGCTGAAGGGCACTGAAGCAGTAGGAGTTAACTGGCTTTTTAGTTAAGAACGGTGTTGGCCGATCATAGGCCAAACGATACTAAAACGAAAATGAGTTCACTGGCTTTTTAGTTGAGAACGGTGTTGGCTGGGGGTGTGTTGGCAGATTGATGGTCGGTACACTGCAGTACGTTATCTGGAGCTTCTTTCGGACGTCATGTTGCCATCGGTTGAAGTTCTCTATCCAGAGAACCAATTCATATTCCAGCATGATAACTGCGCCGTGCACACTGGCAATGTTTGCAAGACATGGTTCTAAAACCAGAATATTGAAGTATTAGCATGGCCATTGAACAGTCCAGACCTGAATCCGATTGAGAATGTGTTGGAAAGATTGGTAAAGATCATTTACCAAAGAAATTGGAGGCCTCGAAACCAGGCAGAACTACTCGATGCCATACTGAATGCGTGAATGCAAATTCCATGGTTCGACGTCTACAAAAATTTTGGACAAAAATGGTGCTGCCACCGGATATTAAGATTAATTTTTTTAGTTTACTCAATAAATGAATTTGAAGACGATATGTATATTTTCAATTGATAAAAATTCTAACTTGTTACAAAAGCAACAGTGCGCTTATTTTTGTATTAAGGCCACTGATCTCGGAACAGTGAGCTGAATTCTATATTAAAGCCTCACTGATCTCGAAACACGCATTTCACGCGCTGTATGAGAATGAGTCTGAGCTTTAGTGTGCTTACATAATAGCTAGTTACACTGTTTAAAAAAAAGTAACATTTTCCTCCATACCTCATCTTTTAACCAGGAGATCCGGGTTCGATTCCTGGGGCCGTCGGTACTCTATTTGGACTTACTTTTTATAAAATTACATAATTTTGTGAGATTAAGAAAAACGCTTCCGCTCCGTATGGAGCGGAGTAAACCGTGTTAGCTAGACGGCAGCCTAACATGATTCTACATCATCCCTGGTACAAGAGACCTCTAAGGAGATTAGGTCTAAATTAAATCTTTCTGGGAAAAAAAAATTGCCTTCCTAGGGAGTGCCCATCAGACCGGTATGATGAGCGGGTAGGGAGGGCATAGGCATTCTATACTTCTTGAAGGGATAGGTTTATCCTAGACGCGGATGACATATTCACACCTTCAAGTGGAGCTTTAAAAAAGCCCAAAGTCCATGGTAAACAGTAAAAAAATATTCGTAGGCAATAAAATTAATTTTAGAAAATGAAGGGACTGTTATTCTAGATTCAAATCCTGGTCGAGGAAAAACTTTTTTCCGATTATTCCCTCAACCTTTGCCCTCTACGCCACAAATCTTTTCTATTAATTTTAGAGACTCAATGAATTTCATTTCTTAGCCACTTTTCTAGTCCTTGTTAACTTATGAACAACCTATATTAAATAAAAGCAAAACGCCGTTAAATATCAGGGGGAAAAACTACCTATTAATATTTTTTTAGTGTATTTTGAAGTTATTCAAAATAAAAAAAAACAATTCAATTTAATATGTATGTATAGTATAAGTGTAAAGTTTTGTTATACCTACGTAAAATTAAATTTTATACGATGTAGCATTACACTTAGCACTATAAATCTACACAAATAAATGTGAATATGCACTGTTGTATGTAAATTGTAAGGTAAATTCACATTCCTTTTTTGTAAAATTACACACAGAAGGTAACTCTACAGTATACCCAATGGCCACATCATAACCAGAGAGTGGTTGTGTGAATTCACAAATCATTTTCTTTTCTAGAGAAGAAAATATATATAAAACATTCTATTCAAGATTTCCTCTAGGATTATTTATAGGTAAAACAAAATGTAGAGCAGAAAATATTTTCGTCTTTAGTAATGAAAATACAAATCAATATACTTGTGAAATATGCACCTTCATGAAATGGGAAGGAGTGCAAATTTCGCTATTTTCACATGTGGTCGAAGGAAAATTAAATTATTTATTTTTTTTTAATTAAAATCGAAAAGAAAATAACGATGAAAATTCAAAATAATCTGAAGTGATTTCACTTCACTGACATTTTATTTAATTACGTCTTCGGTTTTAATAAAGTTTTGACTCACCTTTTTTCCATCGAAAAGTAAACTGAAAAAACCAATAATGACAAAAGATTTCTCGTAATAACTTTCCCCCTTAAAAGCCGGCGCCTTTAATTTAGTCCGTTTTCTTTACTTTTTCTCTGAATCGTTTTTAATTATTTTCTTTTTTTTGTGGTACAATGCTGCTTGATTTTCAATAAAAGGAAAGGTTTTTACCTGCTTAATTTATGCCACCCATTTGCCGACGGATTTATTTAAATCTGTCCCTATCCCTGGAGCAAAAGTGACAGTTTCACAAGTTACCAAAAAGTCTATAGGTATAAAAAATAATTATTATATAAACGTTAGTTAGGTTAACAGGTTCACTACACTGTTCAATATGATTTGTAAAATTAAAGAACTTATTATTGGTAATTTTGTGGCCACCGATAAGTATCGGAAAATTACAAAAAATATTTAAACTATGTCACTGGGATTTACTAAGATCTAAAATAGTACCCCCCACAATTCCAAATATTTACACCTGTGGGGGTACTAAATTTTAAAACCAATTTTCAAAAAACACTTACCCATACAGAAGAGACACAAGATTATTGATTATTTTGTATTAATATTGCAAATACCATTGAAAAACAGTTGTTTTTTTCTAAAAATATACCATATCTTAGGAGAAAATGCCCTAAAACTAATTTTTTTTGACAGGCTTCAAAATGGCATATGGTGTATATTGAGGTTATAAAGTTGGTGATTTTTAGAGCACCTCTGGGGGGTGGTTTAAATTTATAGCCTCCAGAAAGGATTGTTTTGTGAAAATTGGTAATAAGTTCGTTTAAAATTTCCCTAAGTAACCGTTTTTACAATTTACCTTATTTAATATCCCAAGTTGTTTATTAATCAATAAAACACCTCCAATTTTGTCCAGAAAAACGCAATATTTCCAACCCGTTTTCAGCACAAAAAATATATTTATGAGGGCACTACGAGGCAAAACAAACAAAAGTGAAGGTCACTGATTATGCACGAAAAATATATCAAAGAAAAAAAAACAAAAATAACTATATTAATTTATTTACTAACTGAAAGTAAAACATTGAGGTTATCTAAACGCTCAGTCAAAAGAACTTTCCTTACTCAAAGCCCACTCATTTTAAAGCTGTTGCTTTCATCAGTAGAGGTTGGTGCAAGCCAAGGTGCAAGCAGAGGTAAAAGATCCGAACTCGCTCTTTGTGATTGAACGCAGCGCTAATATTTTTAAACTGACATTTCGACAGTGACAGAAATTTAAAAAAGACTTGCATTTAAGATTTTTAATACATTTCATAAATAAAAACACCTTTTAAATAAAAACAAAATTAATCTACTCCTTATTTTATTATCACCCATCTAAATCGTTGTGTGACATCAAGTATTAATTGGAAAAATCAATTATCAAGGGTAAGTTTTAATTAGAGTGACATAACCTCAATTTTAATTTGTTCTACAGAGTGTTTACTATTTAAACCCCGCATGGGTTTCAATTTTTAAATTTTCTTTTCTTCTAAATTGAAACTTTCTTCTTAAACCCAACAACAGATTGTGTTAAGATGATTATTCAATAAACAAATTTAATAAAATTCTTCTTATAATTCAAACTGTGTCCAAAACTCAAGGAGGGTTGGTTTAAAATGCTTAAAACCAAAAATTTCACTTAAACTTATGACCGTTCTAAAATAGACTAAACCCTTTTAGTAAATCCCACCGTGTATGTTTTTTTTTGTAAGATGTAATTTGGTAAAGTATGGCATTGTAAAGTTACAAACCGTTTAGTAAAATCACAATATTTTCATAACTTTTTCTAAAAATTATATTTTAACTGTTTAGGTAAAATTACTATCAGTGTTGGAGTTTTACAAATGATTACACAAATAATTACACTGCAATCAAATTTGATAATTGATATTTACAATTTTAGATGTAAAAAAAACCAATAAATATAAACATTTTTTGTTTAATTATTTTTATTAATAAAATATTAACGAACAAATTGCTAAAAAGAGTATAAAGTGCATTCGTTGTAAGAAGTCCGCTAAGCAATAAAAACTCTTGAGCAGATAAGTCGACGGCAAACAATAAATTATATTTTTGGAACATGACGAATTACATTTTCTAAATAATAGTAGTTTTTACATCTAGAGGCTAAAATAGTGCTTTTTTACAAGCGTTGGTTTAAATAACAAGCGCAGACAATTTATTTGTTTTGCATCGGTAATTAAGAAAGTTATGGTTTGGAAATTTGTAAACAGGACTTAAATCATTTAAAGTTTTTAAAAATAATTAGGTAAAAAAATAATTATTTCTTAGATTTTAGGCAAATTAGTTTTATGAATTATTTTTTATAAAGTTTTGGTTATAAAAAGAACCGATATTGAAGTCTTGCGATAGAACGCACCTACTTATAAATGCATACTAAAAATAGTCTTCCTCTGCATCTGAAATATCATCAATGCTTTCAGAATCATTATCATCATCCGTAATAATTAATGGTCTTACTTCATCTATAACCTGTTCTGTCTTATAAATTTTCCGTGTGTTCAATGCGTCTCCGTCATTCTTCTTTGCCCACTTTGCTAAGTGCCTCATCCCACAACTTTATAACGCTGGGCTCACCGATATTTTTACAGGCAAGTTTGTCATAATAATTTTTGCTTATATCCCATACCAATTCAATTGTTTTGTAATGGCAATGGTAGGGTGGTAATGTCAAAATTTGATATTCATATTTAAGCGCTAATTCGTCAACAAAATATATTTTTTAAATGGCTGCTCTTTACGCTTCCTTAAAAGATAACTTTTTAAGAATAAATATTTATGGTTTATGTTTTTCTTTGACAACCACTCTCTTATTTCCTCTTTTTCCCAGCTGCTTGTAGGAAATTTCTCTTCGAGTCTCGTATGGTAAGACGCATTGTGCAAAACAATTAAGGAAGGGTTTTCTAAACTTTTTAAAAGTTTTTCCTTAAACCAATGCTCAAAAATTTTAGCATCCATATTGCCGTGATAATCGTCACTTTTTTTGTTGATGAAAATATTAAACTGGCATTTGAAATAAACCCTTCTTCATTGCCTGCATGTATTATTATATATCTTTTTTCATTACTTGCACGAGTACTGGAATAGCAATGTTCCGATTCATCCTGCCAAGACGATTTTGTTGTTCCGTGCGCAAATACCCATGTTTCGTCAAGAAAAACAACTTGCCTTGGCAATTCCGATTTTTTGCCATCTTTTTGACACCATATTGAATTGCTTGCAAAGCACTTCTCTGTTGATCGTTTTTTTATATTTAAAGCCCATCTCTTAAAATTTTAAACAAACTGGTAATTCCAATATCGCAAAGTTATTTTTTCTTTATCTTTTCCAGAATAACTTTGAGGGTAACATATTCCTTTGACTTATACATATTTCTAATTAATAGTTTAATCCCTCAGGATAGATCAAAGGTTTTTGAATGCTGTCGAACCCTTTTATATTGCCTGTCCAATTCCTCTTCACTCTTTTTTCGAAGTCTTCTTAAGGTCTTATCTGAAATGCTGCAAGCATCAGACGTTTGTTTTTGCACTGCCAAGACAAACACTAACGAGTCCGAGTTATTTTTTTCTAACGTAAACTAACATTTCACTTGTAATAACAAACAACGTTCACCTGGAGATAAACACTTTCTAGGTGTTGGGTCACCTTAAATTCTGTAATTCACACACGATAAGAATAAAACTAAAAGCAAATAAAAGCATATTAACTTATTTAAAATAGAACATACCATCCCCAACTGGAGCAAATTTTAATTATTTCTTGGAAAATAGTGATTATTGGCATTGACGACAGCTCCAGATTTACCTATAATGACCGCAAAATAATTAAATTCTTGGGAAAAATACTTGTCAAAATCTTTAACTTACTGACGCAAAAAGTTTTTCAAAAGTACAAGTGAATAATAAAATAAAATAGAAATATTTATTGTGGTATAAGTATAACGCGTAATTCTGAAATAATTTTGTTTTAAGACCGCTGATTTAGCCCAATCATATTTTGCCGAATACAGTGAACCAATGTCTGGTACGATCAAGTACATCGAGGGCATTATACCTTAACTGACTTACTGTTCAAAAAACGATAACATCTTTTGGAGATTTAATTCGATATCAGACTTCATACAGCAAATCGGCTTTAGCCCGCGGTATCCCGTAACATATTTTATCTTCAACATTTCGAAAAACCGTCAAAACGGGTTATGTTAAGGTTCAAAGGCACTACTGGAATTCGGTGCTTCCTCGCCTTTACACCATTCGATGATGGTGTTAAATGGAAAGTTTTTTAACCTTATAGCACCCTTACGCAAGGTTATGTCGAATAAAACTTTTTGATTCATAAAATATCGTCACCCGCTTTTGATAGCAAAAATAATTTTGCTGAACATTTATTATTTAAGCTGGAGGCACAGTTAAAAATACAGGCTACTAAATGCAGATTACAGTTAATTCTAACTTCATTTTTGCATGTGTTACCGAGGTACAAATTACATAACATTTTGGTATTTGGTATCTCTCACTAGTAGCTTGTATTTAGTATGTTTATTTTGATTCACACGGCTTTGAAATTCTATCGCTAGCATCTAGTAGTATTTTTAATAGTGTTTTCAGCTTCACCAAAGTAAAAATTGTTTAAAAATAAACATTTCTTTAAAAACTGAGAATTTGTCGACTTGAGAAACACAAACAAATACTTTTCACTACACAGACACAGCACACATTTACTATTTATGACTTGCGAAGTAGTCTTCAAATGAACCACTGTGCCACTGTGAAATAAACGACTGGAAAATGGCCGCCTCAGGCGTGCTCCGGCGTGTTACATCCATTTTACAGAATAAACACTGGACTTTTACCTTAGTACAGTGGAATATTACATTTTACAATGTAAATTTTAAAATAAATATGCATAAGTGTAAAGTTAGTATGTAAAATGAAATTCTTGTAGTAAAACCTTGCTAGATGTATAAATATACAAATTTACTGTGTAAGAATAAGACACAAAAGATTTTTACAAAAAAATTTTAAACTTAATTAAGTTAGGTATTTTTTACAAAATATGTTTTTTAATTTTCCTACATTTTTTTTCAGACCAAGGATATTTTAAGTGGTGCTTGTCAGAAACAAGATAGAAAGTTATTAGTTATAGTTAGTTTTGGTTAGACCTTCCTATAGGCCATTGGACAATTGAGGGAACCGCCATCACAGACTGCGATAAGTAGAGTTAGAATTGAAAATACATTAAACCTGCGTCACATATGTGTGACGGACAGCGTACGTAAAAACTGAACGACACCTATATGTGACGCCTAGACCCCAATTCTTGAGCAGGGAACGACACAGATTTGTGTCAAATGATCCCACGTCGAACGCAATTAGAATTCTTGAGCGGTGATCGCTGATTCAATTCTATCAAAAAATTTTTTAGGAAAGCATGCGCGTAAAATGTATATTTTACAATCTAAAATTTCAGAGAGGTTTTAAGAAAACGCATCTTTTTTCCTGGGGAGAGGATCATTCCGCGACATTACTTTTATTGAAAATTTTTACAGTATTAAAAAATTTTTTAGCAACCAATTTTCTTATCGCCTTCTCCTTACTTTTGAAGGAGCTGTATTCGTATTGTATCAGTGGTATAAAATACCAAAAATATTATGTTTTATGCATTTGAATTTTAAGAAAAATATGTGCTGTTAGTACGCAAATATTTTAAAATAAATAAAATAGTTTAAAAAAATAACAATTTTGTGGATAACAAGGTTTATTATTCTTGTTAAAATTTGTGTTGAATAAATATAATATGCTATAATTTTTTGTCAAAATAATATCGTCAATAGTAACATGTTGTTTATTATTGTGTTTAAAAGGTCGTTGGGTAAATACAAAATATGGACAAATTTTCGCTTAATTTAATTTGCTTTCATATATCGCAATACCTAGTTTAAACAAATAAATAATTATTAAATAAACTTTATTTTGCATTATGTTTCCGATTTTGATTTAAATTTTGCCAACTATTCAAGCTCAAATATAAATATTAACCTAATAGAGCGCCGTTAGCGTCGGGTTCCCTGGACGACTATTAAGTTAAATAAAACACATCAAGGGAATATCTGTAAATTTTTGTCCTACAGCGAAAATTTTGTAGCAAGAGTTAGCGGGAGCTACAATTCGCTAAAAGACAAAAAAGTAATTTGTTTCAGGTATATACGTTGTGTAATACCCTTTTTAGTGTTAGATTTCCCCTAAACTTGAAAACATAAATAAATGGAACACTACTTTAAGTAATCTACGAGTTTTTTAAGTATTATCACCGGCGTATACAAGGGGGAGGGTAATGGGGGTAATTGCC
Source organism: Oxystoma pomonae (assembly GCA_963921995.1). Classification (NCBI taxonomy): domain Eukaryota; kingdom Metazoa; phylum Arthropoda; class Insecta; order Coleoptera; family Brentidae; genus Oxystoma; species Oxystoma pomonae. Next base: position 59,041,984 of record OY998167.1, read on the forward strand.
CCCCCCCCCAAGATCCCAAGTATTGGATTAAAAATCACATCGCAAAATAAGCAAATAAGCACACCTAAAACTTTTAGATAAGATCTTCTAAAAGCTCAAGATTTTTATTTAATAATGGACAAACAAGATACATTTTCTGCGATTTTTTGCAAAAAAATTTTCCTGCCGCGTAACTTGTGCAACCCTTAAAAATATTTTTTTTAAAACCCATGGCCATTTCTTTAAAAAAAAACTTTGCCAGTGGCAGCTCGGTGCAACTTCTAGTCCACTTCATATTACTTTTATTTTTGTAAAATTTTCAATTGTGGTGTCATTCTTTGCATTATTTTGCAACATTTATCATAATTTTACGTTATTTTAAAAAAAATTGGCTTTTTTTAAATTCTCTCACCTTCTTGATACCCCTCTTCCTAGCTCAAGCTCCCGCCAGTAGTTTACATTCTGTTAGTTTGCCCAATTATAAAAGACATACACTTTTTTTATATATATACCGGGGACTTTTTTATAAGACGATTGTGTTCCAGTTTCACTTTGACTTTTACGGATAGCCAACAATCGCAGCAAAAGTGTTTGTTGTTTTTTAGTTGGACCGGCCAACAAAATATGAACTTATACCCCGAAAAATAAATTACCCCCTCCCTCAGAGGTCTGCGCTGGATACGCCGAGTAATATACATATTTTTAAGAAAAAAACTAAGTAATATGTTTTAAATTTGGGGATATAAATGACGATGACGCCTTGGACTCTAAAGCCGGTAAATTCAATTGTAAGAGTATAGTCTTCACTGGGAGCTTTTATGCAAAATTTCGCTTGCAAGAGTGTTTTTGGCCCCATATTTTTCAATCCAAATGCAGAAATTTAAAGATAAAGCTTGAATTGAGGGTTAGTGGTACTTTTTGCAATTTTGGTCCTGTTTTGCAGGTATTAGGAGGAAAGATACGTTATATTTAGATCCATATTTCACAAAAATTCAAGTCAAATAACCACGCACAATTTAAATGGAAACTGGATCTCGGTGGGATTTTAACGCTGTATTGCGACAGACCTTGAGAGCATTTGGTCTCATAAACACACGTGACGATATCTACAGAGTGAGCTAATAATAGCTGCCAAAGTTTGGGATGAGCCTATTATTATCATGCTTATGATGATTGATATCGGCAAAAAAAGCATCAGTTCCCACTAAAATGACAACGCTCAATTTAGAAATGACATTTATTTTGACACTTGTCAAAACCTGTCAAAATGGTGAAAGAATAATTCATGAAATTAAAGTTTTTCTGAAAATGAACAGCTTCTTTTTACTCTGCTAAAGACATTAAATCGGAAACCGTAAAAAAAGTGACCGTTATCTTAACTGTCATTTACTGTTATGGGGTTCCTTTTTGAGTTCATTAACCTCAATTTAGTGTAGTTCGAGTCCCCATTTATAAATATGTGTCATCGCACCAGGTTTTCCTCATGATAATTAACAGAACTCTCACTTTTTTTACGGATTCCGATTTAATGTATTCAGTAGAGCACAAAAAAAGGTATTTGCTTTTCCAAAAACTTCAAGTTCAATAATTATTTTTCTGTCATTTTGATAGTCTTTGACAGATGTCAAAATTAATAACATTTTTGAGTTCCTCGACCTCAATTTAGTGTAGTTCGAATCCCCACTCGTAAGTATGTGTCATCGCACCAGTGGTTTTTTCTATAACAGTAAATGACAGTTAAGAAAACTGTCACTTTTTACGGTTTCCCATTTAACGTGTTTAACGGAGTAAAAAGAAGGTATTCGCTTTTTCAAAGAATAAAATTTCATTAATTATTTTTCCGCCAGTTTAAATGTTGTATGAATGTCATTTTTAAATTCAGCGTTGTCTTTTTAGTGGGAATTGATGTTCTTTTTGCCGATATTGGTCATCATAAGCATGATAATAATAAGCTTATCCCAAAAATTGGCTCACTCTGTAGATATCGGCACCTGTGTCTATGAGACAAAATGCTCTCAGGTACTGCCCCAATAATATACTTAAACAGCGTTGATATCCCACTTAGATCCAGTTTCCATTTAAATTGTGCCTGGTTCTTTCAAAACCTGTTACTACCCAACCAGCATTTTTTCTCTGTAAGAGCCGAAAGAACATTCGTACAGCAAAAATTTCAGGATAAATGCCTGTATAATATGCTTATATAAGGATTTTGTAAGACGCTACTAGGCCGGTTATAAGTGCAAAATGGGCACCACCATATAGAGCAAATTACTTCTATTGATAAACCCATAAGAACTATATAAAAGATCTGCGTAACTCCTATGTGGTATTTATAGAATAGTTTCAACACCTATCTATACTATAAGGGGGTTCTTCTGGAAACAACTATACAGTATTTTTCTTCTATTGATACAGCTTGAACTCCTAGTAAGAGAAGAAATGTCTTTTTAATGTGGTTTGAATAATATTTAAATAACAAAATGAGCTTTTAACTGTGACTGATTTTTCTTCCACAGTAGGTATTAATGGCGACGCCAAAACTATCTTGACAATAAATAAATATTACCCGAAAACTTTACCTATTTTGAATCACGTACACCACAATTTTATTAACGAACACTAATTTACTGTTAATATCCCTATCATTTATTTAAGAAAATTTTCAAGCGCCAAATACCTTTGTTTGAAGCTTAAAATGTCTGTCTGACTAAAAATAAAAAGTGACAAAATATATACGGAAGACGTTTTTTCAGAAAATTATGCAATATTTGTACATGGTTTATCGTTTTTATGTATTTTTATGAATTATACCCTCATGTTATTTAGGTTTTTGTTGCTTTTGGGATAGATTGTTAAATTCATAGAAAGACAGAACATTTCTAAGATGGACGACTTGTTTTAAATATTTATAATATTAATTAATATATATATATATATATATATATATATATATAAATATATAAATATATATAGCAAGTATACAATAACTATACAGTAATTTTTAGTTGTAGGAATTCCCGTCCGCCTCGGTTTTCCATTATCCGCAACTTTTCCAATTTGAGTGGTCGATGTTTATATTTTCAGGTCCTTTCTTTAAGGCGCATTTATAAACTTAAACTTTCTGTTTACTGTTTGTTGTTTATGTATATGTGAGACTGAGAAATGACGTTTCATTTTAATAGGGCAGTTGGCCAATTATGAGGATAACCCAAAAGCAAGGAAAAATTAGAGAAGTAGCTAAATATTTTCATCCACCATCAACCACTTATGTGCATTTTTGTTTTATTAGAGAGATTGGATATGATGTTTATCACCTTTTTGCTCTTGTAACGTATCTTCATAAAGCAAAATTACTAATTATAGATCCTTTTTAATATAAAATTGTTGTATTATTGGGCCTCAAACACTCTCATACAATACTTCAAGAACCTAAAGTACTTTTCAGCCATTCTGCTCTACAGTAAAACCATATAAAGGTTCTTATAGAAAGTAGCAGAGCTTTTATACAATATTCCTTTAATTGTTGCTGTAAGAACATTTTTACAGAAAGCCAAATTACTGGCAAAACCTTATAGAACACTTTTGATTAAAAATGTTTGTATTATTGGGCCTGAAACACTCTTCCATAATACTTTAAGAGACTTTTCGGCAATTTTGCTCTATAGTAACACCGTATAAATGTTCTTGCAGAAAGAAACAGAGGTTTTATTGAATATTCCTGTAATCTGTTGCTGTAAGAACATTCTTACAACAATATAATCATCGCTAAATTGCTTTTAACACCTAGATGAGTTTTTCGAACTTACATGCCAGAATTGCCCAGTAGTACATAAAAATTGTGAGTTGGGTAGGGAACCCTAGATTTAAAGCTTCTACTGCGACTACAATTATATGAAAAATTTTAGTATATGTATGGCCATATTTAAGGAGGGAGTTTAGGGAGTTCACACCACCCCCCCTCCATGAATTACAAGGCCAAGAGGCACGCAAAATCCCTACCTAAATTTTCCATCGCTTAAGCAGAAGATAAAAAAATTATAGAGCGGTTTGATTGTACCGATTTTTAGGAAATCTGGGAAACACCTGCATTTAAAGCTCTGTTAATTAATAGAGTTAGTATAGGCAAGATTTCTTGTATTTCTTTTAAGCTTTCACTTTTGATATCATCCCAACCACGCAATTTTGTTAGTTTCAGATTCATTACTGTACTTCAGAAATTGGGAGGTCGTTTAAAAATTTTCTATGTTAGGAATGTTGTTTTTATAATATTATACTTTATATTATATAATATATATATATAATAAAATTTTCTCCAAATTCGCCAAAATAGGTATTGAATTTGTTTGAGATGTCCTTTTGTTTAGTTAAAATTATGCCAGAGTTATCTTTAATTTGTTTCATTTCAGTTTTTGACTTTGTTTTTTTACATAGTTTATTAACAAAGTCCCAAAGATTTGACTGTGATGAAGCGTTCAGATTTTTTTTTTTAAATTGTCTTGTACTTTGTTTAATTAAGAGTATCAGTTTATTCTTGCACCTAATATAGCTTTGCTTCATGTCTTTATCATTTTGTTGATTAAGGAGATCCATATATAACTTGTTTTTCTTAGATTGCGCTATTTAGACTGATCCATTCTTTCCGAAAATTATTTTGGTTTTCTTTTAATTTAATTTATTTTGTGTGCTTCTCAAAGAACTGTAGTTTGTTTACAAATATTTCCATGTGCTCATTAACGTTATCTGAATTAGCAATTTGTTCCCACGTTTCTACTCCTAGATCATATTTTACTTTTTTGTAGTTTGTGAGTCGTTTAGTTTGAGATTTCTGGTTTGCATTGTTTGAATTTTGGAAAATGGGTGAAAATAAAGCTACTGGGTATGGTCCGTTATATGAGTTTAGAGTATTATAGTGGGATTTACTAAAAGGATTTAGCCTATTTTAGACAGGTCCTAAGTTTAATTCAAATTAATTGTTTTAAGCATTTTATAACAAATTCCTTGAGTTTTGGCCATAGCTTGACTTATAAAAATAGCGTGTAAGTGCAAAGTTTTTCTGAAATGTCCGTGTAAAAACATTATAAAGTTACTTCCGCCTTTTGGGTGAAATTGTAAAGTCCCTTACAATGCTAAGAAAAACACTGTTTTACGGTAAAAAAAAGCGTAAAATACATTACAACCTGTTTACCCGGAAGTTTTTCGACTTGAAGCATTATAATGGCATTTACTTCTTTTTTGCCCGGAGATTGTCCACGTTTTGACACTTACCCCTTTTTAACTCGGAGAAAATCTTCTGATTGCGCCAGATACGTTCCAGATTTCGACAAAGCAACACGAGATGATACTGTTGCTCACAGTGTTTGGTGATTTTTAAACAAACCACCATGAACATGAGTACAAGATCTTTAAAAATACTAGCAGTAATAATGATCACAATGTTATGTAAACAAAAACTGATCAAAATGATTATGTTCGTTTATATTATTTGTATTATTATTAAGATCATACTCTTAGAAAGGTCCGTGCAGAAAATTTTCAATCATTTATCATTTAAACTCTATAGCTTTACGAGTTACTATCTTAGCTGTAGTACGTTTGTATCTTTGACTTACACCTTTAAACAGGATTAAGGAGATACGCAGACCGCCGGTACCTATAGCAGCACAAAATCAGTTGGTATACCCTAAGTCATATGCTGCAGTGGCTGGGGATGCAGTTGTAGACCACCCTCAAAATGTTGAAGTTACCGAACCGTCAGGTACTCAACTGATTGAAGAATTTTTGTCAGCCGATGAAAACACTAAGATGAATTTGGAACATGATAGTGAGGAAATTATTAATACTACACAACAACAGGATGACAAAAATCTAGGTACAAAGCGTCTCCACTCAGAGTTGACAGCTTCGAGCGGAGACGACCGAAAAGTTGTTCCATTAAGGCTTAAAATACCGAGAAACCTAAAGGATAATATTGACCTATCATCGGCTAGCTCTCTCTCTGATGGGGGAGAGCACGGTACGTAGCGTAATCATATGTTTGTTGTGAAACAAAACTTTATGCGTAATATGTTTAAACTGTAATCATTATTTTCTAAATTAAAAATGCGTATTTAACTCAAAAATATATGCAGTATTAACTACAGTGGTTTGAAAAATCCAGCAAAACAAAGTCATCTTAACGACTTTATTATTACAAATGATATAGATGTTTGTTTTTTACAAGAGTTAAGTACAAATATATTTAGGAATTTAAGAAGCTATGAATTTATACCAAATATAGGTCCTGAATGTCGAGGTACTGGAGTTATATATAGGTTAGGCTTAAAGGTTAGTAATGTTTTGTGTTCACCCAATGGTCGAATAATTTCATTAATTATTGACAATATTAAATATATTAATATTTATGCTCCCTCTGCCAGCCAGAAACAAACCGAAAGAAATATGTGTTTTCAAAATGAACTAACTCCTCACTTATCATTTGACATTACTTTAATTTTTTTGGGAGATTTTAATTGTATTACAAAAAAGAAAGACGGTAAAGACAATTCGACAGTGATAAATAAAAGCCTTTTGAAAATAGTTCAAATTTTAAACATAATAGATGCTTGGGAATATATTCATAAAAATCATGTAGAATTTACATTCTTTCATAAAAATATTGCCACTCGCGGGCATATATATCAAAAAATTCATGTAATATATTACATCACGCACTCGTTAAGCCCATATCTTTTTCTGATCATAGTGCATTGATAATTAAGTTGAAGGTCAAAGATTCCTTCAAATTTGTAAAGCACAGGTTTGGATATTAAACAATGAAAGCATCAATTTTACAAGAAATTTCTAACGAAAATTTTGAAAACAAACTGATTGGGTATAAAAACTATTTTTTTTTATACAACAAATTTTGTATATTGGTGGTTCAATATTTTTAAGAAAATAGCAAGAGACTTTTAGAAGCATCCTGAAATAGACAGAGCGATGGAATGCAGGGACACCCTGGAGTTTTATCACTCTGCTCTAATGGAAGCAAAACAAAAATTAGATTCTGGAGAAAACTGCTATGATCAATATAAAGAAATTAAAAATGAGATATATTATATTAAACAAAAATACCTGGATGAAAAATTTAATGATAGAAGCCAAAATAAAGCTGTAGACCAGTGCTCCTTGTATGACATTATGAAATTAGTAAAGTATAAAAGCTCAACTATATCTTCTTTAAAATGCGATGATAACATTTTGATATCCAAACAAAATGAGATTATGAAATACACAAAAAGCTACTTTGAACAAAAATTTTCAGAAAGAAGAAATCTCGTGACACGTCAATTTTCTTTTAATTAATAAAAATCATTTAATTTTCTCCTCTAGGATACATTCCTATGAGAGGGGAAATTTATCTGTGCAATTTCAGCTTACTTTGAAATATCTCAAAATCGAATTGATATATTTTTGAAATTTTGACACGGTTGTAAAGATAACCTTTAAAATAAGGGATCACTCGACCCACTTTCCTAACTAAAGTTTACCAATCGAAGGGGAGGTGTACTAAAGAGGTCAAAAAGTGTCCCTCTTGAATAAAATGTGGGCAGCGTATCTGCTTGTCGTACGTTAGGTCCCGGGTTGAAATCCCGGCTAGGTGCATGGATATTTTGTGTTTGTCTTTAACTTTGTAAAAAAACTTCGCTAACACTGGGCATTGATCCTGTAATGGATGGAAAGTTCTAGTATAATAAAAAAAAATAATAATAAAAAATCGACGTTTCCAAGGATTCAAAATCAGATTTTGAATGCGTGAAACCGCCTCTGATTTGTTCTCGTTGGAAAACACTGTATACATTTGCCAAAAAGGAATAACGATAGCATAAAAACCAAATGGTTTTAGTAAAAATTTCGATCAGTAGCAGCAAGTATCAGTATCACTCGTATGATATTTTATTTGGTTTTATTTCTGACCTTATTTAAGAGTTACATTTCCATTTTCATCTCTCGTTTAAATTTAATTTTGGCTGTCGGTACTTTTTAATTAAGGTGAATTAGAAAGTAATCTCGGACTCTGATGAGTTTTCTAATTAAATAAACGAAAATCCCCTTAAGAAAAGCCCAGTTGAAAAAGGCAGCCTAAAGAGTAATACGATTGAGTGTACAAAAAATTTTAAGAAGCGAGACAACCGAGAATTAAATAATATGTTTCGATTTGTAAACAGATATCTTTAGTTTTTTATTCTCGCATATTTTTTTTTCTTTAATTACATATCACCAGTGTCAAAGAATTGTAAGGATCTATAGAAAATTTTTAAAAATGATGCATTAGCAAAGCCAATAAGTAAATTAAGCACCAACATTGGCTAAAATCTTAATAATACTCAAAAAAATATGTAAATTTCTTATTGTTTCCTTCTTTTCCAAGTTTAACTTTTAGCACGCTTGTGTAAAATAGTTATTTAACGTTACTTGCGAACAAAAATTTTAGTCGAGGTATTAGGGGTTTTTGGCTTGCAAATGGTGGTTAATAAACGATTTTGAAATATGTTATGGCCGGATAGACTCTAATAAAAAAGTTAAGTTTTGGGGGGTGGTACCACTTGCGCCGCCATCTTGGATTATATGTGCAACAAACTCTTTTTTAACTATATGTTTGTAACAGTTCACCGCACTGGAACACTTTCAATAGAAAAGTTAGAATAAAATTATCTATACTTTATGTATTTACACTTTTTTTATGTCTCGTATGTTAAAACTTACATGAACACAAAGATGAAATTTCTAAAAACATATAAATTTTCGCAATTGTTTTTATTTTAAAAAAATATTTTTTAATAATATTAGACAAAAATGAAATCTCTATGCACTCAAAAATGATTATTCCTTATATTACATCCCTTTCATTGGTTGTCGAAAAAAATGAACAGACTAATAAAAAACATGCTTTGTCAAATTGGCCTTTCAACGCAAAAGCTAAAGAAATTGTTGTAAGCAGTCTTTAGTTTTAAAGTTTTGTCGTAAGACTCGGAGGATTTCATCTTTGGATGTCCTTCTTAGATTCTATAGGCTATATTAGAGCTGGAGGCGGATTAAAAGAATTTTTCTGTAATATTTACACTGATAATAGTGTAGAGAAAATGTTAGCACATTATGCGCGTATTTTATGTTATCTTGCCTTAGCCCATATGATTCACACACACTTGAATTTACAGAAGACGATCTTGCGATCATGGAACAATTAATTATTTTTTTTATTATTATTAAACATGCTTTATTGTCCAAGTAAAAAAATTGTACAATACAATTATTCCTTATTGACAAAGCATACTTAAAAAACGAACAGAAAAGGACTTAAACTAGATAAGCTAAGCACTAAGGTGTCAAAATAGTATATAATAGTAAGTCAATTTAAAATAGGTAGGTACTTAAGTATTTTTATAGTCAGGTACTTACAGGCATGTGAAATAGGAATAAATAACTAAGTATTAATAACCCTATTTCTAGTAAAATATAAAACATTCAATAAAACCATAAGTAGCAATAATTATCTAATATTATCACTAAAAATATGTTTTTTTATTTTTTTTAATGGTTACTAAAATCACAAACAAAGGTCTTGATTGAATGATAAAAAGACAAAACCAAAAGAGACAAATATAAAGGAACAATAAAACACATAGGTTGTAAGTTGTACTGTAGCTGATAAAACCTATATTCTAAAAATGAGTTAATTGAGTAAAAAGCTAGTTCAATTAGTTTAGCCTTGCATTTATTTCTAAATTGTTTAAGTTTTAAATTTCTTATTCCTAAAGGGAAATGATTATACATTTTTATTCCGTTATAGAACAAAGAGTTCTTCACAAGGGTAGAATGAGGTATAAGTAACCTGAGGTCATTTGAATGTCGCGTACTATGAGAAATAATACTGTTAGTTTGAAGGTGTGGAAGGTGTTTGTGTATTAGGCAGATGGTTTCTAATATGAAAAGACAAGGAAGGGTTAGTATATGATTTTCAATAAAGAGGGGTCTACAGTGGGCTCTTGAAGTTGCACTGCACATGAAGCGTATTGCCCGTTTTTGCAGAATAAATGCTGAGTTGAATAGGTATTGGTTGCAGCAGCCCCAAAACGGAAGACAATAACGTAAGTGTGACTCCACAAGTGCGAAGTATGCAGTTCTAGCCACTGCCTTCCTCAGTTCTTTGGCGGTAACTCTTACACTGTAGCAGCCTGATGCTAGTTTTTTATTGAGAGTGCTTATATGTCGGTCAAACTTTAAATTAAAATCAATATTTAGACCAAGAAATTTAGTGGAAGGAATGTTATCGAGGGTGTGGTGAGGTGAGGAATTTAAACGTGTAGCTTTCAAATTTAAAGAAATGCTGAAGAAATTAGAAACTAATAGTCCAACAGCTAAATTGTAAGTACATTATTTTGAGATGGTAACGTTAGTAAAGCACTTCATAGAAGCTGAGCGAATGGGAATCTGGCAATTACATCTTGACTAGAGATTTCCGGATCGTATTTGACCTGGTTCAGTGATCCGGATCTTTTAAAAGAATGAATTGAACCGGGTCCCAAAATTACAAAACACGGGTCACGGATCAGCACGGGTCGTTCAAATAACTGATATTTTTTACAATTTTTGGTAATACCTAGCTCGTAAGTCGAAGTCGTAAAATTACGAAAATGCGTTCAAATTTACTAATTTGAGTCATAGGATAGGTAAGAAATGTAAAATAGAAATACTTGTTTTCTGCATTTCACGAATAAGGAGTAGGTAAGATATGTTCCAATCCAATCCAAATTTGAAAGACTATTGGCATTGGCTAATTTAGTTACAAAATGGAATCAGAGATCCAGTGACCCACTGACCCGGTGAACCGTATCAGGGATCCGGATCTTTAAAGTGATCCAGATCTGGTGACACGACTCGCTGAAATGACCCGAATTTCCCATCACTAATCTTGACACCATTAAAAGAATGTTGTCTTACTTTCGTGCTAGCGGTCATTTTTTTTATACTAAATTTGCAGAATTTACTAATTTGTATTTGCAAGACATGTTGAATTTGAATACCATAAATTTACAACTGAATGCAATTTTACGATAAGGTGGTCGGAAAAATTTTGTTCCGGAATTTGGTCTGATATAACCATGGAACAAACTTTAATGAGAATGATGCATAGCTGTGTTGAGCTTACTTGGGGCCGTGGTATTAGTGATAGCGTACTCGCACTGTGGTCTTCAGAAATGATTGCTTTGCACAGTGTTTGCGATGCCATTGAAGAATATTGTGACGTTCATCTAGAGACATCTTAGCAACATGTCGATGCGAGGGGCTCACGTATCACTCGAGATAAAGAAGACTTTTTAAAAAAAACTACTTATTTGTTTATCCCAACATTACCGCTTTCTCGAGAACGGTTTGATTATTGCCATAAGTGCTGGATTGGTGAGCTTCTGAAGCGTAATTATATTGGTCACACAGGCTCACAGACGAGTCCGTCGTCGTATGGGAGGATGTGTAAATATGCTACCTGGGGTATGTACTAATTTTTTTACAAAATATTAGTTCGTATTTTTATTCGAAGTTTGACTTTTTATTTATAAACTTCATCTTTCTATCTGCATAACTTTTAACCTATAAGACATACAAAAAAGTGTAAATACATAGTATGTAGATAATTTTATGGTCTTTAACTTTGCCATTAAATATTTTTTGCATAACCAATTGTTAAGATAATAAAGCTAAAAGAAAAGTTTGTGTCACATATTATCCAAGATGGTTGCGCGAGCGGCGCCCTCCTAAGGTCAAAAACTTGGATTTTTTATTAGAGTCTATCCGTCTATAACATATTGTAAAGTCGTTTATTCCCCACCTTTTGCAAGCCAAAGGCCTTTTTTATACCCACTTACTGGACTATTTCCTTTTTTTGGTAGCAAAACTTCAATAAATTTCCAAATTGATAAATGCACTCTATAAATATTCTGTTGCTGTTACTTTGTCATTCGGGTAGTGGATAACAAATTTATGAGTAAGTTTTCATGAAGTATTTTATTGTTTAAACTAAACTTTCCTCATGAAAATAAGTGCGTAAACACCACTTTTACGCACGGAATTAGTAAAAAGTGTAAAGCATTTTATATAAATAATCTTGTACGAATTCGTGATCAGAAAAGCTCACTCACAAAATATATGGCCAATTTCAGAGGCTACCTGAAAAGCACAAATAAAACAAAGTATAAGTTTTTGAATGAGGTTTACCCAAAAACTCTTTTTCTTCAATTACTTAGTGTTGCTCTTTTCGTAAAAATAAAAAACACGTCTCGATCATATTTACGACTTTAAAAACCAAAGAGGTTATAATACGTTTCACGCTTAATTTTTTTAAAATCTTTGAGTTGGTTTTTCGAGTTCTTATATACACTTTTTTTTAAAATTTAACGAAGCTCCAATTTGGTCTCGCTTTATTAAAGAACATACCTTTCACATGACTTTCACGACAAAACTAAAAAATCTCTAATACTATATAAAAGCCCAATTAGCATTTGAACGTCGTTTCGACGTTGGCGTAGACAACCTGACGTCAGAAAGCTACGTCAGATCGACCGCGCACCGACTCAAATTTATACCAATATAAGGAATACAAATCCGGGTTGTACCGACGTTGGAATACGCGGGTTCCATAGAGAGAATGCAAAAATTTGTACTACAAACTAAGTCGTGTTTAGTGCAAATAGTTCAACGCCAGGACAGCAAACATAGGTAATATTTCTGTCCAAATTTAGGAAACCCCTAGGCTTTGATACGAAATAACAACCAAATCTCAAAAAAATATTTCTAGATTTTTATACTTGCAACGTTGGCAGGCATTAATAAGATGCCATCAGTGCTTCATGTCAAAATTATTACGTAACCCATGAGAGAACTTGTTCGAGCTTGAAAACCAGGCTGAACACCAAAAATTACCAACGCCCTTCACTTTACTGACACTTATGACCAATGCAGTGCCGAAAATATACGATCGCCAAGAATATTCTCACTATTTCAATAAAAAATAATATTTTATTGAAAAAAAAAATTCACTATTATTTTTAAAATATGCCTAAATGATGTATTTAGACATTTTAACAATATTTTATTGCAAAGTTCATGGGATTTCATGATATTTCACACAAAAATACAAAATTTCCGATCGGCTTTATTATTTATCCGTAACTATCGCAAGGAAAAGATGGCTACGTCAGAGAATTCCAGTAAACGTGCCCCATTTCTACTAAAACTCCAGTTTTATGTTTCAAATCTGACTGGTCCTGACTCCTAGTGAATTTTTGTTTACTTAATCGGTCGCCCGTTCTGGTCAAACGTTGGTTTCATCTACAGTGACGTCACTGCAACCTCCTAGAGGTCGCCAGCCGTGTAAGTTTGACTCGATCTGCTGGGTCGGTCTGACCTCTGGTGGTGTTTGGTTAACTTAATCTGCTTAGGGAACTTTGCTTGCAAAAAAGATTCCTTCACTACGTCTGTCCGACATCAAAGCAAAAGTTAGAAATTCTAACCTGTATAACTTTGTGACAATATTTGCGCCTTTTCCAACTGCCTTTCATTTTTTCTTTCGTTTTATGTTTTGCAAACACGTTTATATAAGACACTAAGTGATCACCATAAGTGATACACAACACACAACGGTTTGTGTTAAACTGCTTTAAGATCGATTTATGGTAAGTTCAAAGTTGAGCTTTTACCCAAATTAATCATAATTCTGTTAGTTCCTGTGCTAGCTATTCATAATGATTTTTTGGCATTATTAGTTATGACACAAAAAGGAAGTCTAATTTTCACTACTTTGGGTTGGATTCGACACTGCAACGTTGAAAAACCGTCAGGTGTAGATCAAATATCATCATCATCACATACATTGGGTACATTTGTCACATCCCGGAAGTGTCACGGACGTCGTAGTTTTTACTGATTGCAACGTTGGCAGCCCAGACGTTGGACCGTCGTCAATAAACTTTACTGACACAAGTACTACAAGTTCCAACGTTCTCCTTAATGACGACGAAGCGTTGTCGGGAATCTGCACTAGACTATATATAACGGCTCCAAACGTTATCTCGATGACTTACATCCGTCTATACAAGCTAAGACGTTGTAACAACGAAAGATAAAGTATAAGCCTTGACTTAAACCACTAAAGTCGTCAATTGACTATATTTTAGACTCCCTTTGACGTTAGATGCTTTACAGAACTAGTCAGAAGACGGAAAAATGCCATTTGAGAGGTATTTTATGAAAACTCTAAAGGCACCTACAGAGTCAATCCACGACCGTGGGTTGAAAATTTGGGCCTAACTCAACTCACACCGTGCGTTACTATAGCACACGGTATGATTGTCCCACACCATTTCAATTTAGCTAGGAGAACTCAGCAAGGCCTGGGCTACTACAATTCAGGCTGGGATTGCCCCAGCCCAATTTAATGTATTAAGTTTTTGGATCTGTGGTAATTCACGGTCTGGGCTACGATAACTCAGGGCATGAATTGTTATAACTCATGGTCGTGATTTATTTTTTCCACCGTAAAACCCAGGGATTTACACATGTGAATCCGATTATAGACGGTGGTTGCCGAATATCGAGTTCTGCACATTGCTGGCGGTTGGAGCTTCATTTTCAGTTGTAATGTAGTTAGTGTATAAGGTCTTATGTGCAGGTATCCTGGCCGATGCAGCGGCAGGTACATGAGTTATATAGTGGCGGAAAACCACTGTGTAACATTTTCAAATGCGATATTTTAGATTTTTTTAAGTTTTTGTTTATGTAAGTGGTCGTCCATTATAAACTGTTTTCTGATTTGAAAATTGGCATTTATAATTTACTAGCAACTTGTTTATTGTGTCCTTTATGACATTATATATACGCAATGATTGATTCCCACCTATGCTCGCACATCCTGATTCAAAAAAAGCATCACATCACTTGTATTCACAGTTTTACATGGCATCACAACACCAAGTGGTGTATTTTTTTGATCGGGATGGGCACCCATAAGATGGGACGAGTTCTGCCTAACGTATAAAAAAAAAGAAATTCTTTTTGCGTTTAGATTGGAATATCTTTAATAATTTTGTATTTATTTGCTCTACATTTTATAATAATTTTTTACACGTTATTTTTTAATCGCTTGCCAGTTTTTATGGCGATGTTATGGGTTTCACATGTTATGGGAAAAAAACCGGAACGACTTTTCTAATAAGCCTGAGTTAAAATATGGTCACGGATTTAAGAGGACTTTAAAGACCTACTTAGCTAAAAATTACGCAAAATAAAGGGTGTTTAATTTAAGGTGACACAATATATATAGACAACCTATAAGTAACGATTCCTTTTGAATGTCCTTTTAATCTTAGTTGAAGAGTTAAAAATTATATAGTAGTTTATAATGGATAGCGCTATATACTTACGTTTATTCATTGTACTTTGTATACAGTCAGCCATGGCGACTTAAGAGTCAATGCTTCGTTGGTTTTTTTTTTATTTTTAAATCGAAAAATCTTTTTTTAGAGAAAATCACGAACGACATTTTTAAGCCCCCTTGTTGACGGCATTTTTTTGTCTCTAAGAGCGTTCGTGCTGGGGATGAAAATCAGGATTTTTTTCTTTGCATTCGCATTTATTTCGTCGACTAAAACATTTTTAACCCTGAAGTTTCTTACAAAAATAAAATAAAATATAAAAATAACTTTTTTTTTCAAAATATACTATTACAGTCATTTGGGGTAATTTTGAACCACTATAGGTAACTTTCAGCAACTTGGAACATTATATGTTGGATCTTTTCATGTGTCTACTGAATTTTCAAAGTTACCCATAATAGTTGAAAGTTACCCCGAATAACTGTACTACAACCCAGATACTGAGTTCTGGTAGCCCAGAGGTAGGTTTCTCCCAGCCCAGGGACCCAATTCTTGAATCACTCGAATTTTTTGTCGTATAGGACTAAAATTCGAACGTTTTTCGAGTACTCGGAAAAATATCTGTCCTTGAACTCCACTCGAAAGACGAATCAGTTACTACGTTTATACGCACCTAAAAGCGCTTTTATATAACGACGGTTTTAAATAAAATCGCTTTCTGCGAGGGTTTATACATCTTTCATTAAATGTCACTAAATATGTCAGTTTAAAGAAAAAAACAAATAAAACAACTTAGTTAACAACAGATTTTTCGGAAAACTAGGCTTCAGTATTCCTTTATATTGGAAGAAATTCGCTCAAGCGTTTTAAAAGTATTTATAACGCCTAAAATGGTTTTTTAAGCCATAAGCCGCTTTTTTAGCGGTTTTTTAGTGGTGTTTATACGACAACATTTTCAAACCGTCCTTATATAAAATCTCTTTAAGAGGCCCGTATAAACAAGGTAAGTGTTCGGAATTTTTTCCGACTATGCGACATGGCAACGTTGCTTTTGGACTATTTTGGCCAACGGGCCGTCGAAAAATTCTGCGGGGAGATGCTGACAAGCACATCACAAGTGTCATGTTTGAAGTCGCATTTTTTTATTTTTTCTCGTGCAATTAAAAAAAGTACATATAGTGAAGAATTTTTAGAAGTTTTGGTGCAATTTTTATTATTTCGGTAGTAATTACCGTTTTCTACAAGCTGATGATTCATATATTTTTTTTAAATAAGCAAAAGAATGGTGTACCAACAGACACCACAATTAAGTGTTATGCCCCTTCCAAAGTACTTAATGAGGGCGACCTTTCCCTTTGCCAATTTTTCTCTAAAAATATATGCACTTTCATTACATTTTTTAGTTTTGAGAAATAGGTATTAGGGGTACCTCTTTTTTATTTATACTTCATCTTTTTTTTAATAAACCCTTTTTTCTAAAATTTTAATTTTGCAGGATTGTGTTCAAAATATTAAAATAACAAAATAACACAAACTTTTAAAAGAAAGTTTTGCCTGCAGTTAAATTAACATCCGTTAAAATTATATTAAAAGTTTAGATCCACAAAAACTATATAGAAATCTATAAAGTCACTTAAACAATTATTTAAAGACTAAATGCTGTTTAATAATAATACTTTAAATATTTTATTTTTAGGTGCAGCTGAAGTAAGTAGAAATTCTTTTCCAGCGACATCCATAGCAAACTAGAAGATGATGCATTAGATGAAACATAAGGATAAGTTATATATTCCGTTCTCTTCGACTTCAACTAGATTTTCTAACGGAAAGCTTTATTTTGTAGGTTATAAATAAGATTAAAAAAATGTAAATAATATGTTTTACTCAATAAATGAGTAAAAAGTGGGTGTTTTTTAAAAAAATAAGAATGATGTTATTGGATCTAAGTCTCAGAAAATAGACCAAAAAAAAGTTAAGAATATAACATAATAATATATAATATATATATTTTATAAATAAAAAAATATAATAAATATATAATATAATATATGTTATAAATAAAATTTAAAAAAAAATAAAATATTTTACTTTCGGTTCGGGCGTCCCTGTGATGTCGGCTCGGACGTCCCTGGGGTATCCGTGCAGGACATAGGCGATCAGTTGTGCGGACACGTGACCTTCATCAGCCCTAAATTGGACTTCTATATCCCAAATTATAAGTTCTGGTATGTCCTTGGGATGTTTTGTACTGTTAGGGGTGGCGCGCTATATCGTCCTTATTTGCCCTGTAAAAAGATTCACGATCACTGCACAGAAGTGAAAAAATCGAATTTTAACAATTCTGCAGAAAAAATTGATGAACAAAAAGAAAGTTTGGGTTACATCACTAGGTTTGTATGCGAAAATCTCTATCCGAGTGTGTTAGACCACTGGACTCAAACTCCGAGCGAAAAAGTCGTATACGAGTCTTCAAGAATTGGAATTTTCGAAATCCGTACACGGATTTTTTTCAAGAATTGGGTCCCAGACCATGAGCTACCACAACCAAGGCGCTGGGTTCTGGTAGCCCGAAAGCAGGGTTCTCCTAGCCCAGATCATGAGTTACCACAACCAAGATGCTGAGTTCTGGTAACCCGAAAGTAGTATGCATATTTTGGACTACCATAACACACGAACTGTGTTTTCCTGCAATCTCTTGGACTTGGTTCTCACAGACCAGAGGTCTGGGCAATCCTCTGTTGGCTACAAGGCTGGGTCTGGGAGAACTCATATTTGAGTTATCGTAGCCCACCATGTTTCTCAGTGTCCATTAAAAGGACCACCAAGATCCAGAAACTAAAATTTAACAAACACAAAACAGAAACTAAACTAAAAAAAAATTATCTTTTGGAAGAGTAAGGTAATTTTTATTTTTACGTAAAGCTTTCTTTATGCCCGTCATATATTATATACTGATAAAAAGATAAGGGGCTACAGTGTGGCTATGATAAATACTCTAAAATTACTTGCTGTGTGTAATTTTACAAAAATATTGTGAATTCGTATTACAATTTACATACCTGACAGTGTATATTCACATTTACTTCTGTGGGTTTATTTTACCTTCATTGAAAAAATAACAGAATATTTTATTTAGAAAAAAAATACACAATCTGATTTTATTAAAGAAGTGTAGAGATTATCGCTTAATCAGCCTAATAACCTATATGTTAAAAATATTTCTAAAGATTATCCATAAAAGAATTTATGGAAAATGCGAATCCTTTATGGGCGACACACACTTTGAATTTCACGGTGGGTTTGGGACAAGAGAGGCCCTGTTTGGCATCCAAGTCTTAGTTCAGCGGTCTAGGGATGTATCGGTGCCAGTATTTGCCTGTTTCATAGATTTCATAGATTATGAGAAATCATTTGATCGAGTCCAACAGGAAAATCTCATAGAATCGCTAAAATAAATTGTTCTAGATGACCGAGATCTAAAGATAATCGCTAACCTATACAGAAATCAGACTGCTCAAATAAAGGTTGATGGCCAACTGTCCGAAGAGGTCCAAATAAGAAGAGGTGTGGGCCAAGGTTTTGTATTGCCTCCATTGTTGTTTAATATCTATAGTAACAAAATAATAGACAATGCACTTCATAGCTGCGAAGAGGGTCTGACCATAAAAGGCATAAAAATCAACAACCTTCGATATGCCGATGACACTGACATAACAGCAGACACGCCGAAATGCCTGCAAGAGTTGTTGAATCAAATTGCTGAAATAAAAAACTTAAATGTTGGGACAATAAAATGGATGGTCGTATCCAAGGAAGAGAACATCAGACGCATGTTAGGAGTAAATTGACTGAGGCCATGTGCAAAAAGTTAGAGAATTAGAATACTAAGGATATCTTGGATGGACAGAGAGATGTTTTGATGATCTTGAGGTATTATTTACCATCAAAAAACGAAAACTTGAATATTTTGGTTATATTTTGAAAAATGAAAAATATAAACTTTTAAATTGGTAATAGAAGGCAAAATTAAGCAAAAGAGATCCGAGTCGTAGATGGCATGGTATCAATACTACGACACTTTTCCGAAAACCAGTGGACAGGATACAGATCGCGCTGATGATAGCCAACGTTCGATCGATTTTTGTCGGAGTTTACACAAATATTGTAAAAAAAATAGGCTGATATATAAAAAGCAATCGTAAAATTTTTCACACTTTTTACTATTGGTGCACACCGATTTTTTAAAATTTTGGGTTAATTATGAAAATTTAAATGATTTTATTTTATACTTTTTAATGTGTTTTTTTTTAATTTTCTTGTGCAAAAGAATTATTTTAATTGAATTTCAGATGTTCTAAGAGCTAAATTAAAAATAAGTAAAATAATTAGGAAAAAATCAGAATATGGTGTGCTGCAAAATATAAGACCGCGTATTCTTAAAAGTGTGAAAACGTAACACTACCTTAGGAGTATTCTTTTTATCTTTACACTTTTCTGCTTTTGCATATCTCTGTCTCACCTTTTTTTTAACCACGCCCACCTATCCTACAAGTTCCAGTCTCGGCAATTTGAGAATACGGATCCGCGACGTTTATTTTACGACTTAAAAAATGATTTTTTTTCGATATCCAATTAAAATCTTTTCGAGGAACAAACGTAAATGTCATCTCACTATTTCTATTCTCTTATGAACCTTACAAAAAGATGACAATGGCCAAAGGTAAAGGTATAAAAATCAGCTATTCGGTTCGGGATTTCATTTTGTAAAATGATACCGAGGCGGACGAAAGATTTTTTCCGCATGACTAGGCATTGCTGATACAAAGAAGTTTCCTATGGAAAGTTCTTTTTCCATTCTCCATGGAAAGAGACTGGGCGCATAATGGATAAAGTTAGATGGAATCATGACGTTCTGATGTGAATAGTGAATTTCGATTGCAATATGGCTCTGCGGATGAGGGAATATAAAGGACCTTTGCAAAATAGGCTAGCATTGTCTATCATGTTAATAATAGGTACTATTCAAGAGTTTAAAATATTGCTTATTTAGGCTTAATAATATTGGATATTTACAGAAAGTAAAATGTTAGCTTTTATAACACCTCTTTCAAACGTTAGTTAGTTTTTAAATAAAAAAGATAAATATTCAATATTTATTTGGTGGAAATGAATATATGCCAGGAAGGAACCGTTACAAGAAGAAACTATAAAGGGTAGGTTATATTTTCACTTAAATTTGTTATTTTTTGGTTATTGAAATATTTTGTTACAAAAGAAAGTGTTAAAAACCGCGTCGAACATTAAAATGTTTGCTGGAGTGGAACCTTCACAAACACAAATGGACACACTTTGGACGTCCTGCAAGCAACTTGTTTGTGAACGTTCGCAAACGTCTTGCGCTGCACAGCGCGGCGCGGTGCATTAAGTCCATTCGATATCAAACATCGAATTTTCTAAACTTGGTTTTAATCAAAACGTTATTCTCCCAACTATTTTTTATGAAATCCGTTCAAAATTAAATCCGGAATTTGTAAAACCGTTGTTCGGCAAACTAAATTTCAGTTAAATTAATTGCACCTTCTCCACTAATACAGATTTGATGAAAAATAGTTTGGCATTAATATATGGGTAAATCGAGGAGAGATGGTATACTTTTTAAAAAACTTTCAACAAAACGTAATGTGATAACAAATATTGATAAGACAGAAAAATAAGTCTCTCCTAGAGCACTGGTAGAGATGTTCCATTTCGGCAGTTTTGTGCCTTCAAAAAATTATTTTGAAACCATAAAATATATTATTTTTACCAAATTTAACAATGAACAGATATGTTCAGAATTTTATTATTTTCTTCTGCAAGACCAGACAAATCTATAATTTAATCTACATGTAGCCCCAATCTACCGCGTCTTGACAACTAACCCAACCCATTATTAGTCCACCATAACAATATTGTATTTTATTATTATATTTTATATATATTTTATCAAAAATAAGTTACTTAGATTCCAAAACACCTTAATCGACGGAAAAAAAAGTTGTCTGTCACGATGTCGGTCTATTGTCTGTTGTCTGACTTTATACGCGATAACTCAAGAACGCCTTAATCGATTTTAACGAAATTTGGCACATAAATCCTCTATCGGCTGGACATGAACTGATTAGGTAGAGATGGTGGGGGGTTGAAGGGGGAAAAAGGTGATAAAATAATTTAAAAAATTGTAACTTTGGAACAAAAGCAAGTAGCGATATACGGTTTTCAGATTTAAGTTTCCATTGACTTTGTACTACAAATTTTGTTATTAAGTCGAAGTTTGTGAGAGATTTAATTTCCGAGTTATTTGGAAAACTTTAAAATATATTTAAAAAAATCATAACTTTAGAAGTAAAGCAACTATTGATATGCGGTTTTCAGATTTTGGTTTTCGTAAATATTACCCAAAAATTTTGTGATAAGGTTCAACTCTTTCAAAGATACAGTTTCCGAGATATTTTCATTTCCTTTCAACATAAAATAATTGATTTTATGGTGGACTATCCGTGCTCTCCAGCACCAATTTTTGAATATATATTTTATAAAAAACAAGAATATTTAAAACGCATAAAAAGTTAAATTTTTAATATACTTTCCTTAAAGTTTTCGTCTCCTGCGCATTTAAGACCTGACTTAATTGAACTATAAAATTGGTTATTTTAGAAAGATATAAGTAAGTTTTTTCAGCAATATCTGGATTTGGTTTGGATTTTTAAGTGTCCCCTAGGAGGAATAGACCACAGTATTTTAGTTTTTTCCCCTTTTTCATGACAGGAGTCGCACCGCTATACCCTATTAGTCCACACTGGGAAAAATGTGTGGATTTATTGTTTACAATTGTGTAAAATTTTTACACAAAGTGTTCTTAAATTTGCACCAAGAACAATTTGTGTAAAAATTGTAGCCAATTCTAAAAATATTATCAACAAAAATGTAATTTTTTCGACAAATTTGTTGATAACATCTTCACAAAATTTGTCTCGGTGCAAATTTTTTTCCGTGCATCTCTCCTAAAGAACGAGGATAGATGGACCAGCAAATTACCAAGTAGTTAGATACGTGAATGCTACATTGTCGGCGTAAAGTATAATATCAAAACTTTTATCCACAACTTACGTCAAGTGAATTAACAGTTCAAAGAGAAACACCACACCAAATTTTGATGATGGTTGAAAAGGAAATTTGAAATATTTTGAAAAAGTTGCACAGATAAACAGACGCCGCCGCAGTTTGCATTGTTGCCACCGTTTACGAGAAATCGCGAGTGGTCCGTGTCTCCTACTGGTCCACCTCTCCTTGATTTACCCTAAGGTTCAGATAAAAAATTGATTTAACTAATTGCGGTTTTAATTTGTCTTTTGTTTGAACTTTCTTTTATTTAGCGGGTTTGATTTTTGAACCTTGGGGGGCGCCCAAAAGAACTACGGAAAGGAACGGAGATGAACCAACAAAAATGAAAATAATATTTTGGGAACGACATCTATGTTCGAAGTCGCAATTCAAAAGTATTCGATGGTTTGACGCCCAGCTAACGTTACGGAAAAGAAATAATAGAGAGTTAATAGACCACTAATAATAACTATATTTGCTTACTGATGTATTACCGTAATTAAGATACTAAAAAGAGTTTTTAAACCACAGACACAAATTACCGTAACCGTATTCTTTTGCCCACATACAAAATGCCAATGTTAATATAATAGGAAAGAAAACAATTCCTGTTCTTGAAAATTCACTTCCACAAAAAAATTAAAAACCTGCTTACCCATAAAGCAATATATTTTGCATCTCCTTAGTCAAAAAGTAAGCTTTCTTTTTGCTAAATTTGCTAGAATCACAAACACTTTGACTTGGATTGACAGAAGTAAGTATAAAAAAAATAAAAATTACTCCGAAAATCATTGCTATTAAACACGAGGCATGCTTTTTACCGCCAAAATTACATTTTTGTGACTAATTTTATTCTGTTTACATTTACTTATATTAATTTACGTCAAACCTCGCGTCAAATTGTGTGTATTTTTAGTAGGCTCTGGCACAAAAAAGCGACTAAAAAAAGAGCATGCCATTAAAGAGCGTGCGATGAAAGAGCGCTGTAACAAAAGAGCGATGTAACAAAAGTGCCTGCGACAAAAGAGCGAGTACTATAAAAGTGTGCTGAAACTAAAGAGCTATGTAACAAGACAGCGTTCGACAAAAGAGCAATTTAAAAAAAGAGCGCTAAAACAAAAAAGCGAGTTAAAAAAACACAGTAAACCTAACCAAACTAAACCCACCAAACCGACCCAGAGTGAACCAAATCAAACTAAAAGGATTTGATTATGTTGGTTTGGTTCGATCTAGGTCGGTTGGGTAAGGTTGGTTTGGTTCGGTTTGGTGGATTTGGTTGGTTTGGTTTGGTTAGGTTTACTGGGTTTCGTTTGGTTGGATTTGGGTTTGGTTAGATTGGCTGTTATAGCGCTCTTTTGTAAAATTTATCTTTTATCGGACGCTCTTTTGTTAAATCGTCTTTTTGTAGCAATCGCTCTTTTTTAGTACTTGCTCTTTTGGCACATGTTTTTTTTATAGCGTTCTTTTGTCGCACGCTTTTTTGTGACAGCGCTCTTTTGTAGTCGCTCTTTTGTCGCGCGCTCTTTTGTTAGTCGCTCTTTTGTGCCAGAGCCACCTTTGGTCAGTCACTAATAGTGCCAGGCAGTATTTTACCATTGTTAATATTTAGGCCACAATTAAGGATAGTGAATGGCACAAATAGTGGTAGATCTTTTCTAGTTTTTACAATTTTTTTTTGATGACCTTATATTATTGGCCATTTTACTACTATCATATGCTGGTGTATTGTGTTTTAATAATCATTGTCGTGCATATTTTATTGACAAAATGACCATCCTGTATTCTTAGAGTGGCCTTGTCAAAAAATGTGGTTGCGGTCTACACATCATAATATGAATATCTTCTCAAAAACTTCAATAAGATTTTACGGTGATTTCATTTCGAATACGCTTGTCTTTTCTAAACCATTTGCTTGCGTCAGAATCTATTTGATCGGATTTATTCAAAAATACGCCGATTTGATTTTACACTTTTATCGAATTTGAGCAGGCCGGATTTGCTATCGTGCCTTATTGCTTCAGTTCTCCCATATAACTATGAGATACTATAATGGCCCCAGGCTAGCAAAATGTGTAACAATAATAACATTGAAAAAAAAAGAAATATGTAAAAGTCAGAGTTGGCTTTAAGCAAGGTCCAATACGAAAAATCTACTGCGCATGCCTGACTCAGTGTGTTTGCGCCCATAAAAGTTTTTTGCTCTGCATTTTTTCCAGCTTAACTTGGTTAGTTATTCAAGCCAGTTCAAGAATTTTGTAAAAAGGTAAACTTTAACATGTTAAGTAATTATTTAAATAATGAATCATGGCAAAGAATTCTCACTGAAAGCCATCATCATACTATAGCCCATAAACTAATAGAAAAAATTAAAATTTATATAGAAAAAAGCTGGATCTACGAGTTTTGTAAAAAGTATCCGTTATAGAAACAACCTTAAAAAAAAACTGTAATAAGATCTAATTATTGGTCAGTAGCTGTCAAAATTAATATCTAATATATCTAGGGACTGTTTGTCAAAGGTTTTAAAGCAAACGAAATATTCTTGCTGCAAAGTAAAAATAACACAAAACTTAGATAATCCTAAAAAAATGTGGCAAAGAATTCAGGACGCTTCAAACGAGTACTAAAAGAAAAATAATGTAAAACTTATAAAAAAGTAAATAGAAAAATGACTTTTGCTCTGCAAGAAATAGCCATTGAAATTAATACTTTTTTAGCTCAATTGGTAAAAGCCTTGCGTCTAAAATAGATTCAAAACCACAAAAATGTAAAAGTTTATCCGATAAATCTCTGTTTTTTGAACCCATTAAAAAAAACAGATCTTATCAATATAATAGATTCGTTAATAAACAGCAACTAATGCGAAGAAGATGGAATTTCCTCTAAGCTTGTAAAGGAAAATCAAAGAAAAGCTTGACTAAGCCACTTTTACATCTTATTAATACCATTTTTTCTTCGGATTATTACCCTAAACTTTTTAAGCAATCTATTATCGTTCCAATCCACAAAGGTGGACATAAAATAGACAAGAACAATTACAGGCCTATAGCTTTGTAGTACCCTTAACAAAATAGTTGAAAAGTGCATTAAAGTAAACCTTTGGAATTACCTTGAGGAAAATAAAATCATATCTCTGGATCAGTTTGGGTTTAAACAGGGCGTAAGTACTGATAATCCGCTAAACGAAATGAACCAATTTATTACGGATAGTATGAATAAGGGTCTTAAGCCAGTAGTTGGTTTTTTAGACTTAAAAAAGGCTTTCGACACAGTTAATCACCCGATTTGACTCAAACGTCATGAGAGTATTGGGATTCGTGATATAGTGTATAAACTGTTTGGATCCTACTTAGACGAGAGGTACCAAAACGTAAAATTCAATGATGTTTATAGTGAGGTTTAAAAAGTGGAGGTAGGTGTAACACAAGGTACTGTTCTGGGTCCAATCCTGTTTTCGATTTACGTTAATAGCTTCCTAAGTAAAAAGTAAATGGCAAAATTGTCTGTTTTGCAGATGATACTGGTCTATTAATTGCAGGTAAGGCATACGCAAAGGACCTGCGACAAATAAAGTGCTGGTTGGACTCAAATCAACTAACTTTAAATATTGACAAGACTGAATAAAAGGAGTTCATTACTTTACATAACTCTTCATGTGGCGGATCTTTGAGATGTAAGTGTCATCTAAAAATACAATCATGTGATGACATAAAATGTTTAGGCGTGTATATTGACAGATTCACAAAATGGGATATACATATTAACTACATTAGTAAAAAAAATAGAAAACTAATTTACACATTTTCTCAACTTGGACATATTTTATCGTTTAGGGTAACAAAAATGGTATATTTTTCATTGGCCGAATCAATTTTAAGTTATGGTATTTTAGGCTGGAATTCAGCATGTGAGTCTGTGTTAAATAGCCCAAAAATATGTGTTAAAAATATTATTGTTTAAACCCAAGCTGTATTCCACAGATTTACGATTCTCCCAAACTGAGTTCCTAAACCTAAGGCAACTGTACTGTGTTAGAGTTATACAATTCTCTATAAAGTATAAGATATTTCAAGACATTGTTAACCACCCAATACAAACTAGGGCTGCATCAGAATCGAGATTTTGCACTCCTCTTCAATTTTTTTTCTCTACTCAGAGAACTATTTGTTTTACTGGACCGAGATTATTATATCTTTTATCGCATAACATAAGAAATAGACACATCATAACTAAACCAATCAAATATAAAATTAGACAATGAGTAAAAAAGGTCGTTGTTTACCTTATTTCAAACAAAATTGTCTGGTTCTCAGTGTAGATATTTTTCTGACTATTATTATATTAGTTTTTTCCGAACTATTAATACGGTTTTTATATTTTTTATGTAAGAGTAAACATAATTCCTAATTAATGGTAACTAGTCTAGAACTATGTAGAAAAATTAAATAAGTAGATAAACCTGTATGTTGGCTAGATATACACAAAAATTAATGTGTAACGTAATATTAGTTCAACCAAATTAAAATTAATGACAAAAAAATTTTTAGGAGCAGTTTTTGAAGTGGAAATGATAAAGGGGCTTCAGATAAACGTTTTTAAAAATATGCGTGGATTTGATGGGGGGAAAGGGGGAGAAAAATGGTATTATTGTAATTTCCGGAAAAACTGAACGTTATAGAGTAAAAACTTCAATACAAAAATTGTAGATGGTGCAAACATCTACAACTTTTGTAAATGTCACTTTTTAACATTTTGTTTTCGAGAAAAATGCATTTCCGAACAAATAGTTGTATTTTTACGAAACTCGGCCAAAATATACCTCTCTATA
Organism: Oxystoma pomonae; assembly: GCA_963921995.1. Taxonomy (NCBI): domain Eukaryota; kingdom Metazoa; phylum Arthropoda; class Insecta; order Coleoptera; family Brentidae; genus Oxystoma; species Oxystoma pomonae. Next base: position 59,069,341 of record OY998167.1, read on the forward strand.
TCCTTAATGCCTACAATTGTTTTTAGGCAAAAAAGTTAAAAATTTTTTGAGATATTAGTTTTTTTCGGTCCAAATCAATTTTTTTTCAATCAAAAATTCTACTCAGGAAAATTTTCGCAGTATTTTTTGACGTTTCTTGTTTTTTTTGTTATGACATATATTTGTTGGTCGGATAATAAAAAATTATAGTTGCAATTAAAACACATGCTCAGAAATGTAAAAAACAAATAATGGCTTTTGCAGCAATGAATTTTTCAGCAATAATTGTTAATAACTTCTTTCAACCTTAAGAAAAAAATACAAAGGAGATGGTATTTAATTTACTACGATTATACGCGCCTAAAACCGATTTTATATAAGTACGGTTTTAAATAAAATCGCTTTCTCCTTCATTAAAATCGTTTTCTAACAGCTGATTGATGTACTGTCAATCCTCTCAACTTACAGTTTCTCACAAATTAAAACATTTATATTGTTTTAAGCTTTCATTTTCTTTATGTTTTACTTTCTCACAAGCTTATGATTGCAAATACATAAACCATCAGAACGTTGTAAAAAGTAAAAAATAAAGAAAATGGAAGTTCGAAATTTCAGTTTACCCTTTTCTTTAGTTCCAATTAAAAAGAAACCGTTTATTGTGAAGGCCGTTAAAAACCTCTTTAGAAAAGAAAACATGCTATAAAATTATTTTTTTATTAAAATGCTGTTTTGTGCCCTGTTTGTGTTTCTTTATTCCTCTAAGTAATTAAAATTCAATCAATCAGAAATATAAGTTTATAATTATTTATTGGACCTCCATGGAGAATGAACAAAGGAGACCAAGTAAATTTACCAAACCTGTTTCATATTAAAGATCAAATACTTACATATACTTTAAGAGGCTTATATTTTACGTCAAAAGTGAATACGAAATTGACACGTTACTATACTTATTGGTAAAGGCAAACGCAGACCAAAATTCAACATTTTTATAATGCCAGCCATTTGCACAATATTTATGACACAAAATCGACATATTTTCCAAGTTTTCCCAGTTCGAAAAATACATTTTTATATTTTTAAAATGAAATTTGTATTCCACACTTGCAACACGGCATATTTAAAGTTGTGTCCCGGCTTTATTGTAAAATACACTTTACCCCAATTATCATTTGGACGTCGTTTCGACGTCGGAGTAGACAACCTGAAGTCAGAAATCTACGTCAGATCGACCGCGCACCGACTCAAAGGAGGAAGCACATTTCTTAGGGGAACTGAATCCCCGTAGATTTCAACGACATTTTAGTATGTTGTTGGGACAGTCCTAGAAAGCATTTTATCTCATGGGCATAAGTTCCGATATGTACAGGGTGAGCCAATAATAGCTGTCAAAGTTAAAAATGTGATTTTTCAAGAACGCCTATAATGTCCAATTGAATTGGAAAAACAACCGAAATTACATTTATTTTGACATATGTCAAATCCTGTCAAAATGGTGGCAACAACGAAGCGCAAATTATAAGTTAGTTTTAAAATAGCTTTATCATCGACACTATATCTAAAACAAAAACCTAGAGTGAAACAGAAATGACAGATATCTCAACTGTCATGTACCTTTGAGTTGATGTCTAATCAAAGTCGCTGACGTAATAATATAAAATAATACAATTAAAAATAAATTGGAAGAATAAAATAAATTGAAATAAAAAACCAAATATGTATTTTTCCACTGAATCGTTTTTTTACCTAGGTACTTTACGCTGTTTTTGTTTTGGTACAATAAAATAAAGAAATTACCTTGAAGATAATTTCTCTAATTTTTGCATCCTTTTTTTGGTAAAGAACTGAATATTGGCGTGAATATATGTGATTTTTTTATTTATTTATGTTTGAAAGTTAGACATCGCTATATTTTGACATCCTATAATATATTCTTGTATATTATTGTTGTTTTGTCATATGTCAGTAAGTTGAATTAAATCGTCATTCCTTCGGTCCCCCTTTTCTTGGATAATTTTAGGTACACCTGCCTTTATTTTTTGGTGCTTTTTTCATATAAGAATTGGGGAGTTGCAGATGATATTATTTGACATATGAATAGATGTCATAGGTATATTTTGATTTGAACACTTATATTTTCTTATGGCTACTTTATGCGATAATAATCTTTACTTATTTATTCGTAGCTCGACAATGGTCAATTGCTATATATGCAATATTTTGCAAAATAATTTGAATCTCATAAGACACACGGCAAAATCATTGCAGCCTTAAAAGCTAACGAAAACTTAAGGCTTTGCATCATGTGTGATGCAAGAGTGGTAAGGGTAATGTATTACATTGTTGTCGTAATTTTGACAGGATTTGACTTATGTCAAAATGAATGTCATTTTTGCAATCAGCGACCTCGATTTAGTAAGGTTACTCGTGAATACCGTTCATATATGCGGTAGTACTATTGTTAAAGGTAAATGACAGCTGACATATGTTACACATGATACATTGTTGCCGCCATTTTGACAAGATTTGACGTATGTCAAAATAAATGTAATTTTTGTAATCAGTGTTGTCATTTTACTAAGAATCGGTTGTTTTTCCAATTCAATTGGACGTCATAGGCGTTCTGGAGAAATCACATTTTTTAACTTTGACAGCTATTATTGGCTCACCCTATGCATATCGGAACTTGTGCCCATGAGACAAAATGCTTTCTAGGACTGTCCCAACAACATAACTAAAACTTCGTTGAAATCCACGGGGATCCAGTTCCCATAATAAATGTGCCTCCTCCTTTATACTAGAAATGGAAATACAAATCCGGGTTATACCCACGACGTCGCCATACGTGGGTTCCATAGAAGAAATACAGAAATTTCCTACAAACTAAGTCGCGCTTAATACAAATAGCTCACTGTCTGGATAACAAACTTAATTAATATTTTTGTTCAAATTTAAGAAAACCCTATGCTTTGATTAGAAAGAACAACCAAAAATGAAAAAAATGTTCCTAGATTTTTATACTCGCAACATTGGCAGACATAAATAAGATTCCGTTGCCGAAAATTACCAACGGACTTCACTTTACTGACACACTTAACGAATGCAGGGTGAAAAATACATGATCGCCATGAATATTCTCACTTTTTAAATAAAAAATAAAATTTTATTGAAAAAAAATCAATATTCTTTTCGAAATATGCCTAAATGATGTATTTAAATATTTCAACAATATTCTATTGCAAAATTGATGGGATTTTATGATATTTCACACTAAATTATAAATAATTTCCGATTGGCGTTATTATTTATCCAGAACTACCGCAAGGATTATATGCCTATGTCAGAGAATTCCAGTAAACTTGCCCGATTTCTACTAAAACCAGTTTTATTTTTCAGATCTGACTGGTCTTGACCCCTAGCAAAATTTTTGTTTACTTAATCGGTCGCACGTTCTGGCGAAACGTTGGTTTCATCTACAGTGACGCCACTGCAAGATCCTAGAGAACGCCAGCCGTGTAGGTTTGACTCGATCTGATGAGTCTGACCTCTGTTTAGGGAACTTTGCTTCCAAAAAAGATTCCTTTACTACATCTGTCCGATATCGGAATAAGACCCAGAAAGGTGGCAGCAGTGAGTATTAACAGAATGCCAAAAATTCTAACCTGCCAAATAGGTTTTACTGATTACAACGTTGGCAGCACAGACGTTGGACCGTCGTCAGAAAACTTTACTAACACGGGTAGTACAAGTTCAGACGTCGGGCTAACGTAAAGCGTTATCGGGAATCTGCACTAAACTACACACAACGTCCGTCTATACAAGCTGAAGATGTTGTAACCAAGAAGGATAAAGTATAGTATTTGACTCCCTCTGGCGTTAGATGCCGTACAAAACTAGTCGCTTGGTTTTTCTGGCAAGATGGTGCCTTAATTATTTTAAATTTCACCTACCTCATAAACCATTACCTTAGTAGACTAGTAACCAGCATCTTAAGCCCTGTTCTTGCTATGCATCAAACGAATGGAACTTTTTGCATGCATTTTTTTGCAGCATAGAGCTGTGGAAGGTGTTCACAATATGCATATTTTTGTAGAAGAAATATTGTTTTGGCGAACATACCAAAATCACTAGTAAAAAAAAACAAATAGCACTAGAATTGTTACTGCTGTTTTTACTTTTTTCCTATACATAACCTTAGTTTTTGATTTTTTATTTCGCGTTATATTGTTTTTTTTTGGCAAAATGAAAGAGGAAGTGGAATATTTGTCGGAAAATTAAAAAATCAAACTTATAATCTAAGATTCACTGCTGATCGGCAAGTTGACAACATACATAAAAATGGTTGGCATTCGGAAGATATATACAAAATTACCCAACATGCATGCAACTGGCAATCATGCACCACGCACCATTTTTCGACGGATTTCATAGTGTAAACACCCCAGAATGTTGGACAGATGAAAATTTAAAATATAGCAGGATCACTCTTTGGAAGGATGTAAAGTTGGCGATCCTCTGTTGTATACTGGCGGCTACGCAATCTTAAGATCCCTGCTCTCGACATAGAGGTGTCAGGCAAAATTAAGCCCTCTTATATAGAGAAATAAAACTTGCATCCTAAGGAGCACGGCATAAATTGGGCGTGTACGAAGGTTTGGTAAAAATTGTCTATAAAGGCCCACGTGCCTGGTTTAAAATGCCGTCTCTCCTCTACTTCTACTAGCTACTACTACTTACCTCAAAACAGAATACCATACAAAACCAATGTCAATAGAGTGTCAAACCGTTTCCTTTCCTGTTAGTTTTGCGAGGTTAAATTTGAACGTTGGTTATTTTTGTTATTTTTTCAGTGTAAAAGAGGCATAAAATACTAGAGACATAAAGCAATATTGTATTGAAGTACACATGTGCAAACATGATACGCTTGCTTCGATCAGTTAGGTGAAACTAATCGATACGGTACATGCATCGTATCGTGATCCTTGACGTAACCAAACCAATTTACCTATTATTTGGTTCCAATTTGTGATTTCACCCAAAATATTTTGTCGCTTGAATAAAGTCGATGCGTTACTTAAGCATTTAGGTTGTGCTTTATACCTTTTTTGATAGGTCACTTATCTATTCACGATACGATTACGGATAGAGATAAGTCTTGAAATTTATTAGAAACTTAAAGTCAATATTTCAAAGCATCGGTATCGGTATACCTAACACGTTCCAAACAAAGCCAAAATAAATTACATTTTTGACTTGTTTATGCCATGATTCGAACGATGCCCGCTTTTTTAACGGGTACAATAACAAAACAGCTGATTCCACTCGTTGCGTATGGAGGGACGTACGAAGGTACGTTACGTACCCACGAACGTACGCAACGATTCCAATTAGCAGTTCTGTCATCGAACCCTTCAAAAAAGCGGGCATCGTTCGAAACATCGCATAAACAAGTCAAAAACGTAGAAAATTTTGGCCTTATTTCGAACGCGTTAAGTATCCCGATACCGATGCGTCAAAATATTAGGGACTAAAAACCAAATCGCCGCGTAGACGTAACGTAGCTCTGAAATCCAGCGCTTTCATTGGTGAAAACAGGCAGAGGTGGGCGTTACCACCTTGACTAACGCGATTTCACCCTCCCGGGTCAGGCGACGCGACGCGACGTAACAATACACCATCCTAGCGCGTGCTGGCGCCCGTATCTCATGAAAATAGGGGTTATAATCCACGGCATAGCGTTAACGCAACGTACGTTATGCAGAAAGGATACGTCGCCTAGTTACGACGAGCTAAAAAAGGCTTAAAGCAACGCTTCTTGCGTATCTTGTAAATTGGTTAAGTAGTCGAGGAGGCGGCGCTCTCACTTGCTTTGTTTACCAAAAATTGTCGTATTTTTTTTATATAGGGTGGGTCAAAAAAGACGGGACTTTTTTGATTGTGTATTACTTCAAAACTACCAGTGCTTTTTTAAAAATATTGGTCATTTTTAAAAGCCAAGACATCATTATTGTGGATGTCAAAATTGACATTTCATGCAAATCCAAGATAGCGGACCATTTTAAAAGATAGGTATTTTTGACCTTCCCTGCAAATTTTTTGTATGAACCATTGGTGCAAAAGTAAAAATAGATTTCGAGAGCCACATTCTTTCTTAGTTTAATGAAGAAATAAGAAAGTTATAAGTTTTTTAAATAAGTGCGTTTGATAAGCCTAATTCAGTCAAATAAATTAAAAGTTTTAAAATTTGTTTCTTTTTTTGGCAAAATTGACATTTCAAAAAAATCCAAGATGTCGGACAGTTTAAAAAAGTAGGTTGTTTTGACCCCCCTGCGAATTTTTTGTGTGCGCCAGTGCAAAAGTAAAAAATATGTTTTGAAAGATATGTTATTCCTTAGTTTACTGATGTATCGCTTGTTAAAATCGGTTAAGAAATAAGAAAGTTATAAATTTTTAAAATAAGTGCGTTTGATAAGCCTAATTCAGTCAAATAAAAAAAAGCTCTTTGCTTGTCTAATGCTTTTCGATGTATTTGTCCGTTTTTAATAGTGCTGACGATTTTAACAAGACAAGGTTTTAAAATTTATTACTTTTTAGGCAAAATTGACATTTAAAAAAAATACAAGATGGCGGAGAGTTTTAAAAAACAGGTTGTTTTGACTCCCCAGCAATTTTTGTGCGTGCGCCACTGGTGCAACAGTTAAATTTGGCGTGTAAAGCCACATCAGTCCCGAGTCTACTGATGTCTTGTTTGTAAAAATCGGGTAAGAAGTAAGAAAAATATAATTTATTAAAATGCCTTTCGCATCAAATTCAAATGATGTTTTTTTTTGTCTGAACGAATTTTGTTACCAAAAGCAACCATTTAAACAAATTGTAATGTTAATGTTAGCCGATCTTTATTAGCGACACATTGGTAGACTCGGAAATGATGAGGCTCTGCACTTAAATTTAACTTTTGACCCAGTGGCCCACACAAAAATTTGCAGGAGAGTTCAAAACAACCTCATTGTTAAAAGTATGCGCCATCTTGTATTTTTCCGAAATGTCAATTTTGCAAAAAAGTAATAAATTTTGAAACCTTGGCTTTTTAAAATGGTCAGCGCTATTATAATCGGGCAAAAATGATGCTTTTTTTATTTGGCTAAATAAGGCTTACGAAACGAACTTATTTGAAAAATTTATAACTTTCGTATTTCTTACCCGATTTCAACAAGCAGTACATCAGGAAACTAAGGAAGGACGTGGCTTCCGAAATGTATTTTTACTTTTGCACCACTGGCGCACACAAAAAATTCGTAGGGGGGCAAAACATCCTACTTTTTTAAACCTTTCGTCATCTTGGATTTTTTTGAAATGTCAATTTTGCCAAAAAAGAAATAAATTTTAAAACTTTTATTTTATTTGACTGAATTAGGCTTATCAAACGCACTTATTTTAAAAACTTATAACTTTCGAAATACATTTTTACTTTTGCAAAAATGGTGCACACCAAAAATTTGCAGGGGGGTTAAAAATAACTATTTTATAAAATTGTCCGCCATCTTGGATTTGTACGGAATGTCAATTGACATCAGATTCCAAAATTCCGATGTCTTGGTTTTTCAAAATGACCAAACCTTTTAAAATCGGACCGGTAATTCTTAAGTAATGTACAATCAAAAAAGTCTCGTTTTTTTTGGCCCACCCTATATTTCAAAAATGGAAGACATTCTTAATATATTTATTATTGATGATGATGATGATGATGAAGAAAGTGATGACATCGAGATTCTCCATGGAGGGGTTGCTCTCGGAAATAGCAGCCCGTTATGGAAGGTTCAACTTTGACGAGGTTTGAAAAACACCACCAGATATTCTTATAGTAATCAACTTTCTTTTGATCTGGGATTACCATGATTACGCATTTACGTACGATATGCGGTGTAACGATACACCGCGCGTAAAGCGTATCGTACGTTTGGAGTTTACTGCAAATGTGCACTTGATCAAAACTTACGCTACGTCGAGTTACGTGATGTGGCTTATAACCCCTAATCAGTCTCACTCGACGTGCGAGTGACAACTTCTGTCAGATGTGACCAATGAAATCCCTGGATTTAGGAGCGGTGGTTTAGCTTTTAGTCCCTATTTACTTTAAGTGTCTATTTTATGTTTTTACTCAGTCTGCATTCTGATTCCAAACGGATCCAAGGGATTTGTTTTAACCAAAAGAATCACCGTTTTGCGGTGGTTGCTAACTAATTTTTTAGTATGGTATAGGAGACTATTAAAATTGTGGAATTTTAACTTTTATTAATTTTGTCAAAAATGAGTTACTAAGGTTCCAAAACATCTTAATCGACGAAAAAAAAGTTGTCTGTTAGTCTGTTGTCTGTTATCTGCCACACGATAACTCAAGAACGCCTTAATCGATTTTAACGAAATTTGGTACGAAAATCCTCTATCGGCTGATCATGAACAGATTAATTTTTGGGTAGGGTGATGGGTGGTTAAAGGGATGAAAAGGGGGATAAAATATTTTTAAAAAATTGTAACTTTGGAACAAAAGCAAGTAGCGATATACGGTTTTCAGATTTAAGTTGTCATGAACATGGACCACAAATTTTGTTATTAAGTCGTGGGAGCTCTAGTTTTCCATTTATTTGAAAAAAACGTTAAAATATATAAAAAAATCATAACTGTAGAAGTAAAGCAGCTATTGATATGCGGTTTCTAGATTTTGGTTTTCGTAAATATTACCCAAAAATTTTGTTATAAGGTTCTAATCTCTTAAAGCTACAGTTTTCGGGATATTGTCATTTTCTTTCAACATAAAATAAAAATGGTATGTTGGACTATCTGTGATTTCTAACACCAATTTATTTTTCTCTTATTTTTGCAATACTCTGTTAGGTTAAGTAATTTAAGTGACTACTGACTGGATATAGATAAACATTATACTTGTATCCTATTGTATATATTCCGTAATAATTACCAATTAAGAATTTTTCTCGTCGTTTTAAAGGCCAAAGAGCAAATAAGTTATATTTCCACTTTGACGACGAATTTTGCATTTCCAAGTCAACTTACTAATTAATTTTAAAGTTAAAAGCAGTGCTTTGAGAGATCTGGTTTTTGTTTTAGACTAGGCAGGGGCTCCACCACTAGGTTTTCTTTGGCATAAAGTCGGTATTTAGTATAGAGAACTAGCGCCTCCAAAATTTTAATGAAATTAACAAGATCCATTGAGATATGAGCCACAAGTCATTACTTAAATGAGATTGTGCAGCGAAGTGAAAATCTTCCTTGCTATATAATCTACTTTTTGTCGGTTATTCAAACTTATTCGAGCGCAATTTCGAGTGAGCCCGGCATAAAGGCGCCCAACATCGATCGCAAAACTGGCAAAGAAAACTTGTTTGTACACATTCTAATCTCTGGAATATAACATTCTTGTTCTTGTCTCTCAAAGCAAATTATAAAAGGTATATTAAATGGTAAAAAAATTCTACAATAGTAGGCTGTGCCTAAGCAATGCAGGGGGTGAAAGCAAATACCAGCTAAGAATAAATCAAGAGTATTTTTTAATTAAAAAATTTTTGCAATTTAAGCAGGGAAATTTTTTTAAAAATTTCTTTAAAGTTTTTAATTATTTTAGGTGCGCCGCAGTCGAAAATTTGTAATACGTTTTAAATTCTGTTAATAAGAAATTGTTTTGAATTAAAATATAATCGTAAATATCATCATTGGTGCTATAGCGCCGAAAGCAAAAATTTTTTGTAGATAAGCTCCTTAATTTTAAGACTCTATGAAAACCATTAAAACCTTGGTAGGTATTTCCCAACAAAGACAACGTGCTCTAGCTAGCGCATCGCTTACAATTTTTCGGAAGCCAGCTGGCGATGGCGTCTCGACTGCTGCGGCATGTATACCGCCCATGACTGCTTGGACACGTGTCGGCCGACAGGCGGCTGGGCGCGAATATTTTCCTGTAATTTAAAAAGAAAGTGTTCGACGCAACCGGGATCCGAACCTGCGCGTCCCGGGTGAGAGTCTGATACTCTACCACTACGCCATAAGCCTTCTATATCAAATCTGTTTGTTTTAATTCAGCTGTTAGCGAGCGCTAAATATGGTCCGAATAACAGGACGATTTTAGCGGCTGAATTGCAAGTGCCTATACGTTCCGTCAAAAATCCGCCGGTATCACTTAAGAGCAGGGCAAATCGTATTCTGGAAATCCTGGCCAAACAAAAAGTGCTACAGTGCTGAAATTTTGCTCACATACTAATTATGTGACTCCCAATTGCGCTGCAGATGCCAAATCTTAATTTTGGAATTAATTTTTTTTTTGTTGTAAAAAAGCTCTGTGTAGCGCATTTGGAAATGAAATTTTAGGCTTGTATACAAAATCTCATTTCTCTAGTATTCTTCATTTGGCTATGATTTCCCTAAAACGAAAATTGCTATTTTGCACAATATGGCAACCACTGTTTAACGAATCTGAAAAACTGAATTTTGATTTTATTTTCTAGATGTAAAACTTTAATTTTTAAGCGAATTTCTTATTTTAAACTCACTTGGTTTGTCGACACTTTTATTTCAACCATAAATAAAAATAAAAAATGGTCGCCTGGGAACGTTCACATCCTTAGTTTCGACCAATAAGAAGGCTCAGAAGCTGTCAAGCTTGTACGGTGCACGGACAAAGCTAACTTGATCTTGTTTTTCAAGAGCGCCCGTTCTCGTGCTCAGAGGCAGGCGCATGAAAGTGCAGGAAGGTTCCTTCGATACACGGCAATCTGGTGAAGTGCGGCCGTGGTCGGATAGGTTTTGGATAACTCGTGATGGCTTTAAAGCGTGTTGTTGATCGACATCAGATAGTTGACCGTTTCCGTGCGACCTTTCCTACGAAATTCAAGAATCGGCACCCTATTAAGAAGAAATATTGGTGTTTGATAACTATGGAGTTTTTGATAACAATTGATTTCGAGACGAAATTATGAGTTTTAAGGGGGGCTGCCATCGAAAAAATGTTGTAGGAATTGCTTTAGAAAAGGATCTTTTTTAATTAATATAACGAATCTTTCTTAACTTTTTTGTATATGTGGGCGAAAGTGTTTATTTTATGCTTTTATCAACGCAGCATAAGAAAAGTACATGCAATTAATTTTATTTTAAAAAATTCATAAGCTTTATTTTTTTTCAGATAACGCTTGACCCCTTGATAACTCTGCATGACGAAAGACTGTATTCTGGGGCTGGTTTATTACATCTTGACTTTCCAAGGTAAGTAGGCTAGTCTAAATAAAGTTTAATTAAATGTTAACTTAAAATGGCTTCTTCTTTTTCAAGTGCCATACTCTCTTCGAACGTTGGCTATCATCAGCGAGATCTGTACCCTATCCACTGCTTTTAGGATCGCAGTACTAACACCATACCATTGCGTGTAGGAAAAATAAATATAGCTACGGTTTAGTGGTAACTAACAAAACATATGCAAAAAGAGTGATTTTAATTTTGTTTGCTCTTTAAGATAGATGCTTGGCGGAAATTCCTTGAAAAGTGTGAGGCATGGGGACTCGAACCTCTGCACATTTTAAAAATAAATAATTTAAAATTTTACAAAAAAAATGTAAAAGTTATTAACAAAAAATATACAAGGTGTTGTTTTAGGTATTATGCAACCATACACCAATTTAAAAAGTATTCACCAGAAATACATAAATTAAATAATAATAATTAAATATTAAAAAATTTCATAATTTTATATAGGTCTATACATATATTTTAGTTACACAAGTCAATTAAAAAAATTACTCAGGTACTTTTTTCCACGTACCCTTTATTGCTGATTCACCCTAGATAACTTGGTGAGAGTGTCCACGACACAAACTGCTTGTATTAAAATAATACAGAAATTACCCCAAACAAATTTTCCCTAAGAAAATGGCAGGGTTCTTAGGTGTTCCTCTGTTTTGACAGAGGGCATGGCTGTAGCTATACGTCAACGTGTCCCAATATTATACGCGAAAGTCAAATAATTTATGCTCGGACCAGACTCGGCCAAACTTAATTAGCTTCCGAAACGATTGCCCAAAGAGATAAAGGCTACTGCTCGAAAATTACCATCTTGGAAATGAGATCGACTCCTCATATTTAACCTGCGACAGTTAGAGTAAATACGATAATTACCATCTCTATATACGAGGCATACGTATATGAGAACCAAGATTAGTATTTCGACTCCCCAACACAAAGACATCAAGAAGAACCACCGGAGTGGGTGCAAGACTCTTGGTGCAAAAGTAGTGAGGGATGGCCCGAAGTCAAGTAAAAAGGGCCATTACAATTTTTCCAAATCCATGTTTGCAATTAGAAGATAAAATAAATGTTGGCACCGAGAGGAGCCATAATCCTTTCATTTGACATGCAGCCACCTAAAGTTTCAAGCTTATAACCGTTTAAAGTTCGCCGCGAAATGAAAATCAAAGGATTTAAATATAATGGGTAACCATCTGAGTAAAGGAGGCTTTAATAATAATTACCAAAATTATTATTCCAAAAGTGCTCATAAGAGATACTCGCATACTATGAGAAGAGGCAATGCATTATTAAAGCATCACTTTACTTTTGCACTAATTATTATCAGTAACCATAGCGAATCGTTACATGTAATTAGTGAAAAAGACTTTAAAAAAAATTATTAAACGTAACCATCTACGATAGGCAATTAACCAGCTTTACACATGTAACTACACAAACTATATTATAATATAATATTATATTATAAAACCCAACCAGTTTGGCTACAGAAAGGGTATGTCTACTGTAGATGCAACTGTAAATTTTGTTGCAGGTGTTGTGGAAAGTATGGAGAAAGTTGAATTTCCCGTTGGTATTTTTGTGATTTAAGTCGTTCTTTTGACTGTATTCATCATGATAAACTTTTGCAAAAATTAGAATGTATAGGCAGAACAAATATCGAAAATAGTTGGTTATCAAGTTTTTTAAAAAGAAAGCAATATGTAGAATTAACACACCACAATTAAAAACAACAAATAGCAACTAGATCAGAACAGATAGATGTACAGTTTGAAGTTCCTCAAGGTTCTATTTTGGGACCAATTTTATTTATTTTGTACCTGGATGATCTAAATTATAATATTGACATCAAAAAACTGACATTCTACTGTGATGATTCGACTTTGAAAGTTAGTGCCAAAGACCACACGTTGTTGGAAAAAAAATGTAGAGATGAGATGGAAGTAATGGTGGGCTGGTTTGGTCAAAACTCCTTATATTTAAATCTTGAAAAAACAAGTTACTTAAGGTTTCATCAGCGCCAAAATAATAATAATCTAGATCTTGAAATTGGCGTAGGTAATATTAGGATAGAAAACGAGTCACAAGTTAAATTTTTAGGATTGATGGTTGTTCATAACTTAAATTGGAAGGAACACTCTATAAACTTATCAAAAAAACTAGGATCTTTGTATTATCTTCTTAAAAATTTTAAATGAGTTTTAACAATCAATCAAGTAAATATAATCTATTATGCTCATGTTGAATCAAGACTAAGATATGGTGTTGTTTTATGGGGTAGTTCTTCAGAGGCTAGGTTAGTTTTCAAAAAACAAAAAATGACACTAAGATGCATATTCATTTTAAACCAGATGGAGTCATGTAGATTTTTGAAGAACAAAATATACTCATACTTTTTTCACTTGGAAGTGTCAAAATACTTTATAAAAATAAGGCAAAAATCACTACAAATGAGGACGTTCATAGATACAACACCAGGTCTAAAGCTAGTGCTACGATGACACTATATAAATTTAATGTAGAAAAAAAGGAATAAAAGTATTTGCAAAACTGCCAATTGATATACAAAGTGCTCCCAATATCAATATATTTAGTAAAAGATTAAAAAGATTATTACTAAAATATTCATTTTATTCAATAGAAGAATATTTTTCACAAAGATTTAGCTGACAATGTTTGTATTTTTTATATGTCTTTTTATTTTCTTTTTGGTTAGTTTTTAAGTTTAATGGTATAAGACTATCCTTCAAAGATATTCATGAACAAAATATGTACCCAAGATCATTGAGTATTTTGCGCACTATAATTGACAAAAGTTTATATTTTTTATATGGATTGGTTTATATGTTTGTGACAAAAGTTTATATTTTTTATATGAATTGTTATATGTATTTGTTCTTGTTATTTTTAGATTACTTAAATAACTGACATGTTATATGTATTTGTTCTTGTTATTTTTACATTACTTAAATAACTGACATGTTCCATACAATTGTTAAAAATTGTCGAAGGAAATAAAGGAATTATTTATTTATTTAACTACCAAGTAACTTTTTAAGGGTCTTAACTCCAAACTCCTTTGCTTTTTCTCGTTTAAACGTTCTTTTTTGTTGAACTCTACCACAGAAGACATAGATTGGTCTGGATGCAGTGCATCAACGAATCGTTCAGCATAGGTGATTAGAAGTTCCGTATCGATTCTGCGCATGCCCAGTTTGATACTGATACACACTTAAAACTATCCTAACGTATCCCAAGCAGCATTTTATCTTCAGTAAACCAGTACTAAAGCAATGTTAGCCTAATTTGGTGAAGGGTTACCATTTTTTTCCCAATATGGAAGTTGTTATTATAGTTGCCGTGACAACACAAGAATATAGTGTGATGAAATTGACAGCTACCCCCTACTCGTAGGGGGTTAAAAGGGTACAATTAAAGTACGCCCGATTTCGTTGAAATTTGGTGCCTTGCGGCACTTAGGGATGGGGATAACGAATGTCTAATCAGATTTGGAAAATTGAATATGGCGGATTCAAGATGAAATTTTTGGTCATCTTTTGCTAACCAATTTTAAGTAACTTATACACATCCGATTGCATTCAAATTTGTCATGCGGTTATGGTTCCGGCGGCAATACAATAATATGTCATTATTAGGCACTCCTCACCCCTACGAGTGGAGTGGAGGGGGGAAAACACTTAAGTTTGTCCAATTTTAACCAAAAATGGTAATGAATTTTTGATCATATTTTGAAAATTCAATATAGCCACATCCAATTGTGTTCAAATTTATTATGCGTTTATAGTTCCGGTAAAAATACAATAATATGGTATTCTCAGGTACCCACCTTCCTCTAGCGAAAGAAGTGGAGGGGAAAAAATATTTATTGTTCGATTTCAATCAAAATTGGCATACTGGGGTTTTTAAGGAGGGGGATTATGAATTTTTGATCAGATTTGAAAATTTCAGTATAGCGGATTCAAAATGGACGATTAAAGGTACAAATCTAAAACTTAAGGGCGTGTGTTCAAGTTTGGTATGCGTTTATAGTTCTGACGACAATAAAATAATATGGTATTATTATGTACAGACTTCACTCTGATGAGGGAAGTGAAGGAAGAAAAAGATTTCGTTTGTTCGATTTATTCAAAATTGGCACACAGGGGTTTTTCGGGAAGAAGATATGAATTTTTGATCAGATTTAAAAATTTCAATATGACGAATTCAAAATGGACGATTTAGGGTACAAATCTAAAAATTAAAAAATACATTTTTATTAGAAAAAACTTTTAAAGAACAAGGTTTTATTAAATGCAGTCAAGAGTCGAAAATAATTCTTTATCTTCCTTATACCATAGTAAAGACGATGGGTGCAAAATAAAAATTTTAACTTTACAGTGACACAGAGGGAACTACAAAAGAAGGACTAAATTCTTCTTCTATTCGAATGATCAACATAATGCTTTCATCTAAAGAATCTGAGAACGGGTGAGATTGCCGTGCTTGCCAAGCCTTTGAAAATGGCCTTAGGTTATACAGTAATACAACTGTTTCTTAGGTAAATTTTCGATCTGACCGATATACGTCACCTAAAGCTAACATGTTTAATTTGCACCCATCGCTTTTATTATGTTATAAGAAAGACAAAAAATTATATTCTACTGCTAAGTGCATATAATGAAAGCTTGTTCTTTAAAAGATTTTTAATAATTTATTTTTCTTGTTTTAACGTTCTTTTTTGTTGAACTCTACCACAGAACACATTGATTGGTTTGGATGCAGTGCAGCAACGAATCATTTAGCGTTGGTGATTAGAAGTTCTGTATCGATTCTATACACAGACATACACACTTAAAATTGTCTTAACGTATCCCAAGCAGCATTTTATGTTCAGTAAACCTAACCTAATAGTACAAGCGTTCGCAGTAAAAATTATGATGGATGGGTAACCCTCGCCATTTTTTGATAAGATGTCCATTTTCTCATCCTGAATACGAAATGAACAATCCTGTACCTTAAAATTCTGGATAAGGACTCGGCACACCAATCCAAAGGTGGGCAATTTTAGAGGTCATGTGATGGATAGGGTAACACCCACCATTTTCACATATATGATGTAGTAGTACCACCAGACCAAAAATCAACTGGTGTGCCGGACCTCACTCATGGATAAGGGTTCAGCACACGACCCTAAAAGTGGGCATTTTTAGAGTGGTGTGCTTTTTCCCTTTTAAAAATCCTTCATGAGTAACATTACTCTGCTGGACAAAACAAGGTGAAATATTGGCTAATTTGGCATTGAAATGTGTACCGTTTTTTACTTAGATTAGGGGACCAATTTAAATCTTTTCTTATAGTTAGAATTTTTTGAATATTTGCGCTAGTCACATATTACCTTTTTTTGACCTAAATTTTGGATGATTGAGTTAGTTAGCTTTCAGTGTGAGAAATATGTCAAATTCTTCTTGTCAAGTCAAATATGGATACAGTTATTTTGTAAATTCTAAAACGAAAAAAAAAATGATCTAATCAATATATTCTTTAATTTTTGGCTGTTAAAATGTGTCCTAACTCTTTTAAAGCGTTTTAGTATCAAAACAACTGTAACTGTGAATTCTTAAATTTTGTTTTTTTTTTCAAAAATGTGCAAAACTTACGTGGCGTAAAGGCGCGTGTTTTCTTTACAGACAAAATATTAAAATTTATCAGAAAACTTTGTTTGGCAGATGGATTTCGGCTGAATTATCTCTAAATCTAATTATATTAGGTGGCCATTATTACAACTAACTACTGTGACTAATTTTAAAGGGACAATTTAAATCAGTTTTGTCTTCACTTAGAATAGTGGTACTTTTTACCTATTTTTTTTTATTTAACTTCAACGGGAAAGAGTCATATACTACCTTAGTGATCTGGTTGTATCCCTGCCAAAAAAACCACTTCAAAACTCTTAAAAACTGATCAAGTCTTGATGAGATTTTAAGAGATTTTATTGATTTGAAGAGACTTGACCCGGCAAAAATGTATGCCACATAAAACCTGACAAATTCTTATGATTTTTCATGAGAATCATTTTCAAATAATTTTTGACTATTGAAAACTCACAAGATTTCAAGAGTTCCTAAAGATAATAAAATTTTATGTTTAGATGTTTTACAAGATTTCATTATGTTACACCAGACACATATTTATTTTATAAAAGATTTTTGGAGATTTCGTAAGTTTATATCAGACACAGATTTCATGAGGCTTAGCAAGCAAAAATATGTAAACTTATCGAAACCAGTGAAATTTTATCAACTTGTTTCTCTTAAAATCTGCTTAAAACTGATAAAAACATGTGGATTTTCTCATGTAGTCTTGTGAAATCTGATGAATGGTGGGTCTTTTAAAAACTGCTGAAAACATGAGAAATATCATGAAATCTTGTAAAACCTTATTAAATTTATTTTATATTTCTGTTAAAAATCTGCTTAAAACCACTGAAAATATGTAAACTTGTAAAAACTTACTAAAAACATGTGGATTTTTTCATGTAATCTTGTGAAATCTGAGGGAGGGTGCGTCTTTTAAAAACTGCTGAAAATATGTGTATTCTCACAAAACCTTGTGAAATCTTATTAACTTTTATTTAATTTTTTGTTGGGGATGACAGTGCTTTTACAAAACTCATGATGTTTGACAAGTTTTGAATCTTTTTCCAACATTAAAAGATCATGAAATTTTACCTGAAGGTGGTGTTTCATAAACCGCATGAAATACCGACCAGAACTCGTGAGCTTTCACTAGTTTTTTTTTACGAGTTGTGAGATGGTATTTTTGGCAGGAATATCCAACGAAGATAAACAGCTATGTAGTGTCTTTTAGTTTTGTTTTGAACCCGTTAAGGTGCATTTAGACTGTAGTGGTGTCGTCGTAGTTGCGTTGTAGCTGTAGTGAATTGTTTTCCATAGATAATGCAGAACGAATTATTTTAATAGATAAATAGTTAACAATATTTTTTGTACACATTTTTTAATATAATTTACTTTATAAATACTTTAAACAAATATTCCAAGTCCAAGTCCAAGTTCAAAAATGATTCAATTTTAAAATTGATGTTGATAGGGTAGCAAAAAAATACAAAATTAAACTTGTGGAAAAAAGGAAAAAAAAAGTGGCAATATTGTGTCTGCATACATATAGACAGTCGATAGTGTGTTCAGTGACATAAGAAATAAATAAACAAGGTAATATAAGTAATATCTAGGCATATTCCTATATATCCGCTAACCAATCATTCTGGTTTATTATCATTGCGAAGAAATTAGAGCCCTTTTTCTAAGTGACGAAAAGCACTCACTTTTAGCATTATTATATTATTATTATATTATAACCAATGTTTACTAGAAAACATATGTCTCTTCTTTTGTTTGAGCTTTTTTTCCTACACCTACAACTGACATCTTAACCTTGCTATATAAAGGTATTAGTTATCTTCCCTCGATGCTTTTATAATCTTATTTTTATTTTTTCTTGAATATCTGACAGTTTCTGACCGAAAGTTTCCTTTCCTATTCTCTTAACAACACTCGACCTCCTCCAAAAGTTAATCAGCTCTTTGCCTGATGCCATTGTTGTGCCAAATTTTATAAAATTTCGGTTTAGTGGTTTTTAACTAATTGTCTCCCAAACAGACACCATTAAAAAAAAAATTATTTAGGTTTTTTTTGTATTTAAATAACCCATTTTTAGCGAAAATAAGAAAAAGCTTTCGTTTGGCCGATCTATGGTATGGATGGCCAAAAATAGAGTTCTAGATTACTACATAGCCGGTATCTACTAAGTTTTTTTTTGTTTGTTTAACCCCCTTATTTATAATATTGCTTTTGCTATTTTGATAGAGTGAACGAGACAAATTTAGAGATAAGCAGTTTGGTCACCTCTATTTAATAGCTGTATGTATTGCAGTATGTATATTGACTATATAAGGCTATAGGTATGTATATTGTTTGATTTAAAAAATATTCAATGTACAGAAATGGTAACTTTAGAGATAAAGAGATGGGGACATAAGTAAATATAATACTTGCTCATTTACTGAAAATATTGACTGTCCACATTTCCACGAAATAACGCCCATGCTTAAAGGTGATGTGTTTATGCCATCCCTTTCATACACGCATGAAAATATCTACCTATCTCTGTGTGAGTCTTTTTGACCACAACAACAGTTGATACGGTACTATAACTTTTCTAAAGTATGGGATTAAAAATATAATAAATAAATTAAAAGTAAGCGCTTTTTGTCACTTACAAAAAGGGCCCTAATTTCATCACCATTATAAGAAACCAGAATGATTAATCAGCGGATATGAATATAAATATAAATGGTTTATGCTTTACATGCCGTCAATGTCATTTCATGCAATTTTCGTTAACAGATACAAGTTTCTTGCATCAAAGAACCTCTAAAACGATATTAAAAGGTAATAATTTTCGTAAAGGAAATAAAGGTAAATATTTTTTCAATAATATATGTCCATTTTTCTGTACCCAATGGCTGTAAAAAATGTGTAAAATGTCATGTTAGGTTGTTTTTGATAAAAGAATCAAACTCCTCGTATTCGAAAACCTATAAATTCATAACAAACACCATCAATTTGACTCTACACAAAAAATAGAAAAATCAAATTTAGTCATTGGCCGCTATTGTGGAATTTGAGCTGAATATCTCAATACTCTCAAAATTTTCGAGATTTCATTCGGCGGATTCATAATCTGGAGAGTATCAGCTTTCATATGGCACCATAAAATCTACTATGGTAAAAAAATCCGGGTTCGATTAAAAATCGCCACTTATCGATATATATATATATATATATATATATATAAATAAAGTAACACTGGTGGCATATCGGACAAAGCGTTTTTGTTTCTCACTTCATTACGACCAGGTCTCCAATGCTAATGGAGGATCCAGACACCTTGCACACCTCTCGAATTTAAAACAAAAAGTTTGTAATCCGCGGAGACGTAGTACCTACTAGTAGTAGCGCCAACTGCCAGGTACAATCCTATGACTCCCTGATGATTCCTAATAAGGATGAAATAGGTCTGTAGGTGTCTGGATTCTCCATTAGACATTGGAGGCCTGGTCGTAATGAAATGAGAAACAAAAACGCTTTGTCCGATATGCCACAAGTGTTACTTTAATTTTTATTTGCGGACTCGAGATTCACTTTGTTATACATATAATAAATCTCTAAAAGGACCATTTCTGTACACTAAATATTTTTATATTTTTTGACTAAACGAAATTTTTTCTATTTTTATACGCAGTGAAAAGAGAGAAATTTAGGGATAAAAATTCAACTCTATTTAATTAATCATAGCTGAACCTATGACTTGCATTCAGTATGTATTGCATTTGAGAGGAAAAATGTTGTTTTAAAAAGTTACTTTTAATGAGTTTTATAAACAATAGGCTAATAGGGGGGACAATGTGTATTGCAGGTAGGTACCATTATTAATTTTTAACTTCGGTGGGGCAGGGGATGGGGACATAAGTAAATATAATACTTTGCTCATTAAAGTTGGTGTCTTTATACCATCCCTTTCATACACGCACGAAAATATCTACTGATCTCTGTGTGAGGGTGAGGCCTTTTGACTACAACCACGGCTGATAATACGGTACTATAACTTTTATAAAGGTTATTACTAAAGCAGTATATAAGATAAAAAAAGTAAATTATTTGATATAATTTGTCCACGCAAGCGAAGCAATTGTTACTTAGAGAAAAGGCCCTAATTTATTCGCAATTATAATAAACTGGAATGATTGATCGGCGGATCAGATATAGTACCTTGTTAATTTACATCACTGAACACACTATTGACGGTATGTATGTGTGCAATACAAAATTACCACATTTTTTTCTTCCCCAAGTTTTATTTTGTCCATCTTTGGTACCTTATCAACCCTAATTTTAAAACTAAAGCATTTTTAAACTATATTAAGAAAAAACGGAACTTACGTGGAGCTTTTAACATATTCAAAAATTTTGCTGGAGGGTCTGTTATCACCAATATTTGTTTAAAACCTTAAACAAGGTAAATTATATTAAAAAGTGTGTACCAAAAATATAGTTAACTATTTATTTGTAAAATATTCTATTCTGCATTATCTATGGAAAATAATTCACTACAGCTACAATACAACGACGATGACAATACCACAGTCTAACCGCACCTACGATTACGTTTAAACTACTAAGTTGTCATGAGGAATTAATACGTTTTCAATACGACTCCCTTTTCTATTTTCATGAAACAAATTCAACGCCTTTTAAAAATCTAAAATTTTTGATATTTTTTTAAGGGCCAACATTTTTACAGCACAATAATATGATTAAAATAAACGTATATACTGTATATACAGGAATATTGGAAGTGCTATATAACAGCTTTCTTGGTGTTCGCTCAGTCAGTTCAATAAAATGCCCCTTTTTATGCAGTTGTATCCCGATACAATGTCAAAAAAGGGGTGGAAAAAGGCCAGTTCAAAATTTTGATTTTTCCCGTTTTCATGGAAGATTTTAAAACGAATCGAATTGAAAAAGTATCTAGCTCTGCATGAAACCGTAGTAAATATTAGCTTAAAGTATTAAATAGTAGCTACTATCGGCACGTTATGAAATAGAAGGGTACCCATAAGAGAATTTAAATTGCTAAAACCCCCCTATAGCCATGTGTCTTTAGGGTTTTACAAATTGTCTTAGTTCTCTATCAAATTTTACAATATAGGGAGCTATTTCTTGATTCAAAAGAAATTCGACCAAAAGCAAAACATAAAACTTTCAAGTGATTGAATATTCAAATTGGTGGCCTCAGTTTATTCGGTAAAACATCGAAAAAGTGCTCTGAGCAGTGTTTTAGTTTTTACAAAATTCAGACAATTCTGATGTCTCTTTGACTCCAAAAAATATGGATATTACATGACCCGTTTTGAATGCTTCTTCGACATTTCCTTAGCTAAGGTCACTGAAAGAAAAAAACATATTTACTCTTAAGCCTATTTATATACATTTTGACAAAAATAACACTACCAAAAAATGTCAGTTCCAGTAAGTTTAAAGAGGTTTTTGCTTTTCTTTTTCGTCAGTAAATGTCACACATACACATAGTGAAGGTCAAAATAAGAAAAAACATCTAAATTATAAAGGTAAAAACTTCTTTGTTTTTAACTGCATGGACATTTTAGTTTCACACAAATAAAAGTAACGAAAATAAGATTTTCCTACTAGCGTCTGTAAAAGTGCAATTTTACGCACGTATTTGCGTGCGGGAAGTTACATTTACCGCATGTCGTGTGGAAAATAATTTTTCGCGGACGGCGTGCGTAAAAAATACTTTTACCCACGCTTTTTTCCGACATTTTAAATACATTTTTCAACTTAAATATAAAGAAAATGCAAAAAAAACTAGTTTTTACTATTTTAATACCTAAATATGAAAATATAATGTTTTCTAGACGGTGTTTACGCAGGTAGGAAGAATTTTGTGCCTGACACGTGCGAAAAGCACTTTTTCCGCCCTTGACGGCTTGCCCGAACTCCGCTGCGTGTCATTCGTGTTCGTGCAACTGCCGTCACGTGCAGAAAAGTATCACTATACGCACTTAAATAAATAAATACTATATCTCAAGACCCTTTTTGACATCACTTTTTAAATTCAGAGTAGACTCTTATTATGGTACTCAAAAGCTCGGAATTGCAGAAAGGAGATACTATAAAGCATTAAAGCAAGTTGAAGAAAGTCGTTGTCGGTTTATCGCGCCCTGGAAAATTTAATTGCACAAAGTTTTGAACCCAAATCATATATCCGCTAATATCCAGATCCACTGAGCATTAAACAAAACTATTAACAGAATCTGCCAAACTTTTTGAAATTTTCGAATTTATTCTGTAACCGTAAAAGGAGAATTTCGTAAACAGTAAGGTACCTTAGTTAGGGTAAGGATTGACAGCTTGAACTTCGTACAAAAGGTCAGGGTTTTTCCTCATTCGATTGTCGGAGTCCCATTCTAAACCCGACCCGACACTGCCCAAAAATTAAGCCACCTTGAATTCAATCGCGCAATAAGCGGTAAAGTGCACTTTACTACACTTGATTGTTTACGGAAATTTGTACTTTATAGCGCACTGTATGGTAAAGTTACCGTTATGGCCCTTGGCAAGTGACTACGTTTCTTTCCGAAAATTAAAATAAGGATATATTTGTTTTGAAAAATTTTGAGGCTTATAGGAACCACCCTTTCCAGCTTGACCGAATTCGCTTAGCTTCGTTCAGTTAACTGCCGTCGCGAAGGTTAAAGTATCACTTTCCGCGCTTGTTAGGGAATTACTATTTTATAACTGGTCAGGTTAACCAGAAAGATCAGGATACTGATTCTGGTTTTGGTAATAAATAATCGATTGACTGAGAGAGGTAAAGTGGTTTTGACCAATTGCGGGCTCTAAAAGTATGCAAAGATATGCGACACTCGGACAAACATGGTCAAAAATCACCCGAGTGACGTTTATTACACGAGCATTCCTATAAGTCTCATCTAGTCCCAATTAGCATTTGGACGTCGTTTCGACGTTGGCGTAGACAACCTGGTTTTCGGCTAAATGTCATAATTTTTTTATATGTTGTAGTACTCGATCAACAAAACACAAAAATAAAAAAAAAACGAGATAGGGAGCAGGATTACTTTCTGCGATATGGAGCTTTAAAGTTGACGTGTTTTTAGGATATATTTTTGAACATGGTCTTTATTTGTCTGGAACGAAACACCCCTTCCACTAATATAAAAATGTTTTTATATGGTTTCTTTGGCACCACTAGAAAAGTCACTGATATTTGTAAGTTTTACAAAAGAAAGAAAACGGCCATTTTATAAAAAATGACAATTCTCGTTTTCTTTAAAACGAACGGCCAGATTTTAAGACCTTTAACATATGTTATTAAAAATAATTCCACCTGGCTAAAAAAAAAAGTTTAGATTGATTGGTACATTTCAAAAATGGTGATTTTAAACATATTATTGGTAGGTTATAAAAACTTTTTATGGACAAATCCAATCCAAAAGCTTAATACCAATATGTTTGTACCAATTGGTACCCATTTGTACCTGTATTTGACCAATCAAATTGCTCGTGTAGTATATCCTTTTAGGCTAACTTGGGGTCGCCGGTAACGAATTTGGTAACATTTTTCCGGTTACCATTACCGTTTTTCTACGCGAAAAAAAAAGGAGGTAAGATATTTTTCCTACTTAAATGCGGAAAAGTAGTTTTTACGTTTTTTTTTTAATATGCAAAATAAGGGCTGCAGCCGGACGTAAGCTAAAAAAAAACAGAAAGGAGTGTGGTTCAGAATTTTTAAAGGTAAATTAGTAAAATTATAAGCATATCAAAACTCGAATATCTTTCGGGGGGAGGCGTGACTTGACGATTATTTTAAAAAAACAGGGTTACTAGTGGGTTTTTCGAACTTCTTTTTAGTGAAATTAGGCGTTCGAAATTAGTTCTTAATTTTGGGATAATTGCTTTTCATTTTTTTCTACACTTTAAATGAGGAGGTTGTAGTTTAACGTCCGGCAGCACCCCCGATTTTGAATATTAAAAAAAAACAGGAAGGAGTGTGTTTCAGAATTTCTAAAAGTGGTTCAAAATAAGTTCGAAATTGGTTCGAAATTATAGCATGTCAAAACTCGATTTCGCGGCATAACTGCGCAAGCCCGTATTACTTTAACGACTCTTTGATTGTCTTATCAATGCTTTTGAACGCGTTTAATCTACTTTTATGCACTTCAGGGATTAAATAGGTACTTTTAATTCCTCTTTTTAGTGACTAAAGTGACACTTTTAATTCCTAGGGGATTCAAAGAAAATTTAATTATTAAGGGATTAAAAATACATTTAGTCCTTGAGCTTAGTGATTAGAAATAAATTTAGTCCCTCAGGGATTAAAAAAAAACTAATTTATGGCAAGTCAAGGCAAACAGCACTTGCTCTTGGCCAAGATTTCATTCTTAGCACCCTTTCTTGTAGTTGACGAACCATTTAGCGTAGAAATAATTATATATAAGTAATTTTAATAAAGATCTTTTCCTAAAGTGCATAAAATAGTATATAAATCTCGGGACTAAAGTGTCGTTTAATTCCTTAGCGAATTGTAGCCCTCCCTACGATCGGGCTACAAACCTTTCTTCTCTCAATCTAACAATCCCATCCTACAAAACCTAAAATCGGCACCAAATAGGCATTGAGCTGCCGGACATCCAAATAAAATGTCACGATTCATATGTATATATTGGCGGAACGAGTTTAGACATTAAATGAATTTTTCTCTGTTAATTGGCTGCCGCTCTACTAGTACTAGTATAATTATATATATATATTTGTTACGGCCAAGTTATAATGGACTTTTTGTGATGTCTTTCTCTGTTGCCTTAAAAATAAAAACATTCACACATAATTGCAAAAAAAATAACAACTGTGTGGGTCTACATCTAAATTGCAAGATAAACTCCTGTCATCCAATTGTGTGACCAAAAGAGGATCGTGAAAACAACTGCCAGTCCTGGCAGGTTTGTCCACTTTTAAAACCAAACTAACGCAATTTCGACATATTCTTTAATTTTTTTAAACAGTAATAATTTAATCATTTTATTACCAGTAGACTTTAACCAATTTAGTAAACAAAAGAATTAAACTATCTTTTCTTCAAAAAAATACCATATATTTATTGAAACTTAAACTAATTTGAAAAAAATTCAAATGCAACTATCGACGACTTGTTAAAAAGTCAATATATTATTGGAAAGAACCCTATCTGTAGCCTTTAAATACAATTTGGTCTTCGCCAAATTTAAATAATTAGGAAATAAATTTAACTTGGTTAGTTGCCCAATAAATATCAAATGGTTGCGATTCCACAAACTATTTTATTTCGGTTTGGGCTTCTTTATTTAAATGCGGTGCTTGGGAAGATTTGTGATATTAGAAAACCATTTGTGGAAACTTTAGGAGATGTATTTGGGGTTACGTCCTTTTGCTTATTTCTTTTTGAACTTATGTACTTGCAGTAGAGACTTTATTTATATGTTGCCGACAGCGAGCATTTTAGCGTCAGATCGAAAATTTGAGGTTTTCTTAGATACCGATAGCCAAATGAACGCTCCAAACTTTTTATGCAGCTTGTGGAAAACTTAAAATTAGTCAATGGGATTTATTGCCCGCTGAATTATTCGCGCTACTGAGGTGCTAGACAAAATAAAGCGAGTAGTGGAGTAGACTGAATACATCAAGAAACTGGAACATTTACATTCATGCGAATTCAGCAATCTTTGTTCTCACAATTTTTTCTGCTTGTTCTTGCGCGCTCAGTTTGTTCTGTTCGTTCGGGTCAAAATGTTAAATTCTGGACCCACCTTTAAAGTTTGCGCCAATGTCTGAGCTGCTGGTAAACCCTTACCAGGACTATAATATTTATTCATGCACCTAGGTAAAAAAATATGTATCCAAATAAAAGTCGTCAACCCTGCTTCTCTGTCATCGCTTCTTCAAAGATCTGAAAGAAGAATTAAATATTTGTTTAAAAAAAATTACGATGTGCATAAAAGACTAAAATTTTTCAGCCTTGCCTATATACCTGTGGGCGGACTAGCTTTTTTTGAAGGAAGGGGCACTTTAGTAGTTGCTAGGTTAAGTTATTATATACAAATGCATATATATAAATTTTGTTTAAAAGTCTGCTTGAAATCATTTGATCTATATCACGTTCTTTGAAAAATATTTAAAAACTATGGGTTCGGTTAAGAGCAAACAGGAGCATGGGCGATCTTCCCACCGCATAGACTTCGATCAAAACAATAGTGTTTTTTTTTTGTAAAACTCTTAAGATCAAAACTAATGCTAATCATAAAATCTAATGGTTTCTATCCCCAAAGTTTTGTTCCGACACAAAGAGACTCGCCTTTTCAATGTATACCTTACACCCAAAACTTCGGAAACTTATGCAATCATGATCGGAAACTAGTTGAGAAGTCGAATTTCTAAACTTTATTGTTATGGTGTAAACTTCTCGGCCAAAATATGGTAAGGTTTCATCGTTGATTAAAACAGGACCAAGACATTCGTCTACGTGGAGACCACATAATTATATATAATGAGCTTCCGGCTACTGCGAACATAGGGTGGAACTAGTCCAATTTACTCTCATCGTGCCGTTCGACCGAGGTGGGGTCGAAGCACGAAGCAGTGTTATCTTTTTAAAATGTATTTTATTTTTATTATTTTGTTCTATTTCTGCTTTGTTTAAGAAACAGATTGGTAAGTTTTTATATATGAAATAATACATTTTTAAAACTAGAAATAGATGTCTATGAAGTTGCCGAAAAAGTATAGATGGTCAAATGGTACTATCAAGGCAGATCATTGAGACTTATTCAAGAACTTTTTTTGGAGAATTTTGTAAATCGCGCAGAACCTAGGTTACCAACGATTTATAGATTTGTGCAGAATTTTGAAAAGTTTGGTTGTGTAACGCGAAGGAACCATAAAAACCCACTGTTTTGAATGACGAGCAGGAAGTACGAGATGTGGTGATTTGCGCAGTGGAGGAAATCGAATCAAATTGCCACCAAATTGCCGAAGCCGTTGATACGTTGATTTAAAAAAAATGGTTATCATTTTTACAAAATATCAAAAAGGCATCAAATTTTTTCGGAGGACAACTATCGTCGTATAGAATCTTGAAAAACAATGATAAAAAGGACTAATTGTGATAAAACCTTTCTGAAATCTATTCTTTTCATAGATGAAAGCACTTTTCCATTATTGAATCGTCATAACCCATCACACGTTCGAAATTGGTCGAGGGAAAATTTGCATTTGTATTTTGACGTAAGAACACAGTATCCCCAGTATTTTCAGGTATTTTAATCGCCATTTCATCTCTTATTTACATTGGATGGGTAGCACCACACACCACACATACGCTTAAATTCTATTGTTCTTACAAGATATAAGTTTCTGTATACCAATCAAGTCGATCGAACAACCAGGTACACTTTCAAAAGACGTAGTAAACGGTTTTCTTTTATTTTAGTATTTTATGAAAAAATGTTAGGGTGGGCACTTACTACAACTCATAAGAAGTCCAAACTTATTGAAACCAAAACTCGTGGGCATTTCTCCTCTTGCTATTCCATCTGGACTAAAAAACTTTATCAACATACCGAGCTTCGCTTTTTCTGTAAGTCAACCCTGTACACTGCTTGTCTAAAAGTATGTCGTCTATCCTAAGCCTTTTAAGCCATAATATACATACTTTGCAGAACAAGTCAGGTTAGCTTTATAGAACAAAACAGCTAATTGAAAAAACAATTGAAAAACATGCTTGCATGGCCACGTTGGGTTGAACTAGAATAACAATTTAAGTCCTAAAAATACACAGTATCTAGAAGAAAAAGTGTGACGCAAATCAGCTTTTGTTTTTTTTACTTTTGTGTGTGGACCTACACGTAAAACTGGCAAAAATAAAATCAAGAATAGGTCCTATTATCCAAAAACATTAAAATTACTCAAAAAATACCTCTAAAATATTTCTATATGTTTAGTCCTTTAAAAGTACGATTCTGTTCATTTTTGTGGGGTGCACGCTAGATAATTTACATCAGCTGAGCTGCGTTTCACGACGCGACGCCTAATGCCAAACCAAAATTGGCAATACCAGTACCAGAAAGCGCTACACACCCACACAAAAGTGACGTTTTCTGAACTAATTTTTCCGATTTTGGTTTGCTTTTAGCCGTCCCGGAATGCAGCCCAACAGGAACGTACTTTAAAAAGACAAAACAGCTTGTCGACATGATAGTGGTATGCGGAGAGCAGTATCTAAAATGTGAACATTTCATATCAACGCCGGCTTTCTTTTTAGCTAATGAAAATCCAAAGAAAATTGCAGAATTAGTAAGAAGTTTTTTAATTTTATACCACAAAATCTGATTTTCGTCAACTCACCCTGTATAAAGAATAAATTGTTCATGCTTAAGAATTTAATGGAGTTGAGCTTTAAACATCTTAATATCTTCTCAATCAACGTTTTTATACAGAAATTTCAAAGGTTACGCATATAAAGCAGCCAGATGTCTGCGTTATTAAACTTCGGGCCAGCGCTGGAAACTTACACTAATAACTGTATAAAGGTACAAGTACTTACATATCGTAAATTTTGCCTACAAATTTGGAAATTATTGAAATATGGCCGTATTTGGCAGTGCTAATTTATTACTAAAAAAAGTTTTTGTAGTTAGTTTTTAGAATGTACTTTCTACAACTGCTTCAAAGTAAAACAAAAAAATATGTAATTGCTTTTAGTCCGGTGTCTTAGCCCCAAGAAAGATACAAAAAACTTTAAGCTTGGATGCATCTGAGATTTTTAGTTCAGCTAAAAGAGGAATCTCTAAACTTTAAAAAAGCCCGAGACACAAGTTCTATGTAATCCCGTTCGCCAGATATGACGTCATAAGTATAAATTTTATCAGGTAGCCGATTTCATGCACAATTGCTCGTGGAAATCTCATCAGAGAATGCCCAGGTGCAATCTACCAGGTTAAGTTGGCCAGTAGTCAAAATAATAGATTATTTATACTTTTCAAAATATTTCCACCTACCGTTGTTTAGATATCCAAATAAGTCGTCCTTAGTAGTCTCTTTTTGCAACTATTTTTAAAGATTTTCACAATTTTCCAACGTTACACGATTAATCTCGGCGGCAGGGCCGGTGTCAGCTATTTTTTAGTACCTATTTTGTCATTTTTGTATTTTAACACTGATTTTCTAAGCTTTAAAAAAATATATTTTTAATTTTCAATAATAATATTGAAAGTGACTCATGAATCAACCCGACAGCGTTGGTTTTAGTAATCGCATTTCACACCTGTCTTATCGCGATAAACAAAAAAACAAACTGTAGGTCAGTATATAATCATTGGGTACTGCATAAGCCATCTAAAGGTATAATAAATTAAGAGGGGTAATCCATAAATGACCCTCTCAAAATTAGGTCGCAAAATTAAAGCAACCCATCCTCTTATTAAAAAAGTTTTAATACAACTTTTTTTGCTGTGAGAAGGAAAAGGTCAAAAAAATGTGGTACCACCAACGGACGTTCTCTCCCCCATCTTAATGATAATTAGTTATTATTAAAAAAAAATAGGTACCTACCTACTAAGATTAACAATAACAAAATTGGAGAACTTAAATTTAATGTATTTAGGAAGAATTTTATTTTTGACAAGGGGAGGTCAAGATTTGGCAAAAATGGTGTTGTATAATTTATGGCTCTGCCCTGCTAAAAAAACCGCGTCAAATTTTCTAAAAAAGTTTTTCACAATAATGTGACTTAATTTATGACTGGCCTAGTTACTTTATTTCACCTGGCTCAGTACCCAACGTTTGTGTTTTTGGTCGTGATAAGAGAGGTACATGTGGAATGCCATTGGTAATAAACCATGCAATGCATTCGTGTTGATTCAGGCAGTCGTCTTTTTATGTTATTGTTTAAAAGAAGGAATTAATAAATAAAAGACTCGTAACATAAACCAGTTTTTTTTTAGTTTAAAAATATAACGACATTAATATAATATACATACTGTAAGTGAAAAAATACTAAAAAAAAAACCGGCACTGCAGAAAGAGATTGACCGCGTTCTGTTAATGTAAATACTGTGAATTGTTAATACAAAGTGAAAATCATAAAAAGTCAGTGGAAAAAGGGGCTGTTTTGGATACCTAAGCGTTGAAGGTAGGTGGAAAAATTTAAAAACAATTGGCAATCTCTGAGATTGCAACAAGCAATTGTGCATGAAATCGGCTACGGTAATTTTAGATTTATTTGTTTTTCAAGAAAATTAATATGTGTACGAAAAAACTAATGAAGCATTTTACAAAAAACAAATTGTTCTTTTAAACCATATGTCACTTGTCACTTTTTGGCTTGTTGTAAAAGTTCCAAAACCATATTAAACAGAAAATTGTTTATAAATAAATATATTTTACTATCAATACTATATTTTAATTAGATATTTTTATAGTTTTTTTTGCAACCAAGGTTATAAAAAATATGCAAGATGTGATAACGACATTATAAAATTTAAGTGGTTTTACGTATTGTAATCAATTTGATTTTGTTTTTTAGCTAAATCTTATTTTATGAAAGGATCTTAGGAAAAACTAATACACGACTTTGGCTACCCCCCTCCCTCCATATTTCCAACGTGTTCGAATAATTAATTAATGATGCAGTCCAAATAATAATACTTATAGTTTTTTAATAAAAATTTATTTTTAAAAAATAAACTTTATTTTACCTCAGAAAAATTATAAAAATAACATGCACATAGTATATTTTAATTTTTGCAGAACTTGCTAAAACGCTTACAGGCACACGTTATTAACTCCTACAAACCGTTAACGACAGTTGGAATAGTCCCCACACTCAGGTTCTGGAGGGATAAAGTTTTTATCTAAAGAGCTTTTCCAAATAATTGCTTGAAGAGCTGATTTTTTTGCGTGCTGCAATATACAAAAAAATAATACCACGGGGACAGCTCAAGCCACTGGCGCGCTACAGTCGATTGAGTATGTAAAAACACTAGACAATTGTCGGGCCATTTATGATTTAATAGTTTTTGTAAAGGTGTGTAAAATAACACAAAAATGTATATATTTCTTAAACTTAATCTTTCGATTTCTATTGTCATGTATATGACAAAAGTTAGAAAAGAAAAATGGCGAAAAAAAGATGCAAAATTTTCATCCAAATATCATCTAAAAATCCGCGGTACTCCGCTAACTCCAATAAGTGTTTATTTTATTAGTTCAATATTTGATACATTTTTTGAGCTTTGATTTACTTTTTTGCACTTTTTGTGTCAGATAACTCTAAAATGACGTTATTAGCAGATTTGTGAAAAAGTACACCTTTTCCAGTGTCTTATATATGTAAAAATATAAAAAAGTTATGGTATGATGTTTTTTTGAAAGTTAGTACTAGAGCACAGTTAGTACTTAGTAATATACAAATATATTTTATGGTCCTTGGGGTCCGATGTATGGCGATTTCCGTTTTCGTGACGTCATAACTGCTAAACCCGTTGACATATAGCTTGTGTCTCGGGCGTTTTTTAAAACTCCAGGGCTCTGCTTTTAGACAAAAAAAATCTCAGATGCATCCATGTTTGAAGTTTTTTTATTCTAAGACACCAGTCTATTTATATCAGTAGGTACTTTGATTTTCTTGGCACCACATGCCATCCATTCTGTTTGCGAGAGAGACACTTTTTTGATATTTGCAGCATTCATTGGACCCCCAATTTAACTTTTTAAAATGGACACACTATATACAGTATATTTCTCAATAAATGTAATATATTTTAATAGCAGAAAAATGTAGTTATGACCTTCAACATCATCATCATATATAATTCCCTCAGAAAAGTACTCGTTAATGTAATATAATATAACGAAGGTCACATGAATTTCTGCGTAAAAAATGCCTGCTTTCAAAGGGCAACATTCCCAATTCCTTGGGGTCTTGTCATTTTTATGTGGCCACTTGTTTATTTATTCTCGCAACCCTCTATAGATTTTCATGGACCTGAAAACTGCCCCTTTGCATTCGATTCTCGGCAAAATTTATTTCCCGGTTATTTTTTTATTTTTTGCCTTTTCAGCTTTCGTTGAGGTCTGTGACTAGATATATCTGAAAGAAAAAAGATCTATTTTAAGAAAATGTTTTTTTTTGCCTCCGACACGAATGTAAAAAAGAGGGGTGTTTTAAAATTGACCCCTTTGACTTTCTGTCTGTCTGTGTGTGTGTCTGTGCACATGTAGCTATCGAAACAGTGCACCGATTTAAAGGCTATTCTTGGGAAAGTTGTTAGGTATGCCAGATAAAAATACACAGAAAAAATATTTAATTGAGCCAAATAAATATTTGTTTCCCATGGTTCAAATAAATATTTATTTGAACCAAACAAATATTTATTTCGGTAAAAACAGATTTCTTTGAATCAAATAAATCTTGCTTGACAGAAATAAAAATTTATTTGATTCAAGTAAATACTGGATTGTACCATGGGAAATAAATATTTATTTGGCTAAATTAAACTTTTTTTTGTGTAGGCTAAGTAGTTCCAGGAATAATACACTTTTTACGCACACGTGTCAAGGAATTTGGGATATGACGACAGACATAATCGGCTGTAACTTCTTAACCTTTCATCCGATTATAATGAAATTTGGAGTGTATAAGATGTCAGTTAGGTATTAGTTTATTTCCTCGTATTCATATAATAGAGGTTAATATTGACTGTTTTCCTGAGTTTTAAAAATTTTTAATTTTACTTGTTTGAAACAGCGCCGGTTTCAGGGTCTACCGAGCCCTTAGCACCATTGGAATAGCGGGAACCTCCCCTACTCCCGAATCTAGATAAAAATAATTTCGGTAATAAAAAATTATACTAACATTTACTAAAACAAAAATAAACAGAAAGTATAGCTTTGCACGTTAAAAAACTTTATATATCTAGTTTTACAAAAAAAAACATGTTCTTGCACTTTTATATTCACCCCTATACATAACGAGGTATACTAATAAAACTTGTTTTCCTACGACCACATATGAAAGTAACGAAATCTGCACTCTATAATGCCTTAGAAAGTTTTATATTTCACACGCAAATCATTTTTATTTTCATCTCTAGAGACGAAAATGTTTTTTTTCTCTACTGAAAAAAATGAATGACAGAAAACCATCCAAACAATGTAGGTATCTAGTAGGCTATGATTTGTAGAAGCATCGGAAATAGACCCTAGAGAAGAAAATACTTTCTTCTCTTGAGATGCAAATGAAAAAAAATTAATAATAATAAAAAATACGAATTAAATCCTGAAGTGGTCTGAGATAACCTAACTTTTTTTGTTAAATATAACCCTACTTTTTTAACGATTTTTTTCGAATTAAAGAAGTTGAATGCGATGATAAGCACCTTTTCATTAAATTTAGCAATTTCATAAATAGGTTTTCCAAAATATTTCGAAAACAAGTAAATTCTGTCTTAAATACCGGACTCCGTTATGGTTAATAACCACTACAGAATGACATTTAGCAACTGCGCAGTTGCAAAAATAACAATAACTATAAGGATTTTTGATTTACAATTGGTCCTGCTTCTGGTTGAACCAGAACCGGAACCGGTCCTTTCGTTTTAAAACAATGACGTCACAGTTGCAACCCAGTTATGAAATTTTAAAACCAGCCTGGGAGGTTGATTCGGCCCTTTGGTTGTAAATATAGTCCCTAAAATTTTGAAAAATTATAGGTAGTCTTTTTTTGAGAAAAATCAAAGATAACTTCACAATATTTTAAATGACGTCATTATTTTATAACCGCTGTCAAAATATATGTCAAAATAATGTCAGCCAGAACCAGAACCAATTCTTAAATCGAAAATCCCTTAAAACAAAGAGTCAAAAACACTGACCACAAAATACCCTATTGTCTATTTTTATAGGAAGAGCTTGACTGGTAATAGTACTCCTTTTCCAAAAAAAACTCTTGATTACAAAAGACATATGTTTAAGCATTTTTGCAGTCAATTAACTTTTCGAACCAGGCCTTCCGGGTCCCTTGCCCTCCCGGACCTTTAGAGAGTGCCTAGCGTACCTAATCGAAGAACCTGAGCTGGTTTGAATATGACCTTTATAAGGGTTGTAACTAGCTAGACTCAGATATAAGATCTATGAACAAACTATGGTCTTTAGTAAAAGGTTGATATATATGCGGCATCTAAATGTGATTATTTTCTAAAATAAATTCGGTCGCTCGTTTAGCACCGGATATTACAATATAAATTTTACTTTACGTCGACGACGGCGAACGGTTAAATCTTAAGGACATAAAAACTTGAAACCAATAGAGTATTGACCAAAGCGTATATTTGTTAGACACAGACAGTTGGTCTAGAGATGGATTTTAAGAAAAAAAATATATAACTACCATTTACCGTAAAAAGTAAAATCGCCTATGTAGCCCTTTTCTGGGAGGCTATTTTTGGAAAATATTCTGAATATCTTAAATAACAACTTCATATTTTGACTTCATATTTGAATTCTCGCTGAAATTCTCTTTCCAATGGTACCTCATATCCTAAGGTTACTTTACTAGTTTTCGAGATATTGGCGTTTAAAATGTCAAAAATTCAATTTTTAAAGGACCATATCTTAGAAACTAAAGAAAATATTTCTCTTGTGTTCAATATCGATTTAAGGGGTTTTTTTACGAGAAAATAAAAAATTATAATAAACAGTTTGACAATTTGAACTTCTATTTCATATTTTTGGGATAATATCGTCAAAATCACCGAAAATCAATAAACTGTAAATGGGAATGTGCAAACGTCAAACTGCTGTCATTTTTATTTGTTTTTAAAAAGCCCTGAAAATCAATAATAAACATAATAGAGATATTTGCTTTAGTTTCTAAGATATAACCCTTTGAAAATTAAATTTTTGACATTTTGAAAAAGTGGGATTTACTTAAAGAGTTTAGCCACTTTTAGAACAGTCGTAAGTTTAGGTAAAATTTTTAGTTTTATGCATTTTTAATCATAATAATAATGAATTAACAATAAAGTTTCAATTTAAAAGATAAAAAATTAAGAAAAAAACCTACGCCGGGGCCTAATTACTAAACACACTGTAGGAGAAACTAAAATTGGGGTTGTATGTTACTCTAATCAAAATTTACCTACCTTTTCCTACCCTTGTTTATTGATTTTCGAAATTAATACTCTTTGTGACAACCATTCTGCCGTCCTAAGGATGAACGCGGTGTGTTCGAGAAGTGAGATACTGAGATATTTACGGTTAAAGTTTTTGACATGGCCCTTATGCATTTAACGACTTTTAATTAATTTTGTCGTGGATTCTTATATTAAATACCTTTACAATTTTCTGAAAATTTTTCTGATGTAGTAAGATCCAGTACTCTTTCTAGAAACCTACATAATTACCTCATTTATACTTAAATATTATTAGCAGTTTTACCAACAAAGAAAGCGGTATGCGAAATTATTCAATATGCTGCGATCTCTTAAGGGTTTCTAGAGGCGAATGGTATTACATACTAAATATTAAAGCGGTACAACAACTAGATTTAGTTTTTGTATTTATTACTTGTATGAAACATTTTTTGAAATTAATTTTTATAAAATTTTTTTTTTAAAGAACAAGCCTCTATTAAATGCACTTAAAAGTAAAAAATAATTTTTTATCTTCTTTATACCATATTAAAAGAGATAAGTGCAAATTCAAAATTTTAACTTTAGGTCTCGTCAGTGGCTGGGTATCGTATATCGCTCATATCTACGATTCACCTAAGATACAGTTGTTGACTCTATAAAATAAGGATATTTTCAAAGGCTTGGCAAGCACGGCAATCCACCCGTTCCCAGCTTCTTTAAAAGAAAGCATTATGTTTATCATTGAAATAGAAGAAGAATTTAGTTCTTCTTTTCTAGTTTCCGCTTTGTCACCATAAACTTAAAATTTCTAATATACGCCCATTACTTGGATAAAAAAAAAGATAAAAAAATATTTTCTACTTTTGAGTGCATTTAATAAAAGCTTGTTCTTTAAAAGTTTTTTATAATAAAAAATATTTTTTTTAATTTTTAGATTTGTACCCTAAATCGTTCATTTTAAAACCGCCATATCGAAATTTTCATATTCTGAAATCTTTCCCCCTCCACTTCCCTCCTTAAGAGGGAAGTGCGTACCTAATAATACCATATAATCGTATTGTCGCCGAAACTATAAATGCATACCAAATTTAAACATACACGCTTAATTTTTAGATTTGTAACCTAAGCCATCCATTTTGAATCCGCCATATTGAAATTTTCAAATCTAATCAAAAATTTATAATCCCTCTCCTTAAAACCTGAGAATATCATATTATTGTATTTTCACCGGAACCGGAATCAGATGTGGATAAGTCAGTTAAAATTAGTTAGCAAAACATGATCAAAAATCGTCCGTCTTGAATTTGCCATATTGAATTTTCAAAATCTAATCAAAAATTCGTATTCCTTATTCTCAAAAGCCCCCGTATACCAATTTTAGTTGAAATAGGACCAACTTAGGTGTTTTCCCCCCTTCACTCCCCTCACAAAGGGGTGGGGTGCCTAATCATGACATGTTGTTGTATTATCATCGAAACTATAAATGCCTGCTAAACTTGAAAGCAATCGGATGTGTATAAGTTAGTTAAAATTGGATAGCAAACGATTACCAAAAATCGTCCATCTTGCATCCGCCATATAGAATTTTCAAAATCTGATTAAAAATTCGTTATCTCCATCCCCAAGTGCCCAAACGCACAAAATTTCAATGAAATCGGGCGTACTTCAACTTTACTCCCCTCCACCCCCTTCGAGTAGGGGAGGATCTGTCAAGCGTGCCAAATTGGAAACCGATTGGATATCGGGTAGTTAGTCAAAATTAAGATGCAAGATTCCACCAGAACAAACATATCCACATAGTTATTTACATATAGTACAAGCGTTCGCAGACAAAATTATGATGGACAGGTAACCCTCGCCATTTTTTTGATAAGATGTGCATTTTCTCGTTCTGAATACGAAATGGACAATCCTGTACCTCAAAATTGTGGATAAAGACTCGGCACACCAATCCGAAGGTGGCCAATTTTAGAGGTCACGTGATGGAGAGGGTAACCCTCACCATTTTCACATATATGATGTAGTAGTACCACCAGACCAAAAATCACCTGGTGTGCCGAACTCTTATCCATGAATGAGGTCCCGCACACCAGTTGATTTTTGGTCTGGGGGTACTACTACATCATTGTGAAAATGGTGGGGGTTACCCTACCCCCTCTAAAATTGCCCACCTTTGGATTGGTGTGCCGACCCCTTATCCACAATTTTGAGGTCCAGGATTTCCCATTTCGTATTCGGGACGAGAAAATGTACATATAATCAAAAAATGGCGAAGGTTACCTATCCATCATATTTTATACCTTGAACCCTTGCTCATACATTTCAAGTTAAATAAAAGCTTATAAAAAATATGCCACTAGCATTTACAAAAAAAATGTATTGACAAAATATGATTTTTAAAACTAATTTTGGAATTATCATAAAAGCAACCTAAACTTAATAGGAGCAATAAGAAGCACTCCAACTGCTGCCATGGAAACCATGCTGAGTTTCTCATCCCTTGATATTTACTACGGTTATTTCGATAGCTCTATTCGGATCGGAACCGGATTGGCTTCATAAATCTCGCTTAAATCTCCAATATAAACACGTGGGATTCAGGGAACAAAAACTTGGATCCAATCTTGAAATTTTTTGAATAGGATTGAGTCAAGTCAATCAGCCCAAGTAAAAAAAACGAAAGGATTAACTTTGCCGTTGACCTTAATTCTGCATTTGGGGCCCGAAATTTTTCAAGAAGAAGAAGAAATTGCTAACTTTCCACCCGAGAATTTCTTGGTTATGGTTTCTTTTTTAAGATTTCTTATTTTATATAAGATTTTATTATTTATTATATGGTTTTTTCCTTTGTCCAAGTGTTTTTTTTTTTTCATCGTGATTTCAATTTAATTTATTTGCAAAACGAAAACAAAAAATTAAGGTGGGAAAGACATCAAATGCGCCATGTTTCAATTCAATCGTCAGGTAAACACTCAAGATTAGGGATTAAACTTTTAATCCTGCGATATAAACGCTCAAGATTAGGGATTAAATTTTAAATGGCTTAAGTTTCAATCCGGATCGGACTGTCTAGTAATTACTACAAAGTAGAGTACAAGAACAATTGTTATCTAATCTATATCAGGACATGCCAAGGTTAAAAACATTGTCATAAAATCGCTGTATGACATAAGAAGTGACAACATGTTCCCGAGAAAAAACTCAAGGAAGTTGTTTCAAACCCAGCCTAAATGGGAAAATAAAACGGAAGACTCACTAGTCCAGAATGGGAAGTTGGTATGGCACACTGATGGGTTCAAAATGGACAGTAGGACTGGTGTAAGAAATATGACCTAGCCCCGCGATTCAACTGGTTTGTTTCACTGGGGAATCACACCACTGTATTCCAAACCGAAATACATGCAATCGAAATGTGCCTGCGAGAGAACATGGGAAGGAGATATTCTAACAAGAATATCACGACCTTCTCGGACATCCAAGCAGCTATAATAGTTATTTAAACAACAAGGTTTGAAAACGACTCTTTGCACATGACCGAGAGTTTGGTAGACCGAACCGAAGGCGAGGTCCACAAGCCGAGGGAGTGTGCAAAGAGGTTTTTAAACGAGTTTTTTCGATAATTTTTATACGACTGCAAATAAACAGAGACCAGCAAAATTAAATTTAAATTAAACTCGTTATTATTCTTTTCCACAAACCAAAACTACACTTATTTGCACTCGACGCATGTTTCGCTAACAACGTTAGCATCATCAGGAGATGATAAACAATAAACTAAATTAACCTACACTCTATCTTATATACTATCTTTTAGTGGGCGGCGATAAGACTAATAATTTCTGATTGGTCACGCTTTATAATCCTATCTGTTGAGGGGAGATAGGATTATAAACCGTGACCAATCACAAATTATTAGTCCTATCGCCGCCCACTAAATCCTATCTGTTGAGGGGAGATAGGATTATAAAGCGTGACCAATCACAAATTATCAGTCTTGTCATGTACATGACACACCTTCTTTAATTTATTGGTTTGACTCTAGCACATCATCTTTTAGAAACAATGATTTTTTATAAAAGTTTATTTGTGATATTTTATTGAGTCCATAATTACTGAAAAAAAGGAAAGCAAAATGAAAAATGTCATACAAATCTCCTGTACGTAATGGTGGAATGGCTCTTTTGGTATCTCGGTAGCCCTTAAACCGGTTTTAAATCAAATTTTAGTAAAAAAATATTTAAGTTCGCGGTTTGAATTTTGACTATTGCACTTAAAAAAAAAAATGATGGATGACAAACAAAAAAGATGGAAAATAAATCTTTCACCAGCTGGAAATTTTGCCATCACTGAAGCTTTGTGATGACATTGAATACACACCAAATTATTTTGTGGCTGCTTTTCACAACTCCCCATAAACACAGACATTTTTAACATTTAATTTTAAATAATAAATTTGTTAGATCCAATTCGATTTTTTAGATATATCGCTGTTCAACTCAAATGTAAAGAAAATTAAAAAAACAGTTTTTTCTTGTTTTAATACAAAAAAATAAAAATATAATATTTTCTCGACGGTGTTTACGCAAGTAGGAAAAATTGCACGTGCAAAAAGTGTGTTTTCCGCTTTTGAAGGCTTGCCCGAGATCCGCGTCGTTCGTGCAACTGCCGTCGCGTATGAAAAAGTATCATTTTCCGCTAGGTAAATAACTATTTTATCGAAGCATTATTATTCGGCGCGAACTGATACAGATTTGTTTTCCTTAGAGTGATGTTTTTTGTCGTTACCACTACAGTTTTGGGGAAACTTAAGTGTATTTTAAGCGTTGAGTTTTTAAGACGTTATTGGACGTATTTTTGAAATTTATAATAATCTGGTCTTTCTCTCGTGCGATGGGATCTATCGCATTGGACCTATCACCTCTCAAGGTCCAAACGTAACACCTTCTTCACATGTATTGGTATCGGAACGAACAGTGACGTCACGACGAGATGCGCAATATTATACCGTGTTTAGTACTTATATCGTGTTATGTACGATCCACTCAATTTGTTTATCAGTACAATAAAATGTTTTGTTGGACACAAAAATTATATGCAACAATTAGCGTCCAGTACATTTGTAGTTTTATCGTGGAAAAAATCCAAACTCTCTTGTACTCAGCGACGGAAAACCAAACAGAAAATATACGTCAGCAGATTCTCCTAGTTTTCAGGAAAATATAAAGCATTTTAAGGATTGTTTATTTTATAGTCAAAATGCTACTAGTGTTGTCACGTTGATCTCAAATATAGATAATTTTTATAATATGCATATTTAAATTGAAAAAATATTTTAAAATGTATTAACTGAATTTAAGCAGTTATTATTTATTTATTCAAATTATTTAAGAGTTATAATAATCTGATACTTGTAAATAAATATTTTTTTTAAATGGAATAAATTCATTAATTTCAGCCAAATTAAAACATTTAATCAATCATAATCTGCTCTTTAAAAAATACTTATTTGATCGGAAATTTTTATGATGTTTTTTATCAACGACCTGCACTTAAGTGGCTATTTACTGTTGTTTGCGTTACGTGTCCCATTTTTATTAAAAAACGGTACTTTTTCAAAATTTAATTATTTAAAAAATGCTCATTTTATATAAATATTAGTAGGAAAAAAAACACCTGAAGTTGAATACAGCAACTGGGCTCTGTTTTTAACGTATTGAATTGAAATAAAATGAATATAAAAAAGTAGTGTTTGAAAATCTGGTTCGGCTTTTTACAGTACTCGTGTGGTTATTACGACTTGGTCTGCGACCTGCGATAACTATTGCATTGACAGCAGACAAAAATATTAACCTAATTTTAAAAAACGTACACTTAAATTTTGAAAAAAATAACGTAAAATGGTGTCTAAGTAATTCGAAGACTTTTTGTGGAAAGTAAGCCCTAGCAAAAGAGAGCGAGGAGCGACTAATTTACATTCCTTCATAAAAGGTAAAGGTACCCACATGACAAGACTCGAGTTTCACACTTGTAGTGCTTATCTGTTCGCTGCCTAATAAAAATAAGACAAAAATGGATGATAAAAGTCTAAAACAGAAATTATGAAACGTCGAAATATGTAAAAGGTAACTAACTCTTTACAGACGTCCTAAGGTCAACAGACTTAAGTAATAATAATAAGTCGGTGACTAAATCCTGTTGGGGAACGTTATACCGCACCCCCCTGGAACGCAGCTCTTTGGGGTCGGTGTACCGGAGATGGGAAGCGCTTAGGAAAACTCAACTCTAGCTCACTCTAGACTTCTCTGAGTGGTGGATCGGGGACTGGTGTGGGGGCATTGGCTTGAACGCCCGAGCCGCGTAGGTGAGGCACCACAATAAAAACTTTCATCAGACAACCAGGTTCATCCTGTTGTATATAGATTTGTCCCCGAAGTGCTGGGGAGGTAATTCTAGCCGGTTTACTCGTGTATGAGGAAACTCCATAAGGACCCTCCGACAACCAGGAGGTAAAACAGGGACCGAACAGGTACCTAGTGGAACCTCTAGTAGTTCTTCTTCAACACAAGAGGCCCGACAGGGAACTGCACAAGTACCCACGGAAGGTCTCGGGTTCAAATCCCGGCTAGGTACATGTCCCAAAATAAAAAAAATAAAAAACGTACCCATTGGACACACTACAAATGCATCAGGGGCGCCTACGGACGCCGCCGATGTAAACAAGTTGGCCAAGGAGCTCAGGAAGTTCCAGGTCAAAATGGTGGTCAGCATGGACGGTTCAACCAAAAGAGAGCTGACTAAAGAGCACCTGCTTGAAGTCCTTGATCCTCCGAGGTACGAAGAATGTGAGACTAGCAACAGGACTCCTAACAGTTGCCTCAACAAGCACCTGGAAACGCTTGAAATCTCCGGAGACTCAGAGAGTCGATGGTTCATGAAAAACGAGAAATTGTCCTTGCATATCCTGCTGAAGTGTCCGGCTCTGACCGGGTCAAAAAATTCGCACCTTGGGAACTATCTGTTGGCCCCAGATAATGTAAGAAAGTTTAGCCCAGAAAAATCTGTTCTTTTGTGAAAAGCAGGCTTTCTTGGGTAAACCATGGATAGTGGGTATGCAATGAGCTCAGCAAGGTTGCCTACGTACATGGGAATTGTCCTGCCTGCACTTGTACATTCATTCATTCAAATTTTATATTTTATCTCTTCAGCCTAGAGTATATGTAAATATATAATTACTTTACTGAAACATTTAAGTAAATAAAAAGTTTTAGCTTAAAGAATGGTACTATATCTGCTTTATGTACGAAAAGTTTCCTGGACTGATTAAACAAAATAACAAGACTAAAAATTTTAAATTAATCCTTGTTGGATATATTTTAATATGTATTTTATTTGTTCTTAATAAATATTTATTTTACTTTATCATTTTGTCTTGCTATTATTTCTAAAAAATATTTGTCAGGTATTTGATTGTTTGTGATATCGCCAATTTAAACCAACTGGACAAAATTAAAATAAAATCTAAACAGAACGTTGACGCCCATCCCACTCAACAGTAATTAATTTGTCTCTACTGAATAATTAAAATTTTCAGTTTCTACCTCGCTCAAACCGCAAGCACATTATATTTGCTTTAATTTTCACCTTTTCCAAGCTACATTTGCGTATATACTTCTACACAAAATCGTAATAAAAAAGTACTATTATTATATTTTAAGAAGCTTTTATTTAACTTCACACGTGTTTCTTAGTTGTATGAATGTTCGGCACAAATTTTGAACTTCTGTAAATTTGGTATTCGTTCGTTGGTAGGAGGTTGCTAAGAGGGGTAGGAGGGACATATTATATTTAAAAATTCAAATATTCCTAACTCTTGAATGAAATCAACTACGAATATACAGTTTTCAGTTTTATATTCCACTAAAGATTTGGTGGTGAAAACTACGTTGATGGTGTGGTGGTTAAATTAAGGGGATGAGAGGGGGTTAATATAATTAAAAATTTAAAACTCTTCTCCCAAAGCTCCT
This sequence comes from Oxystoma pomonae, assembly GCA_963921995.1. Classification (NCBI taxonomy): domain Eukaryota; kingdom Metazoa; phylum Arthropoda; class Insecta; order Coleoptera; family Brentidae; genus Oxystoma; species Oxystoma pomonae. The sequence continues at coordinate 59,113,492 of OY998167.1, forward strand.
AGGAATGTGCAGTTCTTAGTTTTATGTTTCACTAAATATTTTGTTATTTTGAAAATAAACATTTAGGATGGCCGGTTAAGGGAGTAGGAAGGGATTAATATATTGGAAAATTTGACAGTTCCCTTCCCTCTCTGATGAGGAGTGAATGGGGTTGAATCATTGAGGTATCTTCGATTGCATTTAAAAAAAAATATTATAGGGGTTTTTGAGATCGAGAGACCTAAATTTTTGATTAGATTTTAAAATTTATGATGTTGTCCGTTCGTCTCTTTTCAGCAATTGGGAGAGGGGTATCTAAATAAGTTTGATTTTGTCCCAATGGGTGTACAGGGGTAGGGGTTTTTGTTATAGAACATTACGGATTTGCGATAAAATGTTAAAAACTATGAAGTTACCAGCGCCCCCCTTTTCGAATTGGTTCGATTAATTTCCATTATAAAAATTATAAAGGGCCATCTTACCTCTCTTTAAGGGGGTAAAGGGGAGTACCATTTAACTACGATCGATTTCGTTTAAAATGCCAAGTTATTCAATTCAGATTTGGTACCGACGCAACGATAGATTATTATCCAAAATGCATGGGAACCTAAAAACTTCAAAATAAAGTTAAATAAGAAATATTTTTAATTAGTAAGCTTTTACTCAAGCCACTAAAAAGTTAAAAACAATTTTTCGGCTTTCTCATATCATAATTAAAGCGATACGCGCGTATTAAATTTTAAGTTTTAACCCTTATTAGGAGAGAAAATTATAATAAAAAGGCATTCATCACAAGTTTTATACTAATTTTGGTGCTTACTAAACTAAGAAATTATTTTTAACTTTTTAGTTCCTTTTATTAAAGCTTCTTTTTAAAAAACGTTTTTTACTTAAATTTATTTTTAATCTATACTCCCAAGGAAAAGATTTTTTCTTACCTTGTGATACCTCGTTGGAAAGCCTAAAGAAATCTTACTTTAAGGGCGCCAAAATTTTTGACAATATACAATATTTACATAGCAGATAAAAAATGCAACAGAATTTAAAATTTTTCATTTTATCAAGGTCTAGGTTACACTATATTTTTTTATCAAATTTCATCCAAATTAATTAGGATGTTTTTATGGGTGTTCCAAATTCAATGCTCACCATGGGGATCTCCTAAACGGTAGGAAATACGAAAAGTTTTAAATTAGGGCCAAGTTGCGCAATTTACCGATGACAGTATAACTTAATAGACACTTAAAGTAAATTTTTCAACGCATCCGTATCGGTATCCCTAACGCGTTCGAAATAAAGCCAAAATACACATATTTTTGACTTGATGTTTCGAAAGATGCCCGCTTTTTGGAAGGTGGCGATGACAGAACTGCTAATTGAAATAGTTGCGTACGTTCGTGGGTCCGTAACGATATGTACATCCTTCCGTAAGCAACGAGATTCTGTCATCCCGTCAAAGAAGCAGACATCGTTCGAAACATAGCATGAGCAAGTCAAAAATGTAGTGTATTTTCACTTTGTTTCGAACGCGTTACGTATACCGCTACCTATGTAATGCGTTGAAATATTTACTTTAAGTGTCTACTGACTATTGGGTTTAGCAAAAATTGTTCGGAAACAAGATTTGTTTTGTATTAAAAACTTAGTAAAATGAGCTTTAAATAATTAAAATCGGTCCTTTACGTACGGAGACAACTTAATTTACTTCTTGGCAGTAGAAAAAAAATGCTCAATTCTAATAGTTTAATTAGCTATAATCCAAACCAACAAAAGTTTGCTTTTAAAATATAAACAACAAAAAGTTTTTTAGACGCATTACGTTAAATTTATGCACTAAAATTTTTTCCTCGCTTGCTTCTGTTAAACGTTAAACTATAAGAAGTCTAAAACGTTTTTTGGTTTTTAGTCAGAAACTGCTCAAGTTTCTGTGAAAGTTTGATTGTTTAGAAAATAAGAAGACAAGATTTTCACTTTTTCAAAATCATGTCCCCATTTTCGTGGATATTCCCATTTACAAATTGTCCACGAGATTAACTTTCTAAATAGACGACTGAAAATGACGTTTTACCGCAAACAAATGCAACAAAAGATTTTTCAACGTTGGGTTAAAGCAAAATTTACAGTTTTGATATTTGACACAATCATCAGCAAAATTACAACAGCTATTTACGTTACTGGACCGAAAACGTAAACTTTATAGGAAAACACAGGAAATTTGCAGAGCCGTAGGCGAGTCCTGTAGACCTGCGAAGACTTGTAAAATCAATTTTCGGTAGTGTATCGTAGGTATTTTTTTTAAAACGAAGACGTAAAAAAACGTTATTATAAAATATGGACGAAACTTACCTCAAACCATAAAAATGACGTTGGTGTCGAGAAGAGAAAACATTGTTGGAAAGTACAGTCTTGGTACATGAAATGAACGTGGAGATCGCCTTTTCCAGTTCTGTCAGGAAAGGGATTTTGTCGTGTCAAATACTTTCTTTAAGCTTCCAGCTAGACGCCTTTATACTTGGACTTCTAAATTCGACAAACCTGAGAGTATCATTAGAAACCAAATGGACTTTATACTAATCAATAAACGATTTAGAAACTGTATTAAATCTGCAAAAATTTACCCTGGCTCAGACGTAGGCTCGGATCACAATCCAGTTGTGGCGAAATTTAAATTTACAAACCCAGATCCAGGTTGGACGAACTTCGAGATAACATGGTAGCAACTAAACTTAAAGTCGAACTTAATAAAAAGCTTAAAGATATTAATTAGTCTAGCGAGCAAGATGCAGAAATGGTTTGGACAAATGTTAAAAGTACCATAGTCGAAAGCACAACACTCTTAGGCAAGTATAAAACAAGAAACAAAAAAAAGAAAGTTTGGATGACCGATGAAATCCTTGAGTTGATGGATAAAAAACGCACTAAAAAAGGCAGCGATCAGTACCATGAAATCAATAGAGAGATACAAAACAAGATAAGGTCAGTTAAAAAAGACTGGATAACACAGCAATGTCAAAAAATAGAAGATCTAGATGCTAAACGTGACACTTTCAATTTACTCAAACGCACAAAGGAAGCAACCGGATTATTTAATAAAAGACAAGCTGAAATCCTTGTGGACAATCAGGGAAAAATCATATCGGATACCGAAGAAAAACTGAAAGAATGGTGTAGCTATATAGAACATCTCTTGACCGATAACCGATCCGAACAGCAAGAAGAATTCTCAAACCAAGGCATAGATATAACACAAGAGGAAGTACAACACGCAATATCTTCAGCTAAAAACAGAAAAGCGGTAGGGCAAGACGAAGTATATACTGAAGTTTTAAAGCTAATAAAAAACGAAGATTTGGTAAATACGCTGGACAAAATTCTTAACTTGATTTATCATATCGGTAAAATCCCTGCTGACTGGCTAAAATCAACCTTTGGTACACTGCCTAAAAAACATTCAGCAAAGAAGTGTAGTGATTACCGCCTAATGAGCGTAATGAGCCATATGTTAAAAATATTTCTAAAGATTATCCATAAAAGAATTTATGGAAAATGCCAATCCTTTATGGGCGACACGCAGTTTGGATTTCGTGATGGTTTTAGCACAAGAGAGGCCCTGTTTGGCATTCAAGTCTTAGTTTAGCGGTCTAGGTATGTGTCGGTGCCAGTATATGCCTGTTTCATAGATTATGAGAAAGCATTTGATTGAGTCCAACATGAAAAGCTCATAGAATCGCTAAAAGAAGTCGGTCTAGATGACCGAGATCTAAAGATAATCTATACTGGAATCAGACTGCTCAGATAGAGGTTGATGGCCAACTATCCGAAGAAGTCCAAATAAAAAGAGGTGTGCGCCAAGGTTGTATATTATCTCCGCTGTTATTTACCTATCGTAACCAAATAATAGAGAATGCACTACATAACTGCGAAGAGGGTCTGACAATAAACGGCATAAAAATCACCAACCTACGATATGCCGATGACACTGTCATAACAGCAGACACGCTGGAAGGTCTGCAAGAGTTGTTGAATCACATTGCTGCCAATAGTTGCCAAATAGATGGTCATGTCGAAGAAAAAAAACATCATAGGAATGTTAGAAGTAAATGGATTCATACAAATGGGTTGCCTCCTCACAAGAAGTTCGTGCAAGAATTGAACAGGACAGATCATCTTTTATCAAAATGAAATCGGTGTAGTCTTAATACGACTCTCCGAATTCGTGTGCTTTGGTGTTGTATTTTAGCATCTTATATTATGGCATGGAAGCAAGGACACTGATTGATTGATGTGTAAAAAGTTAGAGGCATTCGAGATGTGGTGTTATCGTAGAATACTTGGATGGAGTAACTAATCTGGAGGTTTTGCTTAGAATGAATAAAGATCTTGAAGTTTCATTTACCATATAAAAACGAAAACTTGAATATTTTGACTATATTTTGAGAAATGACAACTATAAACTTTTAAAATTGATAATAGAAGGCAAAATTAAAGGCAGAAGAGGTCCGGGTCGTAGACGAATATCATGGCCTAAAAATCTTAGGTGTTAGTACTACGACACTTTTCCTAAAATCAGTGGACAGGATACAAATCGCTCTGTTGATAGCCAACGTTCGAAGAGAGCATGGCACTTGAAAAAGAAGTCGCTTTTTAGATTTTTTTGACAACAAATTAAATGGCACTCGTAAAGTTAGTGTGTAATTTTCTTTTTGATTTTTACTCATTTTAAAATAAGTTTGACTTTCAAAATTTAATCAATTAAGATTTAAGTAATCAAAATCGTACTATTGGGTACGGATATATACCTAAACAAAAAATATGGCCATATAGACGCCATTTTTTTAGCATTATTCTATAGTTCATAAAAAATATTTATTTATCTTGAAAAAGTTACAAATCCCTTAATTAGCTACTTCAAAGAACGATACATACTTAACGAACAAAATAAATTTAAAACTGGAATATCTTAATTATATTATCACTTAAACTAAAACACGCTAGGGGCGTGGGCATAGTAGGATACGCAGATGATCTAATGGTAATAGTCAGGGCTGACACATGGATAGACTGCAAACAAAAATTGGATTACTTTATCACACAAGCTCTAACGGGACATGGATCTTTTAGGACATACAGAAAGCGAATACGGAAAACGGACGACGTATGTCGGTACTGTCAAAGAATAGATGAAGCAGAACATACGTCAATTTACTGTCCAAAATTTGAGAACTGTCGCCAAGCAACAAGACACGATCTACAGATAAAGAATATGACCATAGGGAACCTCTTTAAAGAAATGATACAAGACGTAGACAAGTGGAACCAGGAACATGATTTTATAAGAACGATTTAAAAATTAAACACGAAGAAGAACGCACCCAAGAGACCAAAACAGTGAACGGCGAAATAGTGACTTTATATTCCTGAGAATGGGGTTTAGTCCGTAGGCGTCCTCAAGACAGGATGAAATGGGCGCATTTGGTAGACCACCAGAGATCGGTGTCTATGAAGATTTCTTGTGGCTATAAAAAAAAGCTTGAAAAACCAAATGAAGTGAGCTTTACAATTTAATATACTAAAAGAAAAAAATCAAGGCATTTGCCGACTATTTTTAAATATGGCGGTATGGCGGTCAAACGACCACTTGGCATAGTCCAGCGCCTAAACTGAAATTAGTTTTAGAGAAAGTTGCGTTTAAATTGCCAAGAATTTTGTTTGTATAAAAATAAGAAAAACAGTAGTTAATCATTAATTATATGTTGTTATTAAAGTACATTTTTAGATTTTGCTGAAAAAATTATAAAAAAAATGTTTTTTCTTTAAATTTTTTTCTTCTCTTATTACTAGATTTTGGAATTATTCCCATGTGGGTATTGGCATCTAAAGGGGCTTGAAAATAAGATACTACTTGACCCTATTGGTGGCAAAACTCCTCGGAAGGCGGATTTTTTGAAAAAAAAATGGCAAATGATCTTTAATGAAAAACAAAATTGACAAGACTCAGGGTTTTTCTGATTTGTTCAAAAAACTCCTGGAAACAATGTTTTTTTTTGCTCCATGGTAAATTGAAAGGCAAATATCTCGAAAAAAATTTTTTGAATTATAAAGTATTAAACATTTTTGTAAAGGTATTTGAAAGGCCTTTAAAACAAGGTATCACCTGACCCACTTTCCTTACTTAAATTATAGTGCTTGATACGGGTGTATCCTACAAAAATTCCTATATTTCCAAAAAGTGTCCTCCTTGAACAACAAATCGAGGATTTTGAGGTTGTTTTCGAAATTGTACTTTAAATACTCAAAAAAACATCTGTTTCGTTTTTGTTGTAAAACCCTGTATAATTAACAAATCGCGCACTCTCATTAGATTTTGTGATCAAAATTTATTTTGTAAGTTTTCCCTGCTTTTTGGGGATTTTTTGATAAAGACATAAAAGAAAAATTCTGTCTACACCTCGCAGATAAACTGTGCATTTTTACTTGGGTTTTCAAATCACCCACTGCGCTCGTTAGTTAAACCCACGCTTTTAAAAAAATCACTATTTTTTAGCCGCCATTTGTAAAAACTACTATTTTAACTGAATGTGACTTCAAAAATAAATTTTTATAAAAAAACTTTTAAATAACAAGCTTTTATTAAATGCACTCAAAAGTAGAAAATATTTTTTTATCTTTCTTATACCATAATGAAAGCGATGGGCGCAAATTAAAAATTTAAACTTTAGGTATCGTATATCGGTTACATCGACGATTCACCTAAGAAACATTTGTATTGCTCTATAACCTAAGGACATTTTCAAAGGCTTGGAAAGCATGGCTATCTCATCCGTTCTCAGCTTCTTTAGATGAAAGCATTTAGTTCTTGTTTTGTAGTTCTCTCTTTGTCACCGTAAAGTTAAAATTTTTAATTTTCGCCCATCGCTTTTATTATGGTATACCAAAGATAAAAAATTATTTTAAAAGTTTTTTTTTTTTAGATTTGTACCCTAAATTGTCCATTTTGAATCCGCTATATTGAAATTTTCAAATCTGATCAAAAATTCATATCCCCTTCCCGAAAAACCCTGTATGCCAATTTTGATTTAATTCGAACAAACTAAATCTTTTCCCCCTCCACTTCCCTCGTTAGAGAGAAATGTGTACCTAACAATATCATATTATTGTATTGTCGCCGGAACTAGAAACGCATACCAAATTTGAACACACACACTTAATTTTAAGATTTCTACCCTTAATCATCCATATTGAAACCGCCATATTGAAATTTTCAAATCTGATCAAAAATTCATAATACTCCTCCTTAAAAACCTCTGTATGCCAATTTTGATTGAAATCGAACAACCTAAATCATTTACTCCCTCCACTTCCCTTGTTAGAGGAAGGTGGGACCTTAGAATACCATATTATTGTATTTTCACCGGAACTATAAACGCATACCAAATTTGACCACAATCGGATGTGGATAAGTCAGTTAAAATTGATTAGCAAATCATGACCGAAAATCGTTCATCTTGAATCTGCCATATTGAGTTTTAAAATCTGATCAAAAATTCGTATTCCTTATCCCCAAAAGCCCTGGTATACCAATTTTGATTGAAATCGGACAAACTTAGTTGTCTTCCTCCCTTTACTCCTCTCGTAGGGGAGACAGGTGCCTAATAATGAAATATTATTGTATCGTCACCGGAACTATAAATGCATGCCAAATTTGAAGCCAATCGGATGTTTATAAGTTAGTTAAAATTGGTTAGCAAAAGATGTCCAAAAAAAAAAGAAATTCCTTATCTCCATCCCTAAGTGCCCCAACTTACCAAATTTCAATTGAAATTAAGTTGCAAGATTCCACCCGAACAGATACATTGCAATTCTTGTAAAAAAAGACGAAGTTCTAAGTTTGACGCGTATTTTTTTTAGATGTTTGTTTCAGCATAGTTTTTAAACGGCGCCAACTCCACCCGAAACAAGTCGACTCCCAAATAGAAGAGCTAAGGGGATTTCTAATTTTATCTATCTAATACTGAAAAAATCTAAATTAGCTACCAGATAGCTCAACAGATTTTGCTGTCCCATTCCCTTCCCACCCCTTTCAAGGCAATGCTAAAACCATCTATTATATATTAAAAAACTATTAAAATAGCCACAAAGGTACATTAGGAAAGCCTTTTACACCACTAAATATTTAAAAAAATGATGGACCTGATCTTATAATGAATAGGGTTTAATCCATAAATGAGCTATTAACGAATGGACGAAAAACAACCACCTAGAATTGGCTCCAGAAAAAAAAAGAAGCCGTTATACTAAGCGAAAAAAGAGACTGGCAAAACATTGTGTTTCCACCAAATGGAGTCCTCGTAAAACCGGAAAAGAGCCTACGATATCTTGGCATCCACTTCAGTGAAAACGTAAAAAGGGAAATAAAAGACTAGCTGAACTACAAAGACTTATGTCCAACATAATCGGGCCCAGTACGAGCAAGAGGAAGTTGGTATAAAGTGTAATCCCTTCAATCTTAACATATGGTGCAGAATAAGAATGCAATGGAAAGCTTTACTAAGAGTAGCCTGCGGCTACCGAACGATATCAATGGAACACTGTGCAGAAAAAAAGAAACTGCAAAAGAAAAAACACTGGCAAGCAAAATGGGACCGAAATACCGAAAAAGACAATGGACGAAAATAATTTATTCCCGACATTAAAACATGGATAGACTGCAAACACAAAAAAATGGGTTGCTATATGACACAAGCTCTAACGGGACATGGATCTTATACACACAAAGCGAATTGGAAAAACTGACGACATATGTCGGTACTGTCAAAGAATAGATGATAGAACATACGTTAATTTACTGTCCAAGAATTGAGAACTACCGCCAAACAACAAGACACATAGAGAATATGATATAGCAAACCTATTCAAAGAAATGATACAATACGTAGCTAAATGGACCAGTGAAATGAAATGATAAGGACGATTCTAAAAGATTCTAAAATACGAACGCACCTAAGAGACCAAAACAGTGAAAGGCAAAATAGTGACGTTATATTCCTGAGAATGGTTCCGCTATTTCGACCAAATCTACAGTGAAGGGTATTAGTCCATAGGCGTCCTTAAGAGAGAATGAATCGGGCACATTCGGTGGACTACCAGAGGCCGGTATCTATGAAGATTTCTCGTCGCTAAAAAAACTATTTTTTCCTATTTTGGAACCCCCCTCTTTTTGTCACGCTTCGCCATTTTCTTAATTACCGCCCAATTTAATTACCTCACGCTAGCATAACACCCCCCCCCCTCCAATAAAAAATAAATGTGATATTTTACTATATAACACAGGTATAATTCTACTAAACTGTAGGACCAAAAATAAATTTAAAAGATTTTTAATCAATTCCGATTACAAGGTGGGGAGTGCAATCGCGCATCTTTTTTAGCTTACTCGATACACCCTCATTTTAAATATTTCACAGAAAACGTGAAAAAGGTCAACATTTTTAGGTTAAATTTCAAAAATTTCACCTGCGGCGCCCTAACGCTAATATTTTTAGATTTTTTTGTTCAAACAATTTTAGGCAAAAACGGTTAAAAGATTGCATTTTTTTGTTGTCTTTACTTAAAACTAAACATTACATTTCTGCAAATTTACGTCTCGGGCACTAAGTGAAAATGTAAAGATAAAGTTCATAATATTTAAAAATAACTTAGCCCGCGGTGCTTTTAATTGAAAATTGATGAATAATTTAACAATTTTTTGACATTTTTGCCTCTATTGTGATTTTAAGTAAAAACTACTGCATAATTTTAGGTGAAAAAAATTAAATATTTTCTGAAATTCTGAAAAATTCTAAATTAGCTCCGAGATGGCTCCACCCATTTTTATAAATATTTTGTATTCAATTCAATAGAGCTCCAATTTTCTTCTGTTTTATGTAAAAAGCATCTCTTTCCTACCCCTTTCACGGCAATGCTAAAACAATCTATAATATATTATAAAAATATTAAAATAGCCACAAAGGTACATTAGGAAAATTTTTTACACCACTAAAAATTTTAAAAAAGATTTACCTGATCTTATAATGAAAATTGGTAACCCATAAATGGCGTGACGCTATTTTTATTTATTTTTGACCCCCCTTCTTTTGTCACGCTTCGTCATTTTCTTAATTAACTCCCAATTTAATTACGTCACGCTAGCATAACAACTCCCTCCCCAATAAAAAATTAATGTAATATTTTATTCTATAATGTAGGTATAATTCTACCAAACTGTAGGAATACAAATAAATGTAAAATATTTTTAATCAGTGGCGATCACAAAAGGAGGTGCTATCGCGCGGGATATATATGTACCATAACATGTACACTTGTGTTAAAAAAAACGGAGGCATTACATACCCAAATGTTAAATACGTGTCCCCTTTTTTTATGAACAGATGTGTACCTACATGTTAAGAATTATTTATTGAATTAAAATTGTGAAGATTTGTGAATATGTGATTAAAAATTAAGGCGCTTATACTCATAGGAAAGCCCAACATTTACAATATGGCATTGTGATGTCACGTGGGTACACAATTTTTTTTTATTGTTTGGTGTTTTTTCTTTGCTTTTAATACTTTTTTGCAATTTCTTATTTTTCACAACAAAGTATATTTAAATTCATATTTAATTAAGATCGTCCTTGTCTCAAAAGGCACTTGAGGGTCTCTCCGGCACACACTGTCTAATAAGTTTTTGCAATTTTTTACATAAATCTTAACAAAATAAACAAAAATTAAAAAAAACAAATGACGTTACCATTTGGTTAATAAAAAGCGTTTTATAGTACCCAGGTGAAGTTTCAATAGGACGGCCAGTCAAATGTTGGACTCACCTGAGAGTATGGGCGCCTTGAATCCAAGTAAGGTGTTTCTCCATGTTTTAAAAAGCAAACCAGAGAATTTGCACAATTGCAGGTAATGATAAAAAAGTTATAAAAATAATAGGTTTGTAAAAACAATACGTGTAGATACACAACTTTCAGCGCAATGTGGCATCGTCGCCAAATTGTTTACCTTATGTCTGATGGCAACTGTGGTAAATATAATATCTCTTTTTTAGTTATACCTTTATGGTAGGTAGGAAGGTTCCTTCGAAACAGAGGGCCATCGAGTAAGGACGGTGAGGTTTGACCATGGTCAGGTAGGTTTCGACTAACTTGTAATAGCTTCAAGGCCTGTTACTGATCAAAATTAGATTCTAGGTATAAGAGAACGATCATACCCTGACAAGTGACCACTTCTATTAAAATCCAAAGTTCCGTATTTTGGGACTGGCTATAAGTATCCACATCGCATAAAAATCGGTCAAACGGCGTCCTACCCTGAAAGACGGTCAAGTTTGCTCTAGCATGCGCATTAGCGAATGAAATATCGACCGGGCGCATGGTGGCTTCGTCCAATAGCGTGCTCTAACATAGTACTTTTTTACACGAGCTTTTCTAAAAATTCCCAGCTTCTGGGTCTTACAGAGAGTACGGATTCGCTCAAAAATTGTTGTTTGAGGCAGCTCTGCGCTTGCCTATAATAGTTTGGCGACTAGTCTCGTCACTGATTTTAAGAGTGTTTATTGGTTGAAATGACTTTTCTTCTCTCAAGCGAGCGATCCCATCCTACGAAACTCAGAATCGACAGCCTGCTCGCACCGAAGTTTTTCTGATTTCATTAGGGAACCAATTTCAACTTTTCTTTTGTAAATTATTTTTTTGTGTTACATCCAAGTAACGAAAAAATGCCAATTAAAGATTTAAGTTGGCTCCGAAAAAAACTATATTATTTGTTTTAAAATTTATGGACATAAAATTAATATATAGAAATACATATATATATATATATACATATATTTTTAATTTACCAAAAGCAATTAATTACCACACTTTTATTAGTGAATCAGAATTTAGACATTCATTTTGCGCTTCCTAGCCTGCCTTTTGAAAAAGAATTTGGGCATCCCTCGTAATAATCCAGCAGTAGTCGGCTAAAACCTTAGAGTTCCATTTTATCCGATTCCTTCTTGCCATGTTTAAATATCTTGGTAGAACCTGTCACTGTGCTGGTCACTTACAGCATCACAATTTTCCCAAAGGTAATCCAGATGAGAATCCAAGATATGAATTTTTGACGAAATGGATGTAATCCAGGTTTTGGTAACACAAAAGCTTTTTATAGTTTTCTGCTCGAGTGTTTCTCAAAAAATTTGTTAAATTTTAAATGCATTCCAGCGTCTTTTTCCTCTCCTTTCAGTATGGAATCGATTGCGCATCCCCAAAAAGTTTCCGAATCTGAGGACCCACAAATATTCTTACTTTAATTTTAGCGTCACTGATGGGTAGGGGATTTTTCTTTTAAATAACTAAAAGTGTGACCTTCTTTGTCCATGGCCTTCGCCAAATGTTTCTTAAGTCCTGATTTTATATAAAGTGGCAGTAGTAAAATATTTTATGGAGGAACTAATGGCGCGCTGGTTTTTCCTGGCTCAAAAGAGTTTCTTGGTTTACTAAAATTTAAAGAAACCAAAACAAAATTCACTTTCTGAGAATAATTCCTAACAATATTACATAAAAATGTAAATATTAATTTAGGATTCATAGAGTATTTAAACACCTTATGAAGTAGAATTGTTATAATAAATCCAGGCATTTCCCATTTAATGGTCGAATTTTTCCATACATTGCTGGGTAATTACCATCATTAGCATGGATATATAAAACCGGAGCTAACTAATCAGCATCATAAAATAAGTAAGGTTTTGCTACTTTGTTCTAGAAAACATTTTTGCTTTTCCCCATTGATTTTCGGAACACAATACCTTGCTTACTAAATAGGGTAACCAGGCGGTTAAGTGCAAATTTGAAATTCATCTCGTTTATATTTTAATTAAAAATTTTCAACGCACAGCATATACGTAATCACGCCAAGTAAACAATACAAACTCGGAAGCGTGATGACTTTTTGTGTGGGTTTTATTAAACAGATATTAGATTTTATTTTTGGATGTTCTCGGACGTAAATACTACGTTTACTAGGAATTATTAAATATACAATTAATGGCAGCATTTTGATATATTCCCTTTGATAATATAACCGCTATTAGATAGATAGATAGATAGATCCTGTAATAGTAATAAACGATCTTCCTGCCCTCAGCCCTGCTCTCAGGCTATGATGATCAAATCTCATTTAACGATACACCCTGAGCCTTTTGGCCCTTCCCTGCTCTCAGTCTACTTTATCAAAGGTATTTCTTTATAAATTAAAAACACAAACATACATTTTCACTACGTTAACTCTTTTAAAGAATGACGATGATGAAGGTTGAAACTCGTCCCTAAAATTTAGATGGGGAACACGGATAAAGTGGCATCTTATTGTGTGGAGAGCTAGGACAACGTTTTCTTATTTTACCCTTTCTTAATGGCTTCCTTAAGGAGAAAGGCTTTATAAAACTTACAAAATGCCTTCGGTGCAAGACGTTGAGAAGATTTGACTCCGCGAAAAATCCCTCACTCACGATTAATAGCACGAGCATGTACCTGGCATGACTCTCCTACTTTTTAGATTAATAATTTGTTGCCAACATAAAAAATTGGCTTTAAGGTGATATATTAGTTTTTTTTATGTAAGAACAACATATCCGATGAAAAGTATTTAGCTAAAAAATAAAACCACGAAAATCTTTTAACCTCCCTTTGTATTTTGAGATATGCTCCAGTGCACATAATTTTTATGTTGGCAGAGAAAAAAAAACAAGAAAAAGCCCAAGTCGTAACTGTTTGAATAAAAATAACAGTTTCTATTTCGTGTATAGTAGACTGTAGACACGTTGTGGCAGTGAACCATAAAGTTTAAACTTGGTTGGCTCCGCCCTTTCACAGTTAAAATCTGTTACCTCCGAAGAGTGTGGATTTCCAAATATCCTTGATGGTAACGCTTGTTTGAGAAAATATATTCTGGTTCCTCAGGATGAATTCTGTTTCTTTGAATTTTCGCCTGAATAGATTTTCCTTCTTAGCGACGATTTTTGCCTCTTTTCATTCCATATGATGTTGATTTTTCCAGCAAAGTTGAGCCATTTTCGATCCAGTTGGGTCCCCTTATGAAGGTTTATGTTGGTGTTCTGTAAGTCGAACTTCCCTAGCGATATACCGCAAACCAACTCGTTAGTGAAGGGGCCTGTGTAAGTCCGTGGAATTTTTAATGAAGGAGTTTTGTGATTATGTTGATCAATCAAACTTCAAACTGCATCAATCTCTAAGGATCGAATTTAGTATATATGCTCAACAGTTTGAGGTACATTTGAAGCAAATGGCTCAAATCCACGTTCTCGAATTATATTAAATCAATTATAATCGTGCCCCGGTTACGTTGTTATGATTTTTGGCGACCATATTAAAATATGACGTCATCATATCAACCCCTTCTACACGGATGCGAACAAAACACCCAGTAACACTTGATTTTGTGACTAAAAAGCTATCAATCCCACATAGTCGCAAAACTCCTTCACTAAAAATCCCACGGGATAGAAATTATCGACATATGCCCCTACACTAATCGGAGAAACCAGCCGACCTATGGAAGTAGCTCAATATTGCTGGGAAAACTGAGCTAGATTTGGATCTAATTAATAATCCTAAACAACTTTGGAGCTTCAATAGAAAAAACGTTAGCAAGATACCAAATGAGATGAGTTGGAACAATAACTCAGCAAATAGTGGAAAGGACATAAACGATTTGTTTAAATCTTATTTTTCTAGCATTTTCGAGCCAGAAAAATACAAATTTGGCTATTCTTCAGTACCTTTATCCGAAAATAATAATCACCTTCACAATATCACTTTAACTAAACCTTAAGTGAAACAGGCGCTTCTAGCGTTAGACGCTAATAAGGAGGTGGGCCCAGACAAAGTTCCTGCAATATTTTTGAAAAAAACCACCAATGTAATATGTGAACCTTTCGTCTTAATTTATAATCAGTCTCTTGCGGTTGGCAAATTTCCGACCTGTTGGAAATCAGCCATGATCGTTCCAATATCCAAAAGTGGCTCCAAAAAGGAATTTGATAATTACAGGCCCATTAGTAAATTATCAGCAGTCGCTAAGTTATTTGAAAAGCTGATATACGAATACCTATTCAACTTGGTAAAAAATATTATTGTTGTTGAGCAACATGGTTTTTTTAAAGGAGTTCAGTTGACATAAATCTTTTCACTTTTACGAACTATCTACATGAAAGCATGGACAGGCAGATCCAGGTCGATGTCATCTACACCGACTTCAGCAAAACCTTTGATAAAATAAGTCACAATATCTTTCTTAGAACAGCCGCTGAGGTCGGTGTTAATGGTATATTCCTGAAATGGCTTGCATCCTACATAAAAGATTGGAAATTACATGTTTCTCTTCAGGGCTTTCAGTCTGAACCTTTTATCCGCTCTTTCAGTGTCCCACAAAGGTCCCATCTGGGCTCTTTATTATTTGTGATATATATCAATAAAATAAAAACTTGTTTTCAATATTCTGATCCTGATAAATTCGGATGATCTGAAATTCTACAAAATGGTCGAAAGTTTAGAAGACAGTCAGAAAATTCAAAGTGATCTTTATCGCCTGAAGCCCTTCTGTGACGAAAATAGCCTTTTTTTTAAACGCCAAAAAATGTCAATCAATATCATTCACTAGAAATAAACAAATAATAAATTTTTACCACAAAATAAATAACATCACTCTTTCTAAAGTCGATGACATAAGAGATTTAGGCATCACTATTGACTCAAGATTAATTTTTTACATCCACATAGATCTAGTAGCATCCCAAGCTTCCAGGCTCTTAGCTTAGATTTTCAGAAAATGTTCTGAATTTTAAAAGTCATAACATGTCTCTACAACTCTTTTGTTCTCGGTAACCTATCTTTCGGTAGCATAATTTGGAATCCACAATACGATGTTTATACAGAACGAATCGAGCATATACAAAACAAATTTTCATTTAAAAGTGGAGATATGATCCAGACAGATAACTTCGAACTGGTTCAAAACCACTTTAATATTTTGTCTCTTTCCAATAGAAGAACACTGGGGGATATAATGTTCTTGTATAAAATAATTCATTCTCACTACAACGCCCCTCAAATTCTCGCCTTAATTAATTTTAATACACCTCAAGTTAACTTAGATCGAAGAAGCATTTTTAGTTCCTTTTAGGAGAACGAACTGTTTCCAAAACTCGCCTCTATGTAGACTATCCAAAATCGGTAATAAACTTTATAACTCAGTTGACTTTTTCGACATGACTTTAACTTCTTTTGAAAACAAAGTGCGATTGTCTTTGTTAAATGAATGATTAGTTTGTCTTTTTAGTATTGTTTCTAAATACTTTACTAGTTTATAATCACTAAGCTTTTTTTTTTGTTTTTTTGGTTCTTTTTGTTTTTTTTATGTATTAGGTAATTAGCTCATTTGTTTTATTATCTATTATTTAATATTGTTTATACTTTATTGGGTGTAAACCTATTGTATTCCTGATGGCCAATAAATAAATAAATAAATAAATGGCCAATAAATAAATAAAAAAAACAGAAAACATTGATAATTATTTATTATTACCGACTTTCTATGCACCATTTTAGAAAGAGGTTCGTAACTACGCCACTGTTTTAAAATTTTTGATGAACTTTGCAGGAACATACCAATCTATCCACCTGCCAAAAATATATTTTTTTTTTTTATTGAAACGTCATAAGATCGGAGAAAAAAACTAGGTATTAAAAAATATGTATCTATATGTAGAACCTTCAGAATTTTTGGTCAAATTACTACTTCGTTGCAAACATTTGCAACAATTTGTAATAATTCCAAATATTCTCGCATCCCCAAATGAATGACAGAAAACTAATGGCTTAAAAACATAACCTGCTTTAATGCTATTCATCACAAAATATTTTGTAATTCGCGAACACCAAGTTTTTCCTGATTGCACTGCAACATTTTGATAAGATTAATTAATAACGGCTAAGAATAATAAATTTGCCAACTTTTGTACACGTTTGCACGTCTCCATGGCAAAGCATCAATATGATTTCATTGACTTGGGATGCTTCATAGCCTACTTAACCATTTAATATATTTAAATTGGGAATATATTTGCAGTTTCATATTTTTTAATAATTCACTATTCTAAGGGGTTTCTGGCTCACAGTGCGTCGTGTATAAATAAAATATAGACAATGGAAGTCCGAAACACAGAGTTCATTTCAAACACATCATTGTCTCAAACATTCAAATAATTGTCTACCATCTTCGAATAACTGTATTTTTAGCTGTGCACCCAAATTGGCACAAAGGCAAAATTATATAGCAACGTGCTAGTATATTTTGTTTTATATGTTAAATCTAAATCTAGGCTGACTAAACAGGAATAAATTTTAGCACTTTTTTAACTTATACAGCTAAAACCAATGCAAAACGACAGTTGTAAATGTCGGGCCCTCTACCGTATATACAAATACCCTTTAAGCAAGAAGCCATTGCATTTATAATATCGATCGCGGTTAGGCTGTTAAGAAAATCCCGTTATTCCTGGATCGAACGCTCTAAAATTTCGGTTTTCATTGTATTATTTTACCGGTTTGTTAAAAACAAATAACTCACTTAACAAAACGGTTAACTTGCGCAAAAACGGAAAACACTCCTGTCAAAAATTATGAGCCGTCACGGTTACATTTATGTATTACAACTATTTAGTAAAAAAAAATTATAATCACTACGAAATATGCATGAACTAATTTTTTGTTATTTGAACGTGTCTTTTAACATTTATTTGGAAAATAATCTTTGAAAAAGTAAATATAACCTCAAAATAAAAATAAATAAAACAAAGTTGCTTGTTTTTAATTGCGTAGTTTGTTTTTTATATTTTTAAACTTAATATATATTGTCTTTAATTATAACAATAAATTACTAGATTTTTTTTTATCATAGAGTTAAATTAGTTTATTAAATTAGGTAAATATATAGTTTAACTATATTATAATATGTTACTACCTACATTTTATTAATTATTAAGTAGATTTATATGACAAACTTTTGACACAAAGTTTTTTTATTAGATTTAGCATGCTTTGTCAACAGAATTCTAAGTGTTCTTGACAATGAAGTACTGATTGAATTGAAAGAAGATTCCAAATCTTAACAAGTTTTATCAGCAAACGAGCTTTTGCACAATGATTTGTCCAACGGTAATCCCTTAATATGCCTATTTACGAATAGTAATTTAGTTATATAAACATCATCATTAATAGTTATTTTATATGTCTCCACAAATTTCTTATAATTCTTTTAAACAAGTCAGGAAAGTCAAATTTTAAACAATATTGCACGCATGTGCGAAAGCACAGGCAAAAATAATTGTGACAGAAAACACCAAAAGCATTATTGTTATTGTTTTCGCTGTGGAAAAGTTGTCGTTACAGCACACTGTGTCAATTGGACGAGCAATGCGTCAAGTTGCACCGTTTATACTGTTTCAAGGTCACGCAATTTCGAGTTTTGCATCAAATCCCCGCAATTTCTTACACCGTGCACCATGGGGATCTGACTTAAACGGTTGGACCCCGCTCACTTAGCATTGTCACTGGCTTTCGGTTGGAATGCGCTAAATGTTTGATATGTTGTAAATCTGAACTCCTTGATTAACGTTTACCTGGATCTCTTTTTGATGCGACCCACGATTTCAGAGATGTGTTGAAAGTTGGAGGTTTCAGATTTTAGAGATTTTTCACTAAAATCAGTTTTTTGCATATTTTGTTGTATTCGAGTATCTAGCTTGCTACTTCCAGTACACCAGTTTTTAGGTAGAAAACCAAACTGTTGAATGCAGCAATTATTCGTAAAATCGCTGATTAAAAAAGAACAAACTGTGAAATATTTTTTATTTATTGACATGTTATGGAAAAATCCTCAAAGAAAAAAAGAGGCAAACTACATATGTATAAGCTCATCACACTTTGTGAAAAACGCCCGTGAATCTGGAAAATGCTTGCCATGCAAGAGACCAAAAGGCTCAGCCGATTTTGACAAAAGTGTACCGCTGGAGTGCTCAATATTGGAAAAAACGTTGATCAGGGAGACAAATCTACAACATATCAAACGCCCAGCCCATTCCAACTGAAAGCCAGTGGCAATTGTAAGTGAGCGGGGTCCATTTATCCTGAGAATGCCCCAGAAAAGGAGAGCCTCAACTCTCCACTATATATTTCAGTAATTGTCTTACCCTTTAAGTTTTTGTGATACCTCTAAGTTGTTCTGTTGTAACATGTTGCTGAATTTTTCCAATGCTGCCGTCAAGGATTTAATTTGGCCGCTGTCTCAGTGGTTTCCGAGGCCAGGAATGCGGACCATCAGCCGCAAACTAAAATTATTATCTCTACTTTGTTTCCCAGCTTTCCCGTCCCAGCTACAGCTATATATACACACACACAGCCATACCTGTGCCAAACGTTTTATTAAACAGGATTTTAAACTAATTTGAAATTTTCGCTTAACGCTTTAATAATAGCGTTAGCTTGAATTTACGAGGTATGCACGAGCAACTGCGAGCTAAGCTATATAACGGAACGTTTTAAAGAGTTAAAGCAATGCCAAATAGGTATCTGTAAATTCAGAATGTCGTGTTAGTTATGCTTACGTATAGCCAACATGTTCAAAACAAAGAGAAAAGATATAACATTTTGGACGCGGACGTCCAGTTTTGATTATATACCTTAAAGTTAGGCTTTGTCCAATACGGATATGTTTGACCATAATAACTTGTAGTACGGACACTAGCGTATGTATACACCAATGTAAAAAATAATCAGTTATCTTTTAGCAAGTAGTTAAGCAGTCTAATTTCTATCCACCAACAACATTTGACCCCTAAACCAGTAGTTAAGTTAACTTGCGAATTTTGGCCAGTTAGATAATGGCGGTGCATTTTATTTATATTTGTGATTTAAAATAGGAGATAAGCTGTATGTACGTTGACCTGGACATCCTGGATATACTCATTTATGCGATGTTGCCAGAACGTCGTCAAAAATAACTAGTAATTTCGAAACTTCGCGAGAAAAGGTATTGGTGGATATGGTTAAAAAGTAAAGTAGCAGTTATCGTGAGTCATCAGTTTTTTAACACATGATTAGGGTGTTTATTGGTGGATATGGGCATAAGCCAATTACCAATGGTATTGGTATCTGTAAATCTATTAAGTGATCAAATCAACTAGGTGCACTTTTAACCTTTTGGCGAATGCGTGAGAGCACCCGCTAATCAAAATGACAGAGTTTTGCATTTTCTACAATTATCTTTTTTTTTTCACTAGACAGGAAAAACCGAGGGTGGCTCGGTCGTCAGGTTGTGTACATAAAATGCCCCGCCGAAATGCCTCAAAATATGCTTCAAAAGTGCATTACCGAGCCACACCCCCCCCCCTCGGGAGAAATACTGCGAGAGTATCAATAGGACTTTCGTATTTCCGCATGGCAACTAGAATTATCTTAACATACCCCCTTTATGTCAATAAATGAAATTGAATGCTGTCATTAATTTTCTATTTAATAACTTTAGATTACAATATTGCATCGTTGACAATTCTAATGGCAAAAATGTTGCCGAGTATATCAATGTCAGACTAATAAATCTCTATTGATTTAAAGGATATGTCATTAAAACAATTTCTAATTGCCATTCAGGAATATGGATAGTAACTTTTTTTTCTGTTTACGCTTTTATGTAGGTAGTTGCTATATTATAGTTATGGATAGGAGAGTGTGACGGGTATGCCAGATTAAGGCAGCAGACGTGGGGTGCCCCCACAATAGAAGAGGAGGAGCTACAGTCTCTAAAACGAGCTGACGTGCTGACCTTCGTAAGGAAGGCAGGAACGCCCGGAGAGAGAGAGGCATGATATGTAGAGGAAGTGGGAGCATAAGGGTGCTAGATGGGATATGGCAGAAAGGGCCCATGAAAAGGCCTAATTGCCAGGCCTGCGGGCCGCCCCTTACTACTACCACTATATTACTGGCTTTAAATATCTGTTCTCTATTAATTGAAATTTTTATCTTTATCCACTATTGGATCTAAAACACATTAAAATTGAATTTTTCCAGTGGCTAAATTATATATATATTTAGGATACCCGCGTGAAATATGTTTTTATTAGACTAAAACAACCAACTGTCAGTCTGCAGAAACGACATTCATCTTGTCGATCATCATTTTCATTCATTCATGAAATTCTTAAAACTTTCGTCTTTGTTGGAGCGGGTGACTAAATGACCTCACAGAATTTTAAATTAGTTAGCTTAATTTAACCCTAACACGTTTCGATCCTATTCAGATCATCTTCAAAGCGTACTAAAAGATTCACGTAAATAAATATAAATAAGAACCTAAAAATGGGTTTTAAAATTCATTGAACAATAAGGTTTTTACAGGGGCAGATACAGTCGATTTCAAAGGCAATAGATTTAGTAGATGTTGAGTTCTCTGTATCCGCTCTTGAGGTTTTTAATACATACAT
Organism: Oxystoma pomonae; assembly: GCA_963921995.1. Lineage (NCBI taxonomy): Eukaryota > Metazoa > Arthropoda > Insecta > Coleoptera > Brentidae > Oxystoma > Oxystoma pomonae. The sequence goes on from OY998167.1 coordinate 59,135,062, forward strand.
AACACCCGGTTCCCACCTACGAATTTTTCGTGAGTGCCCACCCACGCGTCACATTATGTCAATATGAAATGTTATGACAGACATGTGACGCGTGCTCGGGCACGCACGACAAATTTGTAGGTGGAAACCGGGTTTAAGTCAACATAAATTGATTGAAAACAAAAACGAAGCAACGTATTTGTAAAAGACGGTACTTTAATTATCAACAAGTAAATAGAACAACATTTTTTGGACCAAACAATATGCAAGTTTTAACTTTTGACTTGGTTAGATATTTCTTATTTTAATAGCAAAGGAGAATGAATTCTAATATTTATTTAATTTTAAAGAAAGCTGGTGTATTACGCTCTTTGAAGATTAATTATTACCAAAGAGAACGGATTCTAAATTAAATTCGTTTTCCTTTTTTTGTAACTTTTGCTGTAACTTTTTCTTTAGCAATTATCAAATCTCTTTTAAAATAAAAGAGTTATTTTAAACTTAGGGTCAGAAAAAGTGTTCTTTTTTATTGGTTCAAATTTCTTGAAATTCCTAATTCATACGTGTTTTTTTAGGGTTCTAAAAAGATTTTTGTTTCGATCGATTCATCATAAGAAATTTTCGTGACAATTTTTCTGCATAATGGTTGGTACGGCCATGATGGCTGTTTAAGGCTTAAAATATTTTATCATAATTTAATGGGTAACGTTTTTATTTGACTAATTTTTTCTATGTTTTTCACATTTTTCTACCATGATTTTGGTCCCATTTTAAAACTTTCTTTCCAAATATTCGATTTCTAGAATAAAACACTCACAGTTTTCAGTGTTTGTTTACCGTTCAAAAATAGTACTACCAAAAAACATTTTCTCTCTGTTAAAATAAAAAATATTTAAGGTTGTTGAAGAGAGACAACAGGCCATAAAAAAGTATTGGAACTAATTTAAGGATATCTGTTTTATAATCTGTCTGTCGCCTGGTGTCGTGCATATGATTTCTATTTTACCATTTTTATATAAAAAAAAACAGCACAAATTGTAATTGTTCAAAGCGTAAAGTGTGTAAGATATAAAGTGGTGTTTTTTCTTTTAGTCAATAGTTATTTATGTATCTAGGTCTTAAAGACAGCGTTTAATGCCTGCGCCGTGAAAATAAAGACCCGAGCCGATAGACGAGGGTTTTTACACGCTTACATACAATGTTTTATGCACAACCAGGTTTTTTAGGAGAAGAAATACTTCATGAATTATTCCACAAAAAAATTGTTGTTCTAAAGCTCGTCCCTAATATTTTGACAACACCCGAATCACTATCAGTAAGCGGGCGGCCAGTCTATTAGTGTCACTTTTTAATCAAGCAATCTGAAAAAAACATTGAATAATGCCCCTAGAAACACGTAGCCAAATAAACAAACTGAGCGTCACTTAAGAAGTTTCTTCGAAATTTTCCTACAAACTGCATTGTTTCCGAAATTTCAATGGATATCGAGGAACAGAGTTCACCAAGTCTCCCCAGGGAAATCGTGGATGCCGCTGAAGAGGCAAAGAAGGACCCTTTGCCGGCGAAATCCAGAAAACTTTACGAAAAGGTATAAAAGGACTATTTTTTGTGGTGTTCAGAGAAGAATATTGCTTAAAGTTGATGCCTAAACCTAAAAGGAGACACTTTGCTGGCGTACTTCAGCCAAAAGGCAAAACGAAATAAGCATATCACCTATAATTATGTAATTCGTTTATTTTTGTTCTTGAAATGAAAATTGAAAAAATAAAACAAAAGCTTGCTTTTCATTGCCGTTACATCTATGAAAAATTGGTGCTAGAGAGCACCGATAGTCCACCATACAATCAGTTATTTTATTTTGAAAGGAAATTAAAATATCTCGAAAACTGTAGCTTTCAAATATTTGAACCTTATAACAAAATTTTTGGGTAATATTTACGAATACCAAAATCTGAAAACCGCATATCAATAGCTGCTTTACTTCTAAAGTTATGATTTTGTTTTATATATATTTTAACGATTTTTTAAATAACTTGGAAACTAAAGGTCCTACGAATTTGGACTTTATAATAAAATTTGTATTCAATATTAATGGAAACTTCAATCTGAAAACCGTATATCGCTACTTGCTTTTGTTCCAAAGTTACAATTTTTTAAAATATTTTGTCCCCCTTTTCCCTTTTTCAATCCCCCGCCACTCTGCCCAAAATTTAATCAGTTTGTGGCAAGCCGATAGAGGATTTTTGCGCCACATTTCATTCAAATCGATTAATGCGTTCTTGAGTTATCGTGTATACGGACAGACAACAGACCGACCGACAGACTGACAGACAACTTTTTTTTTTCGTCGATTAAGGTGTTTTGGAACTTTATTGCTATGGTGACCTAAAAAACAGAAAACAAAACATTTAGGTAAAAAATCTCTTTGTTTTGACCGAACAAAATGCAAGCCAAACAGAAAAAGCAAAATTACTATCAAATCAAATATCAGCAAATATCACTTTAATGCCCACGGGCGTTAAGTGAGCTCTAGGGCGTTACAGTTCCACTTATCGCTCTAAAACGCGGGCGGTAAAACATATAAAATTAATTGAACAGGTATTTAACTAAATTATGTTTAGGTTCATCATGGCCGCACTATAAATGTTTTGACTAAAAACTGAAATCTGGAAAAACAATCATATTAAATGCTAGTTTAAGTCTTTTTTTACAACCATAAAACAAAAAAGGATAAAACAAAAACTTGGGATATTTCCACAACTACATCTTGAATCCAAACTAGCCTTGTTGGTGACAATCAAAAATTTCTTTAAGTGTAATTGTTTTCCTGTAAACACTGGCTTGTTTCAATCAAAGTGATTTCTAAGTCATTGACCAGTGAGGAGCGGTTTTGACCGCGGTTATTCGTTAGGATATGACGTAGATCACAATAACCATAACCCAACGGACTGTTCGGTTGGATGGAACATTCAACTTGACTGTTCTTCTCAGATATTTTTCCACACAAAACCTTGAATCACCTTTAAATCTGATATCCAAAGACATAACTCACCTTCAGATCAAGATTCCCATCGAAGTTCATGTTCAAAGCAAAGCACTAAAATAAATTTAAAAATCGCTGTTTGAAAATATACCTAACCTCTCCAAACCTAATGACCGGAACCATAACTCACCTCCCGAGCTCGGTCATCGTTAGTCAAGACCAAAAGTAAAACAGCTGATCAATGACGTCATAATTTCACCTATATTTCGAATTGAAAAGGGTCGTCCATTTGACTTGAATTACAAATGTGTTTATAATTATTAAAAATCTGGTAGGTTGCATGTGTTTCGCCTACATAGGCATCTTCAGACCTGGTATATAAAACGTCACAGTAGAGATTAACATTTAAAGAACATTACAGAAGTTTAAAAAATAAAAATAAAACATTTGCACAAAAAAAACGTTTTTTGTTTGTAAAGTATGTTTACAAACAAAACAAAAAGTTTTTTGTTGTAAAATGTAGAACGAGTCTCGTTTGTTTAAATTTTCTTTATTTTTATTTTTTAAACTTGTGTAATGTTCTTTAAATGTTAATCTCTACCGTGACGTTTTATATAACAGGTCTGAAGATGCCTATGTAGGCGAAACACGTGTAACCTACCACATTTTGTATAAATTTTGTATTTTGAGACTTTATCACTTTGAGTTTCCCAAGTTGAAGCATTCCCCTATTTTGATAATTATTGGTCAATGACTTATAAATCACTCAAATGACCTACAGTCGTAGATCTACTTGTGTATACAAAAACAAGTAACAAAATAGGCAGAGGAAGTTTTCCTTTCTAATGACTAGCTAGGGTGATCATACTCCGTAACTATGTAACGTAATTGCGTCGTAAAACCTCAAACTCTAATGTCAGATATAAATGCTACGATGACTGCAGGGGTTGTGTTACAAGTTTTAGAACTCAATTTTCGATTAGAAACTCAGAATAAATTGTTGGTAGGAATAGTGTGTAGTCAACTACCTAACTTAAAAATATAACAACGACAACAAAATATAGATTGGAAACTTTTGTATTACTTTATAATATATTTCATTTAAAACGTACAGGGTAATTCATTATATTTGGACACCCCTTTTATAGCCGTTAGTATTAGAAATAGAATAAATGTTTTAATGTAAGATTTTAATAATTTTGTCCAAGAAACTACCAAAAGTCTAAAAAAAGCCATGGTAACTTTTTTCCTAGGAAGCACCAAATTGACTTTTTTTAATTTTTTGAAAAACGCTCTGCTTTAAGGAACTTGTTTTAAATGTATTTGAACAAGCGTATACAAATTTCAAAAATCTCTGGACAACCATTCTATATATTCACCGTTAATGAGTTACGTGCATTTTTTTCAAGGGGAAATCTTGCATAAGATGCAGAACTACTTTCCTGCCAGAGTCATTTCTCCTCTACCAGGAGAGTCCGGGTAGTGTCGGATTCCTACCGACTAAAACCCCCCGATTGTGGCTCCAACCAATCTGATGGCTGGTCAGAGTCACTGCACTGCAGCCATTACTGGCTTATTGTGCACCCTTTGATCCTAGTTTAACCACTCCACTCCCCTGTATGAGTTTGTACAGGTCCTTAATGGAGCAGTTTCTAGTGTTGATTCTAGTTTAACCACACCATTAAATTTTCCCTTCTACGAGTTTGTACAGGTTCTTAATGGAGCAGTTTCTAGTCGTTATTGGGTCTAGTTCAACTTCCCCATATTCGGTCGCCAGAGCCTCATCTGTTTTAGACAGGGAGCACCACGAGAATGTGAGGTTGGCATTTGGATATGAGAGGCTAGATGCATTCGCATCATACCGATCGAAAACCTCTGGTCCCATGCCCAATGGGTGTAAGCACATTATATTCGCATCACTACCCCTTACTCCCCTTATACGTATACGTGCATATAATTAAGAATTAGATTTTATTGCGGTTAACATAACTTAAGAGTGAATTTTAATTCTAAAGACAGTTGGTTTACTTACTTTTTTTAGATAAACCGCACATCAAAAATTCGCTTGGTTTTTTAAAAAATATATATTTTTTTCTAAAAATCAATAATTTTTACCGTATATTAAACATTTTTAGGATACGTTATATTATGTAAAAAATTTTAAATTATGCAAAATCCCTGATATGATTCCGAGATAATGCTTTACACTTTCACCGTACAAAACTTGATACAAATTTGATTGACAGTTTTTTAGATTAAATAATTGGAAGAAGCGCATTTTTTATTGAAAATTCACACTTAAAAACAGTTAATAGGTAAGAAGGAGGTAATGTTCATAATGAAACTATTTAATTAGCTAGTTCTAGTAGCTCTTTATTAATCTAATTTATAGGGACTCGTTAAACTTTGATATCACGTTACAAATTTTAAAGCTTTTGTTTTGATAATAACTTTATATAGCACGTTCATTTTTGTGTTTTGTTAGTTTTTGAAAAGCCCTTTGTTTGTAAAAAGTAAAGCTTAAACACAAATTTAAAATAACTCACAAATAGATATCTACTTACCTACCTATTTACAATGTTCACATAAATTCCTCTTTTACAAGGATTTATCTAATTTCACATTTATGTTTGTTTGTTAGTTTGAGCGAGTTTGTAAATTCATCAGATTTTTTCACCGATGTCATCTGTTTTTTGATAAATGACATATGACATTAATCTAACATTCCATGTCGTGGAGTTCGATAATCCATCGAAAATTAAAAAAACGCGAAAAAATATTTAAAAAAAAAACGTTTAAAGAACAAGCTTTTATTAAATGCACTCAAAAGTAGAAAATAATTTTTTATCTTTCTTATACCATAATAAAAGCGATGGGCGCAGATTAAAAATTTAACTTTAGGTGTCGTATATCGGTCACATCGACGATTTACCTAAGAAACAGTTGTATTATTCTAGAACCTAAGGACATTTTCAAAGGCTTGGCAAGCAATTTAGTTCTTCTTTTGTAGTTCTCTCTTTGTCACCGTAATGTTAAAATGTACCCTAAATCACCGATTTTAAATCCGCCATATTGAAATTTTCAAATCTGATCAAAAATTCATATCGCCTTCTCGAAAAACCCCTGTATGGCAATTTTGATTTAAATCGAACAAACTAAATTTTTTCCCCTCTCCACACCTCGTTAGAGAGAAGTGTGTACCTAATAATACCATATTATTTTATTATCGCCGGAACTATAAACAAATGAGAAATTTGAACACACACCCTTAATTTTTAAATTTTTACCCTTAATCATCCATTTTGAATCCGTCATATTGAAATTTTCAAATCTGATCAAAAATTCAAAATCCTTCCCTTAAAAACCCCTGTATGCCAATTTTGATTAAAATTGAACAAACCAAATCTTTTTCCCCCTCCACTTCCCTCGTTAGAAAGATGTGGGTACCTCAGAATACCATATTATTGTATTTTCACCGGAACTATAACAGCATACTAAATTTGAACTCAATCGGATGTGGATAAGTCAGTTAAAATTGGTTAGCAAAACATGACCGAAAATCGTTGGTCAAAAATTCATATTACTCATTCCCAAAAACCCCCGTATACCAAGTTTGGAGTGTTTTATAATGACATATTATTGTATTGTCACCGGAACTATAAATGCATGACAAATTTAAAGGCAATCGGATGTGTATAAGTTAGTTAAAATTGGTTAGCAAAAGATGACCAAAAATCGTCCAACTTGAATCCGCCATGTTGAATTTTGAAAATCTTATTAGAAATTCGTTGTCTCCATCCCCAAGTTCCCCGACACACCAAATTTGAACGAAATTGGGCGTACTTTAACTGTATCTCTCTCCACTTCCTTTGAGTAGGGGGGAACTGTCAATTTCATCACACTATATTCCTGTATTGTAACCGCAACTATATAAAAAAGTTATGTTGCAAGATTCCACCCGAATAAACATATGTGGTTCGTTACATAGATAGATACATTGCAAGTTAAATAAAAGCTTGTAAAATCAGTCAGAATTTAGCTATAGCCTAGATTTTTTTTGGTTTTTTTGTCCAATTGAGAAATGTGTGCTTCTTCGAAAAAGTGGTCTATTATTACAATAAAGATGAACGAAAAATCCTCGTAGGGCTTCAGTGTTCATCTACCAGCCAAAATTAAATATTTATTTATCTCTGTATGATGGGTTTCTACAGAAAATAAAATAAAACAAGAAATAAGAATTAGTCCTGCGATTAGTCAAACGTAATCCTTTGACCACAAATATAGTTTTTTATTGGGTGTTTTTATTCTTATATTATTTTATTTTGCAGTATAAGCTCAATCGTTATTAAGAAAACCTCAAAAAATTTAAGAACAAAATAATAACGACAAAAAACAGCTCTTTAAATGACGTTAGTGACATTCATCGGGAAGGCTCAGCGGCCCCCAGAGTCAGTGAGCATCGATGCCATCAATTGGTGGAATCAATTGGGGAATTTACAAACTCGATTGTTTTCATCGGTGAGCTCATCGGTGAATTTACAAACTCGCCTTGAGGCTAACTTCTACGAAAAACCTACGTTGGTGCAGGGGTCGTAAGGGGAGAATTAAAAAGCTAATTTTTTAAAAATTTTGAAGGAAAGCTACTACGAGTATGCAGTTTTGAGTTTTATGTTTCACCAAATATTTTCTAATTTTAAAGGAAAAAAACTGCGTTGGTGGGGGTAGGTTAAGCGAGAGGGTTGATATATTGGGAAACATATATCTCTTTAGCCAAAGCTGCTATGAATAGACAGTTTTAGATTGGAAGAGGAAGGTTATTAGGAAGGTGATTGACATTATGAAGTTGGCAACCCCCGCCCCTTTTAGAAAAAGAGATGGGGGTGTCGAACCATATATTTTCGATTTCGTTTAAAATTGGTATAGGAGGGTTTTTGGAAGAAACATGGTTTTCTGATCGAGTTTTGAAAGTTTGAAAAGCACTTAAATAAGTCCCATTCTGTTTTCAATTCTTGTACAGAAATTTTTGGTGTAGAAGATTTCGAACTTGTGATTAGATGTTCTAAAATATTAACTTTGAGATGAGATGGGGACGAGGTAACATCTAGCTTGATCCGATTTGTTTAAAATCTGTATATTGTAATTTCAGAGGTCAAGTATCACAAATTTAGATTTCCCAAGTTGAATTTGCCACCTCCTCCCAATAATGATAAGGGGATAAAGGAGAGTACTTTCTAACTACGTCAAAGTTTGTTTAAAATACCAAATTATCCAATTATATTCAATTTGCATGAGAAATTTCAAAATAAATTAAGAGTTGCCTCTTCTAAAGATGCCAGTAGGGACTCCTTCAAGACCATGGAGGTTCGACAAAAAGGGTCAATAGCTGAAGGAAATGGGGGGTTAGAGAAAAAAAATCCGAAACGAATTAAGCAGAGTGACGGATCAAAACTGTCAGCCAGGCAGACAACAGGCGCAGAAGTGTATGTGGAAGACCTAGAAGTTCAAGAAAGCTACGCGCTTGGCAAGCACGCTACGGGCTTTCCGGCAGAGGCATACGCCATTATCATGGCAGCAACTCTACCAAAAGTCATAAATGCAGGAGGGGCATTTGTATATGCTCCGACAGCCAGGCTGCCCTCAAGGCTTTTAGTTCACGAAAAATTGTCAGTAGCTTAAAAGAGAGGAGTGCGTTAACGTGCTGCAGACATCAGCTGAAGACAAGAGGGTGACACTGATGTGGGTCCTAGGCTACGAGAAAATACCAGGGAACGAGAAGGCGGACCAACTTGCCATAGCTGGGGGTGGGAATCACAAGAAAGCAGATGAAGAGCGAGCTTAACAAATGGGCGAGCGATCAACTAAAGTCATCCTGGAGGGATGAACAAGACTGTAGATAGTCCAAACTATTCGTGAGTAGACCGAACGCAGTCAGAACTAAATGGCCCCTGGGAAAAACTCGCAAAGACATTGGACTATTAGTGAGAAAGCTGACAGGACATAATCGGCTAGGTAAACATTTGATATGCATCAGAGTGTTAGGCCACTCCATCTGCCCAGCATGTGGGTGGACGGAGGAATCATCAGTGCACTTGATAGGAGAGTGTGACGGATACGCCAGATTGAGACAACAGACGCCTCCACAATAGAAGAGGAGGAGCTACACTCTCTAAGATGGGTTGACGTGGTGAGTTTCATAAGGAAGACAGGAAGGCCCGGAGAGAGAGGCAGGATGTGTAGAGGGAGTAGGAGAATAAGGGTGTGGGACGGACAGAAAGGGCCCATGAATAGGCCTAATTGGCAGGCCTGCAAGCCGCCCCTTATTACCACTACTACTACTACAACTACTAAATAAAGTTAAAAGTGTAGTCATCGTTGGTAGCTTTCCTTGTCTAACTCATGCAAAATTTTGCTTGTAAGGGTATTTTTGGCCCCATATTTTTCCATCCAAATACTAAAATGTTTTAAATATTTTAGTATTTAACGATAAAGCTTGGGTCTACCCACGTAACAAGAATATTGGTATATTACGTGAATAGTTTTGGAACATTTGAAATGTTTAAAACACATCTTGGGAATGTCCAATGTTCCACTTTTTATTATTTACTGAATATGCAGATTGAATATAATCCGAACATTACTTTTTAGCATATGTAGATGCTATACGTATTCAAAAATGTAATTTAATAATGATAACACAGGAAGTGTTTTGTACATTCCGAATGTTCCCAGAATATTTACGCAATACAACAATATTCTTACTATGTGAGTAGGGTTTTTTAGTGGCTTTTTTTCAGTTTTGTCTAGTTTTATAGAAATTAGCAGGCAAAATACGCCGTATTTCACAAAAAAACATAGATTTAAGCTTTATCTTTAAAATGAGACTAAAATGTCTGAAAATTATAGGTATCTAGATAGAAAAATATGGGACCATATATACTCTTGCAAGCGAAATTTTGCATGATTAAGACAAGGAAAGCTGCCATCGAACACTCTACGCTTAAGTAAAAAATTATTTTTAATAAGAAGCTTTTATAATATCTTCACAAACTTCTATACATGATCATTCGCATATCATTGCGCGTCGAGTCCTTTGTGTGTGATTCAGTAGGTCGTCCATTATTGGACATTTTGTCACATCCACCTTCACCTTGGACTGTCCTAATCTGGCCTGAGCTTCCCGCTTTATTAACGCAGACTTCTCCCATTTAGCTAACGTGCTTCTGCTCTTCTTTTTTCAAGGGCTGATGGTATAATCTGCTTTATTGCTTTGCTCACGGTTCCCATCATGTTAAGATAATCTTTATACTTGATATTTTAATATAATTTTTTTTTGTATTTTTATAATGTAATTTAAAATCGAAAACACTCAAACAAATATAATTTTGATTTTAAATTTTACTAAATTCACCCAATACCTTGTTGGCTACTATCGACGCAACAAACTGTCAAGTTAATATTTGAAATATATATCAGTCAAAGTCAGTCAGTTGTATTACAACAGACAGATATTTTAAAAAATAATCGAAAAAAGTTTTTGAAAGGAATAAACTTCTTTGATAACGGCAGTAGAATTTCTGCCTAAACGTCAGATAAGTACTTAGATTCTAGTTAGGATTTGCGTGTGTGTAGGCAAATTTTTTATTTTATTTAAAAACCACTGACAAACGAACAAATTTTTTTCTTTAGTAATTTACGCAGTGGGTTTTAACATATTTTTAAAAAAAATTTCCCTAACTTAGTAGCGAAAAACCAAAAAAAAATAGTTTCATCAGTAGTCCATACTCTTTGTACTAAAGTGCCATTTCTGCCGTATGCACTTCTATGTGAAAGGTCGAATCAGTAGATTTTTATATCATTATATATCTGTAGGCCAGGGTTCCCTCAAGGAACACCGTCCCAACTAAAAAGCCAAAAGTTAACTCCTACCGCCTCAGTGCCCTTTAGCCTATGGTGGCTGCCATTTTTATAACCCAATTGATAAGTAAAGAATGGATTTTCTGTCAGTTTGATGTCAATATGACGCCGAAAATAGGCCAAAGGATATTAAAACAAAAATGAGTTAACTGGCTTGCCTTAAGGGGCCAATTTTTAAGCTGGGAACGGCGAAATTTTACGGACGGCCACTAGTTGGTACTAATCATTCCCATGCCGTATTTTTAAATCAGAGAGGTGGATTTCAGGTTGGAGTATACGTTTATTTTAGTACAAGTCTGCGCATAAATTTTAATTTTTTAACCTAATCTCGCGTTTTTTTTCGACGATCACATCTCTTTCTCAAAATTCAAAATTTGGTGTCCAGGTGGTACGTACCTGTAAACCATTTCTTCCAATGCTTGCATCATTTGGAGCAAAAGTTAAGTTTAAAAACCGTCACAAGACGTGAGAAAAATCAGTTTAATTTTTTTTCCCTTTAACTCCAAGAACCGTCTCTGCTTTGTTACAGTTTATATTATTAGAGGCAAACTGTGAAATAAATATATCCTAATGTTTGTGGAAATTAAAACCAAATTGTTCCACAGCTTATTTATGGGTATTTTAGAGCAATTAAATTATGCTGTTCAGTTGTAAAACAATTTTGTTTTAACACTTCATCACTTTTATTGCGGGGAAATAATTGCAGTATTTAGGCCAAACGGGGTGGTGTAAACAAACCCTACTAAATTTAAAAGAAGCCTGTGCACTTAATTGGCCGCCATATTGCGTTTAGGTTTTTGTTGTTTCCTATTTTTGTACTTGTAGGGGAAATACTGGAGAACAAAAAAAATGCAACACCAGAAAGGACAAATATTTTTAAAGTAATTTATTTATATATTAATACATTAGGGTGATCTTAGTAATTGATTACATTTCCAAGAATATTCCTCCATAATAATCATCAAAAAATTAATAATGAGTGGCTCCTCCATGGTTATTTATGCACTCGTTTTTTTTATTGGGCATTGACAGAATAAGATTACGGCATGCCAGAGTTTATCTAAGTTTCCAGGAGGACGTGGTAATCGACTAAGATTCTGCCCTATCATATCCCATACGTGTTCTATGGGCGACAAGTCAGGCGATCTTACTGGCCATTCCAAAGTCTCTATGCTAAGTTCATGTAAAAAGTCCATTGTTTCACGAGCAATATGCGGTCTGGCATTATCTTATTGAAAGATCGCATTTGAGATAGTTTGTAGGTAGGGATGTAAAACTGGCTGCAGCACTTTATTGATATATTGCCGAGCAGTCAGATTACCGTTTATAGGGACTGGAGGTGATCTGCTTCCTAAACATATAGTACCCTATAACACGATACTTTGCTATCTTGCTGTATCACGTTCAACAGCAAAGTCTACATTTTGTCTCTCACCTCGAAATCGACTAACCCTCATGCGTCCATCATGACCGTCTAAACAAAACCTGGATTCGTCGCTGAAGCTTATGGTATTCCATTCGGCATTCCAGTTTTGCCGAGCTATGCACCACTCCAAGCGGCGAGCCTTATGTTGTGGGGTTAAAGGTAGTACCAAAAGTGGACGGTAAGCCCTCAGCCCCATACCAAGCAATCTTCGATTAACTGTCATCCTTGAAAGCACTCGTCCTGTAGCTGCAACTAGAACATCTCTTACTTGGCGTGTACTGTCCCGTCGGTTTCTGAGAGCAAGATGTCTTAGATGCCTTAAATCACGACCTTGTAATAATCTAGGGCGTCCAGAACCCGCACGATGTCTATAAGTCTCATCATTGGATCACCTTCTCCAAACTCTTAATACTGTTGACGGATTAGCATTGACCCTTCTTGCAATTTCCCGTAAACCAAAACCAGACTCTTTCATGCTCACGATGCGTCCTTTCTCAAAGTCGTTTAAATGATGAAATTGTTGGTGACCGCGAACTCTTGGCATTTTTATTTTTTAAGTAAATTGTAATCAATCCAAAAAGTCCAAAAACTACGAAAAAAATTATTTAAAATTTTCAGAAAAAGTTTTTTATGTGTTGGCTTTTTTTGAAAATGAATATAAAAAATCTGTGAAAAAAAGAAAGATTAGAATTTGTCAAATGAATTTCATACAAATAATTATCCATATACATGGTGTTGCATTTTTTTTGTTCTCCAGCATATATTCAAATTAAAATATAATATTCGCTTAAATTTATTTATTGGTGATTAAAATGACCCTCGCCCGGAAGCAAAAGCAAACCCCTCAGTACTTTGACTATTACCTAATAATTTTCAAGTGCACAGACCGAACATCTTTTGTATTAATTACATAGGACAGTCCTTATTCAACACAGAGGTGTATGATTTGTCTCTGTGGTACCCAATCAATTATGTCCACAATCTTTTCTCCAGACTGGTGCTTATGATTTAAAATTATGTAAATTCAACCGTATGCTATTTTCAGAAATAGATTGAGTTGTAAGTTTACCACTTTTTACTACGATCACCAGCGAGTCTATTGTGGTTCACTTTTAAAATTGTTCTCTGCTAAAATATACTGAGTTGATTTAGATTTTTCATGGTCCTGGTTAACCTCCCAAGTAACATAGCGTGCTGTAAGTAAGCTAGAATAACGTTTCCGCAGCAAAAAAGATAACAATAATGATGTCTTGTCTCACAACGTTTTTATTTTTATTTATTTATTTAATATACGGGATATCCCCATTAAATGTTACAAAATTAAAAAGTATAAATAGTTAGGTTCCAAGTAACTCATAACTCAAGAAAATTTAGGTAATAAATATACCAAAAACTAAAAATAAACTATGAAAGTTTAAACCAAAATACAATTCATCCCTAATAGAAGACACATAATTAAGTGGACTTTCGTTTATAAAATACCTTGTATTAATCCTGTTAACCTTACGAGAGAAACTGATGAAGCAACACTTTTTGACATTCAATTGAAGTTTATTTTGGTTACACCAATCTGACAAGCGGTCTAGATCTTCTTGCAACAGAACCTGATCTACTAAGGTAAGGACAACTCTCCAACATTTCAGGTCATCAGCCAACAATAAACATTTACTGTTATGAAAACACTTAACTATATCATTTACAAAGATTTTAAATAAAATAGGTGACGTGTGTCCGCCCTGGGCCACACCAGAGCTAGCAATGATGGATTCAGATAGATGATTAGGACCTAAAGAAGAGCTTTTTATCCACTTGACAAAAATTACAAGAAAACCAAATGCTATTAATTTATTTAAAAGAATTTGGTGATCTACACGATCAAACGCTTTGAAAAAATCCGTGTATATTGCGTCATGTAAAATGTCAGACTGGTAGCAAACTAAATTTGTTATGGTGGATTTATGTTTGCAGAAGCCATGTTGTGCTTCAGTTATTAAGCCTTTACAGAGCCAAGATAGTTGTTTATCCACCAAACAATCAAAAAGCTTAGGTATGGCAGATTGAATGCATACACTGCGATAATTTTCAATATTGTCTTTAGAACCATTGTTAAAAACAGGTACAACATAACTCGTCTTTCAGATCTCTGGATACGTAGCAGTCTCTAAAGATGAATTAAACAGACTTTGGGTTATTTTGTAAACCTATATCAAGACCTCTAATGTAATTATTAAAACAGATCGCAGATATTTGTTTACACTGTGCTCTAAGATTGGAAAATCTAATATAATGAGAATCGGATGGACTTTTTGTATACATATAATGAGCATATCTCTTTTCCTTTGTCAGTCTTCTAAGTTCTGGAATAAACCATTTTGGAAAGATCGAAGTTTTAAATTTCTTCAAAGGAACAAAATATGCAATGCCTGTTGATAGGATCTCGTACAAGAAGTTTGTTGCAGAATCAATATCCTTACCATCTAAAGAATTCTGCTAGTTGATTAAGGCAAGAAAGTTATTGAGCTCAATGAAATTAGCATTTCTAAAATCATAAAAGAACTCTTCATATACCAACTCATTTGATTTTGACACATCTGAACCATATAAACAACATTCATAACCAAAATGATGTATGCTTGGGTCTAATAAAAAATCGCTTGCTCTTAGTACATCCATCTCTCTAACATTGGAAAAAACTAAGTCTAAAAATATATTTCTACTATTAGGAAAGTTATTGTGTTCATAAAATTTTGTGCAACATCAACCGCAGGATCGCCACCTGGACATTGGACCATCAAGCCATGCTCATCATTAGACCATATTGCGTTTGGCAAGTTGTAATCCCCAAACATGTAGATATTGTGTTTTTGGTATTGAGTCACAATACTTTCCAAAGATTGACAATGCCAGTTATATAGATCACGTGAGGATTGAGGAGGGATATATAAATTTTGACTGATTAAACTGACACAAAACAAATAATTTTTCAACTCGATCTTCACTGATATGAATATATTGTGACTGTATGTCAACCTTAATAAATATCAGAACTCATACCATCAAAAACATCATAAGCATTTTTTCAGATCTATTTGAGGAATATTTTTTGTTTGTGACAATGTTGTTTCAAATTTAACTTTTCTGACTAAAAATGCATTTAAAAATACAGTGGCGTAGGCAGAAATCGACTCTGGGGGGTTTCATCATTTAATAAAAATCAACTAAAAATTGGGAAGTTGCGTATTGCTTGAGCTTTTGAATTGAAGGGGGAGAGGCGGTTAAATAGGAGTTGAGTTAGTTTGTACAAAACAAAAATACTTATTTTTTATAGCAAGTCTTATTTAGTCTCTTTACATATTTCTTTCAAATTCAACCCTTAAATGCGCCGCAGGCAAATTTTTTAAAAAAATTACACTAAAATGCTATGTTTTACGCGTTCCAAATGTTACTAACAAAAAGATTGCTTAAAATTAAACAAAACTGTACCAATATTTAATATTGGTATAGCGCCGCAGTCGAAAATTTTGAGAAGAAAAATAAAAAACTCTTTAAAAATTTTGATCTCTTTTTTAGAAATAAACTAAAAAATTAATGACGTCATAGCACATCAGGCAAAATTTTAAAACCTAAGACATCACACCAAACATACGTCACAAACCCAAGTAAAGGGTCAAAAAAGTGGGGGTGCGTGCTATAGCTCTCCCTGGGGCCCTTAACGTGAGACCCTTGATCATAATTGATATATTGTAGATTGGGTTGGACCTCCTGAGAGGATTTTAACCCCCAGAGTCCCCCCTGGCTACGCCACTGAAAAATAAAAATTAAATCAAAATTGTCCGCCAACATAAAAACTAAAGATGGAAGACAACTAAAATAAACTTTACTGATGTTCAACACACTCTCAATCAAAAATACGTATTTTGTGGAGTTTCCAAGAGTCCAAATCTTTGTGGGAAGGCCCGTTTGGTGACGAAACCTATCATGATACCTCGCTAAAATGCACGCGCTTCAAAAATTTGAGATAATAAGGGTTTCTAATCATACATTTTTTTTATTTTAATTCAGAATTAAAAAAAAAAAAAACATCATGTCTTGCATATTTAGTTATTTTAAGATTTTTGGACTTAGATTTGAGCAAACCATCTAATCAATCCTTCTTTTTCAAAATTTTACAAAAACCGTGATAGATCAAATTTTTTTAAAAATTTTTAATTTAAACTTCATTTTTTTTTGCCTGCCGTGTTAACGTTAACGTCATTAATTTAAGGCAATTTTTTTCAACAGCATTCAAAACCGGTAAAAAATAGCATTTTTAGAAATAATATTAATGTAAGAAATTTTAATTTCAATTGAAAAATCATACAAACAAAGCAATAAACAACATTTTTAGAAATAAGGTGGAAATAAGTATGACCTGGTATGGTCCAAGTTTCATCAAATTCCAATAGTAGGAATGTGCTCACGTTAGAGCAATTTATTACACAATGCAGCATCAGTTGATTATATCTTGCTTGCAGATTTCGTAACGGTGAGATATAACTGGCTAGGCGAGTTACCCAAAAGAGACAATACGCGCACTGGGGAGTTATCTACGCACTAAAATTTTTGTTGATATTTTCATCCGTAAGGTTAACTATCTTAGGTAATTTCTATCTACGGTACTTCGAACTTGCAATAACGTTTTTTCTTCGTATAGATGCGCCATTCCACACTATTCATTTTGCACCCGTTATATATCATGACATATTTTATTTTTGATTTAAGTCAATCATTGTCAATAATTTTTGACTTTGGTCAAAATTACTTTTCTAAAATGGTTCCGCACCTTTCGGCCTTTACGAAATCGCAGATAATAATTCGACTGCAAGATGGATGGTCTAGTAAGAAGGGTCGCCGAAAATTTTGATATTAATAAAGTCACTGTGGTAAGAATTTCGAAACGATGGCAAGAACATCAGTCTTTGGGGCAAAAGCGGGGTACCGGTTTGCAAAATAAGGTGAGCACAGAGGACCAAGATGGGCAATTACTGAATAATTTGCAAGAAAACCCATTTTCCACAGCTGTCGAAGCCATTAACACAACTGGTTTTCCGGGTTCCCGATCTACAGCATGCAGACAAGTGAAAATTTTTTAAGGTAAATGTCGCATTGCAGCAAAGAAGCCTCTCTTGACAGAGCAACAAAAACAAGCACGACTGATCTTTACTCTTAATCACGCTGCAGAGGATGAGGAATATTGTGACAGGGTGATTTTTACTGATGAAAAATTTTTTTCTTCTTCGGATAGCCGAAAAATAAAAGTATATCGCCCACCTCGAAGTCGGTTTATTGAGCGTATATCCCCAGGTTAAGAGAGCAGGACACTTCTCAGTGAACATGTGGGGTTGGATATCTACTACAGGGTTAGGTGTTTGCTGGAAAATTGAAGGAAGATTTACCGCAGTGAGATATTTGGAAATTTTAGAAGAGGTAAGGGTGTCGTCAGTTGATTTTTTATATGCAAACAATGAAATAATTTTTCAGCAAGGCAATTGTTCTGTTCACACATCTAATGCTGTGCGTCGCTGGTTTCAAGACTAAAATATAGAAGTGCTGCTTTAGCCATCGAACAGTCCCGACCTTAACCCCATCGAACATATTTGGGGAAGATTAGTCAAAATAATATATGAACTTTATTGAAGGTTTCAAAAGAACTTTTAAACGCTATACGTAATGCATGGGATTTGGTTTCTAACGATGAAGAATATTGTCGAAATTTGACTTATTCCATGCCACGTCGATTGGAAATGGTTATTGAAAAAAATGAAGCCGCCGTTAAATATTAGTTTTTCTTTTGTTTTCATCTTTATATTACGTGAAATTAAAATAATTTGTTTGTTTATGAAAACGCAGGCATAAACAACTCTGTGTAGTTTGCTTTTTACGTCCATGAACTTACCTTGCTCGTGTATACAAAGAGTTGTTCTTTAGCCTTGTTTAAAAATACTATTTTCTATTTCTAAAAAGTGTAAATTAGATACTGACAAAATAATAAATAATCCTCCAAAAGTTGCAGTTTTTAATATAATTAGGTTAATTAAATTTTTAAAAAAATATTAGGTAAACTATAACAATAACAGAAATAACTTACTACACTACAATTAGCAGGTAGTGCCCCAGGTGCATACTAAACAGCGCAGGTATAGCTAAATACACTGAAAAAAAACGTAGTTTGGTTTTTCATGTACACTTCCGGCCACATAAAATGCGTACAGCAGAAGTTAGCTGCAGTTCTGTTGAATTTAAGTTTTGCTAATTGCGTTGTTTATTGTAACTGACTTTGGCGTTTTCGAATTACAGGTTAGATATTTGACATTGTAAACACAAAACTGGCCACACTTTACTAAAAGACTATAAATAAACTAATGAATAAATTTTTTTTAAAAAAAATTTATTCTTAAGGCTAGTTATGGATGAAACAAGACCACAAGTGTGCGAATAAGAAGAAAGTATCAAGAAGAAGGAACTGTTTGACGAAAGGAAAGCAATAACTTAATCATAGTCAGCGCACCTCTGCAGGATCGGTAATTGTAGGATAATTTGAGTAATCTAAGTCTTTGCAGACAACCAAAAATGTTCAAAATCAAAAAGAAATTATTAAAAAACACTACGTAAATTAAAAAAAAAAACAAGAAAATGTTTGCCAGTCTTTGGATTTGAAACAATGACTTCGTCGTACCCTCTGACTATGAGCTCCATTAAGTGGTTGGAATTTCTGGGAACAATATGCATTCGTGTTAACTTTTTTGCTGTAAGGTCCACACATTTTCCATGGGATTGGGGTCAGGAGCTTTTGCCAGCCACTGTTTAGAAATGCGTGCGGTATGGATAGGACGTTATCTTGTTGATATGCAAAACATGGATGAAGAATGGTTGCTTCTGAAAGCATAACATTTCTTATTATATCAACATAAACCTCAGCCGTAAATCTTTCATGGATTCTTAAGAGCCCCATAGCGTGTTCGTGGCGGGCGATATACCAAAATTTGTTTGCTGTCATTGTGAGACTGAAATATTTTTTCATCCGTGAAGACCACAAAATTCTTCTTCTTATAGTGAATAGTTTAGTGCAAAAATTAACCTGGCTTGCTTCTTTTCCGTACTAAGTAAGATTTTCTTGACAGCAACGCGACTTCTAAGCGTAAAACGGCTTATTCGTCTGCGCGTCGTTCTTATGAATCCAGGAAAATGTGCCGCAATTTTCGCCTCTGAGGCCATCGCTAATGGGTGGTCTTCAAGAAAGTGTTCCTTCTTCTGTATACTTTCTTCTTATTCTTATAATTGTAGCCTTGTTTCGTCCATAATCGGCCGCTACTCTTCGAACCGATCAACCACCACCGTCTAATTTTGCCAAATTTTGGGCTTTTTCGAATTCGTTTAGTTGGGTCATTTTTAAATCTAAGCGTATGACAACAACAAAATCTGACGGTGACATTTTCTGTCAATTTGAAGTATATAAAAGGTTACTGAGTTGCGAGGCCCATAGCACACTATATAAAATCGGCGTACGCATTTTATGTGAAACCAACTGTACATAGAGAAAGTAATAGCAACGCAAGAGTGACCGATACTGTGTTATACTTGGGGAACATTGTTTGGCAGAGACACGAGCGCAGTCGGTGGCTACAGGAAGGAACTACTTGTTAATTTTGTACAGACACTTACGTATTTAATAATAAAAAGATATGAAAAAACTTAACAGGTGCCGTTTTCCCATACTTTTTAGTGTTAACAAAGCAATGCATTCACGAAAGGTTTTAGCTCTATACAAACCTTAACCAACTTTGTACTGTTCCATACAGCTAAAAAACTTTCTTTAGCTTCGAACAAGTTTTTTGGACCCTTTCAAAATCTAAAATAGGAGCAAGGTAACAACATTTTAGTACGTTATTTTCTTTTGTTAAGTGGGAAAAACTCCCAGTATAAAAGTCTTACAGATTTTATAAATGTTTTACCTATAACTCTTTTTTTTTTGTTGTAGTTTAACCTATTATCTTTTTGCTTAACTCTGTATAATTCATCACAATATTTTCTTCAGGGATTTGGTTCGCAAAAATCTGAACCTCAATTATTGGCACTCTTCAGATAGTCCCATGCTCTCTAGCTTTAATGGTAGTGATCCAGCCTGATTTGAATGGCATTTTAGACTTTACAATAAGTTGTTAATCTACTATATAGCTAATTCCATAAACTAGCACGATTTCCAACCAAAACTTATTAAAATAACTCATTTTTTAAAATCTAAAAAACCGTTTGCCAGGGTTGACACAGATTTTGACAAGCAGTGGCAAAAACCGGCAGGTAGGTGTTTACTTAATACAAGCATTACTTTCATTCTCCGCCACAATGCGCTATGCGCTACAGGTACGTAGTTTCTGCACGGCCCTATCTTTCTGTTATGTTGTCTCTAGGTATGTAGATCAACCTATGAAAATAAATTTGTGATGTGCCTGTTCTGGCATTTCTCTCTAGTATTGACGGAAGTCAGATTATCTTATAATGAATTATTGCTACTTTTATTTAAAAGGACATACGTACACCCTTTCATAACAGTTTTTTGCGATTTATGTTTTTTTCATGGTATACACAAACTCCTGTTCAATAAAATTTAGCTTAAATAATCCCAGGGAAGCTTAATTAAAACATAGCAGAGGGAATTGAATCGTCCAAAATTCATTTGGACCCAGTAGTATATTTTTGGGGAAATTACGGGATGCCCATTTGCTTTTAATGGAGGACTAAAAGAGAGTCTAAATTTAAAGAGTAGGGACAATCATAAAAAAGTACAGAAACCTTATAGGCGCTGCATTTTTTTACTAGCTCCGAACATACACTGAAAGGAGCATTATTGGATGGTTTGGGTAAGATCAAACCTATATTTGTTTGACAAAAAGACATTAAGTACAAGTTTTCCCTTTTTTAGAAACATGCTCTTTTAGTTTTAATGAAAAAAACCAAACAAGAAAATATTTTTAAAATATAAAACACCTTAATCGTTGAGGTGCATAAAGATAAACTTTGCCATTCGTGGACTTTTTGATGATAATTTTACAAAATCTATTTAATCAGTTGCTAATAGACCACTTAACATCGCCCTACCTGTGAACAGCCTGTCAAAAAATTTTTGTAATCTAAACGACCTACAGCAATGAAATTTGGTTAACATATTGGCTTGGCTTTTAGCACCAATATATATTCTAAATTTTAAGAAATGACATGCAGCCACCTTTAAAAAGGCCTTTCCCAATCAAGTTAGCCTGGAAAAAATGCAGAGGCAAAGACTTTTCTGAGTCTTCGATTTTTTGAATTTGCCCTTGCTCAGGACCAACCCCGATTTCTAAATTATTTTATTTCTTTTTAAAAACAGTCCTTTGCTTCCACTCTTTTATTGCGGCAACTTTCTATAATGGGTTAGTCGGTATCAGCAAGAAGCAGGCCAAGTGGCGGGAAACACTGGTGCAATTAAGATGCTTCCCTTAAACAATAATGGTTTTCCATGGCTTCGGGGCAATGGAGATGTACCTAGTTAATAAGGTATCCAGTTTTGAGCCGGCACCTTATGTCGGTATTAGGGAGCTTTAACAGATCTCTCTTAGTTATGAGGGATTATTTAACCCTTTTCTTAAAATGACATTGTTTCGGTAGAAATGGGTCTAATATTAAGGAAATAAGTTCGCACAAAGTTCTATGACCGATATTTACATATATTTATGCATTTTGTAGACTAAAAGTATACTTTTAGTATTTTTTTCAGGAAATAAAATGCAACTTTTAATCCTTAGGGATTCAAAGTAAAATTATAATCTTTGGTGATAAAAACTGCCATTAAAGTAGTTTCAGGTCAAGTTGGTATTAACGTCAACAACCTTGCGCTAATAGACACTTAAAGTAAATATTTCAACGCATCGGTATCGGCATACGTAACGCATTCGAAACAAAGTCAAAATACACTACATTTTTGACCTGTTCATGCCATGTTTCGAACGATGCCTGCTTCTTTGATGGGTGTGATGACAGAATCTCGTTGCGTACGGAAGGATGTGCGTATCGTTACGGACCCACGAACATAGGCAACGATTTCAATCAGCAGTTCTGTCATCGCAACCAAAAAGAAAACAGACATCGTTCGAAACATCGCATAGAAAAGTCAAAAATGTAGTGTATTTTGACTTTGTTTCGAACGCGTTACGTATACCGATACGGATGCGTTGAAATATTTACTTTAAGTGACCTACCTACCGTTAAGTGATCTTTTATCATGAGCGCATAAAATAGCGTATAAACAGGTGTTTTAGGCTGGAATTTAATTTATAGATGATCCCTTATTATTATATATGTATATATAAATAAATTATTACCTTAAGTGGCTTTAGTTCGTGTTTTTCAGGTTAGGTTCAGGTTTTATGTGTTGTTGTTGGTGTGATTTTTGGAGGGTAGTTTTTTTGTGTTCTCTTTTGGTGAATAACAGACTAACTTTAAGATTTCTTGGACTACTTGGAATATCAGAATATGGTAGAAGTAGAAAAACTCCTCCCACCATATCAGCGAGTTAAAAAAAAAATACCTCAGGGATTTTGACCACCCTTTTGCGGGGTTTTCTGAAAAGGCGTTCAAAAAACGATATCGTTTTTCTAAAAATAAAATTTAAAATTATATACACCAAATTGTATATGATGAATTAAAAAAAGATAATGAAGAGGGATGCCGATAGAACCGATGATTCAATTACTACTCAATTTAAGATTTATGCAACTGACAATTTTCCAGTAAATATAGACCTGGTTTAAATACATTCTAATGAAGAAATGTTTAATAATAAATCGTCCTTCATGAGGCTTTTTTCATACTCGTCTTAATTTTTGTTTAAACTCATATGTATATATGTATGTATGTGCAGAGAGAGATACTTGGTTATTTCTGTTCATGAACTTTGTTTTCTTTCAAGTGTTGTGGCATACGTTTTATTAGATTCGAATATGG
Organism: Oxystoma pomonae; assembly: GCA_963921995.1. Lineage (NCBI taxonomy): Eukaryota > Metazoa > Arthropoda > Insecta > Coleoptera > Brentidae > Oxystoma > Oxystoma pomonae. The sequence goes on from OY998167.1 coordinate 59,158,380, forward strand.
AAAGTTTTGCCCCCCAGTGAACCCACGCACTCCTTTTAATCACTGAAAAAAGGAGTTCTGTTCTCGTTTCTTTCTTTCATGGCTTATAGCTTTAAAAATTACAACATGCAATTTAACAAAATCAGTAAAATCACACAAACTAAAAAATAACCTAACGTTCTTGACAACCACCAGAGTTCACCGCACAAAATCGTGTTTTAGCTCAAACCTGACAGGACCCAACAAAAAAAAATGCGAGAATGCGACGTTGCCACATATTTCGCGACCTTGAAGTGGCCTTCAGCAAGCCTTTCTCGAGGAAGGCTTAAGGATCGACTATAAATTCCAGCCTTAATCCCTCGACAAATTGTATTCCTCCCTCCGGTTGGGCTACAAATTTCTCGTCTCGAGATACTCACACAAATGACTACAATGAAACCCTAAATTACTGATAAGAGAAGTACTAAATTAAGAAGATAAAGAAGAGGTGTCTCTAAACTTATGGCTTTAGAAATATAATTTTGTGTTAAGAGTATATTCTGCGCTGTCAGCTTTCCTTGACATTTTTCTATCCAAATACATAAATTTTTCAGAAATTTTAACATCATTTTAAGGATATATATATATATATATATATATGCTTCCCTAGTAATATTTTTTTGATTTTAACTATCATTTTTGTGAAATATGGATCCAAATGTGGCGTCATTGCGTACTCGTATCTGAGAATAAAATTGCAAAAAGTACCACTAGGCTTCGATATTTATTAATCTTTGAAATAATCTTACTTGCTCTAAGCTATAAACATTACCATGTAAAACTATGTTTGTCTTTCTACCACCTGAAAAGTTAAAAAATCTTATTACAGAAGCTATACTTAGCCACAGCATCTGCCGTAAAGACAGCTACAAAAAAAAATATTTTTTAGCCATGAAATCTGATGAAATTTTAGAATCAATGTCTTAAGTCTACAAAAAAATATATTTTTTGGGCTCATGGAATCTTACAAAAAAATTATAAACAACCTCAAAACATCTCTTCTTTAAAAAAAACTTTGCCTTATACAATCTGGTGGTTAGGTCGTCGTAGTTCATAGTTTAGGTTAGGTTATAGTTTAATTTTTAATTTTATTCCTACCACTGCTAGAGCTGTGCCGTCACTTTTTCATTTTAGGTGGTACCTGTTAAATGCAGTTATGATGTTGTGGCGATATGGTTTAGTTTTTGTTAATTGCACATGACTTCTTATTGTTGTGGTCGTTTTGAAAACAGTCCGAAGCTGGTATTGGTTGCCTATTCTTTTTATCTTTTCTGAGATTCCTTTAATGTATGGAATTGTCGAAAGTGTCGCCTTTCTTTTACTATTTAAGTCTGTTGGCTTTTGTATTGATGTGCTCTGAAGAGTTTTATTGATAGTGTAGTTGGAGAGTTGGAGAAATCGAAAGGTTTTATCTGTTGCTTTTTACAATCTTTAATGAGATTTTTTTTGGCACGGACGGGTTTGCCGGTGAAATATAAACAAAACAAATAATAAAATTGGTAAAGTTTCCGCGTGGGTTTCAATTTTTAAATTTTCTTTTCTTCTATATTGAAACTTTCTCCTTAAATCCAACAAACGATTGTATGTGTGTGACAAATTTATTAAAATTCTTCTTATAATTCAACCTGTGTCCAAAATTCAAGGAGGGTTAGTTTAAAATGCTTAAAACCAAAAATTTCACTTAAGCTTAGTACCGTTCTAAAATAGACTAAACCCTTTTAGTAAATCCCACCGTTAGACTCTAAAAATGATACATCATCCCTAGCAAATAAAATTTTATCAAAAATTGGTCTATTATAGGATTTAGCAAAAGTGATAGATTTTTTGGACGCGCTGAACAATATTTTTTATCAGCATCTTGAGATCTGATGTCTTATTTTTAAATATAAGAGCGTAAAGTAGTAACTGATGAGCAGATGGTGACCTTTTCTTTATAAAATAGACCACATTTTTACGGACGATCTTTATTCTTGATGAAATTTTAGTATTACCCATCTTTAATTTTCAAACTTTTAGATAGCACAATTCTAGAAAATGTATATATTCTATGTGCCATAACCAATATATGCAAGCAACATTTCTATTAACAAAGATTCACATTCTTTATGGGTTAAGTACCTACTAAAAAGGATATAACCTTGACTGCCTCGCCTACAGTCTCATTTTTGCATTTTGAGGTGTTAGGTTATATCCCCCTTTTAAACTCTTTGGTTGACTGCTATAACTCTGGTCTAAGAAGTTAAAGGCAAACCTGACGAAACAATTTATGGAGCCATAAAATACCCCTTAAATATCTAAAACCAACAATGCGGTCATCTGCTTTAAAAACATTTTTGTTACGCTTCAAACCAAAATTCCACTACTTTTTATGCAACTTCATATTGTTTTGAGGGTGAACTGAGATATTTAGAGTATCATCATATTTGCAGTTGAATCCTGTACATCTTTTAATCTGAAAGCTCGTTTGGTAAGATTTCTACCACCAGTATAAGCCATTGTTATAGGGGGCGAGGGATTCATGTGCATCTGGATCCCTTTTCCAAGCATAAATGCACTTGTATTAAGCACTAAGTCGCTGGTAAGTAGACCAATTGCTGAGTTTTTAAGTTTTTTAGTTATCTTTAAAAACACTTCTTGATTCAATTATCATTTAGTTTTCATTTGTAAATTATAAGATGCCTTATCTGAATATTCAAACTGGATTTATTTTTCCACAAACTATTCTCCAGCCTGATTTGCTAGCATCAGAGAAGATTTCTAGAAAAAATTACTTTTCGATAATATCTTTATTTCTTTGATTCGACAACAACCACTAACTAAAATCTTAGGAATCTCAGCGCATTCCAATTTTCTGAGTTAAAAAAGATAATGCCATTGGTTCTTTATTTCCAGACTCCTAGTATGGTCGGAACCATATTTACTTGCAAAACTCTATACTAATTTGACAAACAATTTAAATTGTATATATTTTGTATAAAAGCTTTGGAATCATAGTCAGAGTAATATTGCACCTTTTTTCCCGGGACAGTGAAATAGTTATTTGGCAGGGCCGCTGAACCATACAACCTACATCTACAGTCAATCCTTTTAATTTGGGCTAAAAGAAAAATGGAATAGGTTCTAATCTGCAGGTCCGCCGAACATTGAGGTATGTTAATACTTCAATGCTGCTGAACCATACAAGCTACATGTACATACATTTTCTTTTCCAATTTTTTAAATTTTCTTCTCCAGAAGTCTGCCTATTCTTCTTTAGGCGATAATGCACTTTTCAGATGTATGTTACGTTTTCTGGAGAACATTTAAAGTAATTTCTACCCTTTTTAAAATTTTAACGAACTACTCCGAAAACACGAGTTAGAAGAAGTGGTTCTAAGCTCACTCCTCTTGTACGTGAGGGCAGACAGGCCAGATTTTTTTGGGGGGCTTTGAACTACTCGTGATAACATGAAGTTAGAAGTACTACAGTTTACCAAATAAGTAATCACTATCGAGGGAGACCAGTATAATATAAAAAAAAATAATTTTACACAGGCCGGAAAATATTAACTGATTAAAATCGTTAAGTAACGCCATCGCAACCCCCTCTTCCCCTACTTAACGTTTTGTAAAGCTTTGCCTCCCGCCCCCTTTCTATGACTGTTACATAATTTGTGAACAGCTCCTATAAACGAAGTTCAAATAGAATTCGTGATTTTTAAATAAACTACATAAATTGTAGTTTTACCTAAAGTTTTAAATATAAAAGCTTAGTATTTTTATAATAAAACACTATATAGGGTGTTCCAAATTTGATGCCCACCATGGGGATCTCCTAAATGGTAGGAGATACAAAAAGGTTTAAATTAGGGCAAAGTTGCGCAATTTGACGCTTTGCTCACAACCAAAAAAAAAGTTTATAAATTCCAGGTAGTTCCGGAGATAGGCGCCCTTATTCTTAAAGCTGTCAAAAACCGCTTAAAACTTTCTACAGGCACTTTTTTAAGATCTACTTCATGAGAGGTCTGTTTTCGAGATTTGACATTTCAGTGTGACAGGAGCACTGTGCAGTTCATTTTTTCTTATGGACACATGCTTTTTTCTCCTGCCGTTTGGTTCATAAAGGACGAAAGATAATTTACAACCTCATTTTGACAAGTACCTGACGTTTTGAGTTAATTGACCATTCAAAGATTAAAAAACAAAGAAAAAAACGTATTTTTAACATATTATGTAAAGTTACTTGTTATTTCCAAAATATCTTGAGTAAGTTAAAAGGAAAAATTAAATTTGGACTAATTATGGTCAATAAACCCAAAACGTCAGGTGACTTGTCAAAATAAGCTTGCAAAAAAAATGGCTGGAGAAAACAAGGATGTGTTCATAAGAAAGAATTAACTTGACAGCGCTCCTGTCACACTGAAATGTCAAGTCTAAAAAATGGATCTCTCACTAGGTAGATCCTAAAAAAGTGCATGTAGAAAATTTTAAGCGTTTTTTGACAGCTTTAAGAATAAGGGTGCAGAAAAATAAAAAATAAAAATGACGATTTCGGTTTTTTCCGTCTATCTCCGGAATTATCTGGAATTTGTAATTTTTTTTTAGTTTTGAGCAAAGCATCAAATTGCGCACCTTTGCCCTAATTTAAACCTTTTCGTATCTTCTACCGTTAAGGAGATCCCTATGGTGAGCATCGAATTTGAAACACCCTGTATAAAGACTTTATTTTATGAGTCATTCAATTATTCTTAATTTTATTTGAGTTTCGATATAAAGAGTGTTAGGCTGAAAAGACAAACCAACCATCTGATTTTCTGTGGCACCAAGCGCAGGTAAAACCCCATTCTTTAAACCTGTCTAATTCTATGCCAATAAATTAACCCTAGATTTATTTTACTATAAGGCACCCCTCCACCATTAAAAAAAAGTTGCGATCTCCTTTATTTTTTTAATGGCCAACTACGATTTCTGTTTTTCTTTCATTTAGGTAATTTAAAAAATATATAAAAATTCTTGTCAGGGGCGGAATTTAAAAAAATTGACCTCTAGAGTCGTATTATTTTTTGCTATCTACGCCGGTGTCCAGGCCCGAAACAGATTTTTTCCAAAAATAAATATAGAGGAGTAGGCCAAATTTCCTTTTACTTTTTTTTACTTGCTAAATATTGTAAAAAAAGTCCTTGTTTAAAATATAAACAATAAAATAGATGCCACAGGCTTAAATTTTTTATTTTTTAAATAATATAGTTATAGTACCAAATCTTTCTAGGTTCTATGAAAATTCTATGATAGAGATGACGATTAAAACAAGTAGAGAAGGAACAATCGTCTTCCTCTTGTCCTGCGTCCGCCACTGATATAAAACGGTTTAAAATTGTGACCCTTTTCATATCGTGCATTAACTGTACATTCACTTATAAAGCCATCAATCAATACATTAAATAATAAAAAACTAGCCCCGATAAAGTAACTTGATGTTGATTAATTACTTTTTTTAGGTCATAACTACATAAAAGATTTACTGTGTTAATCTATTAAGTGTTTTTCTGTGTAAAAGAGTAATTTATTAGGAATTCCACCCACCCACGTTATCAATAAAATATGGGATTTTTTTATGCGTGCACAAATTGTATACTAGTAGTTTATAACTTTCTGGTCGAAGCCCTTACGAGATACTATAATGGCCCAAGTAGCACAAAATGTGTAACAATGATAACTTTGGGCAACTGGGCAAGTCCAAAAGCGAAAAATCTACTGCACTGAGAAAAGAGTTTAGTTATAATTTCTTAATCGTATGAACTACAACAAAAGGATTTTGTGACTTACGGCTTAATAGATATTTTTTTCTGAGAAACCAACCATAATTTTAGAAATATTTGGTAATAAAAATCAAGTCAGTGATTATTATTGACAGACCTATTTATTAATTATAAATAACCGACTTTGTAATAATAACCAAAAACGGAATTTAAAAACTGTTCTATTTGTTAATAGTAACCAAATATTATATTATCTAATAACAAAGTAAAGTAAAAGAAAACAAGGATAGTTGATTAACCAGACGAAATTTGTTTATAATAAATATTTATAATTTAGCTAATAATAATGATTTGTTTATGTACCTATAAACCCTTAGTTGTTTATAATAAATAAATATACTTCATGCAATCACTCTGATTTGGTTATTGTAAACAAATATATGTTGTCTATTAACATCGATTTATTAACAGTTAATAAATCCCAACTCTTGATTTGTTAACAGTTAATAAATGTAATTTAGCCATTAACCTTGATTTTTTTCGGGTAATTCTAGAGGAGCATATGAAAAAACCGACACCACATTATAAGACTTACACCCGGCCTTCACGCATGAAAGTCTTACACGCGGTTCCCACCTAATACTTTTTCGTGAGTGCATCACATGATGTCAATATGAAATGTTATGGCAGTCATGTGACGGGTGCTCGGGCACGCACGAAAAAGTCGAAGGCGGAAACCCGGTGTTATTGGTGGGAACCGGCTTCGAGCCTTTTTTAAAAATATTACTGTTGGATATTTTATTTATTTATATTTATTTTGTTTACTTTTTGTTTCAAATGATAAACAAATTCTATTCTTATTCTACTATTATAAACGGCAGCATCGATTGGGAGCCCATATTTTTGTAGCATCTCCTTCTGTTTTCGATAGTTTTTCTAAGTCGCTGCTCGACTAAAAATAAAAATTGATTTGATTAAAATGATTAAAAAAAATGTTTGTTTTTAGATAATATAAAGATGCAAGAACAGAGGGATTCCACACCCAAATATGATTTTTTAAAAAGTGACGTTCTATTTCTAAAAAAAAGTGACTAAAAAGTCTGTTCCGCTTTAAAAACTAACCAAAAAGTGAAATAAAATCTGGCCATTTTTTCTATTGGTTATAGAAATTTAGTGTTTATAATGTGAACTATAGTACCGTAGACCGCGCAGGCGCATATTATTTATAAGAAATGAAAATTGTGCCGCAATAAAAAAGTATGACAGCAACAAATAAACCATGACCAATGGCAATACGACAGTAGAAGCGCCGGGCGCCACGCCGCGCCGCAGGGAGTCCACCCAAATTTGAAATTAAGAAATTGGTTTATTTTATTGAGGTTACCTTGGGTTGGGTTAGATACAAGTGGGAGCGCCCTCCACCGTCCCCGCCCCCTCTCTTTATCTGCTACTGCTCTCGTAACATCTGTACGACTCCGTGACTTTCACCACTTCCATCTATTTATTAGCATTATGTCGTATACATAAACCCACCTATCCAGGTACTGCAAATAGAAAATCTTTTTTTTAATTTATAAAGTTATCTTGGAAGACGTGGATGGACATAAGTGGGTAGCTACATTCCTACATAGCAGAAACAAACGCTTGCACTTACCCAAAAACCTGTTGAGCTTCGTTACCTTCCATTGCTTGCATTTACATACGCCTTGCGGACAAATTTTCACACACACACAGACGTGACACAAAAAACTCCTATGTATGTCCAATATAAAATATAAAAATGACGCAACGGCGCGGCGGCCAAAATTTTCAAAAATGGTGAAATAAAATTGCTGAACTAGTGACCGTATCGGATGACAGTCATTGGCGCGCTCCAAAAGACTCGATCGAAGCTCCCGCGCATGCTTTTTGCCGTTTTTTTTTGTCCTCAGACAAAATATTTGTTAATAAAAAACAAGTCTTTTTAACCTATACTCTTGTGTTATTAACTTCAACAAAAACAATCGACCTTTTTATCCTCAGACAAAATATTTGTTAATAAAAAATAAATGGTTTTTAACCTATCCTAAAAGGACCTTTGATTACACAATACTAAAAGCTTGTTTTTTATAACTGTAGGTTTTTTTTGGGATAAGACACATTATTGTCTAAAAAACTATTTGACTTTATTTCTGTTTAATAAGTGTTGTTCTCTGTTTGTTGTTTGTTTTTCAAAATTGAAAGAAACAAATTGGTTGTTATTTATAAACTTTCTTTTTTGAAGAAGTGATTAATCAGAAACAAGAATATCCACTTTTGTAATATCTTATTAATTGTAACAAAAACACGGAACAAACATTTGATAACTATAAAATCGAAGTTTTCTTTCAGTGTGCGAATGCTTAACGCAGTCTACTCGCGCCCTGGGTCTCTATTCTGGGCGTAATAGAACGATCATACCCTGAGAAGTGACCACTTCTATTAAACTCCAAAATTCCGTATTCTGCGACCGGCCCATCGCCCAAAAGTCATTCGAACGACGCACAGTGGATCGATGCAATGCTTTTTATGGACATTAAGAAAAAAATTGAACGTAACATTTTTGTTGTTATTTTGTACTTAGTTTTTTTCTGAGATACCACGGTTTAATTAAATCAGAAGCAATAAATTATTTAATCTTTATTCTTTTTGCTGTGACGTGTTTATACATATTATTTTATATATTTGTGAACATTGTTTTAAAAGAGCGGACCCTTTAAATACTTAGTAGCCATTTGACTTACGATTTTTTTTAAATTTTATAATTTATTTTGTATAATTTACAGCGTTTCTTAAAACCCTACTTATTTTGTTTTTTTTTAATATTTTTTTGAAATATTTTTTTTTTCAATTTTTTCTATACCTTCAAAAAACAAATTTTGAAAAAGTGCTTAAATATTATATTCTTTAAAAAACATTTACCAATAAACCATTTTACTTGACACCGATTTTTTGCGATATTTTGAGAAAAACGACCAGAAGCACTAAATATTCTGTGCTTTCCCCTCCCCTGTTGTTAAAAATTCTAATTGTATCTAGCGAGTTACAAAAAAATTAATTTAATAATTTAGTTTCTCGATAACAGTCACAACACACAAACAGGTAATTTATGTATTAATTCAAAATCCATCAGCGGTGCACCACGTAAAAGTTTAGGAGGAAAAGAAGAACTTCACCTCTGAAAAATATCTCCCTATAGATTCTCACGATCAGACAGTATGTTTGGACTACGTCAGACCTAAACGGTAGCCTATGTTTTAAATTTGGTGCAAATGTCTCAAAAACTGCATGGGCTATAAAGAAAAAACTAAACAAATTATGAGAAGTCAACGCTCTGTCGATCAGCAACAAAGTGTTTGCGGACGTGCCTAAAATATTTGCACTGCATTTTAAAACACCCCCCCCCCCCCAAATTGACTAAATAATGTTGTTCTTTATAACTACAAGCTGAAAAGTTTAAAAGTTAAGGTTATTGTCCAAAATTCCCTATACGATCAACGTCGATTCACTGTGCGACGTCCTACTCTGAGGTGGTCAAGTTTGTCGTAGCATGCGTATTAGCGAGTAAAATATTGATCGATTACGTGATAGTTTCGTCCAATAGCGTGCTCTGAAATCACCCGAGTGAAGTTTTTCACAAGAGCTTCCCTACAAGTCCCAACTACCGGGTTCAATCGAGAGAACGGCTTCGCTCAAAAATCATTGTTCAAGGCAGCCCTGCGCGTGCCCATAATAGTTTGGTCATTCTTCGATCGTCTCGTTTATTGGTTAAAACTACTTCTCTTCTCTCAGGCGAACGATACCATACTACGAAACCGAGAATCGGCACCCAGGACCGGTCTTCTCGTAAGTAAATACGCTCAGTGTTTCGTACTCACTGACCGTGTGAAATGTAATATTCCCATAACTTGTGACCAAAGTAACAAGAATGTTATTCATGTATAATGAACGCAAGGCGTAGAAGAAACGCGCTCAGCACGCTACCAAAAAACAACTACCATTTGGTAGCTGTTTTTTGGTAGGTGATCCGTGGTTTTGCTCTCCGCGCGTACGATTTTCCTACCCTGCAATACCTTGTATAGTGTTGCGAAATATATAGTAGTTTTTTTTAGTTTTTGTGAGTATGCAGTGCCTTTTTTTAATAATAAAAAAATTAAGATCTCTTATTAGCATCAATATCAATACATGAACGTGCACCACTTTCCCGGACTGAGTGCGGGAATGAATAACTTTTTTGTAAGTGTGCGGTTAATTCTCGGGGTAAATTTTTTCCCGCACACTATACGGGAGTGTGCTACTTAGTTTATATCATTTTAAGGGTGGGTTTAAATGGGCTAAACCAAACCATCAAGTCAAAATACGATTTTTTAAAGGATCAGTACTTGTGCAAGTCAAAAAAAACTTAATCCATCAGAAAGCATTTCTGCCTACTAGTTTAACCACAAAAGAGTCAATTTTTACTAATTCAGATACCAAATATGCCCACAAAAATAGAACGGTTTTTGACGCTTTTTTTAGATGTCGTTTTTGCTCCAATTTACATCGATTGCTTCTACCCACTCGATGCAATCCGCAGGCAAATCCGAGCGAATATGACATACGAATGTCAAAATTTGCGTAAAATTGTAAATTTACGGCGAATTGAATATAATATTACAGAATTTCAGTACGAGTTCAATGTTGTGTTTGCGTTAATAAGTGGATAAGAGAAGACTTACCCCTTTTTTCGTCAATTTTTTGATAAAATATGGTTCGTATATGACTGAAACTCGAGTGATTCAACCTGAACTACAGATTGAAATCGATCACGTTAGGGCCTCTTTCTTACAGATAGATAAAGAAAAGGAACAAGGCTAACAAAAAATAAAAATGCAAAATGCGGTGATGCCAAGATGTGCTAAGAAAGTTTAATTTTTTTGGAAAAACGAATACGAAAAGTCGTCGGTCAGCGTGCCGCTGAGTGAGCTGCTCACTATTCGTTTCGCTTAGCGACTTCAAAACGTCACGTATTACGAGAATAGCGTTCCAGAACACTTTTTGGCTCTGCATTTTTTCCAGGCAAACTTGATTGGGAGAGGCATTATCGTTATGACCTTTTTTTTGGAAAGTGTAAGGGCACATTTATCAAAAATTCAAAATGGCGGATGTTCAAATGTTTAATGCATTTTAAAAAACCGTCAGGTTTTTTTTGAGACACTTTGTACATTTTTTTTTTCAACTGCAAAAAACTTCTATCTATTGTCTGTAAACCGATATATCATTGGTTAAAAAAAAACTATGGGTTTTGACATGTACTTTTGCGTAAAATAAAAACTGAAACTGTAGAAGTTGATTGATGCTGCACCACATTCGTCCGAATTTTTAGTAGTACTTTAGTTTTTTTATGTATGTCCTAGTTTATTGTTACAAAATTGACTGTAATTTGTTATTTTATGCATAAAATGTGTTACCCTAGAATCCCAATGTTTTTCATATTTCTTAATAGATTTTAACAAATGATACATAGGTTAACATTTAATAATTGTAATAATCAGAAAATGTAATTTTTTGACATTTAGAAAAAGAAGCATTATTGTTAGCATCTGTAGAATGTTCTTGTCAACAAAATTGGCGAAAACATAACGAAATCCAGTTAACTTAAATTAATTGTTAGCAGTTATACGAAAAAAGAATTATACACTGAGGTTTTAAGGCTAATAAAAAAGGAAGATTCGCTAAATACGCTGGTCAAACTTTTTAACTTGATTTATCGTAGCGGTAAAATCCCTGCTGACTGGCTAAAATCAACCTTGGTTACGCTGCCTAAAAAATATTCAACAAATAAGTGTAGTGATTACCGCCTAATCAACCTAATGAGCCATATGTTAGAAATATTTCTAAAGATTATCCACAAAAGAATTTATGGGAAATGCGAATCCTTTATGGGCGACACACAGTTTGGATTTCTTGGTGGGTTCGGGTCAAGAGAGGCCTTGTTTGGCATTCAAGTCTTAGTTCAGCGGTCTAGGGATTTGTCGGTGCCGGTAAATACCTGTTTCATAGATTATGAGAAAGCATTTGATCGAGTCCAACACGAAAAGCTCATAGAATCTCTAAAAGAAGTTGGTCTAGATGACCGAGATCTAAAGATAATTGCTAATCTATACTGGAATCAGACTGCTCAAATAAAGGTTTATGGCCAACTGTCCGAAGAAGTCCAAATAAGAAGAGGAGTACGCCACGGTTGTATATTGTCTCCGTTGTTGTTTAATTTCTATAGTAACAAAATAATAGAGAATGCACTTCATAACTGTGAAGAGGGTTTGACCATAAACGGCATGAAAATCTACAACATACGATATGCCGACAACACTGTCATAATAGCAGACACGCTGGAAGGCCTACAAGAGTTGTTGAATAAAATTGCTGCCAAAAGTTCGCAATTCGGGCTTAACTTAAATGTTGGAAAAACAAAATGGATGGTCATATCCAGTTAAAAGAACATCCGAGGCATGTTAGAAGTAAACGGTCAGCAAGTCGAACGCGTCAATTAATACAAATACTTAGGTTGTCTCCTCAATGAGAACTGGGACAACATGCAAGAAGTTCGTGCAAGAATTGAACAAGCCAGATCATCTCTTATCAAAATGAAATCAGTGTTGTGTAGTCTCGATCTTAATACCACTCTCCTAATTCGGGTGCTTCGGTGTTATGTTTTTAGCATCTTATATTATGGCATGGAAGAATGGACACTGACTGAGGCCATGTGCAAAAAGTTGGAGAAATTCGAGATGTGGTATTGTCGTAGAATATTAAGAATATCTTGGATGCACCGAGTAACTAATGTGGATGTTCTGCTTAGAATAAATAAACAGCTTGAAGTTTTATTTACCATCAAAAAACGAAAAAATATTTTGGCCATATTTTGAGAAATGACAAATATAAACTCTTAAAATGGATCATAGAAGGCAAAATTGAAGGCAGAAGAGGTCCGGGTCGTAGACGGATATCATGGCTTAAAAATCTTAGACTATGGTATGGTATTACCACAGAGGAAATACCTACGGAACAAAGATAGAACCCTATGTTAAGCTTCGTTAGTTTTTTCAGCGGGCGCCTTCCAAGCGCTGCCTGCATAATAATATTAAATTTAAACTTTTCCTGCAAATCCCCCGTGCACTGTTGCCGTCCCGACCCGACGGTTTCTCACGTTCTTCGTTCCTCGTACAGATTAGCCCCCCTATTCCCGCTCACACATTCATAATAAAGCGCGTGCCACGCTAATCGCAACCTTCGTCCGACGCGCGACGACTTTGCTGAATTCCTTGCATTTTAAACGGTAGACGAGTTTTATTTTTTTAAGACGATACGAAATGCAGACCAAATCTTCCGGAAAGAAACTATGTGTGTATTTTTTAATTGTGGGAAGTCGAAACGTGGTGCGTGTGTGTGGTAGTGTGAGACAATTTAGATTTTCAAAAAATTAGGGCCTGTGTCACAAATGGATACATACCTACCTAGTCAACGTCCTTTTTAGCCATCAATACTAATATAGAGACTATTGTAATCGTCAGAAAAAAAAGTTATTTCCACTAAAAATAAGTTATTTGGGAAGAAAAAAGACCAAAATATAAAATTTTGTCATATTTACTCTCTGTCTGATAAAAACCGCGCAAACGATTTTTATCAAATTTTGCACAAAAATTCTCTGGCACCAGGCGGTAGAAATGGGGGTTAAACTTTTTAAAATTCGTAACTCACGAACCGTAGCAGTTAGCAACAAGCGGTTTTCACGCTAAGATGGTTATCTATATTTTCTATAAAAACTATATTTACGATGAAGTCTGTCAGATCCGTAGTTTTTGAGATATTTAAGAAAAACAAAAATATACTGATGGAAATCGTAACCCACGAGCTCTAGCAGCTAGGGACACAAGGTTTTAATATATTTAGACGTATAAGTACATTTTCAACAAAAACTCTAACAATGCTAATTTCTGTCAGATTCATAGTTTTTGAGATATCTAAGAAAAATAAAAATAACTTATAAAAAACTCACGAAAAACAAAAAAAAACAAAGTATACATTTTTCACAATTTTCCAACGGAAAAATATTAATTTTTATTACGGAAGGGGTTAGAACGGTATATATAAACGGGGATTAACTTTAAAACATATTGTTTATTAATAAGATTTGTAAAACATTTTTACTTAGACATTTAGACCGATCCGAAAAATCATTTAGCGAGAAAAAAATTAAAAAAAATTAACAGCATTTTGATGAGTGGAAATGGTAAAGGGGCTGCTGATAAACGTTTAAAAAAAAATGCGTGAGTGGGGCTCTAGGGTGGGGGTGGATTTGGTGGGGGGAAAGGGGGAGAAAAATGGTATTGTTGCAATTTCTGGCAAAACTGAACGTCATAGAGTAAAAACTTTGATATAAAAGTTGTACACGGTGCAAAGGTCTAAAAATTTATAATTAAATATATAATAATAATAAAATCAAAATTTTCCAGAAAAATACAAAAAATCGTTGAAAACTGGGCGAAAATATACCTCTCTGTGTCCTTAATGCCTACAATTTTTTTAGATAAAAAGGTTAAAAATTTTTTGAGATATTAATTTTCTTCGGTCCAAATCACTTTTTGTTCAATCAAAAATTCTACTCAGGAACTTTGTTGGACGGAAATAGCTCAAAATTTTAGCTTCTTGTTGGAAATTAAATAAATATTAAAAACGACAAATGCTTTTGCAATTTCGGCTTAATAAGCTCTAATAGATTACCTTACGATTTTTCGTGAGCAGGTAGTATAATATACATTGTAAAAATTTACAAAAATATGCTATTTTTAAAAGCAAAAATCGGATTCATTTTTTTTTCATAAAAATTACATTCATATAAACAAGAAATTTAGATGCACCAATCGATTCTACGACAAACAATTTTTTTTATGAATACTTCACAAAAATAAAGTTTTAGGTCAAATAATTACTTTGTTTATACGGTACTCTTAAAGTGCTTTTAAATAAAGGAAGGTTTGAAAATGCTTGTCCTAAACATACCATAAGAACAATTTTGAATACTAAATCAATTTTATTTTAAACCAGAATTTTTTTTTTAACTTAGTTGTTTTATTCGCGTTTTAATTAAAATATAATATAAGTATTTTTTAATATAACAATATATATATACTTTAATTTGTGAGAAACTGTAAGGTAAGAGGATTGACAGTACATCGATCAGTTGTTAGAAAACTATTTTAATGAAGGATTAGGCTACTTTATTTAAAACCGTTCTTATATAAAACCTGTTTTAGGCGCGTATAAACGTAGTAAATTAAATACCGTCTCCTTTTTATTTTTTCCGTACAAATAGATGTTGTATTCGGTTGTTGATTTTTTTATGTAAACGATTTTAAGAATATTAAACAAAATTAGTATGGGAACGCACAAACGTCAAATATCTGCAGTAAATTGCTCACGATAAAGCCGCGTGCACTTTTTTTATGATTACAAGATAAAAAAGAAAAGCTAGTTATATCCTTTAATATAATAACATATATTGTTTAATTAAGTACGCATAGATTTAGTTTTGCTAAGTTTGCATTTATATGTTATAAATAAGAGTACCTTAGATTTTAAGTTTCAGTTTATAGGCAGTACTTGTATTAGCCATAGCTCTCCAATAAAAAGTTTTTTTTAAAACAATCACGTCGCCTACGCTTATTTAACTGGCGCAGTCGGTAAGATGTTTTGAGGCAGTTCCTAAAGTACGACAAAAATCGCGTCGGGGCTGTTGAGTATTACCTCTTTACTCAAAAATCCAACAAACAATAACGTGGGTGCGTGAATTATTGGATAAACTCCAGGGAGTTGGCAGCATTGGTCATTCCTCTTGGATCCCTAGGTTAAGCTAGAGTTAAGAAACCAAAAAGAAGAGAACAAACGAAGAATGAAAATTGTAGTGCTGTACGTAGCTTATTTTCCTTTTGACCATTAATCCAAATTTTGCCTGTTTGCTTTTTCTAATTGTAGGAATTTCCGTTTATGTCAAACTTTGACATAGAACAAGTTATTAACGAATTTAGGGGAATCAATATAACTGACAACATGCCTAGAAGTACTGACATGAGCCTTTTGAGGTATCAATCGGATAATATTGCGCCTTATGATGGCAACCCAAAACTTTTGAATCGTTTTTTGAATAGTTGTCAAAGTCTTTATGATAACTTTAGAAATCCTGAGAGTGAGACTGATCCCTTGAATGTAGTTTTGATTGATACAATTCTAAGCAAACTCCGCGATATAGCACCTGATTTAATCAGTTCACGATCAGATTTAAATACTTGGGTCAAAATTAAAAGTGCTCTAGAACTGTGTTTCTTGACACAAGATTTAACAGCAATAAAACCACTTAAAAACGAAAGTCCTGTTCAATTGGTATGAGAATTCAGGATATTCGATCTTTGCTCTTGACTAAATTATCAGCTACACCAGAACCTCTGAAGTCCCTCAAAACAAATTTTAAGGATCTATCCTTAAAAACGTACATAAATGGGTTACCATATAATTTGCACTTAATAATTCGATTGAAACACCTAAGATTAAATCTGTGGAAAAAGCTATACAGACGGTCCTTGAAGAGGAAAGCTTTATTTATTATAGCACAGGAAAAAATCAAAATTTGAATCAAAACCAGTTTTATCGAACACCAAACAAATTTAATTCTGTCTCTCCTCAATTTAACTCAAAACCAATATTTCAAATGCCCAATTTTGCACTATCATCTCATCTAAATCAGTTTAAACCACAACAACCAATGGCGTTTTCACCTGTACTTCCTTAAAGACCTCCTCAATACTTTGGTCTACCAAGAAATTTTAATTCTTTTGGTCAACAAAGACCCCCTTTTCAAAATTTCCAGCAAATATTACCTTTTGAACAATTTCAGAGACCACAATTTAATTCTTTTAATAGGTTTTCCAATAATCAGGTTCCATGGAATTATCCACAATTTTGAAATTTGCAAAATAATCAACCGTTTCGGGGTAATAACAGTCAAATAAGTAAAAATCAAAGGAGAAACGTTGAGCCAATGGATACTAGCTCCAGTAACTCTCATATAGTCAAAAAACCTTACTCTGGACCAATTATTGAAGAGGCTTTTCACCAAAATATTGACAACTCTACGTCAAGCACGACCGTTTCCAATGAGCCGTCTATATCCTCTTCCCCTCAAAATCAAAATAATGATAGTTCTGAGCACAATCAGTATAATAATGAATTTGTTTACAATCATCCGTACTACACTTCATACAATGATTCACAATTATAATCTGCGCTGAGTGTCAAGATCCGTATTACTCCAATTACACACAGTATAACTACTATTCGCCGGAGTATGACACAAATGTAAATTTTCCCCGGATGTGACAAACGATTCAGTAACATAATATTTTTAAATATAATGCGAAATGATCTTCCGTTTGTAAAAATACCTAATATTGGCAATTTTTTGATAGATACCGGAAGTAGTAAAAGTTTACTTTCTCCTGAAATTGCAAAACAAAATTATTCAAATTATATTTATAACGAAGAGTTTAATATTCAAACTCCTCATGCAAAAAGTTTCCATAATGAAGTAGCTGATATTCCAGTTTTTCCAATTTTTAAAACTCCAAATTTTAATCACACTTTTTATCTTTTTGACTTTTCACCAAGGTATCAGGGCCTTACAGGTGCTGATTTGTTATCAACTTTAAGTGCAAATGTAAATTTATTTTGAAATGGTTGAAAATCATATTGGTATTCAAAATAGTTTTCAAGAGTTTTCTTTTGAAATACCTGGAAGGACTAAACAAGTAGTTAAAATTCCAGTTACTGAACAAGAAGGTTTAGGAATTTTGGAATATGTTAATTTTGGCAAAAATATTGAGATGCCTATGGCACTTGTGAATATTGAAAATTATTTTGCTTATACAACTTTGATTAATCCTAATGAAACTGATTTAAAACTAACTTTTCATAAACCTATAAATATTGAACTTTTTAATACTTTAGAAGTTAATTGCCTAGAGAAAATGGATGTGGATCAGTGTCAATCTGATAAAAAAAAAATCAATATAACAATTTATTAAAATCTAATTTAAAAAATTTAAGGTTAGATCATTGTAATAGTGAGGAAAAAGAACTAATAAAATCTTTGTGCCTTGAATTTAGGGACATCTTTTATTGTGAAAAAATACCGTTGACCTTTACAAATAAAATTAGACATAAAATTAATTTAACAAATGAGTCTCCTATTTTTACTAAAAGCTATAGATATCCAGAAGTGCATAGACAAGAGGTTAAAAGTCAAATTTCTAAAATGTTAAATCAAGGCAATATTCAGGATTCTATAAGTCCTTGGTCAAGCCCTATCTGGATAGTTCCAAAAAAATTAGATGCAAGTGGAAAATGAAAGTGGAGAATCGTGATTGATTATAGAAAACTCAATGAAAGAACTATAGACGACAAATTCCCCTTACCTAACATTACTGACATTTTGGATAAATTGGGACGCAGTCAATATTTCAGTACTCTAGATTTAGCAAATTGATTTCATCAAATTGAAATGGATCCAGATGACATTATTAAGACTGCATTTTCCTGTGAAAATGGACATTATGAGTTTTTACGAATGTCATTTGGTCTAAAAAATTCTCCATCTACTTTTTAACGAGTAATGGATAATATTTTGCGAGGTTTACAAGGAGATGTTTATTTAGTATACCTTGATGATATTGTCATATTCTCTACTTCATTACAGGAACATTTAGACAGACTTAAACAGATTTTTGATCGATTTAGAGATGCTAACTTTAAGGTACAGCTTGACAAGTCAGAATTTTTCAGGAAAGAAGTTCAGTATTTAGGTCATGTTATCACTCCAGATGGTGTCAAACCAAATCCTGAAAAAATATCTGTTGTTAAAAATTTACCTCTACCAAAAACACAAAAAGATATTAAATCAGTTTTAGGACTAATCGGTTATTATCGAAGATTTATCCCTGAATTTGCCAAAGTTATCAAACCTCCTTACAAAATGCTTAAAGAAAAATGCTAAAATTGACCATACCGCAGAATGTATTACTGCTTTTGATCACATTAAAAATTTATTAATAAATGCCCCCATTTTACAATATCCAGATTTTACCAAACCATTTATTTTGACAACCGATGCGAGTAATTATGCAATTGGTGCTGTTTTATCCCAAGGTGAAGTTCCTAATGATCGTCCAATAGCATATGCTTCCCGAACTTTAAATTATAGTGAATGTAAATTAAGTACAATACAAAAGGAGTTATTAGCAATTGTTTATTTTACAAAATATGTCAGACCCTACTTATTTGGACGTAAATTTACAGTGTATACAGATGACAAACCACTCTCTTGGCTAATGCGTATAAAAGAACCTAATAGCAAACTTTTAAGATGGCGTCTTAAATTGGAAGAATATAACTTTACTACAGTTTATAAAAAAGAAAAACAAAATACTAACGCTGATCCTTTGTCTAGAATTGATTTAAATGCTCTTGAAACTGATAGTATTATAAATAATTCAGGAGATTCGGACGATATTATAAGACAATTTCTATCAAGTGATCAAGTTGAAGAGTTTTTGCGAGATTTAAATGATCCTCAATCATCAATTCAAGTTCCAGCTCAAACTTTACCACCACAAACTTTATGTCAAACTTTAAATTCTGAACCATTACCCAAAGAATCTAAAATGAAAATATTAAGAGTAGATACTGTTGTTCCTCCACGAATTCCTCCACAAATTCTTACTCCAGTTCCTCAGAGTGATAATCAAAGTACTGTACATACTGGTAATGATGCAGATATGGTAAACTATAGTGGTATAAAAATTTTAGATGATATAATTCACAATAAAACCTATCAAATAATAATATCCCCAAATCCAATGGATAAGTTGCAGGTAACTCTAGAAAATTTCAAAAAACTTCATATTTGGCATGTTAGAATTCCCAAAAATAATCAAAATCTAATATTGTATTTCCTTAAGAATTACACAACAGATAATAAAACTTTTTTCCTGTTTTTCTATGATAAATCTATGTATAATGATATAAATAATGTTTTCCGAGCAAATTTTTATGATTCCGGATTAAAATTAGTTCACTGTACCAAAATGGTTAATACCGTGAAAAATAATGAGGAAAGACTTTTTTTAAATCAATATCAACATGAAACAAAAACTAATCACCGCGGAATTAATGAAACTCTTGAAAAATTAAAAAGAAATTATTACTGGCCATCAATGAAAAACAATGTTACAAGTTACATTAATGATTGTGTGTTGTGCCAAAGAGCAAAATATGCCATACATACCCCATATGTTCCTTTAGTTTTGACAGAAGCTTTGAATAAACCGTTTCAACTATTACGTGTTGACGTTTTTAAGTTTGATAACCAAGAATTTGTTACACTAATAGATCCATTTTCTAAATTAGGTCAAGCTTTTGCGATTGAAGCTATAACAGCAATTAAAGTTGTAGAATGTCTTATTACTTATTTTTCGAATTATGGTGTTCCAGAGACTATTACAATGGATAGTGGAACTGAATTCAAAAATGAAACAGTAAAAGAACTTCTTAAAGGACATAAAATTCCTGTACATTTTAGAACTCCAACTCATCATGAGTCGAACTCTGATATTGAAAGATTACATTCCAGTTTAATTGAACATTTAAGGCTTTTACGGGAAAAATATAAAAATGATAATTTCGTAACTCTTATGAAGTATGCTATAATTGCTTATAACAGCTCAATTCATTCCTCAACAAATTAAACCCCATTTAAAGTTGTTTTTGGACATACTAATTTAAGAAATCCAACTGAATTAATTCAAACGTCTTTTTATTCAGAGTACGTTCAAAACCATAAAGACATTACTAAACATCTATATGAAAATATAACTCAAAAGTTACAACAAAAGAAAGAAAAGGTTTTAGATAAAGTAAATAAGAAAGGTCCTGAACAAACTGTTCTTAAAGTACGACAAACAGTTTATAAGTCAAATCAAAAACGGAATAAAAAAGAAAATAAATTTTTAGGCTCCTTTGAAATAATAGAAATGTTAGAAGATAATAAAGTAAAAATCAAAAATAAAAGCAATAATAAAATACAAATAATACATATAAAAGAGTTAAAAAGACCACCTTTTGTTGCAGGTACATCCTCTGCCTCATTGGAAGTGGAATCGGACTCTCAACCCCAATCATAACAGACTTATATGACAATCCAGGACTTTTCCCAATTCGTCTTGGAAACACCCAGAATGTAATAGACTATTGGTCTTTTATTCAGATTTTTAATATTTCCATAATTATTGATGAATTTTCAAAATTACAAAACAGTTATGTAACTTTAAAAAATTCAATTCAAAATTCATGTTCTTTCCATCAAGAATTCTATAATTCATATAACTTAATTCAAAATTATGAAAGTAAAATTAAAAATCAAATTTTGCAAATTAACCCAAGCTTCAGAGTGAAAAGAGGTTTAGTTGATGGTTTAGGTTCAATAATTAAATCAATAACTGGAAATTTAGATGTCAATGATGCTAAAAGGTATGACAAAGCAATCAATAATATCATAAAAATGAAAATAAAATGAAATCAGTAGTTCAAGAGCAGATTTCAATTTTGCAAGATTCCACTACGAAGTTTAAAGAAGTTTTAAAAAATATAACTCATAATCAAGAAAAGTTAGAATCACAAATTTTATATGTTCAAGGAATGGTTAAAACTTTGCAGGTTAAAGATCTTGATAACATTCAATATTTTCTTATCACTACTACAATGTCACAGTTATTGACTACTTTCCAAGTTATATATGACATTTTTGAAAAACTACAAATAGCTATTACATTTTCAAAGTTAAATACTTTTCACAATTCTATAGTAGAACCAAAAGAACTTCTAGATATGATTCAGACTATTTCTGTTCAAATTCAAAATGGGAAATTACCTTTTGAAGGTAATATTGAGAATATACTAAATTTTGAAAAGATTTTGGAAATTAAAAGTTATGTAAAGAAGAATCACTTTATTTTTATAATAAAGTTCCTATTGTAGAAAAGGAAAACTATGCCTATTACCGACTTTATGCCCTTTCGACTCCTTTTGATTCCAACTCCTTTAAAATGATTATTCCGCAAAGTAAATACCTTATCCTAAATGAGCTAAATTATGTATTAAAAGAAGAAAAATGTAAAGAGATCAGTCCTGAAGAATTTATCTGTCATGAAGAAAACATAATATTGCTTAACCAGGAACTTCCTTGTGAGATTCAACTCCTGAAGTTCTCCAAAAATGTAACCAGCTGCACGCAAATACCACTACAAATAACTCACACAAAAATCCAGAAGTTAGAAAAGTATGGATGGATATTAATTGCCCCTGACCAAACTGTAGGAGTTCAAAAATGTGGCAACTCCAAAGAAAATCTGCCATTTCAAGGTACTTTCCTAGTAGAACTTCAATCCGACTGTGAGCTCTCCATTGAAAATTTCCAACTGAAGACAACCAACTTACCAAGAATGTTTTATAAGAAGATTGAATTACCAAAACTTCAGCTTCAACTTCCGTCATCAGTTAAGCAAGACGATATAAAACATCTCAAGCTGAATACCATCAATTTAGAAAACTTCAATCAGTTGCAGAGTAATTTAAATTTACAAAGACAAAAACTGAATGAAATTGTTTACGAAAATCCAATTAAAAATCGTAATATTTGGACAATAATTCTTTATATAGTTTTCTTTTTTGGATTAAGTGTTATTGCCTTTAAAAAATTAAAAACTCTAACATTTTTTCAATCAAGATTAAGAAAAAGAAAACCAGAAAAAAGAAGATCAGAAAAGAGAATACCAGAAGAAATAACCCTTCAATCAATATTTCGAAATCAAGAAGAAGAAGATCTATAACTCGCTATTGCTCGAACTTAGGGTGGAGGAGTTATATCCCTTAATATAATAACATATATTGTTTAATTAATTACGCATAGATTTAGTTTTGCTAAGTTTGCATTTATATGTTATAAATAAGAGTACCTTAGATTTTAAGTTTCAGTTTATAGGCAGTACTTGTATTAGCCATAGCTCTTCAATAAAAAGTTTTTTTTTTTTTTTAAATCACGTCGCCTACGCTTATTTAACTCGCTGATAATTACGCAGCGAATGGGGAGATATTATTGTTTTTTTTTTGTTGACGAGTCGGCGGTTGAGATTCATTCTTTTACTTGTTAAGATGTTTTCTAACAAATATTATAGAGGATTATAATTTTGCTTTGCCTATTAATAAATAGTTATATTTGCAAAATATGTTTACACCATTATTTGTTTTTTTGCATTTCTGGAGGTGTTTTTTAACTGTAACTATAATTTTTTATTATCCCACCAAAAAGTACATGTCAAAACAAGAAAAATGAGCAATGTCAAAAAATACTACGAGAATTTTCCTGAGTAGAATTTTTGATCGAAAAAAAAGTGATTTGGACTGAAAAAAATTAATATCTCAAAAAAATTTTAACCTTTTTATCTAAAAAAAATTGTATTGATTAAGGACACAGAGAGGTATATTTTCAACAAGTTTCATGACAATGCAATTATTTTCCCTCCTACCCTCTTGCCAACTCCCCACCCCCATCAAAAACTAATCAGTTCTGCGTGTGGTGGCAAAGAATTTTTGTGACAAATTTGATAAAAATCGGTTTAACGGTTTTTGAGTTATTGTGTTACAAACAGGCCGACGATCCTAATAGCCTATATACTATATATGGATGGCTAAAAAAAATGGACTACGAGTCAAGAATTTTTATTGTTTTATTTCGGCATTCGATAGCACAAATATTAGTGTTGTCCTATTCTTAGCCATCCATACATAGTATGAAGACTATTGGGATCGTCAAAAAACAAGTTTTTTTGTTTCCACTAAAAATAAGCTATTTAGGTCAAAAAAGACCTATATACAAAATTTTGTCATGGTATCTGTCTGTAACATGATTACTCAAAAATCGCTTGATCGATTTTTATCCAATTTGGCACAAACATTCTTTGTCATCAGACGCAGAGCTGATTAGTTTTTGATGGGGGGGGATTGGAGGGGGGATTAAACTATAAAAAAAATTGTAACTCACGAACTATAGCAGCTAGCGACACGCGGTTTTTATATTAAGATAAATAATTGCATTTTCAACCAAGCAAAAAAATGTAAAAAAAAATCAAAAAAATTTTTTGAAAAGATTTTTTGGATCGCTATACGTCGCTGCTGGCGCCATTATTTTTTAGAACCGGTTGTACATTCTAAACAATTATAATTAAAAAATTGAAATTTTCAACGCAAAAAAATACCGCCCGCAGGCACATATAGCCCATAAAATCTTTTAAAAAAAAATGTTCTTCACAAATTTTTTTCTTTTTTTGGTTGAAAATGCAATTATCTATCTTAATGTGAGAACCGCGTGTCGCTAGCTGCTACGGTTCGTGAATTACAATTTTTAAAAAAGTTTAATCCCCGCTCCTATCCTTTTGCTAACTCCTCACCCCCATCAAAAACTAATCAGCTCTGCGTCTCGTGCCGGATAGTTTTTGTGCCGAATTTGATAAAAATCGGTTAAGTGGTTTTTGAGTAATCGTGTTACAGACAGACAGACAGACACCATAACAAAATTTTTGATTTTGTTCTACTTTGACACAAATAAAATAAACCCTTTAAGGGGTACAGTGGGCTCGAATAATCAGCACTAGTATCTAAATTGAAAGCAGCATGCAACTTCGGCTTGACTATTCAAAACATGCATATAACGCCGAAGTAATGACTTCTAGTTTGAAAGTGAATTTCAAGTTTAGTCGTGAAAGTGGTGGGGAAGTACCTTTTTTAAAAAGGACTAACCTGAAACTCTCCTGAATCTAATATAAAAAGAATTATGAAAATCGATTGAAAAGTTATGATAGAAATAAAACTCTTCATGTGGTGCAATGGGCCCGGAAAAGCGACACAGGCATGGGCGTAGGGAGGGGGGCCATAGCCAACCTGGAATTTGTAAAAGAAATACTTTTAAACAAATTAATATCTCACCGATAGAAAAGAGGAACAGAACTTGAAAAATGTCTCCATTTAAAATAGGTCGGTATACATATATATTTATAGTTTTATTATTTCCCAAAGAACAGCTTGATCCCCCCTTGTGGAATATTCTGGCTACGCCTATGGACCCAGATATCCAAATTGAACTCAGCATGCGTCGTCGAATTAATTATATAATATTATAATTAAAAGGGACGATTTCTTATATACGTTTTAGTTATCATAATGATTTTTCAAATATTGAACTGTGAAAGTGCAAGAAACTACACTAAATGTCTCCTGAATCGATAACAAAAAAGAATTAAAAAATAAAAAAAACGTACGGTCAAACTTATAATCAGTGTACACTAAAAGATATGAATGCAATCTATATAAAAATGAATGCAGGTTTGTTCGATTCCCCCTTCTCTGTCGCGAAGCGGAGAGCCGGTCATTGGAGCGAGGACGCGCGTGGTCGGCTATCGGAGCCACAGCCGAATTATTTTCACAGCAAACTAAAATATTTGTGCAGCAAGGGCAACGTCGCCGAATAAATCAGCAGTGGATCGCAGGCTTTCGCGCCACATCAAAAGCCTGCGATCCCTTTTGGTTTCCCAGGGCTCCATAAGATTTACTCCTCTGTTCCGTAGGTATTTCCTCTGTGGTATTACGACACTTTTCCGAAAAGCAGTGGACAGGGTGCAGATCGCGCTGATGATAGCCAACGTTCGAAGAGAGCATGGCACTTGAAAAAGAAGATACGAAAATACTCAGGTTTTTTTTTTTTCTTACTTAATAGAACTTATCAAATGATACATCGGTTAACAGACAATAGATAGAAGTTTTTGTAGTTGCAAAAAAAATATACGAAGTGTTTAAAAAAAACCAATGGTTTTTTAGGACTCATAAAATAATAAAATAAAAATGTAGTTTTTTGACATATTTGCAGAAATTCTATTTCATTAACTTTTAAAAACTATTTTTTTCGTTAAAATGCGACAATAAATAAAAAATTGGCAGTTAAAACAAATCAGTCCGATTTTTTGTGGTCCACCCTATAGTATCTCTGATTTTTAACAAAATGCACTGTTCAAATCATGTTCGTTTCCTTCTGGCGTTTTCCCAAGTAGCAGTCAAACTTGGGTATTATATCCTTAACATAGAATAAGACTCTTTCTAAAGGCCAGTTGCTCAATAGCGAGTTACCGTTAACTTAAGCAATATAACCTTGTAAAAATCTTTTAAAAATGGGTTAAAATGAACTCCAGGGTAACTAGGGCTTCAAGGCGAGGGTAACTTACCTTACCTCAGGGTTAACCTAAAAAAATATTGTCTTAAAACAGGAAAAAAACTCGGATTTATAGCTCGAGTTAATTTAACTCTCTGGTAACTTGCTATT
This sequence comes from Oxystoma pomonae, assembly GCA_963921995.1. Taxonomy (NCBI): domain Eukaryota; kingdom Metazoa; phylum Arthropoda; class Insecta; order Coleoptera; family Brentidae; genus Oxystoma; species Oxystoma pomonae. The sequence goes on from OY998167.1 coordinate 59,184,666, forward strand.
GAGAAACCGGCCCTAAGTGAAGACAAAACTGCCGTAAATTTTGCCTCCAAAATAGGTCACAGTTGATTGTCCAGGCAGTTCCACTTGGGAATTATTTCAAAATTCCTTGCCTGGACCTTGTTTGGCCGACAAAATAAAATAAAGCAACTCTGTTTAAAGTAATATTGTAAAGAATAACACCTACTTCATATAATTTGACAACACATAATAATCAAATGATTTTAAAAAGAGCATATCCACAAAATTCATCCGAAATTCTGCTGCCAAATAAATTTTTCTGATAAATTTCAATATTTTATCTCTAAGAAATACAGGCGGCTTTTAAACACGTGGTTGTCGATATTTTTCTAAAAAAATCAAAAATTTTAATGATCATATATACGGTTTTGTAGTACTATAACGTTTTAAAAAACTTTGAGATACTTTTTAACACTGAAAAATAAAAGAATATACTTAATTACTACGTCTATACCGGGAATTAACTGCCCGGATTAAGATTAATTTTGCCTTTATTCTATGGTATAAACGCTTCTAACTTAAGATAATCCAATCCGACAATATTTTAGGATTGACTTATCTTTCGACTTTCAATACACAGAATAAACGGTTAAATCAGATTTAACGAGTTTCTGAGATTAGTAGTGACAGCTAACCTCGCACAGCTGATATTTTTTAAGATTATAAGTTGTTTTTTCTTTTAATTTCTGTTTAAAATAAAAATAAAATGAAATGCAAATCGTAAATCCACGGCATATGTCTGATTAATCTTAATCCAGGCAGTTAGTCTCCGGTATAAACGTAGTGACTGACTGATTGTTACCTTTCTGAAATTAAGGAATGGACATAATTCTTACATCAAAAGCTAACTCGATCATTTAGAAGTTAGGTAAAATAAATTTTTATTAAAAAAAAAAACTTTTAAAGAACAAGCTTTTATTAAATGCACTCAAAAGTAAAAAATAATTTTTTATCTCTCTTATATCATAATGAAAGCGATGTGCGCAAATTAAAAATTTTAGCTTTAGGTATCGTATATCAGTCACATCGACGATTCACCTAAGAAACAGTTGTATTACTCTATAACCTAAGGACATTTTCAAAGGCTTGGCAAGCACGGCAATCTCAACCGTTCTCAGATTCTTTAGATGAAAGCATTATGTTTATCATTTGAATAGAAGAAAAATTTAGTTCTTCTTTTGTAGTTCTCTTTTTGTCACCGTAAAGTTAAAATTTTTAATTTGCGGCCATCGCTTTTATTATGGTATAAAAAAGATCATTTTAATAAAAATTTATTTTTTAATTTTTAGATTTGTACCCTAAATGGTCCATTTTGAACCCTCCATATTGAAATTTTCAAATCTGATCAAAAATTCATATTCCCTTCCCGAAAAACCCCTGTGTGCCAATTTTGATTGAAATCGAACAAACTAAATCTTTTTCCCCTTCCATTTCCGTCGTTAGAGGGAGGTGGTTACCTGAGAATACCATATTATTGTATTTTCACCAGAACTATAAACGCATACCAAATTTGAACACAATCGGATGTGGATAAATCAGTTAAAATTGGTTAGCAAAACATGACCGAAAATCATACATCTTGAATCGGCCATAATGAATTTTCAAAATCTAATCAAAAATTCGTATTCCTTATCCCCAAAATCCCCCGTACACCAATTTTGGTTGAAATCGGAGAAGTAAGGGAGAGGGGTTCCTAATAATAAACTATAAATGCATGCCAAATTTGAAGGCAATCGGATGTGTATATGTTAGTTAAAATTGATTAGCAAAAGATGACCAAAAATTGAAAATTCGTTATCTCCATCCCTAAGTGCCCTAAACACACCAAATTTCAACGAAATCGGGCGTACTGCAACTGTACCCTCCTCCATCCCCTTCGAGTAGGGGAGAGTTGTTAATATCATCATCTATATTCTTGTCACCGCAACTATATAAGTATGCCAAATTTGAAGCCGACCGGATGTCGAGAACTTGGTTAAAATTATGTTGCAAGATTCCACCTGAACAAACATATATAATTACATAGATATATTGCAAGTTAAATAAAAGCTTGTAAAATAGAAAAATTGTCACTAACACGAATACCCAAAAGATATCTAACTGTACTACTTACTAAAAAAAAAGCTACTTTTAAGCTAAAAATTCGTTTCTGAATCTAAGTAAGAACAATACAAATTTATTTATTAAATACTACATCTATCTATTATCAAATCTAACCACATGAAGCACTTTTTTGGGCAATATTTACTACTTTTTTCCTCTACATCTCTCTAATCCTATAAGATCACAATATTGGAGAAAAATGGTAACACATTACCTAACTGAGTAAGAATTCCTTTACTAGGTACTGATTTACTTGTTACAGAAAAACTGTATTTTTTAGTAAAGTTTACTGAACATAAAATGTTGCTTGGGATTATTAGGCAATACATCGCAATAGAAGGGCATTTGTGGTAAAAGTCAAATGCACCCGTTGACACGTTGGCGCTATAAAGGAATAATGTAGAATTTACTACGCAAATTGGATTATGTAGCTCCACGTGTAAATATGGCAGCAACAAGTAATTATATTTGGAATATCGCGAATTGGTGTCAATAAGCCCAATTTTGTAAAGTACTAAATACATCGCGTTATTTGACGACGAAAGTTGTTTAAATTCGCTGGGTGTGGCTGCTTATGCTATGCTTTATACGCCAGGTATAGTACTATGTTACCCTGATGATTCCTAGCAAGGATAAAATAGGCCTGTAGATTTCTGGACTATCCATTAGATCTTGGAGGCCTGGTCGTAGAGAATTTAAATTCAAAATGTGCCTCCGATTTCACGAACCTTTATTTTTATTTATTTTTTACGGACAAGAAATCTACTTTTCTTAAATTTTTCTTGGCTTTGTTTTACGCAACAAGCCTCTTCCGGAGTGATTGTTGCTGCGCCTTAATATAAGGCGACGTAGTATAAACTCTAATTGGGGGTGGAGTTGCTGCGAACGTTGTATGTTGAACGGTCTTCTTTCATTAACCGGTACATTTTCGCAGGTTCCGTTTTTTATGTCCTGTTCGCAAATTTCATTCTTATTAATATTTGCGTCTTTTAACATCTTGCTTTTCACTTTGTTCCGACAGGCGGCACGCTGCATAGAGCCATAACAACATCCCGCGTTATTTGACGACGAAAGTTGTTTAAATTCGTTTGGTGTGGTTGCTTATGTTATGCTTCATACGCCAGGTACAGTCCTGTGTTACCCTGATGATTCCTAACAAGGATAAAACAGGTCTGTAGATTTCTGAACTATCCATTAGATCTTGGAGGCCTGGTCGTAATGAATTGAAAAGCAAAATGTGTGTCCGATGCCACGAAGCTTTCTTTTTATTAATTAAAATTATTTTACACAGCACAGAAAAAAAAAATATTTAAAAATGTAAATAAAATTCGCTACTCTTGTTCCTTATGGTGATTTCAAACCCAGGTATTTTCAAAAGGAATCCTTAAATTTAAAAAAAAAAAGTTACCTAAATTAGTATTAAATACAATTTAATTACAAGAAGGTGAGATCCCAGGTCGTAGAGATAACACTCCTTATGCTTCCACATTATCTACATATCTAATAAAAAATTGTTCTCGTATAAGTACTTATTTATCGCCAGAAGCTGTGGGAGAGATGTTACTTTGATAAATTTCTATGAGATTTCATAAGCCTAAAACTATTTCTTTTACTAGCTTTTATTTAACTTGCAATGTATCTATCTATATAACGAACAAGATATGATCCTTCATGTCAGGTCAAACATCAATCGGCCGCCATGTTTTTTCATTATATTGATTTTGAGTAATTTTTTAAATTCGAAAACAAAAAGATAACAATACACTGTTAAACAGTGTCCTAAAACTTGATGTGCTTTTAAGGCATCTGTATTTTTAAGAGAAAAAAATTATCAGAAAATTATTCAAAAATTTAAGTAGGTGGCCTTAGAAAAAATTTTAGCTTATTCGGCAATAAATCAAGAAAGTGCTCCAAGCCGTGTCGAAGTTTTCACAAAATGTGCCTTCCATTCAAAATTTTGCCAATTCTGATGTTTATTTGACTCCAAAATGTATCACATGACACGTTGCCTGAGCTACAGCAACACCGTACTCAACTAAACAACAACAACTAAAACAGCCAGTTAACTCATTTTCGTTTCAGTATCCTTTAGCCTGTTGTCGGGGCCATATTGACAGCAAACTGACAGAAAATTCATGTTTCACTTGTCAAATTGGTTATAAAAATGGAAGCCACCATAGGCTAAAGGGCACTGAGAAAAAAAGGGGTTAACTGGATTTTTCGTTGAGACGGTGTTGGCTACGGTCTCTAAGAGGAAAAAAAAGATTCTCTACTTTTGACTTGCTGGCATTCGCTTTGGGGATTAAAAATAAATGAAACAGGTACTGACCCTATTGGCAACGCAATAATTTCAATATATTCCTGCATGCTGAAGGCTTCCTATTTGACAAATTTATCGATATTCGGTTAAGTCTAATTGAATTCTCGACGACAGATTTAATATTAGACGACGTTTGTATGAAACCCATTTATTAGGGACTTGCATATAGCACACGTGTAAGTGCTAAAGTGCTTTTCTAAGTGTCTTGGAAATGTTTACTTTGCGGGCGTTACACGCGCATCTTACATCCTGTGTAGTGTGCTTTGCCTATACGGAAAAAAATGTTTGTATTTTTTTTCAACAATTGTTGAAAATTTTTGCACAATTTGTTTTTGAATCGCGACCAAAACCAAATTGTGCAAAAATTTTCAACAGGATTGTGCAATAGCAATTGCGGCAAGTTTTTAAACAAATTGTGAAACTTTTTTTTCTATAACGCTGTGCAAAAAGGTTTACACTTTTTTTAAACAATTATTGAACCAATTTTGACAGCTTATGTGCACAAATTTTGTGCAAAAATATTGAACAATGCTTGTTTATATTTTACACAAAAATGTGCACAAATTTAGTGTAAATTGTGCATATATTTTGTATAACTAATTTTAAAATATTACATATTATTTGTTAATATTTTAAACAATAGCTTGTACAAATTTTACACAAATTATGTATATCTTTTGAAAAGGTTATTAAAAAATATTCAAAAATTATCAAAAGTTTTATTTGCTTAAAAACAACAAAGTACTGAGTTAAACATTCAAATTAGTAGTAAAAAAATACTGCTTTGCTTGCCTAAATAGGTTTTACCTGCTACACTTTACTTTAAAAGAAAAAAAAATTCTGCTAACCAAACAAAGTGCATTACAAAAATAACTATATATATAAAGTAAAACTTTTTCTTATATTTATTAACTAATTATCTAGTCTAAGTCAAGTGAAAATCTATCCAATAGTCAACTTGTTCACAGCCCAGCTCTGGCCTCCGCAGTAAACTGAAACGAAGAAAATATATAACTTAAGACCCAATCAGGCATCCTAGCTGAAAGTGCAAACTACAAAACTTAAGTTAAACACAAAAATAAGTCGCCGTCGACAAGGTTGGACCTTTTCTTCAAATTATGCACATGCCATTATTCAGAGAGAAACCTTGTTCTTCGATAAGCTTGAGATGTATTTAGTGAATAAGCGTTTCGATTCTATAAATGGACAGCTTTTTGTAGAAAGGGACCATCCCCAAAAAAATCGAAATGAGTACCTAATTAAGTATTAAAGTTTTTCTTGTCGGGTATATCTAGGTATATATGTTCGTAGTACTTATATTCGGAAGATTTTTTTTGATTGAAGTGCAAACTAGACATTTTCAAGACAATTTAAGTGAAGGAATATTCAAAAATATTTTTTTGGGCCCTTTACCTAATTACCTAATTTTAGGTAGGATTAGACTTTAGATTAGCATTCTTAACCTTTGGATTAAATTAGGTTTGATAAAAAACAAAAACTCTATTTTTTAAGAAAATGTATCAAAACGTTCTAAAAACCACTTTTTTCTAAAACAAAAACAAAATTTTGAACAGGTATAAACCCGACAAGACCCGTTAAATTTATGATAATAATAACAGCAATAAATTATCACTTCATATATGGTAATTTCAATTAATAACAAAAAGCTATTCAAATTATTTAAAATTTATAAGGAATGCTTCTTGTTTTCCAAATTGTTGTAAACTTTTGCACAACTGTTTTTAAAATTAAACAAAATGGCGCGGCGTTTAGGGTTGTTTATCAAAGATCAAATTTCATTCAAGAGGTTTAGGACTTTTTTACCTTTACATAGATAAAAAAATAAAATGATTTAGGCAAATTTTAACTTATTGACTCGATTACACCACAGAGGCTTCGGAACAGTGCCAATAAGTATATATTTTTCTTTTATCCTTAGTTTTTATGAAAAATTCTTGATGTAGGAAGGTTTCAGGGTCCACAACCCCAAATCGCCAAACGCCAACGAAATTTTTTGTCCGGTTTTTTTACTTTTTTACCAAAAAAACTTAACCTCACAGCAAAAACATTGAAAACTAACATAAAAAAAAACAAATCAAAACTTTTTTAGATATAACCTAACTTCTATCCCTGATCTAATCTATTCTAACCTATCCTAAACAACATTTTCGCCGGCGGTCACGGATTTGGAGTCCTTGAAGGGTCCCTAAAACCTTCCTATATCAAGAATAAAAAAAAAACGAAACTAAAAGAAATACCGTATACTGCATAATTACCGAAGCTTCTATTGTAATAAAATACCAACAAATTGTTTTAAAAAAATGCGCAATTGTCAAAAATAAATAAAATGGCGCCGTCGGCTATCGGAACTCTTCTCTATGCCTTCAGGAAGAAACCATGTTCTTCAATAAATTTGAAATGTATTTAGTGAATTGAGGTTTTGATTTCATAAATTAACCACAATTTAAAAGGAATGCCTCTTTTTTCCTATTAAAATGTACCATACCTATAGGTAAAATTTATTTTAACAGCTAAAAATCGCAGGGCAAATCATAGATAGTAGATATTGGCTTACCTCTAAATTTATCCCTTAGCATGCCCAACTCCAGTTTTCTAGCTTTTCCTTCATTTTCACCTGGATTTTCAGTTTTCACTCACTTGTGATTTTACATCGCATCAAAAAAATTATCCACCATTGCGGAAACCAAAAACTAACTTGACGGACGCAGTGGCGCAGTCAAGCACCACAAGTACACGGTATCAAGAAGGCCTTTGCTTTGCACCGATTGGAAGCGGCTTTAGACGAGTGCGACCGTGTTAAACCTCTACAAAATGTAGCGTTTTATTACAGATGTCGATTGTAATAAATTAAAAATTTTTTGCATAAACATAATTTAAAAAAAATAAAGGTGCAAAAATATTACACAACGTAGGTAGGTAGTACATGGTAAAGTATATCTAATATAAAAACTGGTAGGTATATCTAACCTAAGATCAAAGGGCGGGGTGACAAAATTTTTTAAAAATTATATTGGTATTAATTATTATTAGTTTTTTTATATTTTTGAGCACAGCGAAATATTGCATGTTTTTATAAAACATCTAGTGGGCTTTTTAACAAATATGTTTTGCTAATAAAGTAAAGAAAAAAGAATCCTAAAAAGTAATAAACATTCTCAACAAATTTTTGTAAAAAAATTACACAGCTCTTGTGATTTTTTTTGCACACACGTCTTCTCAACAACGTTGTTGACATTAATTGCGAATCTGTGTAATATTATTGCACAAAATCAATTGCACAATTGCATGTATAAAAGTTACACAGCCTCATTCGATTTTTTTCAACATTTTCTTAAAATTATTGACCAATTTCACTTGCACAGAATATGTAGTAATTTTACATACATATTTTTTTTCGTTTGCCTAGTGTGAAAAGTAATACTTCCGCATGCGAATGACGCTGACATGAACAGCGAGTGAAGTTCTGTTTTTGAGGAAAGTATAAAAAATAGTACATTATAAACCTAGGGATCAAAGTGCTACTTTTAATCCCGCGGCGAAAGGTTTGAACAATTCGCTAAGGGATTTAAAGACGCTTTAGTCCCGAGGTTTATATACTATGTTATGCACTTAAGGAAAAGATTATTGTTAAAATCACTTCATTTCTACTCCAAATGGTTCGTTGACAACACAAAAGGTTGCTAAGAATGAAATCTTTACCAAGGGGAAGTGCTGTTTGGCTTGACTTGCGAAAAATTTAATTATTTTATTCCAGGGATTATTTATTATAATCTTTAGGCTGAGGGAATAAATATACTTTTAGTTCCTTAGGGATTATTTATTTAAAATCCCTTAGGGATTAAAAGTGAGTTTTTAGTCCCTAAAAGAGGGATTTACCGTACCTATTTAATCCCTAAAGTACATAAATAATGTTTTTTTACAACTCGCGGCTAAACTGTGTTTTTTCTACTCGATACGCTGGTTTTTAAAACAACACTTATTAAACATTTCACTATTAGCATTTAAGCCGTTAGTTATAAAAACTACAATTTTTTTAGTAACTAGCTTACGTCAGTCTTCAAGATTAGACTAAATAAACCTTTAAAATACGCCATTTTTATTGTCAATTTAAACACTATGACATGCAACGTAACCTCTCCTGTTGGCACCCTTTAACCTGCATTATTTAAAGTAATTGCCTCTCTGAAGACAAGCTTTATGCATTATTCAGTAAAAACCTGTCTATAAGCTACAATTTATCACTAAGGGCAAAAATAACGAACCAAAAGGATCCTTTCCGATACAGTCTTATAAATAAGAGTTTAATAGGATCTAGGTTGTTGATCGCAAATAGTACATTAAAATACAAGGATTGAAAATGACTCTGCACACGACTAAGACATGTTGATAGACTCAAGATCGAAAGCGTGGTCCACAAGTTGAGCGAGTGCAAAGACGTTTTCCAACGACTGCAAATTATAAAAATCAATTTGATTTTTTGTTGCACAATAGCAGTTCACCTAACAAGAGCAAGAACTGCCACATTTGTCGCGATTCTTCAGAAACGACAGAAAATCTCACCCGTCAGAATTTTAAAATGTGGCGATTTTTACTTTTTGTCTCATTTAAAATAAAAACACAGCATCCTTAATATTTATTCTAACGTTGTAAAAGAAACTGCGTCATTTTTTTAATAACATTTGTGAATTTAATATTTTAAATATATTCTGCAGAATTAGTTTTACGGCGGAGCTAATTTGCTACTACGCGTACCAATAGACGTCAAAAAGTGTCGAAAATTTTCACCATGTAAAAGGAAAGACAGAATTTGTTTGACTTTTCTGAGCAGTGACAGCGACATATTCCATGGCTATCTATGGTTTTGTATGTTAAAAGTTTTAAAGGTTTGTTTACAGGCAAAAATAAAAAAAGGGTTTTTCACAAAAGCTGCCTACAAAAACTAAAATTAACTTATTTTTTATTTACTGCAACAGCATTAAAAAACTAAATTTTAAGAAATATTAGCAAATAAGTCCTAACCAAAAAGTAGTTAAAACTTGTGTTTAAAAATCGTCAGATTTTTTATAAGGGCGAGATTTTCTGACGGTTTTTGAAGAATCGCGACCAAAGTGTCGAAAATTCTCACCATGTAAGATAGAACTTGTGTGACTTCTGAACAAGGAATCCCAGCAAGTAAGTCCGGACAAAAAAGCAGTTAGTTACTAAAAATCGTCATATTTTTTGTAAAGGTGAGATTTTCTCACGGTTTTTAAAGAATCGCGACCTTTGTGGTACTTTTCCGCACTCAAGTGCGGAAAGGTCACTTTATGCTCATATAATGTACAAAGCGGCGACAGAAAAATTGATTTTGAAAAGGTGGTGTTTTGACTGACATGCTTATTTTTACTTCGTAGCCATGGCGATTCAAACTGCCAAATAATGGTGGGTCCAGGGGGACACTAATGGCAAGTGCCCCCTCCCCCCCCAAGAATTTCCTCATCATGTATAGAAATTATTGAAATTAAAGATAATACTGATCTTGACCCAGGGAGCCCAACTTCTATCTCCGTCCAAATAAAAAACACATTATCTGTCTTAAGCCCGTTCTCAGAGCTGAGACGTGTCCCGAGTGACAATAACCCCCACTCTCGCCGGTGGAAGCCAGCGACATCATCAACTGACTGTCGTCCACTGTCGCTGAGTTTTTGACGTAAACCAAAAAAAAAATGGACAAAAAAAAGAGAAAGACTCGCAAAAAGTATATTTTAATTGTATTTTATCTACTACCTTGTCAGAAAATGACAACTTCGACCCGCATATGAGGAGCGAAAATGCCACTTTACCTCCCTAGGGAGTTATTTTACCTCCTGGAGGGAGTTAAAGTGACAGCTTTTCCTCCCCGTACCGCCCAGAACAAAGAGTAGTAGTATTTTTTCAATTAATTATTTATTATTATTGAAATTAATGTAACAGTTTGTTAAATTAGTGAAAGATAATTGTGAACCAGCATTGTTATTGCCAATGCTGCAGGAGAATAAATATTTAAAACTTTGTTATTTATTTGCTGTGATGTGCTCGGGGTATAATTTTTCCATGTCTCACTGCAGGTGGGATTGGTAGGAATATTCCCTGATATTATGCGGCTGGCAACCTCACATTTTTTCGATAGAGACTTACGTATCCTTCGGCCACTGTAGAAGAATTCCAGCCTCCGTGTCCCTAATAGGGTGGCAGAAGTGTTATTCTTCATACGCCAGGTATAGTCCTATGTTACCCTTATGATTCCTTATAAGGATGAAACAGGCCTGTAGGTTTCTGGACTATCCATTAGATCTTGGAGGCCTGGTCGTAATACATTGAAAAATGTTTTAATTCTAGCCTCTATTTACAGACTTAAGTCTCCTTAATAGGGACTTGAAATATGGCATGCCATTATTAGTGCCGGACTTAATAGTGACTGACTTTAAATCGCTTTCGAAATTAGTGTTATTGGAAAAGCGGCTTTGGGATCAGCGTTAATGATAACTTAAATATTTCTTTCATCGCTGTTTTTGGTTAACTTTGTTTCTATTTATTTTTTTTTATTTACTTTTGGATAAACTGTACTGTGTTTTTACAAAAAATTACCAAAAAAATTTGAGACCAATCAAGGCAGGAGACCTTACAGTATGAGACTTCCTTTATGCCTCCCTCTGAGCTTATAAAAAGGTCCATTATATACCAAGGTAAAAAGTTTTTTAATAAGCTCCGTCCCGCTATAAAAATTGTTTAATATGAAAAGCATATTATAAAATAAAAGACTACTATATAATGATGTTACTGATTAGACTTCAAAAAGGGGATGTGTCATAGAGAAAGTAATAGCTACGCGAGAGTGACCGATACTGTGTTATACTTGGGGAACATTGTTTGTCGACGACACGAGCGCAGCCGGTGGCTACAGGACGGAAATACTTGCATAGCCAGACGCATAATAAAATACATATATTCTTCTGGTTAATTTTTTACCAATACTTACTTATTTAATATTAAAAAGATGTGAAAAAACTTAAGAGGCGGAATTTTTTCATACTTTTTAGTGTTAAAAAGCAATGCATTCGCGAAAGATTTTAGCTCTTTACAAACCTTAACCAACTTAATACTGTTCCATGCAGCTGAATATCTTTCTTTAGCTTACAAAAAGATTTTTGGACCCTTTAAAAATCTAAAATAGGAGAAGGGGGTTATATATCTATGTTGAGGAATAATATCAAATATTAAGGGTTACATTTGATTATATTATTTTCTTTTATTAATTGGGAAAAAATACCAGTATAAAAGTCTTACAGATCTTATAGATATTTTAACCTATATCTCTTTTTTCTTGTTGTATTTTAACCTATTATCTTCTTGCTTAACTCTGTATACCATCACAATATTTTCTTCAGGGATTTGGTTCGCAAAAATCTGAACCCCAATTTTCGGCACTCTTCAAATAGTCTTATGATCTCTAGGTTTAATGGTATGGCATTTTAGACTTTACAATAAGTTAAAACAAAGTTATCATTGTTTTCCACAAACCAAAACTACACTTTTTTGCACTCGACGCGCGTTTTGCTAACGTTGTTATCGATTTTTTTAAAGCCACAATTTTTTACATTTTTTTTTGTAAATTTGTTAAATGAAAGGGTCAAGATCCCCTACTGACAAAATCAAAGAACAAACCCATAAATGTCTACATCACGTTTTTTTACGTGTTTTTTTACGTGTGTTTTGCTTTTCATAGGGTATCTAGCGATTCTACAAAAAACTCATAAGGTATAAAAAATATGTGTATTAACAAGTTGTATACACAGTGGGTACCATTTTTACCATAGGTGAAAAAGTTCCGAGTTATGTTTCAAAAAACTGATAAATTGGCCTAAGGGTATCCCAAACATTAATTTTTACATGAAAGTTTTAAAAGCGGGAAAGAAGTGACTAAAATTCAAATCTGCTACATTTCTAAAAGTCTAAACTGGTTTTTAATAAAAAGAAGTCGATAGGTATTGTGTCAAATAATATAGTGGCTTACATATGGCCGACACGCAATTTTGAACCTTTTTGTGTCAGACTATTTTCTGTAACTTAAGGAATCTATGGCATCCTGAAAGGCACACAATGATTATAATTAAGCAAGAAGCTGTCACATCTGAATAATATAAAGCTTTTTGGAAAGCCAAAGCATCCAGATTTATAGGTCCGATGTCAAACTTGACATTTCCTAAAATACCAAGATGGCGGACTCATTTCAAAAGTAGGCATTTTTCAATCCCTTTAAAAATTCTTCTGTGCAACACTGTATTCAATCCCAAATAGGCTAAGCTACATAGGAAAAATAGAGGAAAAAATTAGAACCCAAATTTTTTTGTCATTAACAGCTTAGGAAGGTCCACCGTTTAATGTACTAAAAGTACCCATTCCTACCCCCTCGAGAACTATTATTTCTAACCTTCAAAAAATTCAAAAAAGCGTTTTTATTAGATAACTTCTAAACAGTGACAAACTGTCAAAAGTGAGAAATGGGAAAAATGTTTCCATTTTAATTCTCTATCAATAAGTAAATGGTGATAATGTAGCTCAAACCACTCCTTCTACAAGAAAAATTGAAAAAAAAAACAATTTCTAGCATATTCCTTTTTAACATTTTCATCAAGATTTCTCAACCTACGAGTACCAAAACTGCCAGGATTGATTTAAGAGCAATGACCTAAATATATCAGAAAATTAAATTTTTCCGGTTCCGTACGGAGTCCGATTCATTTAACTAGAAAATGTCAAAATGTACTAAAACTATTTGATACGCCACTATTACTGACATATACAAAAAAAGGCCCCGGTTTTTACTGGATTTTATACTAGACAAAATTAAATTTCCAACGAAACCTTCCGCTTAAAATTGCTGCTCCTTGTAATAAATTAAGATCTTTTTAAAGCCATAATTTTTTACATTTGTTTTTTGCAAATTTGTTAAATTAAAGAGCCAAGGTCCTTTATTGACAAAATCAAAGAAAAAACCCATAGATATCTACGCCTATGACGATTTAATATCTGGCCAGTGTAGAACGTATAAAGCTACATAATTAACCTCATAAACAAAGTATTGGAAGAGTAGGAGACCTTGGCTCTTTCATTTAACAAAATTACTTAGTAGTAGTAGTAGTAGTAGTAGTAGTAGTAGTAGTAGTAGTTTTTTTTATTGCGATGAGAAACCTTCTAAAGCTGCCGGCCCTGATGGTCTTCCGAACATGCACGATTCCAACCTCTCTAGAGGTTGGCCTACGTACTAAACCCCCCCGCGTCTCCACAGCGTCTCATCCTCCTGGAACTGCTATGGGCATTACTTCAGGAGGAGGATGGAATGGATGTTTTCAATAGTTGACCCTTCCTTCTCTCAGTCTAACGTCCTTCTCTTTCGTATCCACAATCGTCTTCGCATATGCACTTACTGCTTTCCAGTGCTCTTATGTCTCTAGCATTTTCCCCACTAGGTTTCCTGGGTGTATTATGTCAATCCTTCTTTCCAAAGCATTTCGTTGGGTCTTCCACCTCCAACAATCAAAGAACGTGTGCTCTACGGTGTCTCTTTCCGTACAGTACATACACTGGTCGTTTGGTATTAGCCTGCATCTGTGTCTGTATGCCTGGAAGCATCCATGCCCTGATAAAATTTGCATGAAGTGATAGGTCACCTCTCCATGCCCACCTCTAATCCATAGCTCTAGTTGTGGTATAAGCCTCTGTGTCCACCGCACTTTGTTATTGTCGTTCTGCCACTCTTGCTGCCACCTGCGTAACGTCGCTGCCTTTGCCACTTCTTTTTCAACTCTTTCTTGCACTTCACACTTCTCCACCACAAGCACGTGGATTGGTGGAGTTCCTGCAATGACCAGTAGCGCTTTAGTCGATATTGTTCTATAGGCGCACGCAATACTTATCGCCGCTTTCCTTTGGACACTTAGAAGCATGTTTTTATAAACATTCTTCTCTATGGCTCCTCTCCAGATCTTTGCACCATAAAGTATTATGGAATGAATCACGCTGAAGAGTATTTTCCTATTTCTTTCCCTTGGGCCCCCTATATTTGGTAGGAGTCTGCTGATATTGCCTGTTGCCTTTCCAGCTTTTTCAGTGACATGCCTGATATGTTGTGTCATTCTCATGTTCCTGTCAAAATATACTCCTAGATACTTCAAATGCTCTCCACTTCTAATTGTCACATGATCGACCCTTACTTCAACACTAGTCACGGAGCAGCCTCCCGCGAGGATCACAACTTCAGTTTTCTGAAGCGCAAGGCTAAGCTGCTTATTCTTTAGCCACTGCGTGATGCCTGCCAATACTCTGTTTGCCGTATTTAAAGCCATAACTTTGCTTTGCCGCGCTTTTCCCTCTTATGACGATCCCCAAGTCATCAGCGTACCCCACCAGCTTAATCGACCTCGGAACTGAGGATGCCGTCGTAGTATATGTTCTACAGGATCGGGCCCAAAACCGAGCCCTGCGGAACACCACATGACATCCTCATTTCTTCACCCTCGCCAACATTAAGCCATCTATATTCAAGGTAGCTAGCAATCATGTTGAACAAATAGGGCGCAATCTGTCTCTCTCTTAGTACCTCAAGTATTCCCTGCCAGGGAGCTGAGTTGGAGGCATTTCGGACATCAACTGTTATCAGGATACACCTTCTCCTGCCGCTTCTTTCGTTAGCTTCATCCGCCAGCTCTTGCATTCTCTGCATGGCATGCTCAGTTGTTCTTCCCTCCCAGAAACATACTGTTCTTCGGCGATGCCTCCGGTCCTTTCTATTTTCCTCTTTAACCTTTCCGCTAACAGCTGTTCCATCAGCTTCCCCCATACGTTGAGAAGACACGCTGAAGTAATGCCTTAATTCTCGGTCCCGGCTTGTTCTTCTCGATAAGAACGAGCTATGCTATTTTCCATTCCTTGGGGAATGTACCTTTTCTCAGTTCCTTGTTGTAGATCTCCAGTATTCTTTCGGGGTAGCGTCTCACCACTGCCTTTACAGATGGAAAGCCGTCCGGTCCTGGGGCTTTTTTATCTTTCAACTTGCGCGTTGCATCGGCGATATTTGCTTCAGTGAAGATATGTATTTCCTACTCTACTACTGGAATTCTATCCCAGTTATCTACTGTGTGCGTAGGAAATAGTTCTTCTGCTACTTTCATTTGTTGCTCATCACTAAGGCTAGCTCGCGGAGACTTCAGCTTGTCCATTACGATTTTGTACTTTTTTTCCCCAAAGGTCATGCTCCAATTCCTTTATTACTTGTTTCTATGCCTTCTTCTTGACTTTTTTCAGTATAGCCCGACTTTCTCTACAGAGCGTAATAGCGTCCCTTTTTCTGACAATGTCATTTTTTTTTCTCTAGCCAGGGTTCTTTTGACTTTTAGACATCTGCTTCGCTTTTCTGCAATCTCTTGCGTCCACCAGAACGCCGGTTTTTTATTGCTAGTAGTTCTTTTCCTCTTCATTGTCTTATTGTCTATTTCTTTCGGATTTGCCTTCTCCGACTGTAGCCCTACTTCTTGTACTACTCTGCTGATCTGATCCTTTTGGATAACCCATCCTCTGTTACGCACTTTTCTATATTGCTGTACCTGGTCTTCATTCCTTCTCTCATATGTAATATGCTGATGGTAGCTGAGTGTTTCTATGTCTAGTACCTGCCAATTCCTTATCCTTTTGCTCAGGTTCTTTGTGCAAAAGGTTACATCTATATGGGATTGGCTCTCTCCTCTTACAAAGGTGGGTGATCCGCCGTGGTTCAGGATTACAAAATCGTCCTGTTCTAGCCATTCAGACAAAATTTCTCCTCTGTTATCTTCCTTATTTGATCCCCACAAGTCCGATTTGGAGTTGAAATCCCCGCCAACTATTATTTCCTTGGTTTGTTTCTTAATGTCGACACGCAGTGCTATCAGGAAATCTATGTAGTCTTGTAGGTCTACATTGGGAGCCAAAGCAGCCAAAGACTGCAACATCTTCCAGTTGAATCCAGAGGTATCCGTTAACAGTACCCATTTTACCTATTCTAAGTTGGGTGTTGATTATGGCCATTGCCACGTCCAATTTGCTATCGGTATAAAGCTTCCCTTTGAGTGCTTTTTACGATTGGGCTATGCAATAATCATTACGTCGGCCTTTTCTTCCTCGGCTGTTTTATACATGAGGTCCATAGCCTCCTTTCCCCTGTCTATATTTCCTTGAATGACCTTCATACTGTGCTTTGAAGCCTCCCCCTTTTCTCCTTCCTTTGTTCTTCTAAAAATATTCTATACATAGAGCATTTTGTCGTTTCTGCTTTATGTCCCACGGTATTACATAAGTAGCATTTCAATTGATTTTTGCAGTTGTTCCTATAGTGTCCTTGTTCTTCACATTTATGGCAGACCTCACTGTTTTCCTTCTTGTCACACTTAGCTGCAATATGTCCTACTCTGTGGCATCTATAATATTTTGGGACAATCTCCATCTCTCTAATTTTCCATCTATTCCATCCCTCTCCTATCACTTTTCTGTCTACTTGCCACTTCTGCTATAGACTTCATCTTTGTTTTAAGAAGCTCTTTAAACTGTTGTCGGGTCTTCTCCTCATTTCCCTTGATCCTGACTTGTACTTCTCCCTTTCTTGTTTTGGTGATGTTCTGTACTAGTACACCGTTAGTATCTACTTCTTTTTTCATGCTTCTTATGATGTCTACATATGACTTCCCGTAGGAGGGTCTTATAATAAGCGTCCTCGTTCGATTTACTGCTTTTCGTTTGCGGTATACCGGCTTCTCCGATAGTGCTTTGTTTCCGTGCTCTATTCATACATATTTGAGCTTGAAAACCCTCCTGCCTGCATGCGTATTCCATTATCTTCCTCACTCTTATCTCACTGATATGTCCTGTAACTAAGCAGGTTGGCATATCTCTTCCTTGGGCTCTTGCTCTACTAAAGCCTTTACACAGATTGGTTACCATTTCCCCTTTTTCTACAGGTGTTTCTCCTCCCGTTTCTGTCATTATGACGTAAATATGGCATTCATTGTTTTCTGGCGCTTTCTGCTCTTCACTGACGATAGTACATGCTGTTTTCCGTAAACCATTTTCCCCTTCTTAATTTGACCTCTGTCTATTATCGCCGCTAACTGCGGTTTCTTCTCAAGACACTTCTTGATGTTCCGGTCCTCTATTCGCTGATCTTCTCTTAGAATTATGAGTTGGTCATCTTTCCCCTTGTAGTCTACGGACGCTTTGCACATTTTAAAGAGCTCTTCTGGGCTTCTACGAGCGAATCTAAAGACTCCTCATCCAGTTTCTCCTGTAGCTTGCTTTCGATTTCATTAATTACTATCTCCTTTTTCTCTTGTTCGCTGCTGAGCGTCTGCGTGCCGGCTTCCCACAGCTGTTTCTTCTCAGTACCAGTTTTTACCAAGCGTTCCAGTTTCTCCAGCATCCCGAACATTTCATCAATGAAATTCACTGAGCTCTGTATGTTCTTAACATGCTTTTCGATCTTCCCTGCCGTATTTTTTATTTCTTTCTTGGTGTTTGGCACTTCCAACAATACTGTTTGTAGAATTCTTATTTCATCATTTCCTTTCTTGATAGTCTCCTTTAATGACCTATATTCCTTCTCCATCTTTCGCATGAAAACTTCTAGGTCCAAAGCACCCTCAAATCCCTTCTCCGGTGTCTCCATTCTTTTCCGTTTCGGCTCTCTGTTTTTGTTCTGCACGGTGACATCCTCAATTTCTTTCCCGTCCGATGTGTGTCCAGCTATTGAGGACGAAAACGAGGACGTCCTACACCTTATCGGCGATCCCACCAGGGAGTCCCTTCTTCTAAAGGGATCTACAACCCCATGGAAGACATTATCGTCTTCTTTCACCGGCTACGTTATACGTTAGTACTCTTAGAATTTTCTCTAATACTCCTTTAATGTATGGAATTGTAAGGAATGCATTTGCCTGGAAATTTAGAAATAGTATCTGTTATACGTTTAAGACTGTAACCATTCTGCTGCAGATTATTCTTAATGTTTCTTATTTCGATTTCCAAGTCATGCGAATTGCTACAAATTCGAACGGCTCTGTTATACAAAGTTCTTGGTATGCCTCGTTTAGCTGTAGCAGAATGTTTTGAACCTTGATTTAAATATTTTCCTGTGTGAGTGGGTTTGCGATAGAGTGTTGCTCTGATATCGCTTCCTACTCGTTTGAGTACATCAATAAAAGGAATTTGACAAATTTGATCTAACTCCATTGTGAATGTGGGTCTTATGTTATTTAGGTGGTGAAGAAATTCTAAAAGTTGTTCGATATTCCCGATCCAGCCAATAAAAAAAATTTATATATTGGGGTATCAACCGCGTGTGATTCGAAGCACTCCATGTATATTGGTCACCACTGGCAAAAGCGATGAACCCATTGGCAGACCGTCATCCTGAGCATAAAACCTATCTTTCTCCTGAAAATAAGAGATATGTAGATACCACTCCAACAACTCTCTTACTCCGTCCAGCGGCTGGTACGTTCATAAAGGGAGTCGTCATCAACCAGTCTCTGTTTAATAATATCTAGCGATTCCTTTATCGGGACATTGGTGTATAGACTTTCGACATCAAAACTGACAAATCTATCCTCGGGTCATGAAACAAAAGGAACATTAACAAAATATTTTGAATTTTCTACAAATGAATCGGTCTTGCCTGCAAGAGGTTAAATAATTATCAAAAGGAATTTAGACAGATTGCTTGTTGGAGAATTTCTGGAACCCATAGTATATAAGTACGTAGCCTTAGAAATAGAATGTAGTTTGCACCTGAAGACGATTAGAGATTGTACTGATCGAAACGTCGTGTATAAATAAAACAACAGAAACACACAGTTAATTTTAAAGTGTAAATTGTGCTAATGATATAAATTTTGTGAAAGACTGGAGACAAGGCGAAAAAAAAAACTAAAAAAAAATAATGAAAACAATGGAAACGATAAAAAAGTACTTAACGGTACTCTATTGACAAAGCAATGAACCGTAGTACAACATTGTTAACGTTAATACATATAAAATTTTAAATTGCTTCAATGGTCCTTTTGGTTTCTGGGATATTTAAAGAACGAGTTATCATATGTTCCACATTCTAGTTTAACATTTTTGAGGAGGCGGAGTTGTGGTTAACCCCCGGGTTCATCTCACTACAATATAAAACACATCAAAATTTATCCCTTTTCAAAATTACTTGACATTTTTCTCACCTTTTATTTCCTATAAACAACATCAATTATATTTTTATTATGGAAAGATTCGTAATACAATTCGGATCAAGTATAAACAAAGACTTCACAGGGTTCAATTTATTTATTTGAGCCCAAGTTCTTTCATGTCTTTATAATAAAAGCCAATATGTCTATACACACACATGTTTGTGAAACAAGCCCTTGAAATCGTATAGCTAATAAAAATTCTTTATAATTTTGCGAGAGCAGAGATTTAAAAATAAAGGTTCAAAGGTAAACCATGCGACGCAACGGTATATTTAAACCATCATTCTTTTTTTGTTGTTTTACTTTTAATTTGCTACCAATACAAATAGTAAATGTCAAAAAAGAACTTTCATGTGCATTAATCGTATAGTATAGGTATAGAGAGTGACAAATTTCACACAAGTGGGGATATTGTAGGTAGTAGTAGCCGAGTACAAAAACACACGAGTGTTAGAAAGTCACTTTCTCACAAGTTATGTACACAAAATTGATCTTATGATAATTGTTAGGGAACATGCCATAAGCTCAAAACTGGATTCCAAAAAATCCTAGCTAAGGCCTTTTTTGAAATTTTGCACGAAATATTACTTTTTTGTGACAAAATGACAATGACAAAAAAAATAAAAAAAGAAATGGAAGTCGATGAAATTAAATATTTAAATTCAATATTTTATGGTAGACGAAAACAAAAATTTACTGAAAATTGATGCTATGAACATAGAAATATCTTATGAGAACCATAAACATTTATTTGAAATAATTTAGAGAACTGAGATAACCAAAGATTTTTATTTGGTAATACAAGCTTATTAGCAAATAGGTACAATGAACTTCAAGTTTCAACAATTAACAAAAAGTAAAACCTTTATTTGATAGTTTAACTCTATCATAAAAAAAACCATTTTCAGCAATTAAATATTTTTTGAAGAAAATTCCATCACAGCAAAGTAAAGATCCCTAGCATACCTCGGATTTTGAATCGTATTAATTTTGTATTTAACCAGTTCTTCAAAAACTTCCAGTGGGCCGATTCACTGGCCTGCTCCAATAGGTGCCCATGGAAAACAGCTGATTTGGGATGCAACATGTTGCCACACACTGCAAGTCTCCTGGATCAGGAAAAACTTTGCAAGTATAAGGAGCTTGAGGATCGCTATATCTTTATTCCCTTTGCTATCGAGCCACCTGACCAGTCTCGGATTATCACTCAAAAAATAAGCCTGGTGGTTCAAAGAGGTAATGCGACCTCGGTGATGGACACTATTGGGGAAAATCTTGGATTGGACGAGATTTTTAATATATATATTTTTTTTTTATGCCTGTTTTCATTTATTTTTATTTTTAGCTTCCTTTTTTTTATTTAATTTTTTAATAATTTTGAATATATATACTTAATAAAAGTTAAAAAAAAAAACTGTCGGCCAAGTGATGGCAAAGAATATGGATTTTTAATGTTTTCTGTTACTCGTAAAGCTTTGTTCCGCATTATCGAGTCGTTTGACGGTCAGAGTACTTCAAGCGGTTTCGGCACTTATTGCTTTCAAAAACTTTGCCTTGATAGTTTTTAAAAGTAATTTTTGCCGAAACCTTTTGAAGTCCTCCGACTTGGTATTTTCTCCAGAAATCTTGAAAACTATCAGTCCATTGGTGGGCGTACCATTTTTTCAATCATTGAAAGCCATGGATTCCCTATTGTAAATCAGTTTTTGTAGTAAACTACCCGATACTGAAGAACTTAACAAATAGGCGTTTAAAAAAGTTCATTTATTGCCACAGAAGTAACAGAAACATTAAAAATTCATGTTCTTTTCCATCACTTGGCCGACAGTTTAGATTACCTAAATTGTGGATTGGTCACGTGGTCGGAGCAGGCCGGTGAATCGGTTTACCGGTAGTTTTTAAAGTACGGGTCAAAATACAAAATTAATTCTATTGAAAATCCGAGGTATGCAAGAAATCTTTACCTTGCTGTGACAGAATTTTCTTTAAAAAATATTTAATTGCTGAAAATGGTTTCTTATATGTTGGAGTTAAAACATCAAATGAAGGATATATTTTTTCAAAATTATGATTGTTTTCCACAAACCAAAACTACACTTTTTTGCACTCGACGCGCGTTTTGCTAACAACGTTAGCATCATCAGGAGACGATAAACAATGATTGTTTATTGTTTAAATTGTTTATCGTCTCCTGATGATGCTAACGTTGTTAGCAAAACGCGCGTCGAGTGCAAAAAAGTGTAGTTTTGGTTTGTGGAAAACAATCATAATTTTGAAAAAATATATCCTTCATTTGATGTTTTAACTCCAACATATAAGAAACCATTTTCAGCAATTAAATATTTTTTAAAGAAAATTCTGTCACAGCAAGGTAAAGATTTCTTGCATACCTCGGATTTTCAATAGAATTAATTTTGTATTTTGACCCGTACTTTAAAAACTACCGGTAAACCGATTCACCGGCCTGCTCCGACCACGTGACCAATCCACAATTTAGGTAATCTAAACTGTCGGCCAAGTGATGGAAAAGAACATGAATTTTTAATGTTTCTGTTACTTCTGTGGCAATAAATGAACTTTTTTAAACGCCTATTTGTTAAGTTCTTCAGTATCGGGTAGTTTACTACAAAAACTGATTTACAATAGGGAATCCATGGCTTTCAATGATTGAAAAAATGGTACGCCCACCAATGGACTGCTAGTTTTCAAGATTTCTGGAGAAAATACCAAGTCGGAGGACTTCAAAAGGTTTCGGCAAAAATTACTTTTAAAAACTATCAAGGCAAAGTTTTTGAAAGCAATAAGTGCCGAAACCGCTTGAAGTACTCTGACCGTCAAACGACTCGATAATGCGGAACAAAGCTTTACGAGTAACAGAAAACATTAAAAATCCATATTCTTTGCCATCACTTGGCCGACAGTTTTTTTTTTTTTACTTTTATTAAGTATATATATTCAAAATTATTAAAAAATTAAATAAAAAAAAGGAAGCTAAAAATAAAAATAAATGAAAACAGGCATAAAAAAAAAATATATATATTAAAAATCTCGTCCAATCCAAGATTTTCCCCAATAGTGTCCATCACCGAGGTCGCATTACCTCTTTGAACCACCAGGCTTATTTTTTGAGTGATAATCCGAGACTGGTCAGGTGGCTCGATAGCAAAGGGAATAAAGATATAGCGATCCTCAAGCTCCTTATACTTGCAAAGTTTTTCCTGATCCAGGAGACTTGCAGTGTGTGGCAACATGTTGCATCCCAAATCAGCTGTTTTCCATGGGCACCTATTGGAGCAGGCCAGTGAATCGGCCCACTGGAAGTTTTTGAAGAACTGGTTAAATACAAAATTAATACGATTCAAAATCCGAGGTATGCTAGGGATCTTTACTTTGCTGTGATGGAATTTTCTTCAAAAAATATTTAATTGCTGAAAATGGTTTTTTTTATGATAGAGTTAAACTATCAAATAAAGGTTTTACTTTTTGTTAATTGTTGAAACTTGAAGTTCATTGTACCTATTTGCTAATAAGCTTGTATTACCAAATAAAAATCTTTGGTTATCTCAGTTCTCTAAATTATTTCAAATAAATGTTTATGGTTCTCATAAGATATTTCTATGTTCATAGCATCAATTTTCAGTAAATTTTTGTTTTCGTCTACCATAAAATATTGAATTTAAATATTTAATTTCATCGACTTCCATTTCTTTTTTTATTTTTTTTGTCATTGTCATTTTGTCACAAAAAAGTAATATTTCGTGCAAAATTTCAAAAAAGGCCTTAGCTAGGATTTTTTGGAATCCAGTTTTGAGCTTATGGCATGTTCCCTAACAATTATCATAAGATCAATTTTGTGTACATAACTTGTGAGAAAGTGACTTTCTAACACTCGTGTGTTTTTGTACTCGGCTACTACTACCTACAATATCCCCACTTGTGTGAAATTTGTCACTCTCTATACCTATACTATACGATTAATGCACATGAAAGTTCTTTTTTGACATTTACTATTTGTATTGGTAGCAAATTAAAAGTAAAACAACAAAAAAAGAATGATGGTTTAAATATACCGTTGCGTCGCATGGTTTACCTTTGAACCTTTATTTTTAAATCTCTGCTCTCGCAAAATTATAAAGAATTTTTATTAGCTATACGATTTCAAGGGCTTGTTTCACAAACATGTGTGTGTATAGACATATTGGCTTTTATTATAAAGACATGAAAGAACTTGGGCTCAAATAAATAAATTGAACCCTGTGAAGTCTTTGTTTATACTTGATCCGAATTGTATTACGAATCTTTCCATAATAAAAATATAATTGATGTTGTTTATAGGAAATAAAAGGTGAGAAAAATGTCAAGTAATTTTGAAAAGGGATAAATTTTGATGTGTTTTATATTGTAGTGAGATGAACCCGGGGGTTAACCACAACTCCGCCTCCTCAAAAATGTTAAACTAGAATGTGGAACATATGATAACTCGTTCTTTAAATATCCCAGAAACCAAAAGGACCATTGAAGCAATTTAAAATTTTATATGTATTAACGTTAACAATGTTGTACTACGGTTCATTGCTTTGTCAATAGAGTACCGTTAAGTACTTTTTTATCGTTTCCATTGTTTTCATTATTTTTTTTTAGTTTTTTTTTTCGCCTTGTCTCCAGTCTTTCACAAAATTTATATCATTAGCACAATTTACACTTTAAAATTAACTGTGTGTTTCTGTTGTTTTATTTATACACGACGTTTCGATCAGTACAATCTCTAATCGTCTTCAGGTGCAAACTACATTCTATTTCTAAGGCTACGTACTTATATACTATGGGTTCCAGAAATTCTCCAACAAGCAATCTGTCTAAATTCCTTTTGATAATTATTTAACCTCTTGCAGGCAAGACCGATTCATTTGTAGAAAATTCAAAATATTTTGTTAATGTTCCTTTTGTTTCATGACCCGAGGATAGATTTGTCAGTTTTGATGTCGAAAGTCTATACACCAATGTCCCGATAAAGGAATCGCTAGATATTATTAAACAGAGACTGGTTGATGACGACTCCCTTTATGAACGTACCAGCCGCTGGACGGAGTAAGAGAGTTGTTGGAGTGGTATCTACATATCTCTTATTTTCAGGAGAAAGATAGGTTTTATGCTCAGGATGACGGTCTGCCAATGGGTTCATCGCTTTTGCCAGTGGTGACCAATATACATGGAGTGCTTCGAATCACACGCGGTTGATACCCCAATATATAAATTTTTTTTATTGGCTGGATCGGGAATATCGAACAACTTTTAGAATTTCTTCACCACCTAAATAACATAAGACCCACATTTACAATGGAGTTAGATCAAATTTGTCAAATTCCTTTTATTGATGTACTCAAACGAGTAGGAAGCGATATCAGAGCAACACTCTATCGCAAACCCACTCACACAGGAAAATATTTAAATCAAGGTTCAAAACATTCTGCTACAGCTAAACGAGGCATACCAAGAACTTTGTATAACAGAGCCGTTCGAATTTGTAGCAATTCGCATGACTTGGAAATCGAAATAAGAAACATTAAGAATAATCTGCAGCAGAATGGTTACAGTCTTAAACGTATAACAGATACTATTTCTAAATTTCCAGGCAAATGCATTCCTTACAATTCCATACATTAAAGGAGTATTAGAGAAAATTCTAAGAGTACTAACGTATAACGTAGCCGGTGAAAGAAGACGATAATGTCTTCCATGGGGTTGTAGATCCCTTTAGAAGAAGGGACTCCCTGGTGGGATCGCCGATAAGGTGTAGGACGTCCTCGTTTTCGTCCTCAATAGCTGGACACACATCGGACGGGAAAGAAATTGAGGATGTCACCGTGCAGAACAAAAACAGAGAGCCGAAACGGAAAAGAATGGAGACACCGGAGAAGGGATTTGAGGGTGCTTTGGACCTAGAAGTTTTCATGCGAAAGATGGAGAAGGAATATAGGTCATTAAAGGAGACTATCAAGAAAGGAAATGATGAAATAAGAATTCTACAAACAGTATTGTTGGAAGTGCCAAACACCAAGAAAGAAATAAAAAATACGGCAGGGAAGATCGAAAAGCATGTTAAGAACATACAGAGCTCAGTGAATTTCATTGATGAAATGTTCGGGATGCTGGAGAAACTGGAACGCTTGGTAAAAACTGGTACTGAGAAGAAACAGCTGTGGGAAGCCGGCACGCTGTTACTCGTAAAGCTTTGTTCCGCATTATCGAGTCGTTTGACGGTCAGAGTACTTCAAGCGGTTTCGGCACTTATTGCTTTCAAAAACTTTGCCTTGATAGTTTTTAAAAGTAATTTTTGCCGAAACCTTTTGAAGTCCTCCGACTTGGTATTTTCTCCAGAAATCTTGAAAACTATCAGTCCATTGGTGGGCGTACCATTTTTTCAATCATTGAAAGCCATGGATTCCCTATTGTAAATCAGTTTTTGTAGTAAACTACCCGATACTGAAGAACTTAACAAATAGGCGTTTAAAAAAGTTCATTTATTGCCACAGAAGTAACAGAAACATTAAAAATTCATGTTCTTTTCCATCACTTGGCCGACAGTTTAGATTACCTAAATTGTGGATTGGTCACGTGGTCGGAGCAGGCCGGTGAATCGGTTTACCGGTTTTAAAAGTACGGGTCAAAATACAAAATTAATTCTATTGAAAATCCAAGGTATGCAAGAAATCTTTACCTTGCTGTGACAGAATTTTCTTTAAAAAATATTTAATTGCTGAAAATGGTTTCTTATATGTTGGAGTTAAAACATCAAATGAAGGATATATTTTTTCAAAATTATGATTGTTTTCCACAAACCAAAACTACACTTTTTTGCACTCGACGCGCGTTTTGCTAACAACGTTAGCATCATCAGGAGACGATAAACAATTTAAACAATAAACAATCATTGTTTATCGTCTCCTGATGATGCTAACGTTGTTAGCAAAACGCGCGTCGAGTGCAAAACAGTGTAGTTTTGGTTTGTGGAAAACAATCATAATTTTGTTTTAGTGCAACCAAAGGTTCCAAATTCCCAACATAGTTGATATATTTTTTGTTAATTGTTGAAATTTGAAGTTTAGAGTGCCTAGTTGCTAATTGTTTAAACTTATATTACCAAATAAAAATCTTTTGTTATCTCAGTTTTCTAAATTATTTCAAATAAATGTTTATGGAGTTCTCACAAGATATTTCTATGTTGATAGCATCAATTTTCAGTAAATTTTTGTTTTCGTCTACAATAAAATATTGAATTTAAATATTTTAGAATAATTTCATCAACTTCCGTTTTTCTTATTTTTAATTTTTTTTTTCTCAAAAGTTATATTTTGTGAAAAATTTCAAGAAAGGGATCAGCTAGGATTTTCTGGAATCCAGTTTTGAGCTTAGGGATTGGTCCCTAACAATTATCACAAAACGAATTTTGGTGGCATTTTCATATTTCCTATAGAACATTCAGGCACACCGTGTCCAGTAATTATTTTTTCTTTAGTTCAAAATGGGTTTAATCCACTTTCTCGCACATGTGTGGAAATATACTTTGCAACACATGTGCGAAAAAATAATGTTGACAACTCTACCTACCTTCAACATACCTTCAGAAATAGTTATTTACGTGGAAAGTGGTACTATTCCACACGCGACGGCAGATGCAAGCCGTCAAGGGTGGAAAAGGCATTTTCCGCAAGAGTTAGCTACAATTTTTTTCCTACGAGTGCTTTTGTCCATCTTATGGTTAAAAAAAAAAGTTTTTAATACGCAAAGATTTTATAATAATACTACAAAATGACACATTAAATAGAATGGTTAAATAAATCATTTAATTAGTCCTAAATATCTTCATTTTTAAAATCGTGTGGAAAAGTTACTTTCCCGCACGATTTTTTTAGTAAAGTGCCTGCATGTGACTTCTTCTTCTTCTTCACTGTAGACAATGAGCTTCGAGCTTTTCAGCTCCAAAACCCAAAACATGTGACTTTTTAAGTTTAATGGTTAAGGTTATGAATTTTCTGAATGAAAAATAATACCCATAGATAGTAATTTGATTTAAAGTAAATCTTGAAATAAAGTATAGTCCTTTAAAGTGAAAATCGTGCGTTACATTAAAAATCGTGCGGAAAAGTAAAGAAATCGTGCAGAAAAGTAAAATCGTGCGGTAAAGTACAACTTTCAAAACGAAAAATTGTACGGAGAAGTAACTTTTCCGCAAACTCGTAGGAAAAGTACTTATAAGTAAAATACCTATTAAGTTTCCGTAGTGACTTTATCACTGTGACATTTTTTGGGGGGAGCCGCCCAACCTCCCTGGATATACGCTCTAATTTACTTTTTTATACGTGCCGCTTAAAGCGCTTTTAGGTAAGGATGGTTTGAAAATTTTGTCATATAAACACCACTAAAATTTTTTAAAGAAATAAATCGATTTTATTTTAAAGCGATTTAGGAAAGCAACATATCGCTTTAAAACCCATTTTATGGTCGGCATAAACAACTTAAAAACGCTTTAGCGCATATTTCTTCCAACCTAAAGAAACACTTAACCCTGGTTTTAACGAAAAATCTGTTGTTAACTTAGTTGTTTTATTTGTTTTCTTGTTGTTACCCTCGGGGAAAGCGATTTTATTTAAAACCGTCCTTGTATAAAAGCGGTTTTAGGAGCTTATAAACGTAGTAATTGACATGTTGCAGAAAAGTAAACCCTGAAATTAGAGACCAATAGCAACAAAAAACTAAAAAATTACACGGGGGGAGGAGGGTTTCATATCGGTCAGCTTGGGAGTATAAAATAAAATTTTGTTTTAGTTTTTTGGGTAGGTTTTACAGATTATTTACGTCATACATTATAAAAGCAGGTTGATTTTCACCTGATATCATATACAGGCCGCTTCAAGCTACTGCGAACATAGGGCGGAAGAAGTCTAATTTGCCAGTGCAGACATGCAGAGACACCGCACGCCTATCAGTGAAGCAACCAATACTCAGGCTTGCGATCACCACTTGCATGACTTTCCTTTGGTATTTAGTACGCCTCTAACCACGGTGCTGTGTGGAGTGTAGTCAATGAAACCGGAATTTGGTCAATAAATACGCAAATTTTTATAACGTAATTTTCTTATTTTTTGTCACTGATAAATAAGAGCGTTTTATTGTCAACTGCTCAGATTTATCAGTGACGACGTGTTACAATGAAAATAATAAGGAGAAACAAAATAAAAGCAAGTTCTCAAAATAAAATAATACATTCTAAAAACCAAAAAGATTCTCCCAGTCAAAAAAAAATTAAAGCAAATGTTCGAAAAGTCCTCCTTGCTCGGCTAGACAATATCCGAGCCTACTATAAAAACCCCTGCTAACGTTTCCAAGCATGTTAGGGGTGATAATTTGAAAAGCTTCTTCAAAAACAGATAGAAGTCATTAGGAGCAAGATCGGGAGAACGAGCTGACCATAAAATAGTTCCCCGTGTACTTATAACCCGATTAGGAAATACATTATCAAGATATTCCCTAACAAGGCCAACATTGTGAGCGGAACAACCATCTTGTTGAAACCATGTTTCACCAAATCTTACACCTAACAACTGCCTAGCAGTTGGAATAATGTGCTGCTGCAGTAGATCCAAGTATCTAGGACCATTCAAATTGCAATTGCCGTTAATAAAAAATGGCCCAATTACGTGTGCCCCTATAATACCCCCCCCCCAAACATTTAGTTTTTGGGGATACTGTGTTCTTACGTCAAAATACAAATGCAAATTTTCCCTCGACCAATATCGAACGTGTGTTGGGTTATGACGATTTGACCATTTGACCATCTGCACTTTTTCGGCAACTTCGTAGACATCCATTTTTGGTTTTAAAAATGTATTATTTCAATTAAGAACTTACCCATCTGTTTCTCGAGCAAGGCAGAAATAAAACAAAATAATAAAAACAAAATGAATTTCCAAAAGATAACACTGCAGCGTGCTTCGAATCCACCTCGGTCGTACGGCACGGAGAGTAAATTGGACTTGATTCCCCCTATGTTCGCAGTAGCTTGAAGCGGTCTGTATGTCAAAACTGAAAATCTCTGTACCAACAGGTTTTTGTTGTCGCTGTGTCTGTTGATGATATATAAATAGCGATTTATTTTGCACATTTTTATGATATTTAATTTGGTAAATATTTTTCAAAATTAATTTCGGGATAGTAAAATAATCAGAAAACCATTCTTAGATTTTTTGCCATGAGGAAACCACTTTCGGGCAAGCCCTCAAACGGTCCAAAGTGCTAGTGCTGAAATTTTGCACACATACTAATTATATGACTAACAATTGCACTCAATGTGCCAAATCTTAATTTTGGAAGCAGTAGCGCATTTAGAAGTGAAATTTTAGGCTTGTATGCAAAATCTCATTTCTCCAGTATTCTTCATTTGGCTATGATTTTCATAAAACGAAAATTGGTATTTTGCACAATATGGCAACCACTGTTTAAGGTATCTGAAACACTGAATTTTGATTTTTTTTTTCTAGATATAAAACTTCAATTTTTAAGCGAATTTCTTATTTCAAATTCACTCGGTTTCTCTACAGTTTTATTTCAACCATAAACAAAAATAAATAAAACCCAGATTATCAGTTTACTTAACATGATAGTGGCTGGAAACTTTGTGAATAAAGTCTCCTTATTTCTCAAGTTGTCACCAATGTGGTAGACATTTTCAGTGCGACTTTGTCAGTGATGGATAAAATAACCTAAATGTTAATTTTTCAAACACACGTTGCCATATTGTGGTTGTGCTATATAGTGCGGTTCCCTTCTCTTTTCTTGCATAACATAAATGATACACACTAAAACAATTGTTCACCATAAACTTTTTTTTGTAAAAATGTATTTTATTCGATATTTTATTTGTTATTTTGTCAATTTTTTGAGTCTTAGGTTTTCAATTATTTTTTTAAAATTATAGAATAATACTTATTTCGGTACAGGTACAGGAAGCTATTTGATCTATGATGCTGTTGCTATAAATAAGTACTCAAGTATTTCTTAACCCAATTAAAGGTTCACTGGCTTTCCTTAACAAGCAGAAACCACAAAAGCACACTACTTGAGGTAAAACTACTATTTTTCCCTTCGTTTCAGAGAAAAAAACAACAAATAAGATTTTTCCACTTTCCTGGGTTTTTCTTGGTTTCTTTACAACCGAGGTCGCTCCAGGCTAGTGGTTAAAACTGTAAAGCTGCAATTTTGGAGTAAATTGCACTCTAGCTGAGTTTAATTGGCCCTTAATACTAAACCGGTATTATACGTATACCGCTAGATTGTGGACATAAGATTTAGATAGAAAATCTTTGCGAAAATCCCTGGAGAAGAAAAACTTAAAGTAAAAACTGCTTATGACCCTCCCCTAATGGCAAGCAAAGTATGCATTTTCTGTAAAGTAAGACAACTTCACTTTATTTATTACTAGCTATTGTCCGCGACTTCGTTGACATGTTTAAAATTGCAACTTCCCTCCTCCACCTCACACCTTAGGTTAGGTTAGAAGTCGACTAATTCAAAAACGTTATATTTTTCACTCTCAAGTAGTTTTGATAAAGTAGTACGATGGGAACGCCGCTAATATTGAAAAAATCGTGCAATTTTTGATTGAGAAATGCCCTTTTCAGTGATGAAAGTTGATTCCAAAAGAGAGCTTCTTAGATCTCCAGCCACCTCTGAATTCATGTAGAACACCAAAATGGCGGCCATTAAAGATGGCTGCTATTAGAATCTTTAGGATATTTTCTATCTTTCCTTCCAGTTGTCCGATTCGAAAGCTTTTTATGGAAATACTTTATTTTTATTTTTATAAGGTGATCTCAAAAAGATGACCACCGAATAAATTCCTGGTGTGTCAAAAAACTAGAATAAATTTAAACAGCTGCAGCTTTTTCAGTTTAAGACCGAGTTTACTGACTGATGGCCTGATCAGTAATATTTTTTATTGCATTTTATAAAATTACTGCCATAAATCAAGATGGCGGATCGAATAAAATGTGTATTATGATTTCACCCTGATCGTTTCTTTCTAGGAAAGCGTCCAACAATTTTGAATTAAATTTATTTTTATTATTGATGAAAATCTATCAAGTAGGTACCTACTTTTTGAGATATCTTAGTCCCAATTCTGAGCAAAAGCATGCGTGCATGATAAAGGTTTCTATCTAGGCAATAGCAGAATGCGGTGAGCGCTAGGCTTCAAATCACTGTTCTGACTAAATTCAAATCATTTCAAACCAACCCTCATTGAGTTTTGAACATACCTAATTTGTTTTATAAGACGAATTTTAATAGATTTGTTTACTGAATAATCATCTTAACACAATTTTTTGTTGGATTTAACAAGAAAGTTTCAATTTAGAAGAAAAGAAAATTAAAAAATTTAAACCCACGCGGGGTTTAAATAGTAAACAATCTGTAGAACAAATTAAAATTGGGGTTATATTTTACTCTAATTAAAACTTACCCTTTTAAATTAATTTTTCTAATTAATACTATTAAAATTGGGGTTATATGTCACTCTTATTAAAACTTACCCTTGTTAATTAATTTTTCCAATTAATACTTGGTATCACACATCGATTCAGATGGGTAATAATAAAATAAGGATTTTCTATTTATTTAAAAGGTGTTTAAATGTGTGTTTTTTTTAAATGCAAGTTTTGTTTACATTTCTGTCACTGTCGAAATAAATAAATAAATAAATGTCAGTCTCAAAATATTAGCTGCATTTAAATCACAAACAGCGAGTTCGGATCTCTTGCCCTGGTTGTACCTTGGCTTGCACCAACCTCTACTAATGAAAGTTACTGCTTTGAAATGAGTGGGCTTTGAGTAAGGAAAGTTTTCTTGACTGAGCTTTTAAATAACCTCAATGTTTTAATTTCAGTTTTTAAATAAATTAATATAGTTGTTTCGGGTTTTTTGTTTGGTATATTTTTCGTGTTTAATCAGTCACTTTCACTTGTGTTTGTTTCACCTCGTAGTGCCCTCATAAATATATTTTTTGTGCTGTAAACAGGTTCAAAATATGCCGTTTTTCTGGACAAAATTGAAGGATTTTTACTGGTTAAAGAACAATTTGGGATATTAAATAAGGTAAATTAATCTTCGTAAAAACCCTTACTTAGGGAAATTATAAACGAACTTATTACCAATTGCAACAAAACAATCCTCTCTGGGGGTTATATATTTAAACCACCCCTTAGAGGTGGTCTAAAAAATCACCAACTTTATAACCTCAAACACAGATAACGAAGCTAGTCTGTGCCAAATTTGTGGGGTATTCACCATTTGCCATTTTGAAACCTGTCAAAAAAAAATTAGTTTTATGGCATTTTCTCCTAAAATATGATATATTTTGAGAAAAAAAGCAGTTTTTTAGTGGTATTTTGCAATAACAATACAAAATAATCAATAACTTTGTGTCTTTTCTGTATGGGTAAATGTTTTCTAAAAATTGGTTTTAAAATTTAGTACCCCTCTCAGTTGTATATATTTAGACCTGTGGGGGGTACAATTTTAGATTTTAGTATATCCCACTGTTAAGGCCTAATTCAAACTTATCTAACTTGACTTCTGACTTTCTTTTCAGCTGACAAATCAAATTTAATTTTTTAAAGAAAATGAATTAAAAATAAAATGAAAAAAAATATATTTTTTTTCAAGTTACCCATAATTCTATGGTTGCCAAACTAAATAAATAGTGACATGCAATGACCCTTTTAGAAGATCTTTCGAACAAAGAAAAAATCATTGAAATCGGGCCACTAGAAGCAAACATAGAGAATTTCCTTATGATTCTTCTACATGGATTCAGAGATGGCGCTGAATCTAAAAAGATTTCTTTTGGCATCAACTACTACCCCAGAAAGTGGCATACTTCAATAAAAAATGCATAATTATTTTATGTACCCAAACGTACTAAAGTGGCAAAACGCGTTTTCGAATTCATCGTTCACACCAAAGGTTCCAGTCGTCTTAGTACATAGTAGATATATTAGCAGCCGACATCAAAAGTTTTAAAAAAATCAATGTACGATTTCTCATTTTAAACGGAATAATAAATATTGCAAAGATCTGGGCAAAAGCCCGCACTTAAGGTTGTAACACTTTCCAATTCTATACTAATAGAACTTTTTAATCTAATGAGCCTATCAAATCAAACTAAAACTATTCGTGGATGGCCCGGATGCACCCAGAACTAAATGGCTTCTGAACAAACTCGAAAGGACATTGGACTGCTGGTAGGAATGCTGACTGGACACCATCGGCTGAACGAACACCTGTCGCGCATAGGAGTAGCATAAGATCCCGCCTGTCCAGCATGTGGGTTGGAAGAGGAATCCGCTCGGCACCTAATAGGCAGTGTTGCCAAAAACTCGGTAATTTATGACCAGCATCGAGGTTGAAAAATTACCAGATTTGGAGAAAATTGACCTTATTTTTTACAAATGACTAATTTTAATTTCAAAAAAAATTAACGCAACTATCCTCGTGATACAACCACAATTAAAAATGATCACGTGATTTTTTTTTAGGTGAAAAAATGTATCTTTCAAACCGCTAACTTTAAAATGGTCTCTTGTCGGTTTTGGCGCCAAATTTTATATTTTTAATAAAAATAAATTGTAATTTTTCCATGGGTTGGCATCAAATTTTCAAAAATAAAAGTGGTGTTATTTTTTAGTTATCGGTTTTTCGTCAATTTAGCATAGAATATATGGATATCCTTCATGGATATTGTATGTTATTGAAATTAGTATCCATCTGCCATTTGAATTTCCTGAGCTGTTTAAAATAATTTCATTTAGTTTAAGCATTTCTGCATCTAATGCTTTTGTTTTTTTCTCTTTGATGAAATGGTCAAATAGTACAACCGATGTAGCGTTAAACTAATTAATTCAGAGATAAAGATTTGTATAAATTTTAATATGACCTGTGCAGAGTTTATTTACATATATATAGATGAAAATGTTGAATTAAGGGCTAAAAGCCAAAATAAATATGATTTTAAGAATTAAATTGTTATAGTTTTTTTTTTTGGTTGATATAGTGTAAAATGTTAAACAACTACTTTCAGTTTATTTTCCTCACGCTAGTGCTCGTAGAAAAACAATTGCAGAAATCGATTTTTCTGCACGCAAATGCTGTTTACAGAACGATGCATAACGGAGTCCTGTCTACAAAAAAAATTTAAAATCGGACAAGTGGGAACGAATTTATACCGTAAAAGAAAATGTGCGGTTTTTTATGGGCCACTCTATATATTAATAGGTTGGATATTATTTACATATCCAGTGAATATTCAAAATTGTAACCTGTGCATGCATTTACCTCGCTGGGTGTGCTATGGACATTTGGCTCTGTATATTATTTGAGTGAATACATTTAAGTACCCACTGTATATTCAAAATTAAAGCCCATTTTTCATATAGGTACTTTGTTGGATATGCAGTGGAAATACGTCTATGTATATTTATTGGATGGATATTACTTACATATTCAAAATTTAGACCTAAGTTGCATATTCCTGGTTGCATATAACATATATATATATATATATATATATATATATATATATATATGTCTCTGTACAATAGATATTACAAAAAAATATATAAATTCATGGATATCATATACATATCCAAGTGATATAATATATCCATGGCTTGCTATGTGGGACACTTGCTTCGATGAACCCACATAATCAACTTGGTAAAGAAAACAGGAAAGCTCGAAAAGAGAGTTGCAGCGCGCGTAGCGTAGTAGAAGGATAGGGGTACACAAAGGGATATAACAGAAAGTCCTATTAGTATTGGAGATAAGTCCGACTGTTCGGTTTTTAATTTATACATGTATTTAAAAAAAATAAATATGTCTTATATTTTAATTTAATATATCACAGAATATGCTCATACGGAATGTTTGGACTTTTACCCCAAATATTTAACATAATAGTAATTTACGTTACAAGGCCGGGAAATACTGTTAAAGTAAAAGTCTAGAGGTTTACGGACAAGGCGACGAAGGAGGCGACTCTGGAATTTATAGACGATTACTTTAATGACATTTCAAGACCGTATATCGGACTAGTGATGTAATGTATCATTTCCCGGACTGAAACCGATAACGTAATGGAATATATTACAATACAGTATGAAATAAAATATTTTTATATCTTGCTCTATTAAAATAGAAGATTGAGTCTTGGCAAAGGCCTAAAAGTAGCGTCCATCAAATGCGAGAGAGGCCAAGAAAGTTATAGAATAAATGTGAAAGCTCCCATATGCGGTACCACAAAAATTAAAAGTGGATCATTTCATATCCTATTTACTGCGGCAAACAAGGCGCACAATTTATGACCTTATTACAGGCTTTTATTTAACTTCACTCATATGTATATTTATATACAGGGTGTTTTAGAACTGTCAGAAACTTTTTAAGAGTATTAAGTGGCTTGTATATAATACAAAAATATATATAAAAAAACGATTAGGTCGTTTTCACAAGCCTCTTTAAAAATGCTTCAATTAGGGAACATTTTTCCAAAACATGACTTTTTACATACACTTTTAGTGTATGCAAATGATTCGTCGAAGTATGATACATAAAAAGGGACAAAAACCCCTAATCACTGAATCTTCTCGTAACTAAATAAAAAGGTCAAATAATGGCATACCTTTATTAATGTAAGGGAACACAGGAATAAATTCGGTAAGCTTCTGCGGCGTTTTAGCAAATTTTTGGTTATTTTCTTGTGAAAACTTTTGAAAAAATTTAAGCGAAATGAATCGTCCGTCATTTCAAACACCGACCACTATTAGGAATCACGTGCATATTTGTACGTAATTAGTAGGGCAGATTTTGGGATTTCTCGTAAAAGTTTAATGGCTGGAATTGTCCTTTTAACTGAAGCTCTAGGGGCATTAGCTAATTAAAAAAAAAATAAAAAAATAGCAAAAACGCGCGCAAGGGGGCAGGGAGGGAATTTTAAATTTGTCATTTGTAATGTTTCAATTTATAATTTATTTTTCAAAAAACTGTTTAACTCATTTAAATGAAAATCCTGTCGGTTGGAAGGTAATACTTAACCGCAAAGCATGAAATAAGTTTGAATCTTCGACATTAGTCCCGGAGGTAACAACAAAATTACAAAGTTTTGATTTAAAAATAAAAACTAAAAATTTAATTTTTAAAATCTAAATTTACTTTAGCTTAACAATTTTAATAAATAAGTTAGAATACAATGAATATAATTTTAATGGTATAAATGGTATAAAAATCTTCACAAGATTTCTTTCCATATTTTAAAAAATATATTTTTTGTCTTGAGACCATCACATTTTCCTTATTTTTATGCAATTGATTATCATTAAAAAACAATATTTTCTTGTTGAAATAAAAATCTATTTTTATCCAGAAATATTTTTTTGTACTTCCCGTTAGTTGGTCAAAATAAAGAGTAGCCACAACATTGACCTTAATGACCTTGTAGTTGTCTACATGTCGCCAAACTAGAAAAATAGAAAAAAAATATTTTTTTAAAAAAAGTACCATTTTCAAACTCTCCCTATTATGAATGCATTTTTGATAAGTGATTCTGGTTTTGACTATTGACTCGTTACCTCTAAGGTCGGAGCTTTCAAATGATGTAGAAAATAATATACGGTTCTATGAAAAAAAATGAGTTTTAGAGGGTTAAATTCCAAGAAAATTGAATTTATATGGGATTCTGCGTTGTTCTTGGGCGGATGTCTTATGTTAAATAGATTTTACGGTACGCGCCTGCTACCGCAAAACATTTACCGCGATTTTTTTTTACAGCGAGATTTCCTACCGCGTCATCATATACAGCGCAAAACAATTACCGCGAATGGAGCTACCAGCGAAATAATTGACAGCGCAAGCAAATACAGCGCAATGCACTTATCGCTAAATACTTTAAGAGCGCCCGCAATTACCGTGACAAAAAAAAACGCGCATATATATTATAGCGCAAGACTTATACCGACAAAAAAGTTACCGTGCTCATTAAAATACTGCACACTACCGTATCGCGAACATTAAAAAATATATATATATATATTTTCATGCTTTGCAGGCGTATAATAATATAATTTAATTTAATATATATATATATATAAATATAATTTAATTTTAAGGCCACAACTAAAACTTTAGTAAAACTTTTTTTAAACTACTTGATCCTAAATATTTAAATCCATATTACAACGATGTCATAAGATGTCGTTGTTAATGATCTAAACAAACAAGGTTGTAGGAAGACAAAGAAAAAAGAGCAATTAGTTTTCTTTCTGCTGAAAAATTTGGTTTTTTAAAAATAAAAACAGTTTTTTGTTTATATAAAATTGTTTCATTTTATTTTTTCCAATTATAACAATATGAAAGCTTTGTTATTTTTCTCTTTCTCAAGGACACATAACACTGAACCCTTAAATTAAAAAAAAAGACGAATGGAGTCAAACTTTTAATATTTTACTTTCTAAATAAAATAGGCACCAAAGAAATTTAGTAACTCAAAACAACCTATGTCATAACATCCAAAATTAGAGCTATTGATGCCGTTGCTAAAAGTAGCAATTAGATCCTTGAAAGTTGTAGACAATGCTTGGTTTACAAGTGAAAGGTTTTGGACTTCCATTACCTTTATTTGCAATTTTTCACAACGTTTCGACTAAAGATATTACATCAGTTGAAACGTTGTGAAAAAGTACAAACAAAGACAATAGAGGTCCGAAAAAAAAAAGTAGTTTATATTTCTCATTTCTTAACATTTTTGGTTCCAAAACAAAAACATATATAATATTACACAACCGTTTTATTACCCATTATTTAACACTGAAAAAAAACTAGCAATAATTTTGGTCTTATTAGGACTATCTGCGTGCTCCCAAATAAGAGAAGAAAAGTTGGACAGAACTTCAAGATGTACTAAAAATATAGGGTTTTCTGAGAAAAAAACTTGAATAGAGTATATATGTGTGTGTATATATAATACACTCACTCTTATATCGTTATAGAACAGATATGTCTTATTAAATATATATTTACCATCGTACTCCAAATTTCCTCTGACAGTAGCTCCAGGGGCATGGGCTTGCTGCAAAAAATATGTTTTGCACTTCAGGAACTAAAATGGCACTTTTCGTCCCGGGGACTAAAATAATATTATTTGTTGAACCATGCAAATTTTGATGTCATGGGATTTCAGAATAGCATATTATTATGTATGAGTCAAAATTTTTTGTATATTGACATTTATACGTACAAAATCTAACATTGAATTTTTATTGATTTTTAATTTTCTGGTTTTTACCATTTTTCTCCATAATTTTGGTAAAAAACGGAGCCAGAAAAAATAAAAAAAAAACTTTGGTCCACTGTAAAATCAACCAAGGACAACACAACATTCTTATCTCGATCCTTATTATTTGGATTTCGTTAAAGTTTACCTACCTCTCTAAAACTAATTTTCATTTCATTTAACCGTACACCTATATACATATAATGTACATTGATCATTTTTTTAAATAGTTTTGGATTTTAACTGAGTGAAATAGATACCAAAACTCCATTTTTGAATATATCTCTGTTTATGTCTCAAGCATCATGTAAAAACCACTGAACTACACTACTGCATTCGTTGGGCTCCTGGGAGATACATACATACATATAGGCTTTATTTCATCAAAATCGATTCAAGGGAACCAAAGTTATGATTATGTAAAGGAAAAAAACGGGAGAACACGTGTTAACCCGCTGGCAACGAGAGGTGGAGAGATTCGGGGAGGGGCTAGAGGATGGCAGGAATCAGACAAAAAAAATCAAACATGTTTTTAAGAAATGCGGTATTCTAAAAACAAACATTTTTTTTAATTAAATATGGAAACAGTTGTTTGGAACATTTTTATGCCGTATATAATTATTTTAACAAATGTATTTTTTGTTGTTGTTACCTCCAGGAATATACTACTAAAAGCAGTTTTGGTCGGTAACAGCTTCCATAAGATACTATTTTTTTAAAAATCAGTTTGGTACCTAGTTTGTGTACAATAAATTTCAAAAGAAACCAGTACACATGCAAAAAAAATAAAGCGACCCCTTTGCCCACCCCCCCCCCCTTGCGCTGGTTTGTAATAAAAAATATCTTTGTAGTAATTCCCCTGAAGTTTCTCCAGCCTACCGCAAAACCAATTTAACATATGGGATTCACCCAACAACAACGCAGAATCCCTATAAATTCGATTTTCTTGAAATTGAACACTCTAAAACTCTCTTTTTTTCATAGAACCGTATATTATTTTATACATCATTCGAAAGCTCTCTCCTTAGTGGTTAAGACTCCATAGTCAAAACCAGAATCGCCTTTCAAAAATTCATTCAAAATAGAAATAGTTTTAAAATGGTGCTTTTTCGAAAAATATTTTTTTTTTCTATTTTTCTAATTTGGCGACATCTCGATAACCACAAGGTCATTAAGGTCAATGTTGCAGCTACTTTTTATTTTGGCCAACTAATGGAAAGCACAAAAAATATATTTCTAAATAAAAATTGGTTTTTATTTTACCAGGAAAAAAATATTTTTAAATGAGAATCAATTAAGTAAAAATAAGGAAAATGTGATGTTCCGAAGACAAAAAATATTTTTTTTTAAATATGAAAACAAATCTATAAAATATTTTTATACCATCTTATACGCAGTATATTTTGGGCATATTTAAAAGTTGATTAGTTTTATTCTAGCTTATAAATTAAAATTGTTAAGCTACATCAAACTTAGATTTTAAAAACTAAAATTTTTTATTGGTTTTTTAAATCAAAACTTTTTAATTTTGTGGCTGCCTCCGGGACTCTGGCTGAAGCTTTAGACTTGCCATATGTTTTGCGCAAGTATAACCTTCCAACTGATATTATCTTTAACTAAATTAGTTAAGCAGTTTTTGAAATATAATTTATGAAATATAATACATAAATAATACGTAAAAAAATAATGTAAAACTTCCCCTAAGGGTCCCGGACCTCATGTTAAAAGGGCATTTCCAGCCTACAACAAAACTTATTTTACATGGGGCATCTGCCCTACTAAATGATAATTTGTAGCTTAATTTTGACCAACTTCCCCATATCCGATCTGCTTCAAATTTGGCATGCTTATATAGTTGCGGTGATAACACAATAACGTAATGTAATAATATTTACAGGGAGGGGTGGAAGGGCGTACGGTTGAAGTACGCTCGATTTCGTTGAAATTTGGTGTGTGAGGGCATTTGAGGATGGCGATAATAAATTTCTAATCAGATTTTGAAAATTTTGGATTTTCTGTCAAATTTTTTTTCACGGACTACTACTTGTCCGATTGTCTTCAAC
This sequence comes from Oxystoma pomonae, assembly GCA_963921995.1. Taxonomy (NCBI): domain Eukaryota; kingdom Metazoa; phylum Arthropoda; class Insecta; order Coleoptera; family Brentidae; genus Oxystoma; species Oxystoma pomonae. Next base: position 59,225,844 of record OY998167.1, read on the forward strand.
CTTGATACGCGTTTATATTTCGCGTGACAATATACAACTGTGGTATTGGTAAGTTTGCATCTCCCCCCTCTTAAAGGGTAGGGTAGGGGGAAAATAGCTAAAGTATGTTCGATTGCGTAGTAACTTCGACAAATCTGATCGACTTCAAATTTGGCATGCTTATATAGTTGCGGTGATAACACCACAATATAGTGTAACAAAATTGACAGCTCTCCCCTACCCGAAGGGGGTAGAGGGTACAGTTGAAGTACACCATATTTTGTTCAAATTTGTTGTGTGGGAACATTTGAGGATGATAATAAGGCATTTTTAATCAGATTTAAACTGCCAATTGTCTGTCAAATTTTTCAAGTTAATTTTGACGGATTTCCATTTATCCGACTTATTTCAAACTTGGTACGTTTGAAGAGCTAGATTGTTCAAAACTAACAGGAAAAATATCTTGTAATATCGTATATATTATTTAAAAAAAAACTTAAAAAAACAAGCATTTATTAAATGAACTAACTGTTTCTTAGGTGAATCGTTGATGTGACGGATATACGAGTGAAGATGTGATATCTAAAGTTAAAATTTTTAATTTACGCCCATCGCTTTAATTATGGTAAAAGAAAGATAAGACATTATTTACTACTTTTTAGTGCATTTAATAAAAGCTTGTTCTCTAAGTTTTTTTAATAAAAATTTATTTTTCTATTGCGCACAAAGCTATGGTTTAACCCTTTTTGGTATCTATCTAAATTGTATTCTGTGGTTCTTTCCGTGAAATAAATTGGAATTTAGAATGGATTGTGCTAACGTTAATCTTCGGACCAGTTTAATCCCTTGCGTCCTAACTGATGAAATTCCAAATTTGCGCCGACACAGACGTCTAACGTGTACAAAGAAATAGTTCCCAAAAGAACACCGGGATTCCCGGATAAAGAAATGCCGCAAATAAAAGCAGATTTATTTGTAGTTCGGTAAAGTTTTTTTATGAGCAACATTGTTTATACACTGGGTAAAGATGTGCCAGGGCTTATGATTTCAGATTCAAGATGGATAACGATTCGCAAAATAGACGATGACGGTTTATCAAAATATGAAAAATCAACCCAGCAAACACAAATCGTCGTCATTGAATCGGGCCAATGTCGACAACGTCAGTAGTGTGTCGGCATCGGAAATTACACGGTGGCCCGATGTTCGACAGATTGCGATGTTGGACAGATTGCGGTCAATAATCGGCAAATGAAAGTGACCACTTTACCACCGACGATGGTCCGATTGGAACTTTGTTTAATCGGTCGGAAATCGGCAACTGAAGATGACCCGATTTACTATAGTCGACATTATGCCAACGCAAACCTTCTCTGCTTTAAGGCCGATTATGGTCCGATAGGAACTTTCTTTAATCGGTCGAGAATCGGCAACTGACGATGGCCCGATTTACTATAGCCGACATTATGCCAACGCAAACCTTATCTGCTTTAGGGCCGATGATGGTCCGATAGGAACTTTCTTTAATCGGTCGAGAATCGGCAACTGACGATGGCCCGATTTACTATAGTCGACTTTATGCCGACGCCCACTTTATCTGCTTCAGGCCCAAGACGGTCCGATTAGAACTTTGTTCAATCGGACGAGAATCGGCAACTGACGATGGCCCGATTTACTAAAGTCGACATTATGCCAACGCAAAACTTATCTGCTTTAGGGCCGATGCTGGTCTGATTGGAACTTTGTTTAATCGGTCGAGAATCGGCCACTGACGATGGCCCAATTTACTATAGTCGACTTTGTGCCGACGACCACTTTATCTACTTAAGGGTCGACGATGGTCCGATTGGAACTTTATTTAATTGGTCGAGAATCGGCAACTGACGATGGTCTGATTACGTCACCTTAAAATTTTTAAAATGCTTAATAGTTTCTTTCTAGTATGTAGAGATGGCGCCCTGTACAGTGGAAGATAATATTATATATATAATGAGCAAAGCTATTTCAAAACTAGAATGCGGACTTGGCAAGATGGTGGCATGGTGGTACTTCTCTACAAGAATCACCTCTTCTGCCACTTAAACCAGCTCGACTGGTTAAGCACACGCATTATCGAAACTTTGTAGTTTGCCAATGTCGGATCGTGTCAAGCAACCACCGACGGACCTTCGTCAATCACCGACGTCGGGCCGCTTTGAGAGACTGATGTGGGGCCTTATTATTCACCCATTATCGGACTTTTGTGGTTTGCCATTGTCGGGCCGCTTTAAGCTACCACCAACGGACCTTCGTCAATTGCCGACGTTGGACCGCCGAGGAAAACAATGTCGGACTTGAATAGTTTACCGATGTCGGGCCGAGACCAGCTTGCCTACGTTAGACCGACCAAATTAGGCAGCTTTATGGGCGGATGGTAGTTACCACGTGATTAAACCATATCGGACCTTAATCGTACGGCGACAGTATGCCGACGTCAGCAAAAAGTAAAATTAACCATTGGTCCGACGGCGGGCTACAGTCTAACGCTGCGTTGGCAAACATACATTGGGCCTACATCGCAAAGCGGGCAAAAAATACTGCTGGTCCGATGTCGTAATTCGACATCGGGCCGACGAAGGCCCGAGGGAATCGTGTTTGCTGGGAAACCAAACCACCTAAATAAGACAGAATTTATGGGACATTCCCATCTAGAATTAAATAGTTAATGGTAACTCATGAAAACTGAAAAACAGCAATAAAAGCAGCCCAGATTTTTTATTTTCTAGACCATTTATTTTGAGAAATTGTAGTGTTACCTGCGCTACCACAGATTATATCTTGCACATCTAATCTATCATTATAATTTTTAATCAAAAAGAATATTTCTTTCTTTTACAAGAATATCACTTGAATTGTGTGTGTGCCATTTTCTTAAATTTTTGTTAAAAGTTGCCAAAATGATAAATTTGCTGAAAAATTAATAACAGGCACGAAATCTTGAAAGTAACTTTTTATTAGACAGAAACAAATTATATGGTAATAAAAATACAAGAAGAAGCCACCTACGCTACGAAATTTCACGTACATAACCAAAAAAGGTGGCGTAGGTATCGATAGCGTAGGTGACATTTGGAAAATACTTTTTTATACCTTCATCAAAAACATGATTTTAGTAACTGTCTTCAGATAACTAAAGGATGGCTTTTTTGTTTATCGATTCAAAAAAACCTTTTTTTTATCACGGGTGCAAAAAGATTTCTGTCCGTTTTTTACCCAAAATTAAAGAGAAATAGCGGAAAATGGTAATATTGAAAGAGTCTTATTATTCCTGGCTAAAATTTAAGCTATTTCGGCCAGTTTTCACCAAGTATTTACTAAAAAAATCATTTAGAAACATCGTCAAAATATCAAACTGTTAAAGATTAAATTATCACAACAATGAACGTCACCGAGTAAAAAGGCACATCGCTATGGAAACCATTGGTATTTAGTTTACCAGCCGCCTTGATTTATAGTGCAAAGATGGTGTGTTGCGAGAGTGCTATTCGTTCGAGATTTTTAATAGTAGTTTACATAACAACAATATTATGATCATCATTAAATGCGAAGATGAAGTTTTATACGCGAGCCGCAGGCGAGAATCTTAATTTATGTGAGCGTGTAATGACCATAACATGCAAGTTAGTGTACTATACTTTACCTACGACCAATGAATATTTCATCATAAATATCAGAAATGATTAAAAATATCAAACGCAAACACTCCTAAGTCAACAACCTTCATAACCTGAAGTTTCACTGACGTTCTATCGAAAACTTCAAAACAAATAAGGCTACTAAGGGACTTTTCATATATCCTTTTTAAAGTTTTCTTGTTCTTAAAAATGCGTAATATGTAAATATAACGAGACTTATTTTTGGCTAGGTATTAAAATTATATTGGATTTAGTTACGTAATATAGAAAAATAATTTATATGTTTGCGTCAATTGGTGCTCCTATAAAATAAAGTTTCATCGCCTGTCACGCCACCTTGTAGTTTACGTCTAAGCTTTATTATTATTCTAGGATCGTAAATGAGCCATTAAAGCCGTTAAATTAGTATTATTCGTTGGTCGTCTGTTTTTCTTGCATTTTTTGATAAAGGTATTTAAAAAAAACTCGCGGCTAAACTGTGCTTCTTTTATTATTAGTTATTTAAACAAATGCTTGTAAAAAAAGCAATATTTTAGCCACTGGTTGTGAAAACTACTATTTTTGAATAAGTCGCTAAACTTTTGGGACAAAATGTGAAGAAAAAATAATGTCGGAACCTATTTTTTCAAGGGAAGCCTAGGTGACTAATAAAAAACATGTTCACCTGTTTTCTGTCACGTCGGGAGAGCCAGGGGGCCCCCCAACACTTTTTTGACTTTTAACTCCAGCTTGTAACATGTGAATTGGTGTGATGGCTTAAATTTTGCCTGCGGCGCTCTGACGTCATCAATTATTAAAATTTTTAATTTAAAACAATTTTTGTCAACGGCATTCAAAACGTGTAAGAAATGGCGTTGTTACTACATTTTTCTTAAAATTTTTACCTGCGGCGCATTAATGATATGATATTGGCAACAAATCTATAAAGACTATATATACAGGGTGGAAACTTTAAATGGAATATTGGGCATAGCGGGTTAACAAAATTAAAAAAAACGTTAAGTTAGATTTTTAGCAGCTAAAATTTTCGACAAAAAAACAGAAAGGAGTCTATTCATATAAAACTTATGAGAAGACCCCGCTTGTGGCAACTTGTTGGAAAGATTATTGAAAAAGAAAAACGCTCGTGTAATATATTTTGACATTTGTCAATCCATATGTCAAAATCCTCAAAAAGTGATTGTTTCGGACTTCAAATGTAACATCGCCCCTAGCGAGTTGGAAATTCGTATTTTAGAAAAATCCAAAAACACGTTAATTAATATATATATATATATAATGAACCCTCAGAAAGGGGTCTATTCACATAGAACTTTTCTTTTCAAATGAGAAGGCCCCGCTTGTGTACTTTTTTTTAACATTTGTCAATCCATGTGTCAAAAATCCTCAAGAAATAATTGTGTAAGGCTTTAAGTGCGGAACATGGCCCATAGCGGATTAGAAATTTGTTTTTAGAAAAATGTAAAAATCCATTAACTAATATTTTTAGCATTAAAAATGTTCGGCTTAAAATTTTTGTGCACCTACCCTCAAGAAGGGGTCTATTCACATAAAACTTTTATTTTAAAAGAAAAAACAAATTTCCAACCCGCCACATGGATTGAAAAATGTCAAAAAAAGTACACGAGCGTGTTTCTTTGTTGATAAGCTTTCCAACAAAGTGCTACGAGCGAGGTCTTCTCTTTTGAAAAAAAAAGTTCTATTTCAATAGAACCCTTTCTGAGGACGTGTTTTTTTATTTTTTGAAAAAACAATTTTTAAACCCGATACGGCCAATATTCCATTTAAAGTCTTCAGCCTGTATACAGGGTGTTCCAAATTCGATGCTCACCATGACGATCTCCTAAACAATAGGAGATACGAAAAGGTTTAAATTAGTTTTAAAAAAAAAAGTTTACAAATTCGGGATAGTTACGGCGAAAAAAACCGAAATCTTTATTTTTCGTTTTTATTTTTTCGCGCCCTTATTCTTAATGCTGTCAAAAAACGCTTAAAACTTTCTACAGGCACTTTTTTAAGATCTACCTAATGAGGGGTCCGTTTTCGAAATTTGACATTTCACTGTGACAGGAGCACTGTCAAGTTGATTGTTTCTTATGGAAACATGCTTTTTTTCTCCTGCCGTTTGCTTCATAAAGGATGACAGATATTTTACAACCTCATTTTGACAAGTACCTGACGTTTTGAGTTAATTGACTATGATCAGCCCAAAGTCAAAGATTAAAAAGCAAAGAAAAAACATATTTTTAAAACATTAGGTAAAATTATTTTGTTATAACAAAATGTCAAAAAAAGTGTAATTTTTAAAATGTTAAAAAAAGTACTGCAATCGGGTTTCCAAAATATATAAGTAAGTTGAAAGCAAAACTTAAATTTGGGCTGATGATGGTCAATAAACCCAAAACATTAGGTGACTTATCAAAATAAGGTTACAAAATGTTATCTGTCATCCTTTATGAACCAAACGGCATAAGAAAAAAAGGATGTGTCCATAAGAGAAAATGAACTTAACAGCGCTCCTGTCGCACTGAAATGTCAAGTCTCAAAAACAGACCTCTCACTAGGTAGATCTTAAAAAAGTGCCTGTAGAAAGTTTTAAGCGTTTTTTGACAGCTTCAAGAATAAGAAATATCTCATGAACTATTCGGAACTTGTAAACTTTTTTTTTTAGTTTTGAGCTAAACATGAAATTGCGCAACTTTGCCCTATTTTAAACCTTTTCGTATCTCTTACCGTTTAGGAGATCCCCATGGTGAGCATTGAATTTGAGACACCCTGTATATATTGAACACCACGCTCTATTTACGTAAATAATATGTCTCGTTTAATGTTGACCTCAACTTGATATAATTTGCTTCGTCCCTTTTTTCTCACAGTCATGCTCAGTACCCTTAAGAAGATGCTAAAAAAGTTGGAAAACTCCACACGACACATGTTTTCTGTAGACAAAGAGCAAAATAGTCGCCAATATATATATATAAATTTCTTATAAGTATCTACTCTTTCGCTTTCTATATATCTCCCGTAGAGTTGGATCCTGAGCGCAGCGCCACCCTGTTCAAAATGGCTCGAAACTTAATAGAATCTCGCTAAAACAAAAATGCACATGTCCTTTCTACGCCGGACCTTTTATAACCATCCGTACGTGTGTGGCGTTTCTTGGCGTTATAAATAAATAGCGTTAGTCGTCGGCCGTTTTGAGCATGACCACAAACTAGGTATCTATTAAAAAAATTACTTTAAACCAATATTAGCTCAGGAAAAATTTTATATTTACAGTCGACTAAGATAAATTAACCGTTTTTGTTACTTTTAATAGAACAAAAAAATCTTAATTAAATTGAGGAAGCTGTTTAAAGAGCGCGATTTGGCTTAATATAAAATTTCCTTTTAACATAAAAGATAATAAAGCGCGGCTAAAAAGAACGGACCGAAACTACTTTCTAAAGCCTGATTTATAAAAAATATATATTCTAGTCACCACCAAGTTAAAAACTTGGTGATGACTAGAAAGTAGTTTTGGTTAAATTAATTTAAAATTAGTAAATGATGACAAAAAAAATCCCAACTCCAAACAAAGTCAAAAGGTACTCACTCTAAAATCACTCATTTGTATTTAACGTAGAATTGAATTGAATTGAATTGAAATCGCCTTTATTAAAACATACATGTATCGATTGTACAGAGCGACGTTTAGATTAAGCTACTCTACCACATAACTCTATAAATTGCTAATTATACAGTAAGAATTTATCTAATTTATATTTAAAGGAAATATATGAATAAAGAAAAAAAGAAATAACAAACAAAGAAGAAGAAAGACAAAAAAGAAAGAAAAACAGAAGAGCAATCAACATATAATTTAGTTTATTTCAAGGAAATATTTTTTATTTTTGGTTTAAATGATTTGATATTTTGATCCTTAAGATGATTTGGAATTGAATTATATAATTTTATTGCATTGTAGGAAAATGATCTCTTGAAAAAGACACTTTAATGTTTCTTCATTTGAAGCATATTTTTTGATCTGGTTTGACGATTGTGAATTTGATGTCTGTGTGTCAATTTTTCTCTAAGATAGTCAGAAGTGGCCATTTTTATAATTTTATAAGTTAGATTGAGGAATTGGATTTTTCTGGGGCAATCGATTTTAAGCCATTGTAGCGCTTTAATTTTTTCTGAAATTCTATCGTATTCCCTTAGTTCAAATATTAAACGACATGAATAATTTTGCACACGTGGCAGACGGGATCTCTCAATGAGATCCCAGGCAAAGCCATACACAAAGTTGCAATAATTTAAATGCGATAAAACTAATGACTCACATAACCTTTTGCGTACTACTTTATTTAGGGATGATTTACAGTTGTACATTAACTCGAGGGCACAATAGCAATTAGCAAGTATTTACCAGAGTTTTTTAGATTCAGTGACTGGGCATTAATGCTCAAAACAACTCTGTTTTTTATCTCTAAATTTTTCCTATTTCCAAATAGTAGGGTAATACATTTTGATGGATTTAAAGTCAAATTATGCTTTTTTGACATATCAAAGATTAAATCTAGAGTATTTTGTATTTTAGACATTGCTTCTTGTAACCCTACATCATCAGCAAACGAATGCGACTCTACTTCTCTAATACTGTCACGAGTAGATGTTGTATAAATCAGAAAAAGTAAGAAGCTGATTTTTTACCCTTAAGTTCAACCATCTGTCTTCTATTGGTTGAATAGCATTGCGATAGATTAACCGAAGGCATATCGAAACCATAGTATTTTAACTTAGCACATAATAATTGATAATCTAGGTTATCGAATGCCTTCGAGTAATCCAGCAATACCATTATCGATATTTTCTTACCGTCTCAAGCTCTAAAAAGGTCATCTATTACGTTAGTCAAAGCTGTAGTTGTGCTGTACGATTTTCTAAAGCCCTATTGATTTTTGTTAAATATGTTGTTATCGCTAAAAAAGGAATAAATTTTTCTATAAAGAATGCTAGAGCCAGTAAAATTGTAATTGGACGTAAATCTGAATATGATTGCGGGTTATTATTTTTTGGAAGGGGCTTTACCAGTCCGCACATCCAGCTGGATGGAAAATATGATTTTTCTATACAGGAGTTAATTATATGCAAAATCTATTCATTGATATAACGAATGCACAATTTTATCATTTTTATCGAAATTCCATCTGTACCTATTGCATCAGATTTATTTTCAATTATTGCCTGTTGAATGTCAGTTATACTCGCAAGGTTAAATTTGAAGTTAAGACTGATTTTATATTGAGTATTAAACTAATGAATGGATTCTGAGTAACCGAAATCTTTTTTATTTACAGAAAAGAAATATTGATTGATTTTCTCTGGGTTGCCATGGAATATCCGTTTTTGAACTAGATTTTACATTTAAATTTTTTAAGGCTTGCCAGGTTTTTTTAGAGTTTAGTTTATGCTTTTCAATGCTATTATTAATATATATTTTTTTCCGGTACGGTGGTATTTTTTAAATTCTGATATATCGTCCAATTTTCATCGTTTCCCTTCTTTATTATAGATTTTAAACACTGTCAGCCACGGCGCTGGAGCTTTGGTGACTGTAATCTCTTTAAAAGGGGCGTGTTTGTCAAAACACTAACACTGAATAATAAAATGAGAAAGCAAAAAAAGTTTATATAGTCAATTCTTCAGCATTAAAATTTTTAATGTCCCCGTGTTTTATAAATTTAGCTCTAGTTTTTTTATGTTTTATGCTAATAGTACAATAGACCAAATGGTGATCACTTATTTGATCACAATTAAGTATATCAGAGTTTAAAATTAACTGTGGACATGAGACAAAAATAGGATCGAAAAGAGAAGCCCTTTTTTCTTTATCCTCGTGGACTAACCGATGGTTTCCGTCAATTCATAGGAACTAAACAATCTGCTTAAGTTATTATTATGTAGCAGGTCTATGTTGACATCTTCCATGCAAATCAACTCATCCACCTCAGAAATCAATCTTGGGACTGCCTCTTCCAATTGTTCCAAGCATAATTTAACCTTTCCCTTTGGTGGGCGATAGATAGTGCCATAGGCGAAGGTTTTGTTATTTATGTTGATTTTGAGCCAAAGCTGCTCTATATTTATATTAGATATCATAGCAAAATCTAACACCTCACAATTGATATTATTTTTAACATACACCAGAATATCACCCACCCTTGATGCTCTATCATTCCGATACTGCTTATATCCTTCGATTGCCAGAGTGTTATCCATCAATGCCATCATCACGAAATATTTCTCCTTAACTATCTGTTTCAGAACTGCAAAAGATTGTAGAAGTGATCTTACATTAAGATGTACAAAATATACGTTAATGTTTGTGCTTCTTCGCGTTGTCATTTTATTCTGCCCTTGTTTTTCTATAAAAAAATAAAAAGAAAAAAAATATAACACCCATAAAATAATTATACATCAACTACAATGAAAAGAAATAGAAAGATATAACTCGTAATAGACGAGTACAACTATTACGACATTAAGATGGTCTTTCTACTATATTTGTTATTTTTGACAATATTTACGTTACACTAAATATAGAACAAAAATAGATTCGAAACAAATAACTAAATCACCGCAGTTGAAAAAGTTTTTGTGATAGTTTAATTAAGAGTTTCTCCATTTATGGTTTTACTTACAGTTTTAACGCCAAACTTTGATTTTCACAGCAATTTTTCTATGTTACCCTTTTCATTTATCACCATTTTTTTATTTTATTTTAAAACTATAACTTTGCCATTATTTGTCCAACACTTTTTGGGAAACTTGTCGTCACATATCTTTAGTAATTCACTTCGTTTTTTTCATCTCTTGCCATTTACGCGTAAATTCAACTAAAATTGGTCGGGTGTTGATTTTTTTTGGATTGGTATAACAATTTTTTCGGAAAATAATCTTATTATGTTATTATATAAAATGTTTCCATTGCCACTCTTTGTTCGGGTTTCATTTTCTAGCATTCCGTGAATCAGTAGGCGATTGTTGTATGAATTTTATAAAAGGTCGTCCATATCGGATTCACATCTACCTAATTTCTTCTGAATAACCATTTCGAAATCGTTTAAAGATTTTACGGTATCTTCTTCAAAGGACTGGAAACGGTCTTTTAGGTCCTCACTGGGTCCATTTAAGGCTAATTCATTCTTGAAATTCTCCAGTCGCTTGTTGAAGTCCATTTCCAATTACTGTATATTGACGCTAACCTCCATTTTTAAACCTTCTTGTAGCTGCTCACCTGAGCGTATTTGTGGCATTTTGTTTTTAATTTGTGCTATTTACCAGTTACTAAGTTTAATTTTATGTAATTAATAGATTCACTGGGTACTTTTATCACTACTGAATGTACTAGATATGTTTTAATTATTGTTTTAGTCAATAATTTGATAAAAAATGTTAATTTATCGGAAGGCAATAAATACTTTTATTCATCTCAGCCGCCACCTTCCTCACTATTTAGGTAGATTAAAAAAAATGATACCGCATATAGTAAATTTCCTTAAACTTTTAGGGAGGTATTTACTCTAATTATTCCGGTTTCTCTTCAAACTGGAGTGAAACATCTTGGAATGTTGACCTTACTATAATCATATAAGTAATTTTGCAAGGAAAAAACACAAGTTTGCCCAGAACTTCGAAAAAAAATAGAAAAAAAAGGAGATTGGCGGTGAGTTTGTCTCTCTATAGTAGGTCTTTTAACTGAAAATGCTGTCAATTGGGTGACTTATTCAGATTTTTAGAGAAGAACAACATCTTCTTAAATAAAAAAACAAGTGTAACACCAATTTTTTCAAATTTTAATTTCGACTCGCTCTTCTTCTTTGTAACAATTTCGAAACCAGCCCCTCCCCCCTTCTTAAATTAGTTAACAAATATTTTACAGTATTAGTTATTTTATTCTTTTTTTTATTATTTTTTAGACAAAAATCTTGCCGGAACGGAACTTTCATAAAAATTTAGTAAAATTGCTTTTTGCTTTTATTTTTAAATGTATATGTAAAAGGCTTTTTCTTGATTTAAGAGGGCAATGATCTCCTTATCTCATACGTTCCTATACATTTTGACATTTTGACTTAAAGAACGAGCTAGAATAGTATGCAATTTAATTTTTCTCTAAATAAAATTTACATTTTAAAATAACAATTGCCGAAATTGTAGTTGTTTTAAAATTTAAAGTAGATAGACCACCTCTTGACGGTGGTCTAAAATATACGATGATTTTACTCAACATACTACATCCCGTGTCATTTTGACAGTTTTCAGATTTCTTGTTTACCTACATTTAATTTATTTTTACGAACTATTTGGTGTTAGTGTTTTAGGAAAAAATGGCCTTGCGCGTCTCATTTCAGTGGATCTTGACGTCCATGCATTTAAAAATCTCATATCAATTGCGTTATTGGTCGGCTTAAAATCAATTTTTATCTGTATATATATGTCAGCCTCCAAACCAAACTTTCCTTAATCTATAGTCTCATTATATATCGCCCTTAAAGTTGGATCATTTATGCTTTATGCTAGCTGGAAATTTCACATATTCTTTCAGTAGAATATAGTGTTACTCTTACTGTAAAGTATGGACCACTTTTATGTCGGATTACAATTAACCCGTTACGATTGAGTAAGTATCTAACTACTGTTCGAAGGTATACAATAACAGATTAATCTCAAATTAAATAATCAGAGATTTCAAATAGTAGTTTTCACAACTAGTGGCTTAAATAGTTTTACAAGCGTAAATAACGAGCGCAGCGAGTAAAAAAAGGCACAGTTTAGCCGCGAGTTGTTAACATTATTTTTTTAATGCCTTTATCAAAAAATCCAAAAAAAAAAACAGGAAAATACTTTTAAAAATCTCGAACGAGGAGCATTTCTCACAACACACCATCTTTACACTATGAATCAAGGCGGCTGGTAAATGAAATAACAATGGTTTCCATAGCGATGTGCCTTTTTACTCGGTGACTCTTTGACAGTTTCCTATTTTGACGATGTTTTTAAATGATTTTTTCGTAAATACTTGGTGAAAACTGGCGAAAATGCCTTAATTTTTAGGAAAGAATAATTAGATTTTTTTCAATATTACTATTTTCCGCTATTTCTCTTTAATTTTGGGTAAAAAACGGACAGAAATATTTTTTTTCACCGGTGATCAAAAAAAAAGTTTTTTGCATCGGTAACCAAAAAAGCCATGCTTTAGTTATCTGCAGACAGTTACTAAAATCATTTTTATGATGAAGGTATAAAAAAAAGATTTATGTCCATATCCACCAACGTGACAATTTTCCTTTTAAGCTTTAATAATTATTGATTCTAATCGGAGTGTTGAATGAGTCTTGATAAACTTATTGAAATTTTAGGTTGGCAATTCTTTTAAAACATATCACAATTTAACGTTATTTTTGGGACATCTCGGTGGTTTTCTTCTGATTCTGTACTTTTTTTAAATTCTAAAATAAAAGAAAGAAGAACTGAAATCAGTGGAAACTAGGCAACCAAGCATTTCAACAAAACTGAGTTGCAAAATCAAAACATATCATGAAAATAAGACAAAGAAAAGGTTAGCATGTTGATCAAGCCTACATAGAAAAAATTGCTTCCATAAAAATAGAACACTGGCAGTAAAAAAGCTTAAAGCTCAAGAAAGGCAGGAACTAAACAAAAACCCGTGGAGGATCTGAAAAAAAATTAATGTGATTTGCTTATTAAACTTATAATATAATAATATAATATGAAAATTACCAAATTACTATTTTGAAAAAACTTTATTCCGATAATCACGGACGTATATAAAATATCAATCGCTGATTTTATTAATTAACTAGCACCTTACCCCACTTTAATATCCTTAATCCTTCAGTCGTTTAAACCCTTCCATGCACTCGAATTCCTGCTTGTCTCCGATTTTTCCCGTTTTTTTATTTAAATGATCACTTTTGTTCAAGTGAATAGATTTTGTTAAAATAATGCGTACACCGAGAGAAATTTGTAGTAACCTGAACTACTTAATAACTCGATAATTCCTATCGGAAACTATGGTGAAATAGGCTCAAACTAAACTTTTGTAGCCCTTACCAAGTTATATGACACCATCGTATATAAATAGTTATTAGGATATTTAGTAACTACAAGTAAACTTTCTAGTCATCTCAACCAAACCGTCTGATAACTGCTACTATGTTATGTAGTAGCGTTTACTAGGTTGTTTGGTACTGGTTACTAGTTTTTTGCTCACAGTGAACAGCAATTGTGCTCAATTAACAACTAAGGAAAAAACTTGAAGATTCGGGGATCTCAAACTACGATTAAAGATTTAAAATTACAAGCTAACGATGTAATAAAGGATGATGGAACTAGAAAACCATACCCACTCGACGCCATCTTTACACACAGATTATGAATTAAAAATAAACTACTACTTACTTTTAAATCTCTTAACGTAGTTGGAGAGCCCTCAAGTTTAGCTCATCTTCAGGTTTTCCGAAATGAGCTCATTTTATAGAAGATATACAGGAAAAGGATGAACACAAAATGCCGGAGTGCTGTATTATATACACACGTTGCGCTGGCCGAAGATGCAATGAGCAGTTTGGAAATGGTCTGCGCGCGCCACAATCATTAACGGAACGATAATATTTGTAGTAGCCCGCAGTAGTCAGTTTGGTCACCAGCACCACAGTGTAATATAGTTTAGCATTAGTAGACTGAGCCAGCACTTTACAAGAATTTTAATGATTATCAGCCACTAAAAAAACGGATTTCAGTTAATATTTTGATTTAATCACGCCACTTTAGCTGCTACAATCCGATGTTTTTGTCGTTCCAACCGGAAGTTTGGTACTGCCCAGGAATCTAGGCAATGCAGCAATGAAAATCTCATCAAAATCGATCCAGTAGTTTTTGCGTGATACTGAAACAAAAAGACAAAAAAAACTGCTAAGAATTTGGAAAAAAATATTTAATATACAGTCTTCCTAGTTATTTCATATATGCATTGATTAAGTAAAGAAAGCTTACTAATTTTATAGGGCCTCTTGAGGGGTACTTCAGGAGGGAAGATTGGGAGAGATCTTAGCCAACATTCTTTTGAAAATGATCATAGAGTAATGTGGGGAGAAACCAGTATATTACAAAAAGAACTGGACAAAATTAAATAAAAAATCAAAGAAGCAGCTTGCATCTATCTAAATGAAGATGAGTGCATAGCTAGCATATCAGTTGATATAAATACAGGTTGGCTTCCAATTTTAAAACAAGATTTTCAAAAAGGTTTTTTTTAAAAATAAATTAAATTTCTAATGTATTTTTCTTAAAGTCAGACAAAAGATAATCTTTACCCTTGATATTTTAAAATGAAAAAAAAATATTAAACTTTATTTTTTATTTCACCTTAAATTTTGTATTTTTAAAATGTAATATAAAATCGAAAACACTCGAACAAATATAATTTTAAATTTTATTAGACACACCAAACTGTCAAGTTAATATTTGAAATATACATCAGTCAAAGTCAGTCGGTTGTATGACAACAGACAGATATTTTTAAAAAATAATCGAAAAAGTTTTGAAAAGAATAATTTCTTTAAAAACGGCTGTAGAGTTTCTGCCGAAACGTCAGATAAGTACTTTATTCTAGTTAGAATTTGTGTGTGTGGTCAAATTTTTGTATTATCTAAAAACCACTGACAAGCGAACAAATTTTTTCTATAGGAATTTAGTGAGTTTTAACATATTTTTGAAAAAATTTCCTTAACTTAGTGGCGAAAAATCCAAAAAAGTAGTTTCGAAAAATATTCTAATACCGATAGTGTAAACTATTACAGGAATAGTCTTGTGCTATTGTCGTATTAAAATACTATACTAGAAATATAAATGTAGCTTAACATGGCTCATTCTTTAAGAAATACGTAACTTCGCAGATTAAAAACGGGTCATTACCGACGGGAAACCGACTCTACAGTTACAAAGGAATTTCTTTTATGAAAACCATAAAGAAAATGTTTTAGTATACATTTTAATTAACGGTTTAAATAGAATATGCAATCTCTTTTTCCAATATAAAGCCTTTGAAAAACTTTTCGAAAGATAACCTTGATGTCAACATATTCTTCGACATAGCATTATGTTTATTTGATGTTAAAAAGTGTAATGCACAATAATATATGTAGGCTTAAATATTTTTCGAGAACCTATTCTTGGAAAAACGTGGTGACATTTTTATGTAAGTAAACGTATCAAATATAAACTGGTTTAAATTGTCCCACTTCTTTCTTGTCACTGCCACGAAACACCGTGGCTTGCGAAGGATGGCGGGTTAGTGGCCAGTAAAAATAGATTCTCAAGTCAAGACTATAGTTGATTCGTGAATAATATAAAGAAAATAAATTTTTAGAAAAAAAACTTTTAAACAATATTAAATGCACTCAAAAGTAGAAAATAATTTTTTATCTTTCTTATACCATAATAAAAGCTGATGGGCGCAAATTAAAAATTTTAACTTTAGGTATCGTATATCGGTCACATCGACGATTCGCCTAAGAATCAGTTGTATTACTCTATATCCTAAGGACATTTTCAAAGGCTTGGCAAACACGGCAATCTCACCCGTTCTCAGCTTCTTTAGATGAAAGTATTATGGTTATCATTCTAATAGAAAAAGAATTTAGTTCTTCTTTTGTCACCATAAAGTTAAAATTTCTAATTGGCGCCCATCGCTTTTATTATGGTATAAGAAAGATAAAAAATTGTTTTCTACTTTTGAGTGCATTTAATAAAAGCTTGTTCTTTAAAAGTTCTTTTTTAATAAAAATATATTTTTTTTTTGTACCCTAAATCGTCCATTTTGAATCCGCCATATTGAAATTTTCAAATCTGATCAAAAATTCATATCCACTTCTCAAAAAACCCCTGTATGCCAATTTTGATTTAAATCGAAAAAACTAAATATTTTTCCCCCTCCATTTCCCTCGTTAGAGAAAAGTGTGTACCTAATAATACCATATTATTGTATTATCGCCGGAATTATAAAAGCATACCATATTTGAACACACACCCTTAATTTTTAGATTTTTACCCTTAATCGTCCATTTTGAATCCGCCATATTGAAATTTTCAAATCTGATCAAAAATTCATAATCCTTCTCCTTATAAACCCCTGTATGCCAATTTTGATTGAAATCGAACAAACTAAATCTTTTTCCCCTCCACTTTCCTCGTT
Organism: Oxystoma pomonae; assembly: GCA_963921995.1. Lineage (NCBI taxonomy): Eukaryota > Metazoa > Arthropoda > Insecta > Coleoptera > Brentidae > Oxystoma > Oxystoma pomonae. The sequence goes on from OY998167.1 coordinate 59,242,758, forward strand.
AGCCAAAATGGCGACGACTAAAGTACATGATAAAATATTATATTAACTGAGAATACCATATTCTTGTATTTTCACCGAAACTATAAACGCATACCAAATTTGAACAGAATCGGATATGGATAAGTCAGTTAAAATTGGTTAGCAATGCATGACCGAAAATCGTCCATCTTGAATCCGCCATACTGAATTTTCAAAATCTGATCAAAAATTCGTATTCCTTATTTCCAAAAGCCCCCCGTATACCAATTTTGGTTGAAATCGGACAAACCTAAGTGTTTTCCCCCCTCCAATCCCCTCGTAGGGGGGAGTATTGTCACCGGAATCGGATGTGTATAAGTTAGGTAAAATTGGTTAGCAAAAGATGATCAAAAATCGTGCATCTTGAATCCGCCATATTGAATTTTCAAAATCTGATTAGAAATTCGTTATCTCCATCCCAAACACTACACACGTACTCCAACTGTACTCTCTTCATCCCCTTTGAGTAGGGGGGAGCTGTCAATTTAATTACACTATTTTCTTGTGTTGTCGCCGCAACTATATAAGCATGCGAAATTTGAAGCCGATCGGACGTCGGGAAGTTACATATGTATAGTCCAATTGTTTGATGATCGGACTGACGTAATTTTTTTAGATCTCTATTTGATACATTGTTTTAGATAGCGAAAATAAATATGTAAAAATATGTCATATCGTTGATTGTTTCAACTGTTACTTCAAATTGACAACAAATCAAACAAAATTGAAAAAATCCGCTCATCAAAACTAAATAGTGGAGTAAATTAGGGATTTTCGAGAGAAAGGTGCAAAAAGAGTATATATTTTAATATTTGCCTTAGTGATAGCTAATTCTCAAAGCTAAAATTCTAGTCGAGTATCTCCTATTTTCCGACCTCAAAAACAAAGATGGCGACTGTCAAAGTTAGAAAAAAATGTGTTTTCTGCGTTTTAAGAAACAGCACATAGAAATTAATTGGGCAATAGTGACGAGGTCCCACTTAATCCAAAAATATGAAAAAAGTTGACATATGTCACTTCGAAACAAAATGGCCAACAGATTTCAAAATCTAATTTTCCTATTACTTTTTCAGTGATGATCTTCTCTGGATGTCTCATATTAAAGCTACTGACCGGCTTCTTGATTTCACAATAAAAAAGATTAGAGTCTATATGCGGGTACAAAGATGACACTAGATATGTCAAAAATATAAGAGATCTTGATAATTTATAGACAACATTTTAAAAAAAAAAATTTAATAGAATGCTATTAGCGATGAGGTCGTCTCTGCTACAATTTCAAAAACCATCTAATTTGACATTTGATATTCAAAATGGCGGCCAAACTATCGATAAAAAATAATTTTTTCTTTTCTGGTGTAGTCCTTACACTAACATCATGCAATATATCAATTTATACTAAATCGAGGACGCTTGTCTTAAAAATTTCAAAAAGAATGACACATGTCATTCCCAAATGAAGATGGCCGCGACTAAAATTAAGAAACGTCATTATTTTTCTGCACGTTAGCAATTTTGCACAAACCACAGCAGTTTTAGAATGAGTTAAATTCGTTTTAAATTTTTGTGTCAAAAGAAAACAAATATTAATGATGCAATTAAAATGGCGGACAATTAAGTAAAAAAAAGTGCTTTTTTTTTGTTTTTTCCTTAAGTTAAATACAAAGTACGTGACAGAATATTGCGTTGCGCTAAGTAAGACATAGCCATTCCAAAAATAATAAAGTGACAAATGTCATTCACAAATCAAGATGGCGGCGACTAAAATAAAAAAATCAACATTATTTTTCTGTTCGTTTACATTTTTTCACAAACAAAATCAGTTTGTTTTTTTAAACAAAAACCGCTAAAACCGCTCGTCTTGCAATTTTTTTCAACGTAAGGCCTGTTTTTTCGCTAATTTCAGTCGACTAACTTGGAATAAAGCGCGTACAGGTCCAAGTCTTGAGTTAGGTTTATCAGGTACACGCGGTTACCGGCCCCTTTACTCTTGCACCTCAGAGAAATCTCACCCAAGACTTGGACTTGTACTAGATGACCGTTTATAAAGTTCCACTTGGGAAAACGTTCCTGTTATTTGTCACAAGAAAATAGATTAAAAAATGAATGACTTATGAAATTGGGTAGATAAAGGGTGTTCCTAAACTAAAAAATGAACCTCATGACCATCCCGCCTGTTATGGGAGGTTTCAAAAAAAAATGTGCAACTGTAATAGATATCTACATGATTTTATGAGTTATTCACTTTTTTGCTTACCTTTTTGTGACGAATAATAAAAATATTTCCCAGGTGGAAATTTCTAAACAGTCACCCTGTACACGCTACTGCGGCAATAGTAGTCGCCCGCTCTTGTTGCAATTTCTGGTAATACCTCATCTTTTTCTTTATCCAACACATTGATATTAAAATTATTGTTGTCTTTATTGCTTTTTCATTGCCTTAAAAATTTTTGTGAGCTTACTATACTGTCTGGCCAATTTTAAAAAAAGGGGGGAATGAGATAGCTTTAGTTAGCACTATCTCTCTCTTATTAGTGGCGTACTGCTATAATTTAAGAAAAAAAGAATTTATTACGAATAATTTTTTTCCACCTGGAACCAAAAAAGTAATATCGTGTAAATTTTTTTGTTTCAAAAATACCGGTTTCCTACCTAGGTTCACTTGCACTAGGTACTATTGATTTAAACTAAAATAGATTCTATTTAGAAAATAAATTTCTGAATTTGCATAGGTACTACGTTTACTACTAAGTACTATATTTTTTCTCGGTAAAATATTAGACAATTTCAAAATGGTCATTAATATCTTACGAAGAAAAAATATTTAATTTTTAGTGTAAAGCCCGTTTACTATGACGCAATAAATCATCAATTGCGGTCCTAATTATACCATGACTTAGTAAGATACTTAATACCTTTTAAAATATTTATTGTTTTCTGGAATTATTCTTAATTTCCCATCTAGGTAGCTTTGGGCAAAAAATACCAAAACATGTTTTGTGGCTAACGCTTTTTCCTATTGTAAAGAAACATATATGTATAGACATAAAAATCGGTAGGTTAAATACTAAGAAAAATTATACTAAAAAATAGTACAAACATTTTAAAAATAAGCAAAAAAATCTACAAAACTTAAAAAATAAATAATAGTTTTTAACATTAGTACCTTTAAAAAACTAAAAAGCTATAAAAAATATGTATAAAACTTAAAGCAAAAACATATACTTAAATAAAAGTTGTCAAAAATACCACGAAAAAAGAATGCTTTTTTAAAATAAACTTGAAGGACATTTATGGACTAAATGATTGTCAAATTATCTTTGTATTTTAAGATTAGTTATAATCAGTCAAGACACCTTAAGACTAAAAATGGCTTTAACACAATTTATCCCACTTGCGTGTCGTGTCATAACTCACTCGAGAAATTATACCACTTAGTCTGGCAGCCTCGTGGTATAAATTTTTCTCACGTGAGTTATTTTCATTATAACACACAAGTACCATAATTTACTATTTATAATTCTATAGTAATGTCTCCTTCTGAATCGTTATCATCCAAATCTTCAGAATCAGAATCCTCTCCAAGTCTGATTATTATTTTTTCAGTTATTTCCTCCATGTGTTGGTCTGTTTCCCAGTAATTGTTTTCTATTTTAATGACATGGTCAACCAATTTCTTCCAAAGTTCTGCATCCGCTGCTTTTATGCCCTCTTCAATTAACTCTCTCAGTCGTTTTATCGTAAACTCTCCAGTGGTATTTCTGCTTCTTGTATAATTCTTTACGAATGCCCATGCCAATTCTATTGAATTTATGTCACACATATAAGGCGGTGTTCTTAAAACAGAATGACCATGCGACTCAATCAATTTACCAATTTTATATTTTTTTTGATCAGGCGGTGGTTTGTGGAGACTAACTAAGTCCCAAAGTTCAACTTTTCTGTCTCGAGGATCATGAGTGATATTATGTTTTGTAAGGCAATCACTCATAAGTGCTTTGGTTGATGATTTAGTTGGGATTTTTTCCTCCAAAACAGAACGATGATATATTTTGGATCACTCCAGTAATTTCGTCGCTTTGCCAACATTTTTTAAACGTAATGTCGTTGTCCACCCAAGACTCGTCCAAGTAAACTATATTTCTTTTTTGGGATCGATAGTCGCGTATACTTCTTAAATATTTGTATCTTAAATGTAAAATATTTGGCCTTTCCATAAGAATTTATCTTTTTTTCTGACATTTTTTAAAATAAAAACCTCGACTTTTTAAAAGCAGACGAAGGAAAATTCATCTCTTGTTTTAATTTTACAATTAACTTTCTCAAAGTAGGAACAACTTTATACTCCGTATTAAATTTTGAGATGGTTTGTCTAATTATTTTTTCGTTTAGTCGGCACTGGTTGTATGGGCTGCGATTGATTTTGTTTTATTTCTCTTCTAATCTTTTCTATGGTTGAAGAGCTATATCCATTATAGCTTGATGCTCGAAACGTAGACAAATTAATTGTATGTTTTAAGTCTTTACTTTTCGCTTCCTCGTCACACACTTTTATTACATTTGCAATAATGGCCTTTGAAGTTGTATCCAAATGTTTCGACATTTTAAAAATAAAATTTTAAACACTTCTGTCAATTTGCCACTACAATACGCACGTAAAAACTGAGTTAGTAATATGTAATAAATAACATTTTATACCAAATTGTACCTAACTTTCCGGAATTGGCGGGCGGAGCCTCCTTCCCCCTTCTCAAATCGGAGAGTTTGGATTACCTGACAGTTTTCAAGCGTAATTTGATTTTTGTTTTTATGTTTATCTTTTAAAAAAAGCCATACCTATATTCTGCCGTCCAATAGAAAAACACTGTATGTTTACTATTTAAAAAAATGAAATTTTGTGTTTTTTGAATTCTTTAGAGCAAAACCATTCTATTTTTGCAGTTTTTTTTTTCAAAAAATATATAAAACTAGATGTTGTGGGTATAAAAACTAGAAAATCCTAACATACAGTGTTTTTCCGTTGAACGGCAGTACTATATAATAAAAAAATTAAAATAAGCTATACTTACCTACCACAAACAGAGTTTAAGAACTAGGAAGATTATAAGCGAATAATGCATCATACGCCACTGTTTATATCTTATTTAGCCCTTAGTAAGTACCGACCTCCAAAACACAATAGAAGGTGTGAATTGTAAAAGGGCCGGGTTCTTTAATAACAATAGAGACTCGAGCAAAAGAGTACCTGTTGAAAGGGCTGAAGTCGATTTAAGGGATGAGCCTCGCTAAATTTTAAAATATAAAATTTTGCTAATGATAAATTGACGAGAAATTGACTAAAAGTGAGGTTCCCCGGTAAGGAAAAAAGACGGAGAAAGATAGAGTTGTCTATTTTGCCCTTTTTTTAAACTGGCCACACAGCAGTTAATATTGTTCTAAAATGGCCTGGGGCTGATTCTTGAATTTCGCACGGGAGCGGTCCTCTACCTGTTATCGACCAATAATAGGCTTTGAAGCTGAGTGTTCCGAAACCTATCCGACTACGACCGAACCTCACCCGATTGCCATGTATCGAAGGAACTTTCCTATACTTTCATACACCTGCCCCCGGACCAGGTGAACGAGCGCTCTTGAACACCGACAATCCGGTCAGCTATGCGCATGCACCATGCAATCTCGGCAGCTTCTGAGCCTTCTTTTTGGTCAAAACGAAGGATGTGAATGTTACCGTGCGACGTTTTCTACGAAATTCAAGAATCAGCCCCCTGTCAGACCTGCCTGTACATCCTTCGACCCCGTATATCTGTCAACGAGAACTATATCAAGGAGTTTTTAATTGGCAGGAGGAGCATTTTCTGATAAGCCTGATCTCTCTCAGACCGATGCAATTAAAAGAAGAGAACAATAATAACTGTGGCAAGCTCATAAAAAATTGCTATTTGTTTATTATTGAGGAATAGTGGTCAACCCGCGGCGTTGTCGTCGATATCCAAAAGTATTGTCATTTATTAGCTATCATTGAGCGAAATGTCAAATAAGAAGTAGCCTATGTTTCAATCCAGGTCACACCGTATCTTCTTACGAAACTCCAAATCGGTTCAGCTGTTTTGGCGGCACAAAGTTTTCCACTTATAATATAAGTGGGATTTACAAAAAGTTTTAATTGCCGTATGTTGCGATTAAGAAAGTTATATTTATTTTCAAGCACGCTGCTAGTGTCAGAAATAAGAACTGAGAAACTGTGTGCCTGGAAACTCCCAAAGAGTTCTGAGAAAAAAAAATATTTCTGAAAAATATATTTTTTTTTTTAAATGAAAGCCCCTAAAAAGATAAATGATAAAATGAAATTTTATGATTTTTCTTTGTATTCAAAAGTTACAGTGTTGAATTTTTACATTAGGCGATTTCAGCAAGCTTTCGGATACTAAAATGATGACGTTAGCGTTACTCTGATATCATTTTTGGTGTGTCATCTCCCTCTATTGTTTTTTTGTGCTGCTTTAGAAATGTCAATAAATAAGTTTTGTTTGTTTTAAGTTGTAATAGATTTAAGCGACCGATACGGGGTAACTTTTTTCCTAAATGGAATATCGTTTACTTTTACCGAATACGATAAGTTAGCCCGTAGGTTACTTGGTGAATATTTCTGTGTGTTGTTTACGTTTGTTAAAGGGGGTCAACAGGTGATTAGCCGTTTGTTAAATCTTCTTCAGCAAAATAAACCATTTAAATAGGAAAATAACCACAAACAAAAAAGTCTGGCTATTTGTTTCTCTTGGCCTACCGAACGAACTCGGAAGAAAGTGGTATGTTACGTCATTATTATGACGTCACACATCGATCTAGGAGACTCATTATTATTCATGGCCGATAAGCATTTATTGCGACTCAGCGGGTGTTCGAATGGCAGCAGGGCCGCACTTAGTGTTGTAATAGATCAGTGAATTTCTACCACGGATCACCTTAAAGGTGAAGAAGATAATATGTTTTATTGACGGTTGGGTCTAACAATTTTTTTTTAAATGAAAAAATTATTTTAATCTAATAGACACATCCTACACCTACAAAATATATTTGCTCATAGAATAAAAAACACAAATATAAGCTAAAATTATAAAATTGAGTTTTAGAAGTACATATATATAGTACAAAAAAATACGGGATAGTAAAAAAATTAAGAAATTTTAACTTAAGTCAGTTTCACTATCACTGTCGATTTTTCTATTTTGAGGACATGAGCTACACAATTTTCCCAGCTTTTACTTAAAATATTCTGTTTCGCCGACCTAATTAAAGCTACCACAAAAGAATTTAAAGTTGGCGAAACATTATTTCTTTTAACCGCTGCTTTTAGCTCATGCCATATGTGTTTAATTCAATTAAACATGCAATGGTAAGGAGGAAGTCTCAACACTGTATGGCCCATTTCTTCCACCAAAGTATCACAATAGTATTGTTTTTGTACTGAAAATGCTTTAATTATTTCAAGGAATTATTTTTTGGTGTAGCTATCCTCAAAATACATATTATTTTCTAACATGTAGTCCTGAATGGTAAGTTTTGTGTCATTTGAACACGGAACTTTATTTAGCCTTCTACTGTGGTGGCTCTCATCATCCATCACAATTACACTATTTGGAGGTATATTGCTGGTAACAGTTTATTCTTGAACCAGTCTTCAAATAATTCCGCTGTGGTATCGTCATGGTAGTCAGTATGGCAATCCTTTATATTTTTGGCTGACAAGGCTAACGCATTTGGTATATTTTTGTTCCAGCATGGATTATTGTGATACGCTTTCCTTTATTTGATGGAGTTTAAGTTGTGCAGTGACCAGACGAATCTGCCCAACCTTTATCTGGAACTTCATGGGTGTCAAACCAAGTGTCATCGAGATAAACAATATCCCTATTACTTTCTCTATACTCGTGTAGTGCAATTAAATATTCCATCCTCCAATTTTTTAAACGGGCCGGTAAGGGATTAACATTTATAATCAGTCTCTTAGATCTAGCTTTAGTTGTGCAGTCGTACTACACCAATTGGTTAACCAAATTAATAAAATATATTACATATGTTTAAATTTTCACTAATCTTGTTTCTTTTTCGGGGTAAAAGGAAATAGATGTTATGTAGTAGGTATCTTAAGTAATTTTTAATTTACATAGGACAATTTAGATTCACGTTTCATGATTCACTTTTTCAGACGATTTCATTATCATTATACTGCTACGAATGTTCGTTAATACAGAGTGATTCAAAATTCCCCAGAAAGACTGTAACTGTAGGTAGAATTTGTGAACAAGAATTAGTAAAATATATTTTTATATACCCTTTCGTTACAGAGATATTTTCATTTCAAAATTGTTAATATTTTCTAAGAAGCACCCTTTACTACGTGGTAGAAACATCAATTTTTGAAAACACAAATTTGACAACTTCAAAATGCTCGAAAAAAGCTCTAAAACATGTCATTGTCACCACACGTAGACTTGCTTGGTAAATTATTTTAAAGGCGATTCCTAAAAAAATACCAAAATTTTACTCCTAATTTTTATTTAAATTAAATTTAAACAAAATAATCACGTAACTTTTGTTAGATAAATGATATCTAACCACTGTTCAAATCTTTCTAGGGAATTTTGAATCACCCTGTATATTTTTATTAAACATTTCCACCAAAATGAGTCATAATGATTTAAAGTTAGTAGTTGCACTTTTCCGCACTTTTTCACTGTTTCGAAAAATAAAATTGTTAGATTTTATGCATGATTTGGACGTTTTAAGAAGTTCTCAGATGTGTCATATAAGGAGAAATTTAAATTTAGTTAATTTCATATTCTTCTTCCCAATCATAGTTTTTTAAGGTCGGCAAAGTTAAATAACGTATTGTTTAAGTCAAATCTTCAAAATCTCGAAAACAATTAAAACTACAAAAAAAAAACAAAAATGAGAGTCGAGTTTTTCTTACTTACAAACTAAAACTATACCCTTCCCATGTGCATAATATTCTCAAGCAAAACTGACATTTTATTCATACGTATGTATATGATAATGACGAAGGTGTCTAGCCCAGATACATTTTCAATTTGCAAACTTCATCTCACGTGAAATCAATCGCAAATGCAGAAATCTAATTCCAGCCATACAGGATGTTATGTAAACTACAAAGGAATTATTTAATTTAAAAGATACTACTTTACAGCAAAAATTGTCTTGTGTGCGCATTTTATTTGAAAACAAATGGCGCTAGCAGCCACGTATAATCAACTTTTCTTTAATTTTTTTCCGTCCATCTTAGTGTGAAAGTCGCGTGTCGCTTGCTGAGCAATGATTCGTGAGTTAGAGTTTTTTTTAAGTTTACCCCCTTTTCCTACCCTCTTTCCAATACCGCAACCCCACTAAAAACTATCGCCTGCTGACAAAGATTTTTTTTGCCAAATTTGATAACAGTCGGTTTAGCGGTTTTTAAGTTATCGTCCCCCAGACGCCATCCCTAAATTTTGTATTTTTGTCTTTTTTGAACGAAACTACTCAATTTTAGTGAAAATAAAAAATCTCGTTTTGCCGACACCAATAGCCTCCATAATATGTATGGATGGCTAAAAATGACGCCTTGACCCATAGAGAAACAACTACACCCGTGCGGGTAAACAAGTTTTTCACCGAGTCGCCCACTTGACATAAGTGAAAAGATATAGAGGCATAGCACGCCGCGCCGCAGGTTACACACAAATTTGTTATTTGCTAATTTATAGGCAAGAAGTGTCAATTTTTGGGACGATGGTCTCTGATTTTGAAGATGTTAGATAGGACTTTACTTTCAGTCGGTGATCGACTGTACGGTTAAAATACCAAAATAAAACATTTCAGCTTAAGCTGCTGCGTGCTATTCTAAATGACCCTATACACTCTATTTTTTTCGCGTTTTTTCTCGTGAAATGAATAGACGTATCTTTCCGTTACGCCCAAAAAGTGGCTTGTAATACCAAGGGACCTTTTGGACGCTTATTTCGACACACTGATAAAAATGTTTTTGAAAAGTCAACCACATGGTGGTATTTTGACTTACTTGATTTAAGGGATTAATTCCTTTGACTTCTTGTCATTTAAGTTAAGTACATGATGGATTTGTTCCTAGAAAATATTTTTAGCCCTGCAAGTATAGAGGAAATGGCGAAGTCACTTATTATTTAACACTACAACGCCTCGCACATCTAGCTACCGATCTCTGGTCGACCACGAGCTTCTACACCGAGAAAATGAGGCCAGCTAAAAGTCGTGGGCTAGACGTTTGTGTTATTCCAGCTATTTCATTGAACACTTTTTTTTATCTAAAACAGTTCTGGATAAGGGATCCCACAAAATTTTTTTTTTAATTAAAATCCTGGCCTAGACCAACCATCTTGATTTTTCTAAATTATTATTATTAAATATCGTTTATTTGCAACACAGGTTAGAACAATTATAAGGTTTACAAAGGTGTACTAACAAATGTAAAAGTTGCAAAAGGGTGCTAAAAACAATTAAAATTGATCTTGAGTTTAGCACCGTTTTTTTTTTTTGTTTAGAACTAATTTATTCTTAAGATTATATGAAGTAATAACGAATACTAATTTAATATTATCCTATATAAAAATAATTTTTGATGGAACACATAAAAAAAAACTTAACAAATTTAAACAAGTTTTTTTAAAAATAAATAATATATATATAATAGGTACAAAAAAAAATTAGGTTAAATAAAATTAGTTTTAAAATTTTGAAAGGTGTGGGGAGATATCGAAAATGGACTAGATTATTTATTTTTTATTTATATCAATATGTTTTTATTTGTGGGAACGTAAGAATCTTTATTTTTGTTAGATTATTGGCAATTATGGTAAAAAAAATAAAAAGTAAATAAGAAGAATATTTAACAATAACAGACAGTTAGGATTCAAGTAGTCTTTTTCTCATAAATGCTTTGAAGGCTCTAGGTTTTAAAGACTTTGCTCTTCATGGCACCGAGTTATAGAGTTTGCAAATAGAGTATGATAAGCTTCTTTCGAAGAAGGCAGTTCGATGTGACGGTACAGTTATCGTGTTTTTTAGGCGTTGAATTAAATTGTATGCTGTTGTTCTGAACCGAATTTTATTGTGAAGATATGGTGGGCTTTTATTTATCAAATTTTTTTGAAAGAGACAGAGCGAGTGCAGCACCCTTCTTTGCTTTATGTTTAGCCATTTTGCTGATTTTCACTTGTGAGACACGTGATCATATTAACGGAGTCCATATATAAATCGCAGACAAGATCTTTGGCATAGATTAAACACGGAGTCAGAATAATTAAAGTGACTCAAAATAAGTACATCAGCCAATTTTATTTTTAAGTTTTCAGGCAATATGTTGCGGCTTGGATAGAGCCTCTTAAGTCCACAGTAAGCCTTCTGAATGCATTTGTTGATATGCGGTTTAAAACGCATGTCATTATCAAAATACAGCCCCAAATTCCTAGCTGATTTTGCTATTTCCAGTGACTCGCCATTTATTTCGACGGAGAACGGCTCGTGCCTCTTTTTTCCAAATAGCATAACACATGACTTAATAGGGTTAATTACTAGATTGTGCGCTTTGGACTCTTTTGTCAATCTTTTTAAGTCTTCGTTGATTAGTTTTTCGGCTAAGTTTTTTTGGTCTTCAGAGAATGATTTTTGTAATTGCGTGTCATCGGCGAACGCATGTGCGTCGCAATGGCGTACGTAGTCTAGAATGTTGGGTTGGGTATTGGGTTAAAATATTTTAATTTTTGCCAAAGTACTTTTGGCCTTTTTTGATTTCGTAACGTATTCTCGAAAAAGGCCTTTTTTCATTAGTTATGGCAATATTTACGTGATTGCGTAATTGTTTATAATAGTTCCAATTTTGGGGCGTGTTATTTTTTTTGCATTTTTTTTAGTTTTATCATTTCTTTGATAGTGGGCGTTAGCCATCCGGGTTGTTTGTTTTTACTTTGGCAAGTTTTTTCTGGTGCTAAGGTATCAAAAAGATTTAGAATAAATTGGTTAAGGTGGCCAACTTTTTTATTGATGTTTTCGATGTAAATTATGTCATCTAGTGGTGCTATTGATAAGAACTCTTTGAGAAGATCTCTGTCAATATTCTTAATATTCCGAGATTTAAATGATTCTTGGTGTTTTTTGACTTTGATTTGTATAATACAGTAGACAAGAGAATGGTCAGAAATGTGATCAGTATTTTTGACACCTAGCGATAGTTCCGTCAGATTAGTTGGTACCATTATGTGGTCTGTTAATGTTCTGCTGGTAGATGTTACTCTTGTTGGTTCGTTGATAATTTGTTTTAGGTTAAAAATATCTAGCAGTTCGCAGTATTTTTCTGTTTTTGAAGAGGAAATCAGTAGATCTGTATTTGTGTCTCCTCCACATATTACAGGAAAACCAGCAAACTGCTCTAGTAAGTTCTCAAATCCGTTTGTTAGTTATTGGGTTGTGCCAAACCGTGGGTAAATATCGGAGGTAAAACTGTTAGTTACAAACCACACGTGAATTGTTTTTTGCTACTTCGCGGGGCTGCTTAAACCTCTATTAAGGATTGTTCTAGCCCAACTACACGGTTTTATCAGATTTATTGCTTAAATTTGGCCCTGTTCAGTTTATTATCGTTTAAGCACCCGAAACGTGCACATCTCTTTGCCCCGCACCGGGTTTGTTCTTTTCCGGACCCGGTCGTTTGACGCAAAATCTTCGTTTAACGCCGTTGTCGGGCGGTAAGATCGCGAAAATTGCCTTTATGTCAAAGTTTTTCGCTGAAACTTTTTACGAATTTAGATTTTGTGCCACGTTATAACACTGTGGGGAAAGTCTATTTCTAATCATATCTTTAACTAGTCTAGTTTTTGCGATATTAAAATTCAATTTTTTAAACCGATTATTTCACAAACTAAATAAGATACCCTATAATGTTGGGTATCATTTAAAATGATTTTTTAAGGAGAAATTTAGAAATTGTTTGTCTTCTGGAGATTACACACATACGCATAATATGCTGTTTATCCATTTTTGGTAATTTCCAATCAATTTACTAAAAAGTGTTGATACAAACGCTTTATTTAAAAAGTTTGGCTATTTGTAATTGCTTTAATAAATTGAAATTTTAAGACTTATTGAATCAGAAGTCTCGAAAACTAGATATGCATAAAAGCAAACTTTATGAGAAAAAAAAATAGGTTTCCCTCAAAAATGCCTCTTCAAAAAAAAGCTACGTCAATAAAGCTTTTAATCTTTCTACTAGAATTTGTTTGTATTCAATATGTATAAGTTTAGCCAACTGTGTCAGAAAAAATAAACTTTTAATTGCAGCCCTAAAATATGTGCTGGTCCAGTCCAGTTAACTGGGCTAACCAACCCAGTCGAGTTGTACCAACCCAATTGACGGGGCACCAAAAAATAAGGTCTTCATTCCAGCCTCAACTTCAGGCTGTTCCAGCCCAGCAGGTAGGACTATCCCAACTATAGCTATTGATATTCACAGTCCCTCATAGTGGGTTGCTGTAACCTATTAAAAAACTAACCACGCATGTGAGTTCCTTTAAATCAAATACTGTGGGTTGCGACAATTAAAAAAAAATAGTTGAAGTAATTCAAGCTGTGGGCTGTCCACTATTTTACCCGCGGCCCTGGGCTGATTTAACACATATTTTGGGCTATGGCTACCATTTGTTTTCTCAGTGTATGCTTACCGTTACCGAACGCCAGTTCAACATCTCGCCGGCATCCATCGAAGGATTTTGCATATATACCTGGAGCGGAAAAATGCAAGCAATGAAGACCCACGTTCCTAATCATGTATGGAGGTCTTGATGATACTATGGGACTACTCTGGGAATGTGACAACCACTGTTATGTTGCGCAGAGAATTTTGTGTTAAATGCGCAGTTTAATTTAGTTTAAATATTTCGTGAATTTGACTTGATAAATTTTGACATTTATCTTAAATACCTAATTTATTCATTATAAATAAATTTTTACTTACTAAACAAAAATTTGTTTTACTCAAATCCAATTTTAAGGCTTGATAGAAATAAATAATGACTTTGATTCAAGAACACATTTGTTTCTGTCTATTTACTCAAATATTTCTTTAAATGAAATCCATTTTTATTTAACTCAAACAAAAATTTTTTATCAGTGCAGTTCGTGGATATGTTTCGTTGTGGTAACTATCCACAAGCGGTATGCTATATATTCCTTTCTTTGCGTGATTCACCAGCAATTCAGAAACATGTCGATTCGTTGCAAAGAGGTAGGTGATCGTTAAATACTAACCCCGACCGCAACCATTGTCAAAGTTGCCAAAGTTTTAGTTGACCTAAACACTATCATTTACCCTGTTTTTCAGTTATAATATAGTAAGAGAAAAAGGTTCCCTTTGTTTACGTGTAATTATACTAGGTAAGTCAAATATACAACCTACCTAACACAGTCTTTAAATATTCGTATGAGAGAATTTCTATAATTTGCATCCCTACCATAAGGATTTTCTTTAATTTTTTGGTATATTTGAAGAAATAACAAAAAAACTCCGTACGATTGTTTTTAATATAAAATGTGCGAAATTTGCTTTTTCTTCGAGGGAAAATTGCTATGTATTTTGGATTGTCAAAAATCTAACTAAAATTGAACAAAAAAAGTCGCACCTTTATCACGACCGTTTTGAGGACAGTCAATAAAAAATAAGAACCGAATATTTTCAGCATTAAAAATTTGCGACAAAAACGAGTATTTATTCAACAGCAATTGCAACATATTTATAATAAACGATAAGATCTTCATAACACTCTGTATAATTATATTATTAAGCACACGTTTCATCGCTCGTGATATAAGGTTGCATGCAAGGCGTAAAATGTCTAAAATATATTAGATTATACATAAACGTGCGGTATGTTAGAGGTTCATGGTCGTGAATACACCTGATTTGTGCACGGGGTATGTAGGTAAAATTAAATAAGTCAAAAATGTATACAGAGCGCTTCAGGCTACTGCGAACATAGGCCGGAAGAAGTGCAATTTGCCAGTGTACGTACACGCCGTGACACCGCACACCTATCAGTGGAGCAACCAACAGTCAAGCTTGCGATCACCGTTCGCCGCTTGCGTTTAGTACGCCTCTAACCACGGTGCAATGTGAAGTGTAGTCCATGAAACCGGAATTTGGTCAATAAATACGCAAATTTTGATAACGTTATTTTCTTCTTTTTGTCACTGATAAATTAGACCGTTTTAAATTCAGTTGCTTAGAATTATCACTAACAACGTATTACAATGAAAATAATAAGGAGAAACAAAATAAAAGCAAGTTCTCAAAATAAAATAATACATTCTAAAAACCAAAAGGATTCTCCCAGTTCAAAAAAAAAATAGAGCAAATGTTCGAAAAGTCCTCCTTGCTCGGCTAGACAATATCCGAGCCTAATATAAAAACCCCTTCTAACGTTTCAAAGCATGTTAGGGGTGAAAGTTTGAAAAGCTTCTTCAGTTTTAATCCAAAGTTCTTCCAAATTATTAGCCCTTTCATGCCCGTAAACTTTATTTTTGATATAACTCCATAGATAAAAGTCATTAGAAGCAAGATCGGGTGATCGAGCTGGCCATAAAATAGTTCCCCGTGTACTTATAATCCGATTAGAAAATACATTATCAAGATATTCCCTAACAAGGCCAACATTGTGAGCGGGACAACCATCTTGTTGAAACCATGTTTTACCAAATCTCATACCTAACAACTGCCTAGTAGTTGGAATAATATGCTGCTGCAGTAGATCCAAGTATCTAGGACCATTCAAATTGCCGCCAATAAAAATGTCCCAATTACGTGTTCCAATACAATACCACCCGAAACATTTACTTTTTGGGGAAAAATGCAAATTTACCCCCAACCAATATCGAACGTGTGTTGGGTTATGACGATCAATAATGGAAAAGTGCTTTCATCTGTGAAAAGAATAGATCTCAGAAAGTTTTCATCACGATTAGCCGTTTCCATCATTGTTTTGCAAAATTCCATACGACGATAAGTAGTTATCCTCCGGAAAAATTTGATGCGTTTTTGACGCTTTGTAAGAATGATAACCATTCTTTTTGAGAGCACGTAAGACAGTGACTGAAGACGTATCAACTGCTTCGGCAATTTGGTGGCTAGTTAACTTTCGCTTTTCCTCCACTGCAGCGCAAATCATCACATCTCGTACTTCCTGCTCGTCATTCAGAACAGTGGGCTTTTTATGGTTTCTTAACGCTACACAACCAAATTTTTCAAATTCTGCACAAACCTATGAATCGTTGATAAACTAGGTTCTGGGTGATTTACAAAACTCTCCAAAAAAAGTTCTTGAGTAAATCTTAATGGTCTGCCTTGATAGTACCATTTAACCATCTGCACCTTTTCGACAAGTTCGTAGACATCCATTTTTAGTTTTGAAAATATATTATTTCACTTAAGAACTTAGTTAACAATCTGTTTCTCAAGCAAGGCAGAAATAAAACAAAATAATTTAAAAAAAACAAATTTGAAAAAGATAATGCTTCGACCCCACGTCGGTTGTACGGCACGGACAGTAACTTGATTCCCCCTATGTTCGCAGTAGCCTAAAGCTCATTGTATACATGGACCATAGGGAATATAAAAAAAATTAAAAGCTGCTTAAGTTTTAAGAAGTTAAAAAAACCTCCAAATCAGTTACTTCAACCGAAAAGAAACTAAAAAACAAAAGATCTTGGGTGGAAATAACGAAAATTCAAACTTGGATGAGCATCTCACAAGGAACACACAAAAGATCAAACCGAAAAGAGAAATGATTACCCAGGGCGACACATCATTTAATCATTTCTTTTTTCGCTTTGATCTTTTGTGTGTTCCTTGTGGGATCTCATCCAAGTTTTAATTTTCGTTATTTCCACCCAAGATCTTTTGATCTTTTGTTTATTATTGATTATATTACAGTTTTAGTTTAATTTTCATTAATTTACATTCAAAACATGTAAGTTTACATTTTTACTATAATTTTTTTACTTACTCGTGTGCGATAACGTGCACTTTACCGCACTCAGTGTGGTAAGGTTAACGTTATGGCACTTTACTTTTACACTTTACGTGACTACTTCTATTTTAGAAAATTAAAATACAGATATTTATATTTTTTTTTGGGAATTTTTGAGGCTTGTAGGTAAAATCGTGTACCTTACGCATGCGTAAAGTGGCTTTACCGCCATTACCGGCTTGACCGAACTTGCCGTCACGTGCGGTAAAGTATCACTTTCCGCACTTGTTAGGTAAATAACTATTAAATTTTTTCACATATGACATAATTTTGGACACAGTTCTAGAATTTAGACTAGATTCTCCCAACAAAACTCCCATTGGCAGCTAACACATCCTACGGTTTTTTTAATATTTCAAAAAAAAACAAAAAATATCAAAATTTTAGATTGGTTAAACATTTTAGTCAAATTGTATGAAAGCCAGCAATGTGCTAAATAAAAAATATGTTAAATTTAAACTTTGGTATAGCTTTGACCCAGAATAACATTTTTTACTATAAATATAAATTATTGTAAACCAGATCTAGTAAATCAAATCAACTCGCGTGACATATAAGTGACATAACAGATTAAAAAAATATCAGCATACCAAGTCGTGACCTATGTGCACGCAAGATTTTATATTAGATAGCCGGTCTTTTGTTTTAATGTTTTTAAGTCTCCGTATTATATTTTTCGAGTCCTTGAAACGCAAACTATAGCGGGTTTTCTAAACTCTTATACAGACCTCTTTAACCAATTGTCAATAATGTTATCAACAAAAAAATTTTTGATTTTAAAGTTTAAAAAAGAAGAAAATGAGTTTATAATTTTATAATTTATTATTTTGGACTAATCTGTTTGAATAAAAACTTTTTAAATAATAACTAATTGTTTTTTTTTTAATTAAAGTACGCAATTTCATCAACTTTTCTTTTCGTCATAATTTTGAAATGCAAAAAAAAATGTAGACACTTAAAAAACAAAAGAAAAGTGGACAATTTTTTAAAAAGATTATTAGAAAAAACAGTCCCCTAATTAGCTATTAATAAGGAATAACAAAATATAGCTCCCTGACCAACCCCCCCCCCCTTCGTAAAACAATGACTCAAATTACTCACAAATCACTACATTTACAAAAAAAGCAAGCATCTTTTATCCCGTTCAATCACGATGTCTTAATTTCAATACCCTTATGTCTGAAACCTTATTTTTGAGTTAATTTGCTAAAATTCTGTCAGGAAAAGAGTATGACGAAATTAGAGCATAAAAATACTTTGACTTTTTTGTACCTAGTACTAGATTTTTTTAAAAATAAGCATTATGAAAGATTTGGGAACAACTCTTAAAACTTGGCACCCCCGTTCTCTTGACGAAACGTGAGTCATTAATGAAAAGAAGGACGCTACTACGCTACGATTTAGTAATCTATCTCTAGACGATTTTTGTGTAATTAATAGTTTTTAAAAAAATTTGTGTGCCAACTTACAACCAAATGATATAGATACGAAAAATCCAATTTTTGTTTTTTCCAGCAACACGCAAATACTCTCGAAAACACTACTAAACTGATTTTCACGGAAGTTTCGGCACAAAGGCACTTTTTTGGGCATATTGATTTATGAAATTCATGACATTTTAAAGCAAAAAATCGGGAAAACACCGCAGGAAAAGCCGGCTAAATGCATCTGGATGGCAGGGTATAAAGATCCGGAAAAAAGTGGGAGGGGGCGAGAGAGAGAGGAAGAGAAGAAAAGAGAAGATATAATTATAAACTTGAGAACGAAGTCGCAGGCAACAGCTAGTTTTTAATAAATACCATAAAAACTTACAAAAAACAAAACGAGCTCAGTAAATCCAAAAACGATATGGTTTTAAACCTTAACAGCCTTCTTTTTTTAAACCAAGACAAAAAACAAATGCATAAATATGGTCTACGATTATTCGTATAATCGTGGGAGTAAAGACGTAAAACTATGACCTTAAATATCACTTTAAATTATACAACCATATGGATCCCAGCAACTAGCAAAAGTTTATTGTCATGACTTTGTTTTGATCCAAACAAGGTTAACATGAGGGAGCGCCTAAATGATGCATAGATGTGACCGTGGAACAAAAGCAACTATTTTGTGTTTTTTTTTTTAACGCGCTAGTCTAGTGGCTATAAAATATAGTGAACAATGAGAAAAGTAGCTCCTAATCTTAAATTTAATTTTATGCAGGTTAGGTTTACAAATATCTTTCACCGCCATTGTTTTTTGGTGAACTTATGTGAATTAATTTTCAAAAGGATGGTATTTGGAGCCCGATTACAACTACAGTACTTAGATTATATAGTATAAATTATCAATCATTCACTCATTTCACCTTTTGTATTTATAGGCTTCATTGACTTCTGACGAGACAGCAAGAACTGAGGGCAGTTCTTTTAGAGAGGGGGGAATGTAACGATTGGCCGAATTAAAGGAATAAGGTCGTTAATTTTTAATATTGAAACAAACACTACCGCGAAGGGTTAATTAATTAGGTTTGGGCCAAGGTTGATCGGCAGTTTTAAGTATCATGACGTAGCGAAATTCGATCTACGGCAAGTTTAAAGAAAGTAGATATTCGGTTTTTAGTAAATTTAGAAAAGTAGACATTCGTCGCAAGTACCCAATGAAAAGTAAATAAATAATCGCGTTGAAAAATCAACAACATGGTGGGGTTGACATATATTTATTTAAGTGAACGAACATTTCGATGACTTAAGCTCTTAATTTGTTACTGTAAATAAATTTTACTTTGCTTAAATATTTTTACTTACTTGATTTAAGGGATTAAGTATATGATGGATTTGTTCCTAGAAAATATTTTTTGCAGAAGCGAAGAAAAAATTTTGTATTAGTGCAAAGTTTTTATTGAACGGTGAACGCTTTCGGCTAGTTTATAGCCATCATCGGACCATGAAAGTCTAAAATTAATTGTGTATAAGTAAATCTAAAACTTAGTATTTTTGTAGTTGATCTTACCTGTCTACGTTGTCAAGTCCAACAATTTTATTAGTAGTAGTAATGGATCGAAATCAAGCGATAATTTAAACAATTTCTACAATTATTTGGTGGGTAATCATGCAGTATACGGTATTCCGCCATTTTTGAGCCCCGATGAAAATCTCTCTATAGAGGCACACACCAGGGTCCCCAGGATCCTATTCAATAAAAACTTTGCATTGAAAGTTTCAGACAATGATGTGTTTGAAATTAACTCTGTGTTTCGGACTTCCATTGTCTATATTTTATTTATACACGACGTTTCGATCAGTACAATCTCTGATCGTCTTCAGGTAGTTTGCACCTGAAGACGATCAGAGATTGTACTGATCGAAACGTCGTGTATAAATAAAATATAGACAATGGAAGTCCGAAACACAGAGTTAATTTCAAAAACTTTGCACTAATAAAAAAATTTTCCTTCCCTTCTGTATTCATACAAGTGCACGCAACCAATCAACCCTCTCATTCAAATAGCCTCGCACATGTAGCTACCGATCTCTGGGTGCCGATTCTTGAGTCAATAGAAAGGTCACATCGTCTGACCTTCATGAGAAAGCTCTCTCAAGATTCAAAATGCCATATTCCTGAGAGGATCACATTACGTGCACTTCTACTAAAACTTATCGCTTCTCTTGGTCAAAAGCAGTAGATGCAACGGATTTCAATAGAACACCTGCGCGACGCATGCGCATAATGCGACATTTTCCAAGTACCCTCACTTTTTTGCATATTTGTTTTTGTTTTCAAAAATTGAAGAATTGGTTTATATTTTTTAAAATTTTGATAATGGAAGATGAACTTTATAATGATGACGTGGATATAGTACAGGATAGATTTCCCAGAGCTCAGATAGAAAGGCCTAATCATTTTGAGACAATGCCTAATTTGGCGTTATTTAGAATATTTGGACGAGAACGAGAACGAAACCAACTGCGGAAGGGTTATTAGAAGAAGTGGAGTGAAGTGAAGTGGATTTAGCATACAATAATAGACTGTAAGTAGGATGCAAATGTGTGTGTTAAACATTAATTAATTTGGTGTGTTTGGTTGCCTTTATTTGTTACCAACCAACCCGCCTGCCTTATGAAACAACAAGGAAACAGATTCACTTGTATGAGTTGAGAGAGTACCTCAGAAAAATTTGTAACAATACCTCCTGGACTTTCTAGAAATTAAACTTTGATCAGTTAACAATATGCTGTTACCTATTAACATGTAGTGATTGTCCTTTCCAATAAACCAATTATTTATTTATCTACAGTGAAGCAATGTGCCAGGGCAAAAAGCAATGGGAGCCAAAAAGTACAAATATTCTCAAATATGGTTATTCCTTTGAAGGTTTAATTAGTGGTATACCTATAACGTTTAAAAAATTTTAAATGCATATATTTTTTTAGTAACAACCCGCTATCACCAATGGATCAGATGCTATTGACCTTAGGATTTTATGCGTCAAATAAAAACCAAACTTCCATAGGCATGGGGTTGTGCTCTCTCGAATAATTAATAAAGTTCCAGAATTGTAGCTGGGTTAACACATCTCCATGTCTACATGCCACAAACATTAGAGGAAAAATTGCAGACTCAAGAAAAATTTTATTGATTACCACGATTTCCAGTTTTCGTCAGTCAAAGGCAACAGTTGATTAACAAATTATTTAACTTGCTTGTTAAATATATTCATTATTTTAAATTGAATGTTTTTTTAAGCTTTTTCAGGGCAGATTTAATGGAACCATTTAAGAAAAGTGTCTCTTTGTTAGGAAAAGTTTTATTTTAGTTTTGGAATTAAAATATATGTTTAATAATAATATAGTTTGAAAATGATTAATAATGTAAGTCTGATAACTTTGTATATAGTGTAAGGGTTCAACATTTCCCTAACAATATCCCTTAGAATTAAAAAATAACACACCTTTGTAATAGCCCTTCTAAGGGCCTGGTGTTGAGTTTGAATTATACTAAAATCATGATTATTTAAAATGAAAGCATTTTATCCTGGTTAAGGTTTTTTCTAACAAAAAGCAACTTTAATATGTCAAATAGAACAACATTGAATCCTTCATAATAAACAAGTGAGTTTAATTACTATATCAAATCATGTGTATTCCAAAAATAACAAAATACCATCAAACTTTTTCTTATATTAATTAATTATTTGTACACTCTACAGTTTAGTGACACGTGGTATTTTTCTTGTATAATGTAACCCGTCCGCAGTGACCTGAAACAAGGAAAAACAACATAACTTTACACTTTCTAGCACATAGTTTAAACCCCCAACTTACTACGTTAGTATAGTAAAGCCTTTGTTTTTTTAGACTAATTATATCAAATTCTCACCCCGTCAACTACTTAAAACCCATAAAATAAAGTAGATAATAAGAGTGTAATCGATATTATAATATAATAGTTTTATAACCTGTGTAAAAAAAGAGAGACTTAGCTGTATTTTACTTACTAGAAACTAGTTTCGGTCCATTTGTGGAGTTGTAGAATCTTGTCATCAGTAATGTGTTCCAGTTTGGCAGTTTCTGTAAATAATTGGTCAGAGTTTTGCACATTTTAGGCTTGAGGGCCCCTAATGTGTCCTAAAAATAACAGAACCGAGTTTGTCACCAACCATTTGATGTAAATATTACAAAACACTCTGTTGGTTTTATTTTAATGATGATTATGCTTGACTTTCTCAAAGAGCCTTACAGCTGGGCCATATCAAGTGTGAATTGTCTAGCCTGTCTCTGTGTGCATTTTTGGTCCATAAGTTCCACATTTCAGTGCAGTCTTCAGCAGGCTACATTTAAACTAGCAGTTACCGTTAATCGTCCGTTTTTTAACACATCGTTAGGGTGTTTATTGGTGGATATGGGCATTTTAAGCCCTTTTATTCGACAACCAGCAAAAAAAAAATCTTTACCTCACCCATGAAAATTTTTCTGTCAAAAATTCATAGAAAAGCAACTACAGAATCTTTCAATTTAGTTCTGACACACTGAAAACTTAGTTCAAATGTACCACGGAAAATTGGTAACATATCAATAGAAGCGGATGGGTTCGAGAATACGACCTTCTTTCACCGAGAGAAAACCTTTCTATCGGGAATGCTCTCACAAGAACAGTTTTCTCTCGATAGAAGGTTCACCTCCTATGACTTCAAGAATCGGCACCCTGGTCGACCACGAGATTCTACGCTTACCGTTACCGAACGCCAGTTCAACATCTCGCCGGCATCCATCGAAGGATTTTGCATATATACAAATGCAAGCAGTTCCTAATCATGTATGGAGTTCTTGATGATACTATGGGACGACTCTGGGAATATGACAACCACTTTTCTGTTGTTGATAGCGGAATCAAAGGAATGATTAGAGAATTTTGTTTCGTCATTCAGGATGCAGCTAAATACGAAATACTTTGCTAACCAAAAAATCTATATTTTCATACAATTGACCCCGCGCGCAAGAATTCGAACCAAAGGAACGAATGAACGAAACGATCGATCTATTAACTGATTCAGTGTATCGCCACAGTGGGTCAGTCAGTCATTTGATCCATTCCAATTTGATTCACTCGTTTGATTCATTCTGTCTTCGTCGGTCATTTGAATCACTTGGCTGATCCGATCATTCAATACTTGCAAGTGGTTCGATCATTGTGAACGAATCGTTCATGAATCACACATCTCCATTTCATCAATTTGACTTGATAAATTTTGACATCAAATCGAATACATCGGTATTTATCAAAACAAAGTTATGATTGTTTGCCACAAACCAAAACCAAAACTACACTTTTTTGCACTCGACGCGCGTTTCGCTAACAACGTTAGCATCATCAGGGGACGATAAACAATTGTTTAGTTAGTGTTAGCGAAACGCGCGTGGAGTGCAAAAAAGTGTAGTTTTGGTTTGTGGGAAACCATCATAACTTTGTTTTAGTGCAACCAAAGGTTCCCAACATAATCAGTTTTATGTTAAATACCTAATTTGGTCGAAATTTATTTATTATAAATAATTTTCTACTTATCTTCAACAAAAATTTGTTTCCCTCAAATCTAATTTTGAGGATTGATACAAATAAATAATGGCTTTGAATCAAGAACACGTTTGTTTCAATCTATTTAAGCAAATATTTCTTTGAATCAAATTCATTTTCATTTAACACGAATAGTGTTCAGTGACTAGTCCGAAAGGGCGCAGTTATGTAGGCTCCAATCAGGAACGGGTCAACGTCGAGTCAAGGGATACGCAAAGGAATTCACGCCTAGTAAGAAAAGATCCAGTGGAAAATCAAAAATTCAAAAAACACACAAAGGATCAAAGCGAAAAGAGAAATAATTAAAACGATGTTTCGCCCTGGATAACTAGCGAAGGCTCATCAGTTGTTTCACTGATCACGTTCCCCAAATATCATTCACAAATAGGCTTTTTTCCGCACTTTTACTTAATATGAGTCACCTGATACGGGTTACTCCTGGAGTGTTAATATTTCCAATAGGGATATGTTCGCCCTTTTGTTCACGCCTTGTGTCAATTGGGCACTTAAGGATTGTGTAGAATGCAAGTTTCTATTTGTAAACGTTGAGTCGCCATCTCCACCTACGTAGGACCACTCAGGCCAACCTTAGTGTGTTTGTAGGTATAAGAAATAAGACTAATTACTGGTCGTGTAAATTAAACCCATGTGCTGTTTTTATCTAGTCAAATTTACCCTTCTGGAATTTGAAACCTTAAGGAAGATCCCGTATCTCGACCCTATAGGTAATCGTCTGATTAAGGCGAACTCTGTTGACCCAACCCGGCCGTTAAAGGGGAAAACTAATAAGGATGTAAAGAGGATAGGGCGAGCAAAGTGTAGCAAGTAAGCATCTCTTAGCTATTTTCCTGTAACAATATTTAGCGCTGCTCACGTTCCATTCGATCAGGGATAGTTCTTAGGATTATATACCTCATACATTATAAAAGCAGGTTGGTTTTCACATGTTTATTCAATGAAAATTTTCGTCAGTTAAAATCTCCCTTGTCAAAACTGATAATTGCCCTTTTCAAAAACACACGTCTTCACCAAGAGGGCTGCGTTCAGAATGCCCACACTAGTATAAAAAACGCACCGGTGTGTGGTGTGTCGCCGTTCAGGAATGTGAAAATGACCGGTGCGTCTCATCTTCGTTGTTCAGAAAATGTGGTGTGTCTACCGGTGCGCTTATAACATCATAAGTAAGGCCACTAATAAGTGGCAATAGGGTTCAAAATTGTACATAATTATTTCTGTTTTAGTGAGCTTATCACACCACACCGTCACCCCAGTCCAGACTTGGGCGATGATAGTGTGCTATGATATGGTGAAATTTGGATAATTTGGACCTTTTAAAAATTTTATCCAATTTTTTTTAAACAACTCCGTATAACATATGGTTTTTCATGTTTTTTTTTCTAGGGTCATTCTTATGCCAATACACCTAATAAACATAGGAAGTACAAAAAAAACGTGACTTTTTTATTTTTCTTTCTATTTTTTTTAGTATATATGTATACTTTATTTATAGGAGGTCTCAAAAAGTTCTTGCTGATACTTGATCATTTTCAAAATTTTGGGATGATTTCATGTAGCTTTTCAATGACCTCATTTTTAAATGATCCCTTAAGAAATAAAAAAGTGGTGGGGACGGTTTTAAAAACTATCCAACATTTTTCTGCTCACGTGTAGCCTAAAAACATGCCTTTATTGGGTCATTGGATAATGCCACAAAATAAAAGCAACTCCGGAAACCAACCCAAAACCCATCATTCGAAAATTAGAGAGGACAAAAAGCCTACTTGTAGCGCAAAAAAAAATATTTTTTGGATCCATTCTTATTAGATCATGTCACATAAGAAAAGCAACACCACAAACCAACCCAACTTTCGAAAATAAGAGGAAACAAAAAGCCTATTTTATCATTTATCCCAACATCCTCTTGTTTTGTTTTTGTAAATTAGATGACATTAGGCAAGAATGATAGGTGGTGCGTACACTTGCGGACACACCGAGTGCGGGCACTCACACCATGGTGTGGGCTTTCTGAACGCAGCCCAGGTTTTTATTTTCGATGTGTCGTTTGATGATATAATAATATAAATAGCGGACATTGCCATTTTGACTTTTTATTGTGTTGTTCGTTTTCTTTTTTGGTAAATAATCTTCAAAATTCATTTCGGGATAATAAAATAATCAGAAAATCATTCTTAGCTTTTTGCCATGAGGAAACCGCTCTCGGGAAAAAATCTTCGACATGATTTTCGATAATTTCTCTCCATAAATTACTACAGATAATTAGCCCGCCTAGAACCACAAAGAACATTTAACAAAAATAAAGCAGGAAAAAAAGAACACAAAAGTATGAGCGTAGCCAGGTTTTTCTCTAATTTAGACCCGGGTTTCGCACTTGTGGTGCTCATTAGTACGGTGCTAGGAATTAGGAGATGAAATGTTGATGAAAAAATCTGAAACAGGATTCACGCAAAAAACAACCATCTGTCAAATTGCAAAATCGGCAGATGTACCTGATGTACCTTCAATTTGAAGGAAAATAAGGCGTCTTTACGGAGACAGATATCTTTACAGATATCCAAAGCTCTGCAGTTGATAAATGCAAAAAAGATTTAGCGAGGGTGAGTAAATAACAAAAAACAAAGAATAGCGAGCTTTCCCTCAAAAAAGGTAATTATAACCGTGTTTCGCACTTGTGTTGCTCATCAGTACATTGCTAGGAATTGGGAGATGAAATGATGATGAAAAAATCTGAAACCAGATTCATGCAAAAAACAACCATCTGTCAATGAAAATGAGAGAAAAATTTATATTTAAAGGCAAGGGCGTTTCTTGCCAAAACCTTACATTTAAAATGTCATTGATTTGCATGTTTTAAATGATTTTGATAAATAAATATTTTTTAAAAAAAATTTTTAAAGAACAATTTTTTATTATATGCACTCAAAAGTACAAAATAATTTTGTATCTCTCTTATACAATAATAAAAGCGATAGGCGCAAATTAAAAATTTTAAATGTAGGTATTATATATCGGTCACATCGACGATTCACCTAAGAAACAGTTGTATTACTTTATAACCTAAGGACATTTTCAAAGGCTTAGCCGGAACGGCAATCTCACCCGTTCTGAGCTTCTTTAGACGAAAGCATTATGTTTATTATTCGAACAGAAGAAACATTTAGGTTTTCTTTTGTAGTTCTCTCTTTGTCACCGTAGAGTTAAAATTTTGCGCCCATCGCTTTTATATTATGGTATAAGAGAGATAAAAAATTATTTTCTACTTTTGAGTGCATTTAATAAAAGCTTGTTCTTTAAAAGTTTTTTTTTGAATAAATATTTATTTTTTAATTATAATAATATTGAAATTTTCATATCTCATTAAAAATTAATATCCTCTTCCCGAAAAACCCCTGTATGCCAATTTTGTATTATTGGTATTTGTATTGGTACACTTTTGTATCATTAGGTGCGCACAAGTGTGTACCTTATAATACCCTATTGTGGTATTGTGGCCGGAACTATAAACCCTTACCAAACTTGAATACACACCCTTAATTTTCAAATCTGTTAAAAAATTCATAATCCACCTCCTTAAAAACCCCTGTATGCCAATTTTGATGGAAATCGAACAAACTAAATCTTTTCCCCCTCCACTTCTCTCGTTAGAGGGAGGTGGGTACTTGAGAATACCATATTATTGTATTTTGAGCGGAACTATAAGCGCATACCAAATTTGAACACAATCGGATGCGGATCAGTTAAAATTGATTAGCAAAATATGACCAAAAATCGTTCGTCTTGAATCCGCCATATTGAATTATCAAAATCTGATCAAAAATTCGTATTCCTTATCCTCAAAATTTAGGTGTCTTCCCCCCTCCACTCCCCTCGTAGGGGGGAGGGATGCCTAATAATTACATATTATTGTATTTTCACTAGAACTATAAATGCATGCCAAATTTGAAGGCAATCGGATGTGTATAAGTTAGTTAAAATGGTTAGCAAAAGATAACCAAAAATCTTCCATTTTAAATTCGCCATTTTGAATTTTCAGAATCTGATTAGAAATTCATTATCTCCATCCCCAAGTGCCCCAATGGACCAAATTTAAACTAAATCGGACGTACTTCAACTGTACCCCCCTCCACCTCCTTCGAGTAGGGGGGAGCTGTCAATTTCATCATACTATATTCTTGTATTTTCACCGCAACTATAGAAGCATGCCAAATTTGAAGCCGAGCAGATGTCGGGAAGTTGGTCAAAATTAAGTTGCAAGATTCCACCCGAACAAACATATCTCGTTACATAGATAGTTACATTCATTGCAAATTAAATAAAAGCTTGTATTATACTTCGATTGGGCACATCCTATTAGATACACCAGGTAGTGATACTTCGTAGCACATCATACGCAAGTTTTAGAGATAAGAAAAACATACCGCCATGGCAGCCTGCCTGATCTCTGCTAGGTACGTGAAGACGGTATCGCGCGCGCGAATTGTGAAAATACGCGTTTAAAGAAAAAATGTAACAAAAGAAAACGTGAAAAGCAAATTGATTACCTAAAGAAGAAAATGAGGAACCTGAAAAAGGAAAAGAGTCCAGATATATCAGCATAGCTAGCTTGCAGATGGAAGAAGCATCTTTTCATAAAATACAAAATAAATGAATACAAGTCAAAATTGCCAAATTCTTCTAGGACCCAAATTAAATCCAGGAGGCTAGCATCCACAGAGCAAAAAAGAGATACGTAACTCTTGAAATTTTAAACCTTTTTTGGAAAAGGTTTAACAGCCTTAGAGCGGGTTCTCTCTGATTTGGCCTAAACAAAAAAGGGCAGCACTTGATGAAGATCTTTTGGGTCTTGCCGAATCGGCGCAGATGTTTTGCATTGGCCACAATATTGTTTCATGCAAAAATATAATAAATTGCTACTGCGCAAAATCCAGATATTTTCTTTTTTAGCGAAGGTTTTGCTAAAAATTGCAAAAATATAAAAAACGCGCCGAGAAAGAACGTATTCCTGTCGAAATTTTTTTTTTCAGAAGAGTGGAATCAAATAACTCAAAATATATTAACTTTGAGTTGGACAAAAGGTTACAAAATTCCCTTTGTGGACAAACCTTTTCAAGTTTTCACCCCCAAAACCTCAAAATTTATTAAAAATAAGTTAAAAATTTATTAGAAAAGCATACAACATTTATAAGTAGGAGCAGTTAAAACTGTTAATAACTGTCAAGATCAGTTTTTGTTAAGCTATTTTTTAAAACAGAACGATTTTAGGTTTATCTTTAATCCTAAAAACCTACATAAAGTTCTTTCGCCTACCTCATTTCAATTGGAAGATATTAGGGAACTTAATTACTAAAAACTGCTTCCTTGCGACATTAGATCTTAAAGATGCATATTTTTTAGTTCCAATGTTTGATGAATACAAAAAATATTTAAGATTTTCTTTTCAAAACAAAAGTTGAATTCCAATGTTTACCATTCGGTCTAGCCTCTGCACTTTTTTGTTCCACCCTTTCAGGCCTGTTTCTCTTATCTAAAAGATTAGGTTTTTTATTAATAATTAAAAAACCATACACAACCGACTCAAGAGATACAATGTTTAGCATTTATCCTTAATGCAAAACGATGTAGATATATATCGCACAAAAAGAATAACAAAAATAAAAACAGCCATTAAGATTATTCAAAGGAAAAAAGAATAAAATAACAATTAAAGAGGTTTCGCAAATTATAAGAAGGCTAGCTTCGGTTTGTACAGAGTACGGCTTGTTGTACGTAAAAACCCTTGAGCGAGAAAAATATCGTGCCCTAAAGGCTAACAGGAACAACTATAACAAAAAGATGCTTGTTAGGTTCTTAGTTAAAAATGAACTTGAGTGGTGGTTAAAGCACATACTATTTTACAGCCTAATTATAACATTAAAATTTTCTCGGATGCATACAAATCGGGATGGATGCGTGTTGCAATGGAAAGGAAGCAAAAGAGTGTTTTTTGGCAACAAGGTGAACAGAAGAAACACATAAACATTCTTGAAATGAAGGCAGCTTCTTATGGCTTAACAAGCTTTGTAAAAAACTTTAAAAAATTGTCATATTTTACCAAAAATTGATTGCTATTGGGAGAATGATGTGGCAGTGAACTTAGGTATATTTTTTGTATTTGCCACGTACATAAATACGTTGGATAATCATATAGCGGACAAGAAATCTGGTATAAAAATTGTGTTTTTATTTCCAAACTACCTGAACAAAAAATGCCACCGGTTTGTGTCTTGGCTTTCAGTGGATGCATTCACAATGAATTGGAAAAACCTTAATTCTTATATATTCCCTCCTTCCTCAATGTTTCCAAAAATGTAAAAGAAGAAAAAATTAAAAACGGTAATGTGATATGTCTGGTGGTTTATTCTATCTGGAGAACTCCGTCATTCGCTTAAAAGTTATCGTTTTAAATCCAAAAGATAATTCACTCTTACCCTCGTTTAGGTTACCCCACCCACTATGAAAGAATCCTTCCCTAGGGGTAGCAATCTTATTAAGGTGGCCTATAGTAAAAGGGGCGTTTGGGAGGATGCAATTTATTTTTTCCAAATGATGGAAGTTTTGCGACAATAATATTGAGACCATCTTGCAGCCTAATGTAAATCAAGTTGTATCCGATTTAGAAACAGAATCTCAAAATACTGGGAAATATTGAACTCTTAACACACATAGGTCTGCCTTAAATTTAATTTGCGAGCAGAGAAATCAGAAATGGAAGATAGGTTTATGAGACGCATTTTTAAGCTGCGCCCTCAGTTTCCGAAATATAAACTTGGTATCCGGAACCAGTGTTACCTTATATAGGTAACTTGTACCCTTTGGTAAATTTAACATTCGGGTTATTAACTATAAAAATGGTACTTCTTTTGACTCTTTGTTCTGCTCAAAGAGTTCAGACATTTTCGATAAGTTAAGTAACATCAAAGCTAACGAAGAGGGCATAGAAATAATTCTTAAAGATATTTTTAAAATAACTGGACCTAGAAGAATTCAGCCTTGGCTTAAGTATCCTGTTTCAAAGAAAATTTACAGTTCTATTTATGTTTTATCATTATATATTGCATACAGAAAACAAAATTGTTTCGAGGAACAGAGGAGACACTTATTTCAACAACTAAAAAGCCTCATAAGCCCGCTACATCCCAAAGCATTAGCAGGTGGATTTAAAAAGGTCTAAAAAACGCAGAAATATAATTAAATTTTAAAGGACATAGCGCAGGACATGGGGTGTTTTCGGCAGCATTAAGGATTGGTGCATCAATCAAAAGTAGCAGAAAGGCTGCGGGATGTTCTGAAAAAAAGAAAAACGTACAATCGATTTTATTAAACACATTTAAATTTTAAACCTTGTGGTCTCCGTATTATTATTTAACTTTTTAACTAATATCGCCATATTCTCTAAACAACTACCTGGTGTATCTAATAGGATGTGCCCAATCGAAGTATAATTAAGGATTGAACTTCCTTATTGGGCACATCCTATTAAATACACCAGGTAGTTGTTTAGAGAATATGGCGTATTAAAAAGTTAAATAATAATACGGAAACGTTCAATCCAAATTATACGAGATTGGTCACATCCTATTAGACACCCTCCAACTTACATATTCATGTATTTTTAATGCAATTTATTTAAGTACTAGTCAACCCGCGCATTGCGATCTTAGTATTTCAGGAAAGCTTTAGAAGTATACTAAAGTACCTAGCAGAGATCAGGCAGGCTGCCATGGCGGTATATTTTTCGTATCTCTAAAACTTGCGTATGACGTGCTACGAAGTATCACTACCTGGTGTATCTAATAGGATGTGACCAATCTCGTATAATTTGAATTGAACTTCATTACAGGTAAGTCGTTTAATCCTTAAAAATAGCTTTAAATGAAACAAAAATCTTAACAGTTAGTACAGCAATGGCGCTGCAGGCAAAATTTTTTTTAAATTTAAGAGGAAATTCTATTCGGATTCCTAGGGAATCCATGCTACGTCCTTGTTTAGTACCGGTATCTTATTTAATAAAGGGCTTCATTAAAATAATAATTTTGAAATAATAATTAGTGCATTTGACCAGGCACAATATTTTCGAAATTGCTTATTGAGGCCCATAATTAAACCATTATGCGTTTAACGCCGAATTTAATGCCTGTTTTATATTAAACCTTTGGAAAATAAATCACATTAATTTGTTCAATATTTGGCCTGAACATTACTAAATTGTTCGAATTCGGGATAATGTACAATCAAAAGGTATTTTAATATTAGGTTTACGATAGTTAAATCGTGTATCTAATGGCATTTTAAACACAAACATTCCGTTAACTGATTTTAATACACTAGGTTATACTTATGTCGATTCGGTGATAAAACAATATTACAAAAGAAAATTGGTGGAGTGCTTGAAAGGGGGTTAATATTTGAACATTTATAACTTTTGAACTCAAGCTGCTACGAATATGCAGTTTTTAGATTTAACGAACAATAAATATTTCACAATTTTAAAAGAAACTGAGATTACTATCGACCAACCACTCCTCTGACTATCTGTGCCTTATACACGATCTTATCTAGAACTAATTCAAATATTGACCATTCACATACTAGTGAGGCTGATTAAGGAAAAAATCAATTTTTTATTATACTAATGCTTTCAAGTTTATTAAAGTTTAACCAAACATACCAATAAATGAATCGATTATAATTTATCAAATAAATATAAGATAGCTATAGATGCCACGCTAAAATTACTTATTTATATGCCCTATCAAAACAATTGGAACCATTGAAATCGAATCAATTATTTAATATGACAAGGACATGTCATGTAATCAAATCGCTTAAATAAAGAAAAGGGTATTCACGAAATTTCTCAGGGTTAAAAATATTAGTATTAGAATCGCATTATTATTGATAGTAGGCTATAAGCAAAACGATAATTATAATTAGAAGAAATTACTTCTACAAGAACTAAGGAATCAATAGACAAGAAACCTTGTACCGCACAATGAAGAGACGGTCAAAAAACCTGTGTACTGTAGCTATTGTTTATAGGTCTTACCAAAGCCTCCGATATATCAGTCACCATCCACCATCTTTGATAGAGTTGGCAACAAAACACCTAATAAGAAAGAAGTGTATATAAGAAGTTAACGTTTCAATATTTTTTTAATTTCTTTATTGTTTAATATATTTATAAAATTTTTATTAAATAGTCCAGGATATCTAACAATTAGTCCACGATACACCAAATAACTTTAATTCTCGTATTTTTACTGTAGTAAATCCATATTTTTCTCATTTCTTTCCAAAGGCACACCTCTTACTGCAACTCAATTTTCTCGAAACGTAATTTATTACATATTGAATTTCATGACTTAGATGGGAAACTTAAACTGGCGCATCCAAATTGAAACCGAGAGTAGCTTCCAGACCCCAAATTGCACTTGCCGTAGTTTATTGAGCCCGTAGAAATGATTAGAGTTGGCCCTCTATAGCTTAAAGCTTTCCGTCATAGCAAGAATTGATTGATATGTTGCGTGAATAATCTTGAAACATTCGATATATCTAAAACACATTTTGTGAATGTCCAACGGTCCACTTTTTTATTATTCACTGAACATTCAGAATGGATGTAATTTGAACATTTCATTTTTGAATACATATTGCGTCTACTTATGCAAACATATAATATTCAGTGAATAATAAGAAAGTGTACCGTTGAACATCCATAGGATGTATTTTAGACATTCCAAATGTTCTAAAGATATTTGCACAAAATACCATTGCTCTTGGTTAGCATTTTTTTTAAACATAGGTGTTGAAAAAAGTTTAAAGGTTGTGATCCTTTTTTTTTTCTGCCAGTGCCCTTAGCTGAGGAAATGTGCCGAATAAGCTAGGATTTTTCCTAAGACCACCTGGTTCGAAATATTCAATCATTAGAATTGATGGCTTTAGAAAGAAATTTTAGCTTATTAAGTGTCTTAGTTTTTACAAAATGTGCCTCCATTCAAAGTTCAGCCAATGCTGATTTTTATATGACTCCAAAAAGTATGGATATCACATGACCCGTTTTGAACGTCGCTTTGCCATTTCGTAAGCTAAGATAGAACAAGAAGAATCTTAAAGTAACACTCGTGGCATATCGGACAAAGCGTTTTTGTTTCTAACTTCATTACGACCAGGCCTTCATACAGATTTTAAAAGAAGTGTCATCGGTTTTGTCCGTCAGGTTGGCCGACATTCCTGATGAGTTTGTTGCAACCTGGGCTTCAACGAAAACGAAACAAAGACGTTCTCTCGTATTCAGATTCTTATTTTTGAAAAATTCTTGGAAAAGTCGACTTTTATTCGAGGGAGCCCTAGAAGGACACACTTTTTGGCCATCTTATAATTTTTAGGGCACTTACCCTTTTCCAGAGGTAAACTTTACCCCTATCCCAGCCAACACAGTTACGTAAATATTACGTAAAAGTTACAACACATGATTACTTTATTACATAAATTCTAGGTAAACTGAAAGTCACAATAAGGTAAAAAGTAACTTTCATATTCTGCATAACGCCATGCACAAAGTTTCCTACTTTTTACATAAATAATATGTAACTGAAATAACGTATATAATAAAATAATACATGGCAACAAAAAATTGGGAAACGGCAAATATCGATTAACTAGTAACTAGAAAGTAAATCAAATCGAAAGTAACATCAAGGTTAACTTGGCGTCACGTAAATAACGTACTTTTTATGAAACTAATATATAAATGATATAAATATTACGTATTGGAATGTAAAATTTATGTAAAATGAAGGTCGTATTGTGTATATAATATTTATATACTTCTAATGTCACAACAAGGTAAAAAGTTACTTCCATGTTCTGCATAACGCACAAAGTTCCCATCTTATACGTAAATATATTGTAATTAAAGAAACATAGGTTTCGTTATGTCAATATTACGTAAATTTTATGAAAACTTTTTTATGTATTTTTTTTTTTACTTTAGATTTACGTAAATACTATGTTAATTTAAGAGATGTGTTTGCTGGGATATTTTAAATAGGGAAAGTGGATCGAGTGATACCTTGTTTTGAAGACTTCTCGAATGTTTTCACACCGTGTATTCGTAAATAACGATTCGTTTTTGAGAATTCAAATTTAAAGTAAACTCAAATTGTACAGGTAAATTTTCCCCCTGGTAGGAAAGTATCCAAAAAGAAGAAATGAAATGATAAAATACACTATTAACGAAAACGAAATCGACGTGTCGCTCGATTTCTCCAAAATATTATTTTTATTTCGTATAAAAAACATACTCGACCCATTCCCTATTTAAAATAAGGGGTGTGCGTGCTACAAAATTTCGAATAAAAAATCGACGTGTTTAATGATTTTTCCAAAATAGGACTCTAAATACGTGTTTTATTTTCGTTGGAATACACTCTATATTAGAAAATGCTTTAATGTTCTATTTTTTAAAATATAAAAGTTGAATTTATAAAATTCTGTAAAGAGACCAAAATCTAAAAACTGCATATATTCGTTATACATGGTTATACTTTTGATTAAAAAGTTGAATATCAACCCTCAACCCTCAACGTGTTTGCTTTTTCTTTTAACCTATAAAATATTTAGAAGAACTCTAATAATATAATAACCACATATTACTAGCAACTTTGATTCAAAATGTATGGATATTTAATTTAACTCCTTCCACCAAAATAAGGAAATATTTAGTAAAACAAAAATAAATAGCTAATATAAATAACTCTATATTTATATTAGTTTTGGTTGTGTTTCCGTTTAAGGAAAGTTAGGATTTTTAAACTATTTTCCTACACAGAATAGATCAAACAAGAAAAAATCACGTAATACTAAAGACATAAAATTTACTTTTTACACGTTAGAGATTAAAAACGCATTTGTTTTTTCTGCACTACTGGTTGTTTTTCAGGCAGTAACGCCTTTCGCTGTAGCCTCGTCGATGTCCATTATTTTTAAATTTGCAGAAATCTTGTCAGTAAAGTTGTTTGTAAGTATATCACTTGTTACCCAGTACCTTGGCAATCAACTATTAGTGAAGCTATCTAAGAATGGCTATTTGTGTATTAAGATCGCAAAGTAATACTTTGCCGCTTGAGAAAAAAGGTTGACGCGTGACCCGAAGCGGAGCGCGGCAATTTTTTGAAAGCGGCAAAGTTTTCGCGCTCGAATTACACATAAAATTTTTTCTACAACCGCAGATTTTACAAAAAAAAAAAACGATTTATTGACTAATAATCATTTATTTATTTTTCTTGAGAGCACCGGAAGGCATGGCGTCCTAACATGTCCAAACATATTACTGGTCTGATACATGCAAAAGCTATGAATATAATTACTTTTAATCGGAAAAAAATATATTTCTACCACCTCTAACAGTACAAAGTTATTAAAAAATAAAAGACGAATAACCACCTACCAATTTTTGAGCTGTGTTTCGTAACTAAAATTAGTAGTTTTGTATTTTATTAAACGCGATTGGGAATCAAAGTAATTTATAGATTATGCGAATTATTTACTAAAACACATTCCTACCATCTTTGGTATAATGAAAAGTTTAGAAAATGAGAGTTTATACCCACAGTAACTATTTCTTTATCACTTTCTATAACTAAAGTTTGTAGTTTGCTTTATTTATCGCTCGATTTATCATAATATCCATAGTTATATGATGTAGAATCTAAAATTCAATCACTTATAAAAAAGTACATTTCTACCACCCTTAATGGAAGGAAACTCCTTCAGAACGATGTATTGGACTTTCCGAATATAAACTTTTATTATTCTGTATAACTAAAGTTGGTAATTTGCAGTTTATAACATTTGTCATTTTCCAATTATGGTTTCCATGCTAACTCAGCGCGCGTTTAGGCTACTTTGCTGCTCGGCGAGCGACAAAGTAAAAAAACGCTCGCTCCTAGATAGAAAGGTGGTGGCAATGGGCGTACATCTATACGAATTAAGTAAAAATGTTATGATGCTCAGGTGGTGGGGCTTTTTTATAGGGAGGTCCTAAAAGTTACAAAAAATAATAGCTCGATGAAGTCATTTCATCTCTTTTCTGATTAGTGCTATTGTGTTAAGGGTCACAATAATAAATATATTGCACACCCCTAGGTGGGGGCTTTTTTACAGGGAGGCTCGTAAAAAATAATAGCTATATTTTTACAGGGAGGTCTTAAAAGTTGCAAAAAATAATTGCTATATGAACTTATTTCGTCTTTTTTCTGATAGTGCTATTATGTTAAGCGCCGTACCAAGATAACCAAAATAGGTATTTACGTTACTAGACCGGAAAATTGTTCTTTACAGGTCGACGCAGGAAATTTACAGTAAACCTGCGGAGACCTGTAAAGACACTTTCCGGTCGTGTATCGTACGTACTTTTTTTTTCAAACGATCAGAGAAACACATTTTAGTATCTATCACTTTCGTCGACGCCTAGCCGTGTTTCGTAATTCATGAACAGTCCTCTGATATTTTCTGCTTCTTGTTGGCTAGATAGCCATTGCCGCTAAGGCCGGTAGTTTTTAAGATGAAAACTAAGAAAAACAAGTAAAGTTTTGTGGTTAGAAATGATTTTTGTATTTTTAACTTGTGCAAAATTGTATAAAACATTAGAAAAATTATAGTGTAGTGCCTATTAGCTTCACACAGCTAAATCAGTGATGACCGTCGACCAGTTATGGCCAACCATGGCCAACTTATCAAGCAAAATAATGATAAAAGAGCTTATAAAAGGCAGATTTCTAGGTTTGTTCTTTATTTACCTATATTTATAGTATACTCTTACTTTGAGAATTAAAAATGTGTGGTCGATTTTTCGGTGTATGTGACTCTTGAAGCAGCTTTTATTATTTCCTCCGAATTCAACTCATTTTCTAGATATGAGTCCATTTTTGTAAATAAAACTTTTGAAACATACTTAAAACAGCAAAAAAACAAGCTAAAAGCTGTCAACAAGAAGTCATAGCCAACTTGGCCAAAAATGGGACCGGAAAAGAATCAAGGGACCGGAAAATTGAACAAAAAGGTCCTTTCTGGAGTGTGGAAATATTTCGAAAGAACATGCCTTGTAATGTAGAACTTTCCGTATGAAAAATCGTACGGAAAATGGCTATTGGCTAAATTATTACACACCTCTGGGTGGGGGCTTTGTTTACAGGGAGGCCTCAAAAGTTGCAAAAAAGAATTACTATATAAACCCATTTCATCTCTTTTCTGATTAGTGCTATTATGTTAAGGGTCACATTAAGATAACAAAAAAAAAAATTGGACACCTCTGGGTGGGGGCGTTTTTTTACAGGGAGGCTCCAAAACTATTATTTTATACAAGTTTTGACACCTTCCTGTAAAAAACGCCCCCTCCCAGAGGTGGGTAATATTTTTTTTTTGTTATCTCGGTGCGGCCCTTAACATAATAATTGCACAAATCAGAAAAGGGATGAAATGACTTTTTTGATGTATCATAAATATTTGGAAAAATATTAACTACTCGTAAAAGCCCCGCCATAGGCGGGTACCGTTTTATTTTTTTTAAGCCCTGAGGTAAGTAGATTGTTTTAATATAAATTGCAGATGGGATGAAATGAGTTCATATAGCTATTATTTTTTGCAAGTTTCGGGGTCTCTCTGTAGAAAAAGCTCCCACCTAGATGTCTGAAAATATTTTTTTTCTTATCTCTGGTGTGTCTTTATCAAAACTATAAAAACCTTAAATGGGACGAAATGATTAATTTTTTACTGCCATGTCTGTCTATTAAAGTCTATGGTTCCTCTACGCGAAGAAAATATCTTAATTATTAGGAAAAACTATTGTCAAAAGATCAAAAGATCTTGGGTGAAAATAACGAAAACTTAAACCTGGATGAGCATCCCACAAGGAACACACAAAGAACCAAAGTGAACAGAGAAATGATTAAACACTTTGGTCTTTGTGTGTCCCTTTTGGAATGCTCATCCAGGTTTGAATTTTCGTTATTTCCACCCAAGTTGATGTAACTAATTTGGAAGTTTTTTTAACTTCTTTTTTGATTTTTAATTGCCTTAGGAGCATAATCCTATTGGAAATATTAACACGCCAGGACGAATCCGTATCAGGTAACTTGGATAAGTACCAGTACGGAACGATGCCTATTTGTGAGTGATTCAAGGTTGGAAATCAAAGTGTATGATGTGTTTATTGATGTATGAGGAGGGTGACCAGTGGAGCCACTGACGAGCTCACGCTGGTTACCCAGAGCGAAACATCGTTTAATCATTTCTCTCTTCGCTTTGTTTCTTTGTGTGTTCCTTGTGGGATGCTCATCCAGGTTTGAATTTTCGTTATTTCCACCCAAGATCTTTTGATCTTTTGACAATAGTTTTTCCTAATAATTAAGATATTTTCTTCGCGTAGAGGAACCATAGACTTTAATATGGTAACAAAAACAGAATATGTCTTAATTTAAAGGAGCTTGCTTTAATGAAATATATTTGTAGCGTCTGTCTAAATTTTCTATATTTCCCTTTAGCAAAAGCGTTTTAATTCCAGCTATTGACAGTGTCTAATATCGCGCTATACTATGCTATACAATTTCCCAGTACGATCGTTGCCAGAATATTAAGGGTAAATTGTGACATTTCGGGAATGACTCAGTTAACGATCCAACCCGTCTCTCTACATTAAAAAGGACTTAAATGATAGTGTCATAAATTTAGAACAGTGAAAATAACAGTGGCGTTGAATGTTAAATATTTTAATCCCTGGACGCTTATTCTTGATTGTCCGAATGAGAGCTTTGCGAAAAAATCGGCATTAACCCTAAGGTGGTCGCGAAGGAGTACAAAGTAAACCAGATGCATTAAAACACGTGCCAATTTTGAAATAGCAATTTTTGCGCAATCGCCGCCTAATTAACCTCTGAGCAGACTGTGTTTTACGCACCTGTTTATTTTACGTCTGGGCATGCGAGAGTCGCTTTGTTGACTACGACACGCCAAATGACCATGTAAGTTTTATTTATTTTCATCGTCGACATAATTAAGGATTAAACGACTTACCTGTAAGGAAGTTCAATCCAAATTATACGAGATTGGTCACATCTTATTAGATACACCAGGTAGTGATACCTCGTAGCACCAGTGGCGTGTCGTATAGTGGGCAAGGGGGGGCGAACATTTATTAGAAGAAATTAAAGTTGATGACAAAAAACTTGCACCTGACGAATATTTATCGTTTGTAATTTCCAATAACCTAGAGTCTTCATATCCATCTTTATGTACATTACTGAGGATGTTTTACACTATAGCCACCAACAGTGCTGGTGCAGAACGATCTTTCAGTAGATTAGGAAGAATTAATAATTACCAGAGATCCACCAGCACACAAGATAGAACCAATTATTTATCACTTCTCAGTATTGAAGCAGACACAGCCCACGACCTAAATATAGACGAAATAATAGATTCTTTTAAATCAGTTAAAACAAGACGCTTGCATCTTTAAAATAACTGTTTTTTAAAGTATCTTTTTAAATAAACATTTTCTTATCAAATTTATAATTTTAATAAATTTTAAGTTTACATGTAGTGTTATTATTTTAAAAAAATGTTTGTAGTTTATTTGACTCCCATACTTATATTTGCGCCTCTTAAGGTCTTCGCAGCGTGCGTAGCACGTCATACGCAAGTTTTAGAGGTAAGAAAAACATACCGCCACAGCAGCTGGCCTGATCTCTGATAGGTACTTCAGTATACTTCTAAAGCTTTCCTGAAATACTAATATCGCCAAGGGCGGGTTGACTAGTACTTAAGTAAAAATGCTAAAACACAAATAGAACTGTAAATTTTCTTTGAAACAGGGTACTTAAGCCAAGGCTCAATTCTTCTGGGTCCAGATATTTTAAAAATATTTTCAAGAATTATTTCTATGCCCTCTTCGTTAGCCTTGATGTTACTTAACTTATAAAAAATGTCTGAACTCTTTGAGCAGAACAAAGAGTTAAAAGAAGTACTATTTTTATAGTTAATAACCCGAATGTTAAATTTACCAAATTGTACAAGTTACCTATATAAGGTAACACTGGTTCCGGATACCAAGTTTATATTTTGGAAACTGGGGGCGCAGCTTAAAAATGCGTCTCATAAACCTATCTACCATTTCTGATTTTTCTGCTCGCAAATTAAATTTAAGGCAGACCTATGTGTGTGAAGAGTTCCATATTTCCCAGTATTTTGAGATTCTGTTTCTAAAACGGATACCACTTGATTTAGATTAGGCCACAAGATGGTCCCAATATTATTGTCGTAAAACTTCCATCATTTGGAAAAAATAAATTGCATCCTCCCAAACGCCCCTTTTACTATAGGCCACCTTGATAAGATTGCTACCCCCAGGGGGAAGATTCTTTCATAGTGGGTGGGGTTACCTAAACGAGGATAAGAGTAAATCACCTTTCGGATTTAAAACAATAACTTTTAAGCGAATCACGGATTCTAATTTTGGATACCATGCTTGAGTTCTCCAGATAGAAGAAACCACCAGACATATCGCATTATCGTTTTCAATTTTTTTTGTTTTTTTGTGTGAGTGGGAAGGAGGAAATATATAAGAATTAAGGTTTTTCTAATTCATTGTGAATGCATTCACTGGAAGCCACGACACAAACCGGTGGCATTTTTTGTTCAGGTAGCTTGCAAATAAATATACAATTTTTATACCAGATTTTTTGTCCGCTATATGATTATCAAACGCATTTATGTACGTGGCAAATACAAAAAAATATATCTAAGCTCACTGCCACATCATTCTCCCAACAGCAATCAATTCTTAGTAAAATATGACAATTTTTTAAAGTCTTTTACAAAGCTTGTTCTGTCTTCATTTCAAGAATGTTTATGTGTTTCTCCTGTTCACCTTGTTGCCAAAAAAACGCTTTTGTTTCCTTTCCATTGAAACACGCCCCCATCCCGATTTGTATGCACCGGAAAAAATTTTAATTTTATAATTAGGCTCTAAAATAGTATGTGCTTTAACCACCACTCAAGCTCATTTTTAACTAAGAACCTAACAAGCATCTTTTTGTTATAGTTGTTCCTGTTAGCCTTTAAGGCACGATATTTTTCTCGCTCAAGGGTTTTTACGTACAACAAACCGAGGCTAGCCTTCCTATAATTTGGGAAACCTCTTTAATTGTTATTTTATTTTTTTATTTTTTTTTCTTTGAATAATATTAATGGCTGTTTTTATTTTTGTTATTCTTTTTTGTGCGATATATATCCGCATCTTTTTTGCATTAAGGATAAATGCTAAAAATTGTATCTCGGTTCGGTTGTGTATGGTTTTTTAATTGTTAATAAAAAACCAAATCTTTTAGATAAGAGAAACAGGCCTGAAAAGGCGGAACAAAAAAGTGCAGTGGCTAAACCGAATGCTAAACATTGGAATTCAGCTTTTGTTTTGAAAAGAAAATCTTAAATATTTTTTATATTCGTCAAACATTGGAACTAAAAAATTGCATCTTTAAAATCTAATGTCGCAAGGAAGCAGTTTTTAGCAATTAAGTTCTCTAATATCTTCCAGTTGAAAATGATGTGGGTGAAAGAACTTTATGTAGGTTTCTAGGATTAAAGATAAACCTAAAATCCCCTGTTATCGTTCTGTCTTAAAAAATAGCTTAACAAAAACTTGAAAGGGTTAGTCCACAAAGGGAATTTGGTAACCTTTTATCCAACTCAAAGCTAATTTATTTTGAGTTATTTGATTCGACTCTTCTGAAAAAAAAATTTCCGACAGGAATACGTTCTTTCACTGTTTAGCTGTAATATTTCCTCTCGGCGCGTTTTTTATATTTTTGCAATTTTCGGCAAAACCTTCGCTAAAAAA
Source organism: Oxystoma pomonae (assembly GCA_963921995.1). Classification (NCBI taxonomy): domain Eukaryota; kingdom Metazoa; phylum Arthropoda; class Insecta; order Coleoptera; family Brentidae; genus Oxystoma; species Oxystoma pomonae. The sequence goes on from OY998167.1 coordinate 59,285,883, forward strand.
GAAAAGATCTGGATTTTGAGCAGTAGCAATTTATTATTTTTTTATGAAACAATATTCGGCAAGACCCAAAAGATCTTCATCAAGTGCTTCGTCTCTCCTTTTTTTGTTTAGGCCAAATTAGAGAAAACCCGCTCTAAGGCTGTCAAACCTTTTCCCAAAATGGTTTACAATTTCAAGAGTTACGTATCTCTTTTTTGATCTGTGGATGCTAGCATCCTGGATTTATTTTGGGTCCTTGAATAATTTGGCAATTTTTCCGGGAATTTTTCATTTTTCGAGGAGATTATTTTTAGTTTCCTTATCTATATATTCCCATAGAAAGATGCTTCTTCCATTTGCAAGCTAGCTCTGCTGATATATCTGGACTAAATGTACTATCATCTGTCCCCCCTAATATACTTTCTAAGAGATGTCAGATTCGTCGTCTTATATAATAATATGAAAAACTATGTGCTAATAATACTTTTTTAAGTAAACATATTATAATTTTCTTAGAAAATTGGACACCCGGTAGAGTAAACCATGCATTAGGAGCATGGGTGAGATATGGTAGGTATTTATTTTTACGGGCAGCAAATAGGATATAGCGTGCTAGGGAAAAAAATTTCATCATGTCATGCTCCCTCTACATGTAAAATTCGGTTGAGAATTTTTGTTAGATTACGACGGGTGAAGGGGTTTTGTTATATTATTATTCTGGAAATTATATAGATATTTTGGAAACGGATTTTATTAACATTATGGAGTTTTTTATTGAAACTAATATGGCGCGCTTAAGTCAAAAACTATGCAGGGTTTAAGTTTTTATGAATCATAAAAACAAATGTGTGGTTACAGAATAAACAAACCCATGCCAAAAAATATTAGCCAATAGCCTAATATTTGTCTCACTCCACTGTTTAAAACTGATAATGCGCCTTACTTACTTGAATCACGACGCTTCCTTTTCCCTTCCTTTCCCAGTTTCCTCATTTTCTTCTTTGGGTAATTCATTTGCTTTTCACGTTTTCTTTTATTAAGTTTTTTCGGCATTTTATTCGTTCTGTCAGATTTGTCGTCACATATAATGTATGAAAAACGACGTGCTAGTAAGTAAACATTTGAAATTTTTTATTGAGACTAATTTAGCGGGCATAAGTCAGAAACTATGCAGGGTTTAAGTTTTTATGCGTAATAGAAACAAATGTGTGTTTACAGAATAAATAAACCCATGCCAAATAATATTAGCATAATATTTGTCTCACTCCATTGTTTAACAACTGACAGTTTGCTGCCCTTTTCATTTCCTTTTCCAGGTTCCTCCTTTACTTCTTTAGGTAATCCATTTGCTTTTCACGTTTTCTTTTGTTAGATTATTTCTTTAAAAGCGTATTTTCACAATTCACGCGCGCGATACCGTAACTAGTCGCATGACAGCGCAAGAAGTATACTGAAGTACCTAGCAGAGATCAGGCCGGCTGCCATGGCGATATGTTTTTCTTATCTCTAAAACTTGCGTATGACGTGCTACAAAGTATCACTACCTGGTGTATCTAATAGGATGTGCCCAATCGAAGTATAATTGAAGTTAGGTATATGTTCTTGTAGTGATGATTATTCCAATTTGGATGTACGACACTTTAATGCATTAATTTCTGAAAGGTGTAAAAAATACGCCAAGCCTTGAAAGTTCCATTTTTTTTTGGAAATTATGAAAGTTATCTTTTTTCTATTCTACGGAGTGCTCAATAAATTAATATTGAAAAAAGTGTGTAAAATGTTGCTTTACTTTGCTGACGTACAAAATACGCCAATCCACCACGTATAGTAGAAAAGTTATAGCGACCACCTAAGGGTTAAGAAAAAGTTCTCCATCACTCCATCACAATAAGAATATGAGCTCTCGGTGAACTTGTTTATTTTGATTTTTTAATCATCAAGCTTTTTTATTTTTTTCGTTTTCTTATTACTAAAGGGAATGTCAAAAATTCTAATGATATGTTGGTTAGCATGATATCATTAATGAAGACTTCGCGGATTCATGCGGATTGAAAATTGGCAGGGACTTTCTACCTTAGCCCAACGCATTTAACTTTTCCGATAGAAAATTGTTCAGATTTTTCGATTATGAAAAAACCTGTTCAGGGAAGTGATTAGTAAAGCTTAGGTAATCCAAATGTGGTTGCGTTTAATAAGGACCTTGGAACTATCTATTACAACAAAGGCAGACGATTCGTATTCTTCAATTTCGTAGAAATTGAATGGTCGAAATCTCAGTTTTCTGTCACTATTTTGTCTATTTTGGCACTAATTACTTTTTTCGTGAGCCTTTTACCGTCAGTTTGTTCTCCTCGTATAAGGCAAGAGAGCAAAATCGCTTACAACTAATGCCATTAGTGCCAAAACTGCCAGAAATGTGACAAAAAAATTATAATTCGGCCAATCAGGTGCGCTTCTAATTCCCGGGAGCACTCCTCCAGTAGGGTAAAGGTGATACTTTGTCTAGCCCAAAACTCCTCAAAAATAACCTATATTCCACATTTTGCATTTATATTACCCCCTCTTTTCCCTGTTATGATGCAATTTACAAAAAATAAGTCTTAAAAAAATTATAATTATTTGAAAACTCCAGAAGGTTAATTATCATTTAAGGAGAGAAAGAAATTTGTTTTAAATGCGAAACTTTTTTATTTTAAGTTAACCGACTCGTTTCGAGACTATTGAATATCAAATGCCTGCGCCTAACAAAAAAAGGAAAAAAAATTGTAAAGTGACAACAATACATGCTAAAACAACATACATAAAAAAAAATTCTAAATTATAATTCCAAAAATGATCAAAAATGCACTTTCTCGATGACTAATGAGTTTTTAACCTTTCAAGAAGAGTTGTGAATTTTTATTTTCCAAAATTTTACGAAATAAAAGTTTAAGAATTTTTATGAAAAATTGATCAAAAAACCATTTCAACAAGAGAAACGTTGAGGGCAAAGTGTGGTGTTGTTGAACGATCACCCACTTTTCTTAAAGTTTACCAAACAATTACAAAGAGCTTATAGTAAAGACGGATTACATAGAGATTCGCAGAAAGCAAAGATGGTAATGCTTTTGTATAAGGTGAATAAATAAACAAATATTAAACCAAAAACAAAGTTTTGGAAAATTGTCTATTGTTGGTAAAAGGGATGCAGAAGGGAAATTTTGAGAGGAAAAAATGTTTGTTATTATGGTTAATAGAAAATCTCGTTCATTGAGGCTAACAAACATTCCCATGTGTGATGAGGAATAAGGTATGACGGGGACGTGGAGAGAAAAGGAAAGGAAATTAATAGTGTAGGGGCATATGACGATAATTTCTATCCCGTGGCATTTTTAATGAAGGAGTTTTCTGGCTATATGGGATTCATAGCTCTTTAGTCACACAATCAAGTATTACCGGGTGTTTTGTTTGCATTCGTGTTGAAGGGGTTGATATGACGACATCTTCCAAGATGGCGGCCAAAAATTATAAAAAATACAACTTTCACAACCGGGGCATGACTATACTCGATATATGCCAAATTGGATCCTTAGAGTATAATGCAGTTTAAGGCTTCATGACCTTGAAAAATACCCCAGTAAAATTAAGAAATTGAAAAAATAACATACTAAAGAGAGTTATTCATCAACTATTAAAGCGAAGAGAACTAAATTTGGTGAGAAAGATAAGAAGCTCAAGCCCAACAATTTTGTCAAAAGAAATTTTGTTCAGCTATGACGCGTTTCAATATGTCGGCTAATGTACCAAATTTTCTACCTATAACCACATTTTATTTTATCCAACTTCGCAGCAAGGCAAAAATGACAAGATGGTCATCAATTCTTGTTGACTTATCTCCGCTTACTATGAAAAAAAAAAGTTTGGTTGATTGATGACCCCGATTGATCTTGAAAATACCATGTAAAATTGAAAAACCAGCTTTTTGTAGTATTTTTCCCAATTTCGCACTATGCAAAAACGTTAAGTACAAGAGATAAAAATCAACATCTTAGCCATAAACAAACACTTCTTGTTAAATCTTCCTACCATTTTTTTTTATTTAGCGTCCCAGATGTTTATGCTATGCCCCGATAAAAATAACCTATATGCCTGTCGTTTTTATTAAGTTTCGGAACTGTGAATTTTATGTTCTACTCACTTGTCTAGCCAACAAAGTCATTTAAATTACCTATAAGAGAGTTAGAAGAAGATAGATATACATTACCATGTTCTGCACCACGTATTTCAGATGCCATTTTCCAAAATGAAGGTCGAAAAATCAGAAAAAATTCTAATTAAGCCAGTAGCGCATGACTATACTTGTTTATTAATCCGTGTAGTGGATGTGTCTCCATTTTGATATATCAGCCGCCATATTGAAACGCGTCATATCTGAACAAAATTGTTGGACTTGACCTTCTTACTTTGGTTACCAAATTTGGTCACCTTCGCTTTAATAGTTGCTGAATAACACCCTTTATTATGTCATTTTTGCAATTTGTTAATTTTACTGGGGTAATTTTCAAGTTCATGAAACTTCAAACTGCATCAGTCTCTAAGAATTGAATTTGGTATACATGCCTAATAGTTTGAGGTACATTTGAAATGTCGAATTATTAAGATTTATTGAAGAGAAAAGAGCAAAAATATTGTTTTATGCAATTTTTAAGATCATTTAAGGTCAAGTCACCTTAAAAGTAAATTTTTTGGAATCCTCGTTCTCAAGTTATATAGAATCGAGTATAATCGTGCCCGGGTTGCATTGTTATGATTTTGAACCGCTATCTTGAAATATGACGTCATATCAAACTCTTCTACAGAGATGCGGACAAAATACCCGGTAGCACGTGAATGTGTGACTAAATAGCTGTTAAATCTTCATCCTTGAATTTTATTATGAATGTTAATAAACAATGTCCTACTGGCATAATTAGAATTTTTTATGGTTTTTCGACCGCCATTTTGGAAAATGGCATCTAAAACACTTGGTTTAGATATGGTAATGTATATCTTACTTCCGCCAACTCTTTTATAGGTAATTTGAATGACTGTTACAAGTGAGTAGAACATAAAATTCACAGTTCCGAAACTTAATAAAAAAAACAGGCATATAGGTCATTTTTACCGGCGTATAGAATAAATATCTGGGACGCCAGATCAAAAAAAAATGATAGGAGGGTTTAAAATAATGTGTTTTTTTATGGCTAAGATATTAATTTCATCTCCGGCACTTAAAGTTTTTGCGTAAATTAGAAAAAACACTACAAAAAGCTGGGTTTTCATTTGTAAGTCATACATACATCAACTAAACCCTTTTTCATAGTAATCGGAGATAAGTAAACAAAAATTTATGACCACCTTGTCATTTTTACTTTGTTACGAAATTGGATAAAATAAAATGTGGATAAAGGTCGCCATTTTGATATATCAGCCGCCGTATTGAATTCAAATTAAAATTAAAATTCAAATTCAAATTCAAATTCGAATTCGAATTCGAATTCGGATTCGGATTCGGATTCGGATTAAGATTCAGGTTCAGATTCAGATTTAGATTTAGATTTAGATTTAGATTCAGATTCAGATTCAGATTCAGATTCAGATTCAGATTCAGATTCAGATTCAGATTCAGATTCATATTCAAATTCAAATTCAAATTCAAAAGTAGCTTTATTGTCGTGCATATTAAATAAACATTGACAAAGCCTTACTTAGAATCCAGGATAATTTAAGAATAGTCATTTTACAAAGAAAAAAAAATAATTAAAAATAAATCTAAAAGTAAAAAGCAATAATCATAAAATATACATACTTATCAAGCTTGATCTAAAATACATCAATTTTTACCCTTAGTTAGTTAATCATTCATTCTATCATTAAAAAATTCTTCCAAAGTATAGAATGCTTTGGAGATTAAAATATCTTTAGTGTGGCTTCTAAAATGTTTATAACAATTTAATTTACGTATTTCTAACGGCAAATGATTAAAAAGTTTTTTACCATTGTAAACAAATGAGTTTTTAATTAAGGTAGATCGGGGTATTGGCAATGATAATAAAAATGACCGGCGAACACTATAGCTATGCTCTCTATGTAATTCCTCTTTATACTTTTTAAAAACTCAACAGTCTCCAAAATAAATATTGAACATAGAATTAATATTTTATTATCTACATATAAAGATCTACAAGAATATCTTCTTCTGACGCCACACAAATTTCTGAGGGCTCTCTTTTGTAAAATAAAAACTGATCTAAACAAAAAATCAGAACAAGATCCCCAGAAGCAAATGCCATACGAAAGGTGAGATTGAACCAAAGAAAAATAACCATTTTTCGCAGCTTCAAAACCAAGGATATCTGTTATAACTTTTATTGCGTAACAGCTAGATGCAATTTTGCTTTTAAGTTTTATTATATGTTCATTAAACTTTAAGTTTCCATCAATAACAAGGCCAAGAAATTTGTTTGCACCTCGATTGCTGACATTTTCATTATCTAAATGAATATTTTGGACATTACATTTAAAGTTCAAAATATTAGTTTTCGAAACATTAAATGATAACAAATTTGCATCACACCACTCTTTAATTAGAGATAAGTCATTTTGAACTGTTGCTGCAAGCCTCTCTAAATCATTGTCATGCCACAAGAAGGTGTTATCATCTGCAAAGCTAGTAAGTTTCCCTTTAATTGGCAGGTGTGAGATATCGTTAACAAAAATTAGGAACAGCAGAAGACCAAGTATGGAACCCTGAGGTACTTTTTTATTAACTGGTTCAGAAGTAGACTGCTCATTGTTTATTAATACAGCTTGAAAACGCTCTGATAAATAAGTTCGAAACCACTCAAGAGCCACTCCCCGTACTCCATACTTCTTCAACTTCTCCAGCAGTATTCTATGATTCACACAATCAAACGCCTTTGATAAATCACAGAACACTGCCGAAGCCTTATCACCAGAGTTAAGTTTAAGGTAAAGGTGCTCCAGAAAATTAAACATGGCATCATTTGTGCTCTTGGAGGCTTGAAATCCAAATTGTGAACTGCTCAAAAAGTTATTTTCATTTAAAAAGTTTACAAGTCTTATTTAGACCAATTTTTCAATGATTTTGGATAAAGTGGGAAGCAAAGCAATGGGCCGAAAATTGGAAGGAAGGTTATGATCCCCCCCTTTAAATAGTGGTATTATTAAGGCCTTTTTTAGACAAGTTCGGAATTTGCCAGTATTAAACGATTTGTTTATGGCCCCAACCAAAACATTAAGCACAGAATCTAGGAGTGCCTCAAAGACACGAACTGAAATTTTATCCCAGCCTGTAGTATTTTTATTTTTCAGCGCCTTAAAGATTAATTTTATTTCTGATGTTGTTGTGGGAATCATTGAAAAAGTTTCTGTTGTAGAAATATTATTTAAATAGCTCATGGGATCTCTCCTGGTCCTAATTTTGCTCGAGAGATTGGAAGCTATCTTGCAATAGAATGAATTAAAATCATTGGCCTTAAGTTCGGTAGTAAAACTAGATGGGTTTTGCCCCCTTAATTTATTAACTATCTTCCATGTTTCCCTATTTTTGTTTGAAGCATTCTCAATCCTATTACGAAAATATTGTCTTTCTGCCATTTTTACAGTTTCTTTGTAAATTTTGCGGTACGTTTTGTAGTAGTTTTGAAAGTTAGTATTATTAGAAGCACACTTTTTCTAATATAATGAAGAGATCTTAAATTTTTTGCCGAAGTTCTAAGGCCTTTAGAGTACCACGGACTTTTCTTTTTTTGTTTTATGGTAACGACAGGAAAAGAGGTAATAAATTTGTTGTTCATAATATAATGACAATGCTTCAATAAATCCTCGCTATAAAAAATTCTTTCGCAGTCTGTTTAATTGCATAATAGGAAAAACTTTCTAAAATTTCGTTTTGTAAATAGTTTACCTCGCCTAACCGTACTTCTAACCAAGGTGTGTTTAATTGGAAATGTGCAATACACAGCCTCATGATCAGAGAGACCTGCATGAATTATTGAACACTGTACTTGATCCTGTCGAAAGGAAGAACATACATAATCTAATGTGGTTGCAGTTGTGGTAGTAAATCTTGTTGGTTAATCTATATGCATACTCAAGGCATGCGATTTAAATATATTCTTACCATATTCCACATTCCGACATGAACAATCCAAAAAATTTACATTTACATCTCCAGTAGATATTACTTTTGCATTACTGGAAATTCCAGAAAGTAATGTTTCTAATTTGACGAAAAAAGATATGATATTTGCCGTGGCAGATCGGTAAACAGCCAAAACATTTATTGGTTGCAAAAAACAATAGAAAATTCACATACTTTTTCCTCCAAAAGATAGTCAAATAGGAATAAATTCAAACTTCCTCAAAAAATCTTCATAAAGCATAATAACAGTACCCCCATGAGAATGGATTTCCCGTGAAAACTTACAAAGTAAAGTATAATTTGGAATATAAATTGGTTCCTCAACATCTAGCCAATGTTCTACTATAACTAATATTCTTGGGAAGTTACAATCATCTAAAAAAAGTAAGAGATCATCCAATTTTGACCGAAATGACCTTATATTAATTAATATTAAGTTGCATATTTTTGTGCATCGCTTTGTTCTAAAAAATAAGGAGAAACATCATTTTTCCTACTGATTGGCTCCAGTAAGTTTAGAGTAGTCCCTTTTGAAAGGTTTTTTTCAACACATACTAGATCTCTAGGCTTACAGTTATATTGATCTTTGAAAGTATTCAGTGTTAGAATATCATTATTAGAATTTGAACAATTTTCTGTATCCATTTCACTAATATTATTAGTACTATTCTCTATTTGATTTTTTTAATTTTTCTATTTCATGTTTAAAATTGCGGATACAATCTTGCTTACTTTTTAAATCTTCTTCTAAATCTACGTTTTTAATCCTACAAGCTTTTAATTATTCTGCCAATAACATACTTTCTTGCTCAATAGTTTTCAACCACAGGTTAGTACGGTTATTAAGTTCTTGGGCTGCCAGCAGTTCTTTTGGATCGCATTTAATTGACTAGTAATATTCACAATATTGTTGTCTTTGTGTTGCGTCTGTTCTTTAAGTTGTTTTATCTCGAGGTTTAAGCTTTCAATTATCTTAACGTGAAAATCCATCTTTTTTTCGAGTTTATTTTCCGCGTCAATTGCTAAATCTTCAACACACTGCGAGCCTTTTTTTAGTCTTAGTATATACCTTTCTAACTCAGTAATTTTAGCATTTGCGCTATCAACTTCAATTTGCAGCGAATCATTTTGATTTGAAATTCCTCAATTTCTTGCTCCTTGTTGCTTAGTTCCAATTGCAAACTTTTGTAAGTCTTTTCCAGATTTTCAGTGCCATTCTTGTAATCAATGCACTTCTTTTTGCATTCTGGGCATAAATAATCTAATTTTCTCTGACCCAATACTAGACAATCAAACAAAAGGCCCTCTTGCAAAGATCGCACTGAAATCCAAAAATTTCGCCTTTTATTCTTCGCTTAAGTACACAGTAACAACTGCAAAGGCTACACTCCAAAAACATTTTTATTTTGTAAATTAAAAGTAAATTTATTTTATTTTGAGCAAAATTAGGGCTAGCTTACTCAATTCGGAAAGCACCTTGCCTTGCCAAAACTCTCTAATATCCAGAGCGCTCCATGGTGTGCCGTTTTCAGTAATAAACGTCAAATGTTCTAACCCTACTTTTTCGCCGTCAAAATTTTTCGAGGGAATTCGTAAACAATATCAAAAAAAAGTTACAAGAAAAAAAACAAAAATTCATCAATTTTTCACAATCTCTCAGCAAAGGTGACACCCCTTATCTCACCAACACGTCCAAGTGAAGATCGTCACAGTCACAATATAGGGAGGTTAATTAATTGTTAATAAAACACATATAAAACTAGAAATTCGACATTTAAAAATAAAAATAAAACATGATGTTAGCAACAAAAACAACATTATATCCAACGCATCATATCTGAACCATTTTTTTTTTAATTGTGTGACTTTTTCTAATTGTCTGACTGTGAAACTTTTAAAAAAGTAGGTGATCGTTCAACATGACTACACTTTGCCCTCAACGTTTGTCTTGTTCAGATGTTTTTTTGATCAATTTTTCACGCAAATTCCTAAAATTTTATTTCGTAAAATATTGGAAAATAAAAACTCACAACTCTTCCTAAAAGGTTGAAAACTCATTAGTCATCGAGTAAGTACAAAATAAGTTCTATATTTTTTTATCATTTTTGGAATTATAATTTCGAAAATTTTTAATTTGACTATATGTAAACTGAATTTTTAATATGTATGGTAGTTTGTCATTTTACAATTTTTTTATCATTTTTTGTTAGGCGTTTGACATTCAAACCTGGAAAATGGGACAGTAGTCCCAAAACGCGTCGATTGACTTAAAATAAACAAGTTTTGCACTCAAAACAAATTGCTTTCTTTCCTCAAAAGGTAACTTTCAGTACACTATAAAATTATGCATGTCAAAATTGTCCAATGTCATCGCAAATGTCAAATTTAAACATCAATAGTGGGATTTAGTAAAAAGGTTTAGCCCATTTTAGACAGGTCCTAAGTTTAAGTGAAATTGTTGGTTTTAATCATTTTATATCAACTTCCTTGAGTTTTGCATATAGTTTGATTTATAAGAATAATTTTAAATATTTTCTTTAGTAAAGAATCATCTTAACACAACCTTTTGTTGGATTTAAATTTTTACCCTACGGGGAATCTAAATGGTAAACACTCTGTTGAGCAAATTAAAATTGTCGTTACATGTCACTCTTGTCAAAACTTATCCTTGTTTATTGATTTTCGCGCTTAATACTCACTATCACCAAACCATTTCGATATGCAATCATAAAATAAGAATTAGATTAACTTTGAATTAATTTAAAAAGGGTTTTATCTATCGAAAGTATGAAAAAACTTTATAAACACAAACCCATTGCAATCGCAAACCACAAATAATAATATTTCATCAAAGGAGGTCATGTAAACAAATGCGGCTAAAAACAGACCTGAATCCAAAGATCATTTACTGATGCGTTCACAAAAGATTCATGTCGGCTTAACGAATTGGATGGTGGCGGTGCCCGGTTCTCTGGTAGAACATGGGAAAATGGCCATTAGCGAAGTACTGACGAAAAGAAACTTTTGAGGGCTAGTTTATCAATAGCCAGTTACGCATTCAACTTTCGAGTTAAAGAAAAAGATACATGACATGTACCAAGTGTCAGAATGAAACAGCTGAAGGTTAACTCGGCAGTTAAATGCTTAACTCCCACCCCCATGAGAATGGATTTCCCGTGAAAACTTACAAATTAAAGTATAATTTGGAATATAAATTGGTTCCTCAACATCTACTATTATTAATATTCTTGGGAAGTTACAATCATATAAAAAAAGTAAGAGATCATCCAATTTTGACCGCAGTGACCTTATATTAATTAATATTAAGTTACATATTTTTGTGCATTACTTTGTGCTAAAAAATGAGGAGAAACATCATTTTTCCTACGTGTGGCTCCAGTAAGTTTAGATTAGTCCCATTTTAAAGGGTTTTTTCAACATATACTAGATCTCTAGAGTTACAGTTATATTGATCTTTGAAAGTATTCAGTGTTAGAATATCATTATTAGAATTTGAACAATTTTTTTTGATCTATCGAAAGTATGAAAAAACTTTATAAACACAAACCCATTGCAATCGCAAACCACAAATATTTCATCAAAGGAGCTCATGTAAACAAATGCGGCTAAAAACAGACCTGAATCCAAAGATCATTTACTGATGCGTTCACAACAGATTCATGTCGTCTCAACGAATTGAATGATGTCGGTGCCCGGTTCTCTGGTAGAACATGGTAAAATGGCCATTAGCGAAGTACTGACGAAAAGAGACTTTTGAGGGCTAGTTTATCAATAGCGAGCGACAGGCATTCAACTTTCGAGTTAAAGAAAAAGATATCTGACATGTACCAAGTGTCAGAATGAAACAGCTGAAGGTTAACTCGGCAGTTAAATGCTTAACTCCCTATTGACAAACCAGCCCTGAGTGTGGTATTTCAGTGGAAAGTTTGGTTTGATGATTACGTTTTGTAAATAAATGAATAGGCACAGTTGTTATGAATTATTTTCATTAAAAACAGTTTTCGTGCATAATCAGTGACCTTCATTTATGTTTTTTTGCCTCGTAGTGCCCTCATAAATATATTTTTTGTGCTGAAAACGGGTTCAAAATATGGCGTTTTTCTGGAAAAAATTGGAGGTGTTATTGATTAATGAACAATTTGAGATATAATATAAGGTAAATTAATTCTTGTAAAAACGGTTACTTAGGGAAATAATAAACGAATTTATTACCAATTGCCACAAAACAATTCTTTCTGGAGGGTATAAATTTAAACTACCCCCCCAGAGACGGTCTAAAAAATCACCAACTTTATAACCTCAAATACAGATAATTAAGCTATTATGTGCCAAATTTTTGGCATATTCACCATTTGCTATTTTGAAACCTGTCAAAGTAAAATAGTTTTCTCCTAAAATATGGTATATTTTGAAATAAAAATCAGTTTTTCAGTGGTATTTTGCAATAACAATACAAAATAATCAATAACATTGGGTTTTTTCTGTAGGGGTAAGTTGTTTTTGAAAATTGGTTACAAAATTTAGTACCCCCCACATATTTAGACCTGTGGAGAGTACTATTTTAGATTTTGACATTGTTTTTTGCTACAGAATATTCAGTCCATTAAAGAGGTTCGCAACCTGCTTTGGTGAAGCATCTTTCAGATCCAGCCCATCGATCTGTGGTTTGCTGGAAATACGTTGACGTTTCCTCACTTAGACCAACACCGTTCTTAACTAAAAATCCAGTTAACTCATTATCGTTTTAGTATCCTTTGGCCTATGATTGGTGCCATATTGACACCAAACTGACAGAAAATCCATGTTTTACTTGTCAATTTGGTGATAAAAATGGAAGCTACAGTAGGCTAAAGAGCACTGAGGCGGTAGGAGTTAACAGGCTTTTTGGTTTAGAATGGTGTTGCTTAGACCCATTCTGTGTAATGGTACTTTTAGCCTGCAATGTCTGGTGCATAGATCAACCATTACCCGGATCTCCTGCCTGATGAGCTCAATGAGTTTCCCGGTCCTCTTCCAGCAGGGTTCTGTAATGAACTCTTTGAAATGTGCCCTTCCCAGTGGTGCCGGGTGGTCTAAATTTTTGGTGGTGCACAACTTTCGAATAAGCGGCGAGTGACGTTTTTTTGGTGCCACGGTTTTTTTTTGATGCCACGGCCTGCACAGGAGCCGTAGTAATCAAATCAAAATCGGTCCAGTAGGTATGAAGCCGCAGAGAATGAAAGAAATGTATGGGGGCTCCAAATTGCCCTTAATCTTAACAGTGAAACTTATGCACAAGTGGTAAAATTATATATTTCCCTCGTCTTCAGTGTCTTTAAAATTAAAATACGTAATAATGTCACGAACGGCAGTGATATAATTTTTATGCTTGATGTAACACGAGGATGGCGCTGCTGTGTTAAGCCCTTGCGACGAAAATTTACTTTTTATGGGTATTTAAATTCATTTCCTAAATCGTAGAATGTCGCGAGATAGCGTAGAGGCAGGAAATAGATTCTACGCGTGGAGAAAATCAACTCTATAGATACAAGTCGCAGTTAAATTTAAATTTAGTAAATTATCCTGCAGAACAGCCTGTGACGATTGTCAAACATTATGAAATATTAGCATTTGTAAATGGGTTTTACCATACTTTCTCAGATATACCAATGGCGTAGCCAAAGGGGGGGGGTTGCGGGTTAACCCCTCCCCAGAAGGTCCAACCCAATCTACAATAAATTAATCATGATCAAGGGCCCCAGGGAGAGCTATTGCTCCCTTACTTTTTGACCCTTTACTCCAGTTTGTGACGTGTGTTTGGTGTGATGTCTGAATGAATTTTAAAAATTTTGCCTGCGGTGCTATGACGTCATTGTTTAATTATAAGGAATTCTAATCAGCATTCAAAATGTGTAACAAATGGTATTCTTAGTATAATTTTGCTTAAAATTTTCATCTGCGGCGCATTTATAAATTGGCAACAAATCTATATACACCACCGCAACTCAATCATTCTTGGCATCTAACCCCTGCGGCACTATATGAATATTAAATATTGTTGATTTGAGATGCGTAAAAAAAAGCATTTTAGTGTAAATTTTTCAAAATTTTTGTCTTTGGCGCATTTAAAGGTTAATTCTGAAAAAATCTGCAAATGGGAATAGATGAGATTTGCTTTTAAAAATAAGTATTTTTGTTTCGTATACACTACACTACTATACACCTACTAAACCAACCTTTAATTGAAGAGCTCAAACAATAGGCTCCTACCTAATTTTTCAAAATTTGCCATAAGTAAGTAGTTGAATTTTATTAAATAATAAACCCTCCCAGAGTCGATTTCCGGCTACGCCACTGGATATAGTAAATATTGATAAGAACAGTTTAATAAAGTTACTAGTAATAAAACCAGTAAGTATAGTTTTCAAAATGCAAAATTGTTTATTTAAAATAAATAATAACATAAAATGTGCGCATCAAAATTAAACTATACATCAGGTCTGACTCCTTTTTAATCAAAGAAATTAAAATAAACTAGAAAGCGCACTCCATACAGAGCGCTTCAGCCTACTGCGAACATAGGCCGGAAGAAGTCCAATTTGCCAGTATACGTACACGCAGGGACACCGCACACCTATCAGTGGAGGAACCAACACTCAGGCTTGCGATCACTGTTCGCGGCTTCCGTTTAGTACGCCTCTAACCACGGTGCAATGTGAAGTGTAGTCCATGAAACCGGAATTTGGTCAATAAATACGCAAATTTTGTAAACGTAATTTTCTTATTTTTGTCACTGATAAATTAGAGCGTTTTATTTTCAACTGCTCAGATTTATCACTAACAACGTGTTACAATAAAAATAATAAGGAGAAACAAAATAAAAGCAAGTTCTCAAAATAAAATAACACATTCTAAAAACCAAAAAGATTCTCCCAGTCAAAATAAATAGAGCAAATGTTCAAAAAGTCCTCCTTGCTCGTCTGGAATAATATGCTGCTGCAGTAGATCCAAGTATCTAGGACCATTCAAATTGCCGTCAATAAAAAATGGCCCAATTGCGTGTTCCCCTACAATACCCCCCCCCAAACATTTAGTTTTTGGGGATACTGTGTTCTTACGTCAAAATACAAATGCATATTTTCCCTCGACCAATGTCGAACGTGTGTTGAGTTATGACGATTCAATAATGGAAAAGTGCTTTCATCTGTGAAAAGAATAAATCTCAGAAAATTTTCATCACGATTAGCCTTTTCCATCATTGTTTCGCAAAATTCCATACGACGACAGCTGTCCTCCGAAAAAATTTGATGTGTTTTTAACGCTTTGTAAGAATGTTCTTTTTGAGAACACGTAAGACAGTGGCTGAAGACATATTAACTGCTTCGGCAATTTGGTGGCTAGTTAACTTTCGATTTTCCTCCACTGCAGCGTAAATCATTATATCCTATACTTCCTGCTCGTCATTCAAAACCGTGGGTTTTTTATGGTTTCTTGGCGCTACACAATCAAACTTTTCAAAATTCTGCACAAATCTATGAATCGTTGATAAACTAGATACTGGGCGATTTACAGAATTTTCCAAAAAAAGTTCTTGAATAAGTCTCAATGGTCTGCCTTGATAGTACCATTTGACCATCTGCACTTTTTCGGCAACTTCGTAGACAACCATTTTTAGTTTTAATGTATTATTTCACTTAAGAACTTACCAATCTGCATACCAAATACGAAACAAAATAATAAAAAAAAATAAATTTCAAAAAGATAACACTGCAGCGTCCTTCGACCTCGCCTCGGTCGTACGGCACGGAGAGTAAATTGGACTTGATTCCTCCTATGTTCGCAGTAGCCTGAAGCTCATTTTATATTAAAAGTAAATTTTCCAAATCAATAACCAAATGTTAGGAAATTGCGGGGGATGATCATGTCAGCATTGTAGAGCCGCATTCTGATTGGGTCTAAAGCAATATCTAAAATGTGGCGGTTAAATAGAGATGTGTGGTTTACCGTAAAAAGATAGTTCCGGTGACTTTTCAGCACTTTTTTCACCTAACTTACACTTCCTATGCATTGATATAGGTCTTAAAACAAACATATATAGGTATAGTAAATAACAAGTGCATAAAACACAAAAACAAACAAAAACCCGTCGGATAGGTCGGACCTAAGATGAAAACCGTGCCACAATAATTCATTTACCTTTTTGCCCTGGTTGTCAGATTATCCTAACCATGATTTCTAGAAGGTAAAACAAAACATTATATTAAAGGCGAATTTTTCATGACCCTAACCAATCTGTGGTTCGTTAGGATAATGACGTCAGTAATGACGTCACGGTTAACTCTCTGGTTAACAGCTGATTTGGTTGACAAATTTTGTCTTCTTCTAACCTCACTTTTATGTTAATAAACCCCAAATCCGCCGGCTTCGGTTTTTTTTAAAGAGAAAAAAGGTTGCCGGGGGGGAGGTTATAATGTGTTTTTTGATTGCTTTGGGTTGGGCTGTGTTGGTTTGGATTGTTTTAGTGAAAATTACAAAAAAAATAATAAAAAAAACAACCGGCGCCGGCGGATTTGGAGTCCTATGGACCCTAGTAGGTGCCCCCATAAAGAATTTTTCATAAAAAATGAAAAATGGCAGAAAACCGTATACTGCATAATTACCAAAAATTAGTCTCTCCAAAAAAATCGATAGGCTTCACAGATTTTTATTGTGGCAATTTCCTGTGAAAAATAAAGCAATACCATCAGCCTTTCGAAAATTCATAGTTATTCAAACACTTCAGCCATACTGCAATTGCATTTTTTATTTTTTAAACAGGTAAGTATCAAAAGCAATCCAAGTGTACCATGATATATGCTACCTAACAAAATTTACGAATAATGCCGGGTAACAGGAAAATTATAAGATACATAGGTAAGGTACCTTTTCACCAATGTGTCATCTGTTTTGATAATAAAAAGTTCTTTGTTAACCACCACTGCATACTCCAGCATTATTACTTACACCCACATAAATCTGTATATCTATTGATATAAAAAAATCAGAGATATGAAAAAGTGTAAACCCCCACTTGTAAACTCGACGTTGGAATCCCAGATAAGGGTCAACGTCGAACGGTAACGTCGGGTTTATAAATGGGTGAGTAAAATACGAAAAAAATAAAACTGGGATATATTGTCGGATTTTTAAAATTTTCGATGGCCTGTGGCTCACTTTAAAGAACAATTTATAAATACAATGAAAATGCACAAAAAAATGTATTTTCAAACTGCAAAAATTTATCAGTCAACACAGACCTCACCAAGCGAAGACCCCCTAACCTCATTTTCAAACTACAATCACATCGAAGAGGTAGTTTGTCAGGTTAGTTTGGTCTGACGTCATGGTAAGAAAACCTACTCGAAAAAATGACATGGTTTATGGTTTAGTTAAGTATGACGTCATACATGATGCGCCATTTCAAATACAATTGATTGTGGTTTACAAACCACACACGCGAAAATACGTGGTTTGGATAACCATAACCATGGTATAAGTAGTTTACTATGAAAAATTCGCCTTAAGTAAACTTTCCCATGCATTTTAAACTGAACTTCTTCAGGACTATACCTATTTTATCATAATAATGTATTGTATTTATGCCGTGGGATAATTATGGAAACTCGGCAACCGCAGTCTACATTTCCGGAATTTGCGCCGAGATGTGTGATTTGCCTCAAGATTTTAATGCGGTAAATTTCTTTTTTTTTAATCCCCGTTCCGACGTTGTGACTGTGCCCATGTAGCTCTCCTCCTTCACCAACATAGTTGCTATAAATTTGCATTGTGATCGAATGTGCATAAGTCTGGCAAATTTCATTGAAGTCGGTTAGCGGGAAGTTTGCGTTATCAAACCGTAACCTGTGTCGCTTGTGTTACTGACGGCGGGGCGTTTGAGTCATTTTTTTTTTATTTTCAGCGTCTGTGATATTTGATTTTATAAAAAAATTTTGTGATAAACGAAGCGATAGAGATCAAAAAAGTAGCACAAAGACGTATTAAAGATGGCCATAGTTTGTTCGCTCAGGACATTCAGACGTCCCTGGGACGTCCATTTTAGAACGTTCGACGTCTTAAATACTTCTTTTCCTAACCTTAAAAGTAAACTATATAGTGCATAATTACCAAAAAATAAGTCCTAAAGATGCTTTAAAATTTTGATACTCAACTCGTCCTTAATTGGACGTCCGCTTCGGACCCAGGATATTCGGACCAAAATGGAACCTCCTGAGGACGTCCTGTGCTACTTAAGAACATCCCTTCTTGTTTAAAACTGTTGGTGATCCTATAACCCATATATAGCAATTTATCATCCTTAGCGAGTGCATGGAATATCCCTAAGAAGAAAAAGGTTACTAATTAGCAATAAAATAGTCGAATCACGTACTAAGAATAGATTATGTTCCACCCTAATCACATGATATGGCAGGTCCACAGAATTTTTTAATACAGACATTCTTGCAAAATGCTGAACATGTACCCTACCAAATATTTAAAGTTAAATGCGAGGTAGATAGTTAGCACCGTGTGCGACTGAAATCTTCAGGTATATATGGAACTTTTTCTTATCCTTATTGTGGACGTAGAATTTTCTTAAAAGAAAAGGATATGCTAACGATGTTTAAATGCTTATCATGTACTTAGCATGTTTATAAAAGTTAAGTTTTAGTCTATCGAGTGGGCTCCAGAAATGTCTTGTGTCGGCAGGATAGACAACTCTAAAATTTTTAAGCCCAAAAAAACATTTTAAAAATTTCCTTAAAGGACCTGCCTGGGATTCTTGGAATACCCCAAAAAAGACAACTAGAGAATATCCTTTAAAATAATATGGTTCTCAGATGAGAATAATTTTGCATTGAAGTGCCCAGTTTAAATAATTTTGCTGCCCATATGTATAATAATAATATCTACAATAAGAAAAAACTTTAAACTAGCGCCATCTAGCCACAATTACTTAAAGGCAGATATACAGATTTATCAAACTGTAGGACGTGAGATGTTCCGAAGAAGGCTTTCCCAGAATGTCCAGAAAGGACATCTCTAAAATGTCGTCTCACAGAATTTCCAAATGAGAACATTCGGAGAATATATCAAATAGGAAATTTCTAGAACATCCTATATAAGATGTTCTGGGAATGTTCCTAGAATTTCCAAATGAGAACATTCTGAGAATATATCAAAATGGGAATGTTCTGATCGGAAGGTTCTTAAAATATTCCACGAATGGGAAGGCATATATAGATTTTTTATTTAGATCTAAATGAAATAGTAGCTTCTTAGAATAATAAACACCAAATGTAAGGATTTATGTTCTAATAATTTTATATACTTAACACGAATTAAGGATGTACTCATGTCTTTTGTCGGAATTTTGTTGCATGAGCACATACAAATGTAAGAAATTACGGCTCTATTAACGATATATTACCTATATACTTTGCATGTTGAAAAGTTGTACTAAAAAAATTATTCCCTAATGGTTTCTTTTTGGCATGTCCTATGCATATCTTAATAAGAACATCATTAAATAATATGAAGCCAGCATATGCCAAAGAGGTATTGTAAAGAACATCCTGTAAAGGAGGTCAGATGCATATTCGCGGCGGATTGCGTAAAAACTTCAGTGATTAATGACAGTGAGAACAGGAGACAACGTTTTTCTTTATATTAAGAAGGAAAAAAACAATTTAATATTTTACAGTCAAAGTTTCGTTTAAAATAATAACACCAAAAAAAAAAAATAATATATAGGGTGCTTCTCACCAAAGGGACAGTTGCGTTAAAGATAATTTTGTTAAATTTAAAAAAGGATTTAGCAAGGGGGAATAAATAATTTTTGTTTAAAAATTTACAAAATATGTTATTACATAGTTCAAAACAGAGACTTCTCTTGAATAAGCAAGAAATAAATTTGACGAAAATGATAATTAAAAAACAAAAAATAATTTAAAAAAGAGGGGGCCTGCAAAATTCGAGATTGTTGAGAACAGTCCAAGAACGGTAAACGAAACAATTTATTGAAACAATCTAATCTTCTTGTTGCGGTCTCGGGTTTTTAATTTTAATTTGTGCGTGTTTATATTTATTCTAACTGAGTCTTACATGAAACACTTTAAAATTAACCATAAAACAAAACTTGCCCTCAACAAGTCCGCAAATTACAACCAACCTCCCTCAAAGTAGTCTTAAATTTGCATCAAGCCCAGTTTAAGAACGGTTACGCACCTTTCTCTAGGGTAAATCCAGGTCCCCAGGGCCTTATTTCGCAAAAAGCTCCGAACAATTCCACTTAAGAGCAATCAGGATATTGAAGAGTATGTAAACGATTTTGAAGGAGGAGTTTACTGACTCAATTATGGTATTGTGAGCTGTAATTTGGTGCTAAAAGGATCACAACCATAAACGCATAACTAAAATTGAGATAATAGGGTGATTTTGGTCAGGGTTTTGGCCAGTGAGAGAGTTTGCTTTCTTTTACAAAAATCTGCTAAATTTTGAGTTGTATTTATAGTAGTATTATGGGGTTGATATGATTAAAGATAAACGCCAAGATCTTAAAATGAAGAAATAAAAAACATAAAAATAGCTAAATTTGCTGTTAAACAGTCTGAAATCAGCCTATTGTATCTACCGAAGTTACGTTACACCATAAATTTGTATAAGCATTCTAACCAAGCCCTTTATTACAAGAAATATATATTTTCTTTATAAACAATAAACGATTAATTGAATTGAATTGAATTTAGCACAGGTGCAATTAGACATAAGGTAAACACTTTGGCGAAGTTGCCAGAATGCGCTGAAAATTGTAACAAAGTAATGTTCTTACAAACATATTACTTGGTAACTTCTTTATCATTCAACTGCAATCATACAAATTCTTTGTTTTGTTTTTTAAAACATAAACACCTCATACAGACCGCTTCAAGCTACTGCGAACATAGGGCAGAAGAAGTCTAATTTGCCAGTGTACGTACATGCAGAGACACCGCACGCCTATCAGTGAAGCAACCAATACTGATAAATAAGAGCGTTTTATTGTCAACTGCTCAGATTTATCAGTGACGACGTGTTACAATGAAAATAATAAGGAGAAACAAAATAAAAGCAAGTTCTCAAAATAAAATAATACATTCTAAAAACCAAAAAGATTCTCCCAGTCAAAAAAAAATTAAAGCAAATGTTCGAAAAGTCCTCCTTACTCGGCTAGACAATATCCGAGCCTACTATAAAAACCCCTTCTAACGTTTTCAAGCATGTTAGGGTTGATAATTTGAAAAGCTTCTTCAAAAACAGATAGAAGTCATTAGGAGCAAGATCGGGAGATCGAGCTGGCCATAAAATAGTTCCCCGTGTACTTATAACCCGATTAGGAAATACATTATCAAGATATTCCCTAACAAGGCCAACATTGTGAGCGGAACAACCATCTTGTTGAAACCATGTTTCACCAAATCTTACACCTAACAACTGCCTAGCAGTTGGAATAATGTGCTGCTGCAGTAGATCCAAGTATCTAGGACCATTCAAATTGCAATTGCCGTTAATAAAAAATGGCCCAATTACGTGTTCCCCTACAATACCCCCTCCCCCAAACATTTAGTTTTTGGGGATAATGTGTTCTTACGTCAAAATACAAATGCAAATTTTCCCTCGACCAATATCGAACGTGTGTTGGGTTATGACGATTTGACCATTTGACCATCTGCACTTTTTCGGCAACTTCGTAGACATCCATTTTTAGTTTTAAAAATGTATTATTTCAATTAAGAACTTACCCATCTGTTTCTCGAGCAAGGCAGAAATAAAACAAAATAATAAAAACAAAATGAATTTCCAAAAGATAACACTGCAGCGTGCTTCGAATCCACCTCGGTCATACGGCACGGAGAGTAAATTGGACTTGATTCCCCCTATGTTCGTAGTAGCTTGAAGCGGTCTGTATGTATTCACTATACAGGGGACTTTACATTTTTTACAGACTTTGCGCCCATTATAAAAAAAATTTGGGGCCCCAAACTGGAGGCCCAGGGCTTACCAACTATTTTTTTTATGAGAAAGTACCACTTGTGGCACGTTTTTTGGAAGCTTGTTAAAAAATAAATTTAACGCATTAGTTTTTTTTTGACATCTGTCAACCAATGTGTCAAAAATTTGAAAAAAACTAATTTTTTTGTCAATTGTTTTAGCTTCAAGACTCACTACATATTTCTCTATTTACTAAGCGGAATAAAGAAAATACCATACAAGAATATTCTTGGCGGCCCATTTGGGGGCCCTCACTGAAGGCCCGGGGCACACTGGTTGATAGACGTCAAAAAAATACTAGTTCGTTAGGTTTCTTTTTTAACGAGCTTTCAAGAAAGGTGCCAAGTGGCAAGTGGTTCTTATTTTTTTTTAAATAGTTAGTAGGCCCGAATTTTTTTTTTATCATGGGCATAGAGTCCGTAAACAATCATTAAAGATTCGCGTTTAGCATTTTTTAAAACCTCTTCCCTATAGCTTCTAGAAGCACCGTTCCATTTAAAGAATCCACTCTGTATAAAGAAACTGAGGTATACAATTGCATTTTCTTCAGAATCTATTGTTTATTTTCCTTACTTCTTACCACATACCTTATACTGCTTAATTTACGGAAATCTGAATCCGCTTTTACACTAGTCAACACAAAAAAAAATCGGCAATAAAAATAGCTCAGTCTTATAGATTTTGACCTGCTCGACGCAAATCCATCGCTTAAAACATTTTTCGCTATCTGGTTCACATGATACGGGTAGTATACCTGTCTACTAATCATAAATCTCTTTTACTCCTCCACGCACTTCAATTTGGGTAGTTTTTTAACAATTTTTGCTCTTGCACTCACAACAACACCCACACACACATGCGTATTTCTTTAAACAGTTCATTTTGGTAATTTTTCTATAAATTTAATAGTTAAAAATATAATTTTCTTGTTTTATGATTTGATCTTTAATTATAAGATAGGATTTCGATTCAGGGTTGTTTTGTTTTTCATATAGAATTTTTTTTTATTATTGTAACTATTAAAAAAGATTTTTGTTATCAACAAAAGAGAACAAAGATGAGCAAATTAACGTAATTTTCAATATTATACAGGGTAAAAACAATTTTAAATGAAAGTTTTTGAAATATTGGTCAATTTTTTTAATTTTTAATATGTGATAGAGAAGGTCCTAGCAAACATTTTTTGTCATTACCATTTTCCTTTAGTTGTACAGGGTGAGCCAGAATAAAGGTTAAATTTCCAAAAATGGCCGTTTTGGACCTTGGTTTATGAGAAAACTATAAGGTTTATTAAAATGTTCCCGTCGATTATTAACAATTTTTATGTGGCACTTATCTTTATATATATTCGGGGTTACCCAAAAAAAAACATTTGAAAATACTCTTAATCGGACCCTCTAAAATTGAGTTTCAAATAAGAGTAACACACTAAAAGTATTTTTTTGAAGTAACACTAGGAATTTGAAAATATTCTTTTTCCAAAGATCCCAATCTTAAGATTTTTGTTTTTGTACAGGGTCAGCCAAAAAAATTGTCTTTGGAAGTCGCTAAATAAATTATAAATCGAATCGGATTATCTTGAACTCGATCTACTTATTTTTCTTTATACCTCATTTATGTACAGGGTGAGTCAAAACTACGCTCTATATAGATCTGAAAGCTGAAGTTACCACCTGTAGAGAAATTTACATTATTCAGGATTTTTAACCCTTATTTAGCAAAATATACAAATTAATATATGATAGTATTTTAATATCTTGAACGTTTGTATTTCTATTCCTCAATAATATAAAGAAAAATAAGTAAATCTTGGTCAAGAAAATTTACATAATAAATATTTGCAAATGGGGTTTATAATTTATTTAACGAATTCTAGGGTCTTTTTTTTTGGCACACTTTGTATGAAAATTAATAGATTGTTACCTTTAGAGAAAAAAATATATATTTTACAATGCCTAGTCTTATGTCAGAAAAAACCTTTATTGTGTTACTCCACTTTGAAATTCCATTTTAAAGGGTGCGATTAAGGGTATTTTCAAACGTTTTTTTTGGGAATATATACAAAGATAAGTGCCAAATAAAAATTATTGATAATGGCACCTGCAATCATATTTTGAAAGGGATTTTTTTATAAACCTTATAGTTTTCTCATAAACCAAGTTCTAAATCGTCCATTTTTGGAACTTTACCCTTCATTGCTGGCTCACCCCACGTATGTATTAAGAAATTACATTTAAAGTCGTTTTTCGGACACCCTGTATAATATTGAAAATTACGGTAATTTAAGTATAGTTTATCTTGGCCTAGCGAATAAAATCTCTAAAAATAAATAAAATCAGAAAAGCTGTCTTGAATCTGCGATATTTTTTGGAAAACGTACATAATTTGGTGTAATTATCCTGTTTATCTGGATTTTCATGGCAAACCTTATCATTAATATACATAAACATAATACATAAAACGCAAAAAAACATTATGTTTCTATTAGTGGTTTTTCTTATTTCGATTGGCTAAGTACTTTTTGATATTTAGCCTTTTTCCACAAGGGAAACACACAAAAAAATGCAAATTTTAAGCTTTTTAATACAAAAATACAGAGTGGTCACTAAAATAGTTTGCCCCGGTTGATGAATGTCTACCCAAGATAAATTACTTCTAAAATGATCCAAAAACATGAATCAAAAGTCAAAATCTCCGAACCTAGATTTTTTTGCGGGGGTACACGATGGGGCCTGGACTAATAATGCAACATATTTCGATCGGCTATATGAAAGAAACATATCCCAATATGAAACTATTGTTGGAAACTGTGCAATCTCACATAGCAATGAAAGAACATTTACGTGCATAGCATATGCGTTAAACCTTCTTTTGAGGATGTGTTTTTGAGCACATCTTTAGTATATGCTTGGTAAATACTATTTAATTATATGCTATTAAGGATATCCATAGCAAATTCTATAAGTGTACCATTTGGGCAGGTCCTTTTGAGTACATCTTTGAGTTTCTAAGTATTTGCTTGACATATGCTAAAGATATACCACTAAAGAAGGTTACTTTTAAAACTTCTTTAGCATATGCAAAGTATATATAATTTCTTGATATTTGGTCAATTTAGCGCACAAGCTATTCTGGTACCATAAAAGAACATCAAAATCTAGTATTTCCTTAGCATATACTAATGAAATGCCATTAAAAAAGGTTACTTTTAGGACATATTTAGCACATGCAAAGTATATACCAATTATGGTACAGTATTAAGTACATCTATGTGCATGAAACAATAAAATCATGAGCGTTTAATTCAGTGCACTCAGAAAACCATCCCAAATGAAGTGTCTACTTAGCTTCTTTTGTTAGTGGTAAATAAAGTTTCTATTAGCCCCAAATGATGAATTCAATAGCTGCAAGTAAAACGACGTACTTAGACCCGAGTTTGTTATCCCTTAGTGATTTATCTACTTACCAATATGCGACAAGTCACTTAACTTTCCCTTCACTTAGGGTTCCACCAAATGAGAAAATACTCTGACTAAGCTTTAACCCTGATTAACACTTTTCAGTCGAACAATAAGAATCCGCCAAAACGCTTATATTCCGCAATTTTAACCTACTTCTTTATAAGCGCATGGTATAGTGGATGAAGCTTTGGTCCATCAACCTCCCAACAGGCATTTGGACGTTATATTACGTTATTGTCACGTAGAGCAAGAAATAACTGATGTCGGCTCCGACGTCCATCAGTCTTCCTGAGGACTCGATTTAACACCTAAGTGGGGAATCAAAATTCGAGTCGTTTCGACGTCGGGTGCTGCACACTGTTTTGGTCAAATATTACATCAAATTACGTAAATCCACGACACAAAGTTTTACTGTGCACACTAAGTTTAAATTTATTAGGTAAAATTTTTCATAAAATACAAACAAATCCCAATAAAATATGGATGACAATAACTAATATATTGGTTAATTGTAGGTACCTGAAAAAAGTAATTTTTACACATTCTATGGATCCAAATCTTCCAACGAAGGTCAGTTTACTGATAAATATAATTAAAATAAACACTAAAAAAACAGAAACCCACAAAAATAATTTAAAAATATTAAAAAATAAATTTAAAAAAAATTAACCTAAAAATAAAATATTTATCAGGAAGCCTGCTTCTTATAGTAACACATTACTGGCATTTTAAAAATGCATTTTAGTTGCCAAGAAATAGTTTAAGTTATATATTAAGCTTTTAGCATGAGAAACTAAAATTTAGGGTTGTAATGGCGCATCGATGCAAAACGTTTAAAATGGCGTTTCGGACGCCGACCAAATTTGTAATCATTATTTACCTATTCGGACAAAAACACCTCCTGCGACGTTACCTTGTAGAACTACGCAACCTAGAATATTGTAGTATAATTTTTGTTTGGCAACGTCAATCTTAATACAATTCTGCTTTAAAACTCATACTAAATATAACGTCTCATTAACTAGACGTTATACTAGACGTCCAAAATACATCTTATTTTTGCTGACATCCGTTTTCACTTTGGCCCGACTTTTATTTTAAAAATTACGTCGCTGTAATTAACGTTAATTTACATCGCTGATAAGTAGCGTGTATCACCAACATTTGTCTACGTCAGTTGTTGGCGACGTCACATCTTAGTAAAAATACGTTGTTTTTTGGATAAACCAACTTCCGAAATAAATTTGTACTAAAACCGACGTCATCTGTTGTTACAGGCCACCTAGTGGCAATATGGAAAAATTTAAATGTTGTCATAGATTTTTTATTTAAACCTAGGGTTAAGACTATTCTTTGTGGCGACTTTAATTCTGATTCATTGTCAATGAGCAATAAATATAAACAGATATCTACTTCTTTATTGCAGTATGGGCTCAAAAGCACCGTCTTTTGTCCAACAAGAGTTGCTACTGATTCTATTTCTTGCATAGATCATGTTTAGTTGAATTTCACCTCAGATACAACATGTGTGTTTGATTTTTCATTTTCAGATCACAGAATGGTGCTTTCCGACATAAATTTTGGGAACATGCCAAACCAAAGGTTAAATTCAACATGTAAACGTTCATTTCATGATGAATCCGTAAAAGGGTTTTGTGGTGATCTTCTTTCTGAGGACTGGTCAGGTCTCTATACATGTGTTGATTTTGACTGCGCTTTTAATTATTTTTATGATAGATTTTTGTTTTATTTTGATATACGCTTTCCTTGCAGATAAAATACGTGCATAACAAACCAAAAAAGTGGGTTACCGAGGATGTAAATAGGTCGAGTAGTGAATTAAGATACTACCAGTCTTTATTGCCGCGGTACCCAGAACTTAATTTATAGGCAAAGGAAGAAAGCTCGTAAAAATCTTATAAAAAACAGAAGAAGGCGGTATCATCAAGAAAAAATTAATGGAAGCGACAATATTGTCAGAGAAAGTTGGAGAATGATTTCAGAATTAAATAATAGAAAAACAAATAATATGGAAAATATAGTTATTAACACAGAAATTGATGGAAAGATAGGCGATCCGCGGTTAATTTACAACATGTTTAATTCATTTTTTATTGAGAAACCTTTAAGAACTGTGGAAAAAATAAAAAAATGCACGAATTCTCAAGACATTGCTTTTCCATCCAATAATACAAATCAGTTTTATTTATATCCATTCAATGAAATTCAAAAAACAAAACAAAAAACTAAAAAACAAAAAATCGTCAGGTGCAGACGGTATACCTTCGTTTTTATTAAAAAAAGATTTATATTTAATAGTAAATCCTTTATGCTTTTTGGTGAACTTATCTTTTTGTCAGGGTCATTTTCCGAGCAGATTAAAATTGGGTAAAGTAATACCTATACATAAAAAGAGTGATAAACAAAATATCGAAAATTATAGGCCAGTCACGGTGCCATCAATTTTTTCTAAAATATTCAAAAATTGTTTCTTGGAAAGGCTATTGAGTTTTTTTGAAAAACATGAAATTATAACATCTACGCAACATGGTTTCTGCTCGGGTAAATCTACCAATACGGCAATGCATGCTTTTTATAACTATGTTGTCAATGGTCTAGACACGGGAGATCGTCCTGTCGGAATCTTTTGCGATTTAAGCAGGGCGTTCGACTGCGTAGACCACAACTTGTTACTTTCCATGTTAGAAAATGTGGGTGTTTTGAGCGCACCTCTTAATTGCACTAGATCCTTTTTGAGTGATCGTACCCAGTACGTGTATCTGATTAGTCTGGAGAGAGGAGATCTCAGACATGTTTGTTCAGAAGTTAGGGACGTTGTTATGGGTGTTTCACAGGGTTTTGTGTTGGGTCCTGTGTTTTTTATTCTTTACGTCAACAATGTGGACTCAGCAATATCCAATGCTTTTTTACCAAATCGGTTTCATGAGCATTCTTTGTATTTTAATATGGATAAAACAGTGTTAATTCAGTTTCATAATCGGCAAAAAAAGTTAGATACTTTAAATATTACACTAAACGATAGAAAGAGTCAACAAGTCAACCAGACAATATTTTTGGGAATATATATTGACAAAAACTTGAATTGGAAGTACCACTGTGAAATGTTAGTGTCAAGGTTACACTCCGTATGCTATAAGTTCAAAAATTTAAAACACACGTTAACAACGAACCAACTGATTATGGTATATTATGCTGAGATAGAGTCACGACTAAGATACGGCATTTGCTTTTGGGGTTGGTCGATCAACGTAGAAGATGTGTTTTTGGCTCAAAAAAGAGTGATACGAAGTATTGCCGGAATTAAAAATAGTGACTCCTGTTCACTATTTTTTCTGACTTTGTATAGTCTATATATTTTTGAAATTTGTGTTTATGTTCATAAACATTTGCATGTGTTTACACAAGTTGATGATTACCATCTAGTCAATACTAGACAAAAAAACAAGAATATGTTGCACTTTCCATTAGCAAAGCAAGGCATTGCTTACAAATGTGATAGCCGAGTCAAAGAGGATCAAACTATAAAAAAAAAATTGGACGCAAAGACAATCTTTTCTACCGGGAGGGAAAAATATTTCGAACAATCCTTTAGTTCCTTCAAATAACATTCTACTTCCACCGATACATATCAAACTTGGGTTATTTAAAAACTTCGTTAATGCTACGAATAGAGATCTTCATGGCTTCAATATGAAACAAAAACTTCTCCGAATGAGTGAAGCCAAGACTAAGACGTTTATGGGACCACAAATAAAAAAGCTTCTACCGATGGAAAGAAGGAGTTAGATCTCAAAGAAAGGCAAAAAGACGCCTGACAATTAACGCGTTCGTTTATTCGCTCGAAGAGCTGAGCGTGTGGAGCAAAGAACGGTGTTGTGTGGAGCTGCTTGAGCAGAGATCAACTTATCATCGAGCTTGAAACAAACGAGCTTTGGAGCTCGCGGAGCAAGTTAACCCTTAATTTTAATTTGTCAAATTGCACTTTCCATTATTTAAAACTTAATAATAAAAAGTTTAAAGGACAACGAAAATGAGTAGTTAGGATCTTTTTGTTGTGAACAAGCTTAGAGTGAAAAGATGAATAAATGAGTCCAATTAAGAGCGCAGGGTTTTTTAGATTTTGAATAAACAAACGAAATTATGTGATTTAGCGTGCACAGATTGCATGGACGAACACGGTAAATACACTTCATTCCAAATTCAAAAGGTCCAATTTTTTGGCATTAATATTAACAGTTTTATTTAGTTCCGCTATTAAAATGTCGACCGCCATATTGAAATTGGTCCGGAGTATTTTGAATGTTGCCATAGTCCTTTGTGTCCAGTATTACTACTCTTTCCTGTCAAATTTTATTTATTTATTAATGGGTTTTTTCTTATTTTTTCACATAAGACAATATTTTCATGACAAAATTACCTTTGGACTGGAAAAGGAAAGAAATTTAGCAAAATTCCTGGCACGTTTCATAGTCGTTACGTGATTTATAATGGAACCGTCGTATATATCTATCTATTCAGCCAAGGGGGTGCATATTTAAAAAGGGTGTCGTCCCGTCGTTCGTTATTCTATGACATTTGGGGTTTTCGTACTTTTACCGCCCTCTATAATGGGATTTCTTTAGTAAAATTGGCTTCTGTCGTAAATCATAGATATACGAGAGGGTAATAGATAACGCCTCCTACCTGTGCGAGTGTTCAAATCTGTCGAGCGACCATTTTTATGGTACCTACGTCACAATGGGCAACAGAACTTTACTTTTTAAAAAAATAAAGGAATTTGTTGTCTGTGAAAAATAAATAAAAAGAAAGGTTTGTGGCATTTTGGACACACATTTCGCTTTTCAATTCATTACGACCAGGCCTTCAAGATCTAATGGATAGTCCAGAAACCTACAGGCCTGTTTCATGCTTATTAGGAATCATCAAGGTAATATAGGACTGTACCTGGCGTATGAAGCATAACATAATCAACCACACCCAGCGAAACTAAACAACTTTCGTCATAAGACAACGCGGGCTGTTGATTGGCTATATGCAGTGCGCCGCCTGTCGGAATAAAGCGAAAAGCCAAACGTTAAAGGATGATTATTTTATTGTTTTACTCGCTCATGTCTACTTTGACCTTTTTTTTCCTTTAATTCTCCGTAAGCCACTATTTTTTTGGGAGTTTCGAGGGGTGGGGGGAATATTTTTTTCTTTTAATTTATTAGTTTCTATCCGCTTTAGCATAATTTTCAAGTGTTTACTTCACTTTTAAGCAAAACACAATTTTTGATATTTTTATTTTTTGGGGGGGGGGTTGGTCGGAATATTTTTTGTCTGTTTATTTATTAGTATTCATAAGAATTCATATAATTTTTTCCTCGTTTCTACGTACAACACTATTTTGACCAAAATAAGGACCTTCTATACCATACTGCGTCGTGCATAATTTGAATTTACGCACTCATTTTAAAAATAATTGTTACGAAGAACTTTAAATATTAGGCTTAGTACATTATAAAAAGAAAGTTGACGGACGTAAAAAAAATACTTAAATCATTTTTGAGAAGTGCGAGGAAAGGTCTGATATTATGTACTTTATACAAGCAATATCTTAAATCCTATTATGCTCCTAATGCATGTTTTTACTCATATGTTTTTTTATTTTTTCAATTCTATAAAAAAAATTCTCACGTATTTCAATAAACGCAGATCTGCGCTAAGACCCTATTTTGTATTTTCAGCGTCTGCCTATCGTTGTTTACCTTTTTCTAATAATATGTAGTATTTTTTATTTGGAAAACCTTTTCCAATATTTCTACATTTTTTATGATTTTATATACAGGGTGGGGACATAACTGGGAACAAATGCACTTGCGAAAAAATTATTAAACGTTTTGTAGTATTTTAGTATATACGGTTTGTGACTCATTCCCCTACTGTTACCCAAAGGGCAGTTATGGGGTGGTTCCCCTAGCTTAATGGTTAAGTTAGAGGGATCTCAGTTTTTTCGGTAACAGCTGCTGCTGCTAGAAATGTTATTCTTTGGTAACAAATTAGGGCATACGTATTTTTGTAGCCCTTTACTTTGGTCATCCATAAAACAAGAATTAGGGTCGTAAATAACTCTTTTGGAAATAAAAAAGGAATCTATGTTATTTTTTGCCATTATTATTTGTGAGTAGTGCAGGTTCTATCATTCGAGCTACAAATTATAGTAAATGACTCATTCTCCCACTGTTACCTTAATACTACGTCTCCGCGGATTACAAACTTTTTGTTTTAAATTCGAGAGGTGTGCATAATGCCTGTGTAGCTTCAACTGCCAGGTACAATCCTATGACTCCCTGATGATTCATAATAAGGATGAAGCACGTCTGTAGATATCTGGATTCTCCATTAGATATTGAAGGCCTCGTCGTAATGAAGTGAGAAACAAAAACGCTTTGTCCGATATGCCACGACTGTTACTTTAATTTATATTTGCGGACACGAGATTCACTTTGTTGTTTTTTACAAATTTTATTCTTTGGTAACAAATTAGTTAGAAATTATGGCATCGATATTTGTCTGACCCTCTACAATAGTTCCCCCCCCCCACAAATTAATGGACGTGGCACTCATGGTATTTGCTAAAATTTGGAAGTACGTGTCAAAAATCATTCTATTCCCCTCAGATTTCTTAGAGCTCGCTACATATGTACGTAATGGTGGATGTTGGCAAAATCATCACATACCATGGGTGCGTTCGCGTAGAAACCTCACTCACGCGCCCGGAAGCCCACTTTTCCGATCCAGTTGAAGTTCGTGGCACACTCTGTTGCATTCGAGATGATATCCGGTACGCTCTCGGTGCGCGTCCTATTTCACTTAAGTTTGGAGACGAAGACCAGCAGAACTAACCCTACTTTTTTGTTATTATTTTTTTCGAATTTCGATTGGATATTTTTTGCAACGAATATTTTGGTTATTCTTTCATCAGAAGAGACATACAGAGTGTTCTAAAAATCCGAGTTTACTCGAATTTCTTTTTTTTTCGGTTTTAAAGCGTCCTTCGACGTCTTCCGATTCCCAATCGCCATTCATCCCTATAATTCCATAGATCATTATCTAATCCCCTTTCTCTTATTTCCCTGCCTATGCCTTCTGTCCAACTTCTTTTCGGCCTTCCCCTTTTCCTTCTTCCAGCGGGTGTCCAGGTAAGAATTAGAGAGTCGCTGCTTCTGCATTCTCTGGACATGTCCGTACCATCTTAGTTATTTAGTTGTTATTTCGTCCGTTATTGTGTGTCCTACTTTCATTGTTGCACGGATTGTTTCATTTGGAATTCTTTCAAGTCCCTGCCGCTCTCCTCCAGAAATCCATCTCCGCTGCCTACAGCATCCTCATGGTCTTTTCTTTTAGCTGCCATACTTCGCAACTATACGTGACTATGCTTTTTATGATAGTATTATAAATTAAATGTTTATTTCGTCTTGTAATTTTTTGGTTCCACAGGATCCTGTTTAGCATTGCAATAGCCTTCCTGCCTTGGCTGTTTCTTTCCTTGATAGCATCGTCCAATGTTCCGCTGTCTGAGATTTTTACTCCCAAGTACTTGTAGGTTGAGCACGATTTGATAATCTTTCCGTCGTTCAAAAGAAGGTCTTAACGTGCTCCACCGACACATGTATTCTGTTTTTAAGATGTTCCAGTCCTCATTTCTTATACTCTTTGATCAGTTTTCGATTCATGTATTCTATGTCGTCGTAATCTTGTGCAAAGCTAAGGGATATAAGTTAGAGTTATTAAGGGGGGTTCCCATACTCTCGCATTTTTGTTTCCATACCTTTAATGCTTATTAGAGGTATATTTTAAACAAAGTGGGCGACATACAGCATCCTTGTTTGAGGCCCTTGCTTCGTGTGAATCCTTTGAAAAATTTGGTTCCGGCTTTGACTTTTATGTGTTGGTTTCTATAAATTTCTTTCACTGACTCTATTAGAGAGACGTTTATGTTTGTCCGTTTCAATGCGTCCCAAAGTTTTGCTCTCAATCGAAAGCTGACATTTTCTCGATAAGCTGAGTGACGCAGAAAAGGTGGTTAATAGTGGATCTTCCTGCACGAAATCCTGCCTACTCTTCTGGTTCTCTGTCGGTGCATTCGCACTCGAATATCTCCAGAACCAAAAGAGAACCAAAACTAAAATTTCACAAAATTAGATGGTTTACAAAAAACTTTCAATACTTTTTTTTAAATGAGATACCCTGTGTATTTTATAAAATTTGAATAGAGTTTCCGCTTCCAAATATACCTAATATGTTACCTTTTCCTCTAACGGTTCTTAAATAAAATGACAAAAACTTTTAAATAAGGGCAATGCTTTAGACAAAGAATCCCGAATATCTGCACAGAAAAAACGAAAATCTTCCCTGGAGAAAAGTACGTTTCTTGAAAATATTGCCTTGACCCAAAAGCGAAAGTCTTCGCCCAAAATAATTTTTTGCATGTAAGAAAACCGCTTGTTTTGTGGAAAAAAAAACAATTGTATTGAAAAATTGTTTTGATTTAGAACAAACTATCTTTAGAGAAGAAAAAGTGATTTCGATACAAGACAAAATTTCTTACTTATATCTTCTTAGCACAAAAAAAGCTTTACTTCCGTCAAGAACTATACTTTCTTAACTCAAAATAGTGGAACTTCTCGAAACAAAAATGACAATTTAATTTTAAAACAAGACAATTGCATCCATATTTTCTTAAATGGAAATTATTTATATATTTTTTTTCTCAAACGAGAAGACAAGTTCAGACCTTTCGGGATTTCAAATTTCGCCCTTTGTGCCTACGAATTTGAATCTTAAAAAAAAATCGTTTAGTTAAACACATAAACCGCACATCAAAAATTAACAAAATTTTGCACAGCGGGGGCTTCTGGTATAAAAAAAAATACATATTTCTTGTTTTTATTTAGTTTTTTAAAATAATCGATATGTGAAAAACTTAAAATTATGCAAAATCACGTGCAATGGTTCCGGGATAATGCTTTAAACTTCCACCCTACAAAATTTGATACAAATTTGATTAACAATTTTTTTAGATTAACTAATTGGAAGAAGCGCATTTTTTATTCAAATTCACCCTTAAGAGAGATAAAATTATTTAAAGCAAAACAAATTTTAATTCGATCATGAAAACTTATTTATATAAATTTTCTTCAGATGAACAAATATATTTCAAAACAAGAAAATGATGTTTTGGTGCGAAACAAAATTTAATTTAATCAGAAAAACGTATTTTTCTAATTTTCTTCAGATGAGAAAGACTATCTCAAAACAAGAAAAGAAGGTTTTTAGCGCAAGATTTTATCTCTAGCCTATTGTTTTAAACCGAGATATTTTTTAAAACTAATGTCTATGTATAACAAGAAGGATGCCGCTTTCATTTAAGACAAATGGATTTTCTTCGGGTAACGCAATCTTTAGTTTCAAGGAAAATGACTAGTTCAAAACAATTATTTTTTTGGTTAAGAAAATATTGTCTTCGTGCATAGAAAAGCACATTTTTTCTTGAATCAAAGCAATCTGCTTTGACTGAAAGAATTCTTTTTTTCGGTGTGTTTTCTTGTTTAACTCATTGGTCTTATGGAGATGATTTTCCCATTTTATTCAAAAACCGTTACAGAAAAAGTAACACATTAGGTGTTTTTCGAAACAGAAGGTAAAGCTCTAATGCCTTAATGACTTGTGCGATGATTAGTATCCAAAAATATACTTTTTTGTAAATCCTCTAATCATGTGAAATTTTACTTCTCTGCTACTTTTGGTTTTAGAGATATTAGGGTGAACTCATACTTTTGGGATGAATAGATTATGGCCCATTGTCATTTAGCAGTCGAAACGTTTTTCAAGACTCGGAGGAAGGAGAAAAATAACTTTTACTGGAGTAAAAAATGTCGAACTTTGTTGAAGTATAACCGTCCTCTGCACTAGCGAAAATTGGCGAAAAATAGAAAAGACATTTGGCAGAAAAATATCAACTGGCGAATGCGTTTCCGTTCGAGCAAAATGGCAAAAGCCGTGGCATTTAGGCCGTGACGTTACTACGCTTCCTTTGCTTGATCGAGTTTCTACGCGAACGCACCACATATGTCAATCGCTTTTTACTTTAAATTTAGGTTTTAAGCATTTTAAACCAACTTTTCTTGAATTTTGGCATTATAAGAAGAATTTTAAATAATTTCTTTAGTGAAAAATCATCTTAACACAATTTTTGTTAGACTTCAGAAGAAAGTTTTAATTTAGAAGAAATCTTTAAAGACAAATTTTAACCAATGCGGGGTCTAAATGATAAACACTCTGTAAAATAAATTAAATTTGGGGTCATATGTCACTCTAATCAAAACTTACCTTTTTTGATTGATTTTCTCGATTAATATTGGATGCTACACAACGATTTAAATGTGTAATAATAAAATTACTAAGTATTAGATTAACTTTGTAATAATTTAAAAGGTGTTTATATTTTTAAAGAGTATTAAAAAACTTAATGCAAGTTTTGTTCACATTTCTGTTACTGTCGAAATGTTACTTTCAAAATATAGGTGCATTCAGATCACAAACTTGTCAAAAACAGGGAGTTGGGATTTCTTACTACTGCTTGTACCTTGGCTTACGTAAGTAAAGTTTTATTAACACTCTTAGAATTCTTACAAAAGTTATTTAAAAAAAAAAAATATTATTAAATTAATAAATATTGAAGATAGGAAAAAATTATTTTATAACCATGTAACAGAAAATCAACCAGAGTACAGTAAACTCCTCTAAAAATATCTTTCTTTTACAAACTTAATACACAGAAGAAAAGAAAATCTTCCTTGGAGAAAAGTACTTTTCCTGAAAACATTGTCTTGACCCGAAAGCACCAGTCTCCTCCCAAAATGATTTTTTTCAGGTAAGAAAACCGTTTGTTTTGTGAAAAAAATATGTCTTGGAAAATTCTTTTGTTTAAATTAAACTGTCTTTAGAGAAGAAAAAGTGATTTTGAAACAAGATATAAAATTTCTTACTTATATATTCTTAGCACAAAGAAAAGCTTTACTTCCGTCAACAACTTTATTTTTTTAACTTAAAATAGCGGAATTTCTGGAAACAAATATGACAATTTAGTTTGAAAACAAGACAATTATTTTTTTTCCTCAGACGAGAAGACATTTTTCGGCATTTAAAATTTCGCCTTTGTGCGTGCGAGTGGTGTGTCGATGTCGCGAAAAAGGTTTTTAAGAGAGATAAAATTGTTTAAAACAAAACAAACTTTAATTCGATCAAAAAAATTTATTTATTTAAATTTCCTTCAGATGAAAAAATATATTTCAAAACAAGAAAATTATTTCTTTGGTGCGAACCAAAATTTAATTTAATTAAGAAAACGTATTTTTCTAACAAGAAAATAATGTTTTTTTTATACCTTCATCAAAAACAATATTTTAGTAACTGTCTGCAGATAACTAAAGCATGGCTTTTTTGGTTACCTATGCAAAAAAACTTTTTTTTTATCACGGGTGCAAAAAAAGATTTTTGTCCGTTTTTTACTCAAAATTAAAGAGAAATAACGGAATATAGTAATATTGAAAAAATCTAATTATTCTTGCCTAAAAATTAAGCCATTTCCTCCAGTTTTTACCAAGTATTTACGAAAAAATCATTAAAAAATTTCGTCAAAATATCAAACTTTCAAAAAATAAAATGTCGCAACAATGAATGTCACCGAGTAAAAAGACACATCGCTATGGAAACGATTGTTATTTCATTTACCAGCCGCCTTGATTTATAGTGTAAAGATGGTATGTTGCAAAAAGTGCTTTTCGTTCGAGATTTTTAATAGTAGTTTTAACAACCAGTGCCTAAAATAGTGCTTTTTTTACAAGCGTTGGTTTAAATAACGAGCGCAGCGAGGTATTTAAAAACGCGAGTAAAAAAAGCACAGTTTAGCCGCGAGTTTTTAATACTATTTTTTTAATACCTTTATCAAAAAATCCAAGAAACACAGTAGAGTACAGATTATAAACAAAGTCACTACCATGACCACAAAACGGTGCTTTTTAATGGCTATAAATTTGAAATGCCCCCCAGGACGTGGTTTAAAAAATCACCAATTTATAACAAGTACAGTTAATGAAGCTATTCCATGCCAAATTTTTGGCGTAATCACCATTTGCCATTTTAAAATCTGTGAATAAATATTAGCCTTAGGGCATTTTCTCCTAAAATATTATATATTTTGAGGACAAAAATAATTTCATCAAAAACATGATTTTAGTAACTTTCTGCAGATAACTAAAGCATGGCTTTTTTGGTTACCGATGCAAAAAAACTTTTTTTTGATCAAGGGTGCAAAAAAAGAATTCTGTCCGTTTTTTACCCAAAGTTAAAGAGAAATAGTGGAAAATATTAATATTGAAAAAATCTAATTATTCTTGCCTCAGAACTAAGCCATTTCCACCAGTTTTCATTAAGTATTTACGTCAAAATATCCAATTGTCAAAGATTAAAATATCGCAACAATGAACGTCACGAAAACGATTGTTATTTCATTTACCAGCCGCCTTGATTTATAATGGAAAGGTGGTGTCTTGCGAGAGATTTTTAAAAATATTTTTCTCTTTTTCTTGGATTTTTTGATTAAGGTATCAAAAAAAAAGTGTTAACAACTCGCGGCTAAACTTTTTTTTACTCGCGTTTTTAAATACCTCGCTGCGCTCAATATTTAAAACAACGCTTGTAAAAAAAGCACTATTTTAGCCACTAGTTGTTAAAACTACTATTTTAGTTGTTTTTTACAATGCAAAATAATCAATAACTTTGTGTCTTTTCTGTATGGGTCAGTGTTTTTTGAAAAGCGGTTTTAAAATCTAGACCCCCCACAGGTCTAAAAATTTAGACCTAGATTTAGAGGGGTACTGTTTTAGATCCGAAATTCCGCTGTAAAGTTCCTTATAATTGAATCGATTGCATTAAAATGACATAAAAGTGTCGAAATAGTTATTTTTAATCATAAATGTAAAACTTGTAGCTATCAAAAAACTTTACAAAACAAAAAAAAGAAGTCAGAGTAAGCCATAAGGGTAAAAGAGGAAAATCTTCTGCGCATGACCTAACAAGAATACTATTGTTGCCTGTTGTGAACCAGAAGAAACGTATTTTACTTTAAATGTTGGTGGGTACTTCTAGAGTCTAATTTCCAATTTTGCGTTTTAAAATATATATTGATGTAATCTAGAATTAAAATTTACCCGATTTAAAAAAGAAACCAGTAAAAAAATTTGAATATAAATTCCTCGCTCTAAAAAATTTCCGCACAACTTGACCGCGCCACAAAATTGACATTTTTGATGATCTGACGTGTGGTGCGTTCGTTTATCTGCTCAGAGAGCGGAGCGTGCAGGGCGTAGAGTTTGATCAATATACACTAGCAATTCTTATTTTTGTTTATGTTTATAACTAGTGATAAAATTAAATGCGAACAAAATAGTCGCCGTAATAAGATTTTAATGTCTGTGTTTAGGTCTTTTTAAAAGTTTTTAACTAAAACTGTACGTGTCCTTTTTTAAAATAAATGCCTTTTTACCAAAAGATGACGTTTACTAGTAATAAAATAGACATATGGAACGGCCATCTTGAATAGCCCTTAAGAAGCAAATAAATTTTGCGAAACATTGGCATTCCAAAAAAAGGATGTTTCATTAATAAGATCCTTCAACCCATAAACCTACACCTCCAAAAAAATCAAAAATAGGATCGTTAAACCATTCTACAAAAATAATAATAAGTTTTTCTGTGAAATATAGTGTAACTAATTATTATTTTAAAACTTGCAAATAGGCACCAAAAATGGGTAGCTGTAGTAGTAGTCGAACTCACTATCACCTAGTTATGCTTTAAGTAACTAAATTTTATATTTTAGATAACAATATTCCAGAAGGGAAACAACACAACTCCCCTAAAAATTTTAGCATCACCAGATATAAAAAATGCAAATGATAGTATGAAACAATTTAAGCAAGTCCTAGATGCAGATGCTAATAAAGTTTAAAAAAAAAACACTTAATCATATTACCGCGGAAAGCTCTAAACCCATATAAAAGACTCCTGAAAAATTTAAAGTAAAATCTTTTTCACCAAATAATATTTTGGATCGTGCAGGTAGTAGTGTTATTGACTCGGACTTCGAAGATTCAGATGACGACATTCGGGATCCTACATTTCTTAAAATGAAAATTTCAAATGACAATAGCAGTGATAGTATTAGCGACAGTGAAGAAGAAGTTAATTAGAAAGAAGGAAAAAAAAGAAAGAGCAATTCTAAAATTTGAAAAAAAAATATTAAAGAGCAAAAAAGACATGCTGGACTCGAATATACTACCAATAGTAATAGGGCTGTACGTGCAAAAAGAGTAAAAAGTCCTTGTACTGATAGTTTCCACCTTACCTGAAAAAAATACATTTCCGAGCAAAAACGTCTGAATATTAATAAACAGTTTTGGAATGCGCAAAATTCTTTTGAAGCAAGAAGACAATTTATTGCTTCACACGCTGAACAAGAAGAAATAAAAATAATCAGAGAACGAACTGTTATGAGATCAGGTCAGAGGCAGCATATGAACAAATATTTTTTTGAAGTTAATAATTTAAAGAGTCATGTGTAGAAGATTTTTTTTTTAAACACACCTTAGTGTGTTTCTTACCAAACCGTGGATACCGCAATTTTGAAAAAAAAAGGAAGGTGGAATTTTGACTACAGACAAAAGGGGGAGGCACACACTAGTAAATAAAATAAGTGAAGATATAAGAAATGGCATAAAACTTTTTATATTAAAATTTCCAGCACATGAGCAGCACACTCGAGAA
Organism: Oxystoma pomonae; assembly: GCA_963921995.1. Classification (NCBI taxonomy): domain Eukaryota; kingdom Metazoa; phylum Arthropoda; class Insecta; order Coleoptera; family Brentidae; genus Oxystoma; species Oxystoma pomonae. Next base: position 59,326,464 of record OY998167.1, read on the forward strand.
AAAAGTAAGAAAAAATATTTGGGCAATCATTTAAAAATTTCTCGCATGTATAAACTATATATATATAGAAGAGTGCAATTACACCCAAGGACAAGAGGTAAAGAGTGGTTGTATGCTGAAATATTTAACTTTGACTTTAATTATGCTTTTAAAAATCCTGAAGTTGACACTGATATTTGCGACAATTTTAACTTGCAGCTACAAGAAGCTTCGTCTACTGATTTAAGACATACAATACAAGAGCAATACGAGCTGCATTTAGAAGACTCAACTAATAGGTACAGGAAAAAAAAGAAGATAAGGAAAGATCAAGAGATAACAAAGCTACTGAAAAGGTTGCTATCGTACAGGAAAAAAAAGAAGATAAGGAAAGATCAAGAGATAACAAAGCTACTGAAAAGGTTGCTATGGTAGATCTGCAAAAATGTCTTGTTGTTGTTGTTGCTTCTTGTGGGTACAATCCAATGTTTCAAAAAATATCAAAATTTTGACTTTTTGGTCTGATAATTGCCCATCGCAGAATCGAAACTTACTTGCGGTCATGTGCTATTAAAACTAAAACCTAATATTACAGAAATTAACAATAAATTTCTGGCAAGAGGTCACACGCATTTAGAAGCTGATGGTGATCATGGTCTCATTGAAAGAGAAAGAAAAAAACTGATTCCGTTTAAAATAATAACACTTTGAAATTAGCAACAACTTATTCATCTGTGCGCATTAAATCAAAAATTTAATGTCATTGATATGACTGCAGAAGATTTTAAAAACTTCAAAGAAATTTTTGAAAATCCTACAGCCCCTTTTGTGTCAAATAAAAAAGCTGTGGATGGCTCAGAGTTTCTTATATCAAATGTAGTACACCTGCAGGTCAAAAGAGAAAATCCAGGAATTTTATTTTACAAAACAAATTTTAAAGAAGATTTCTCTCAAATTGACCTAAACAGAAAAAGTCGTCGGTCAGTTTGTTTCCCAGAAAAACTAGATCTAATCAGACAGGAACCCAAAGCTGTACCTACTAAAAAGTTCCAACATCTCCAAAAATTACTGCAGTGGGTTCCCCAGAGATTCCATGAATACTATAAAAATTTAAAACACACAAACTCTGAGGGTGATTAGTTTATTTATTTTTTAGATTAAAAAAAAATCCTTTTTTAGTTTCTCTTTTTTAAGTACAGTTTTTATTAGTTTTAATTTTTTTACTATTTCAAGTGCATTTAGACTTGGCATTAGGTTAAGTCCAAAAATTATTTTCTTTTTTGTATAAAAGTATGTCAAGTCCATTAACAAAAAAATTATTAAATCAAACACATTTTGACGCAAACTAGTTTATCCCTACCATTAAATTATAAAGCATACAGAAAGTTGTAAAAGATTATTTTAATTATTACTCTTTAATTATAAAAAAAAAACAATAAAAACAAACTTTAAACGCTTCTCCTGCAAAATTAGCTTTTATGACTTGACATAGTTTGGCTCTGGGGTACAGAATATGTTTTATCAGTTAAAAAACTGATGTTGAAAAAGTGTACCGCTCAGAAGATTGCCATCTTTAACTTTGTCGCTTTATAGCTGAGTAGCTATCATAGCTACAAGACTGAAAGTTATATGCTTAGTTGTGTTAGTAAAATATTAGTACAAGACCTTTTGAATTATTCAAACAAAACAGAAATGATAACCCCTTCAAGTGCCATTTCACGTAGCTCGAACTTAGTAGTTTTCGAATTTTCTCTTAAAAATATTATTCTTATTTTGACGATATCTCGGTAACCCGTTGGGTTACAGAAAAATGTAAAATACCAAAATACGTGTCTTGAGAAGCTCTATAATAGCATTAAAATCGGTTCGCTCATTTTTGAGTAATTAAACCAAAAATGCATAGTTTGTGAAAAGCACGATAAAATACCGACTAAGACTTATTAAATCATATAGAATCACATCTTGGAAAGCTGGATGATAGATACTGCAAAAAACTGGGATAAACCGGGAGATTCCGTGATAAAAGGGGATATAATTATAAGTAATTTATAGATATATGTATATATTAGCAGTAAGAAGTGCATAAAAGTGATAAACCGAGTGAAGCTAAGCAAAACTGAGTCAGCAACTGTTTAAAAAATCAGTGTTGATCGCGAAAAATCCAAAAAGACTGCGAATTTTCGAGAACGAAACGTGGTCGTGGTAAGCGTTTTCTAGAATCGACCAATCGGAACGCACCAGAAAGTTCGGCGGGGTTATAAATATGACATGCGTGTTTCGCAAAGAAATCAGTTAGTAGTTGAACGTTGACACAAAAAGAAGAAAGAAAAGTGAGAAAATTGAGACATGTTTTTCAAGTGTTTCAATGTTCCCGATCCTGCTGCTGATTCTGAGTGCCAGTGTTGAAGCGTCCAGCCTGCAACTAGTCTGCTGCCGTGCTAGCCTGCCACCAGCCTGCGTGCTAGTATGCTGCTAGTCTGCTGCCATGCTCCACGACCTAAGCGCACTTCATACAGAAGTGTTATTTTTTGGATTTTAATTTTTTCATTGCGATTATTAGTGTGGATGCTGACCAAATAATTTTCACCGTTTTTATATATGTTTTTATACGTATTTTAATTCCGCATATTTTTCATACTTGTGTTTAGTATCGTTTTATTTTTATTAAGTAAAGATTCGTAGCCACCCTGCCACCCAACCTATTTTTAAATTTATTGTTTTACTGCATTTGGCATGGGTGAAACACCAAACGGGTGGTAGGCGCGGGAACTCTTAGGCTGGTTGGCTACATTGTCTTTTAAAATTTGTATTTTTAAAAGTATTTATATAGTTGCATTAACTTGTCTCAATTCGATTCCTCTCTTGCGTTTTGATATGAAAACGAAGTTAGCGCTAATCATAGCTCAAATATCCAATCAAATTTAAATCAAACGATCAACCGAGAAGGAACAATAAGGCGACATGTCCACCAACGATAAAAGTAATTTTTAGCAAAAATATTAAACATAACCTCGGTCACTGTCAGATGCTTTCACTTACACAATCGACGCGCATGTCCACTGGACTTTCTGCCTCTGCTAAGGCTAACTGGTTTGGAGAGTTATTATTGGTACAGTTTTTTTATAAAATGCGGAAAAGTTTGGCGCCTTGGCTAAAACCGGAGCTACACGATGATATGCTTGACAGTTCATGGCATTGTGGGGCCGACGTTCGAACCTACGCGCTACAAATGTCAAGCGTCCAACGTTCGCGTTTGGTCATGTTCCGTCTACTGTTGGTATTCTTGTCCCGAATCAAAGGAATCGCTCCAACGTTCGAAGGAAAACATTCACTGATTTGATGCACGGCTACACGACTCGTTCAAACTAGTGGCGCTACACGAAACAGTGTAGTGTTTTATTTTTGTGGACAGTACAGAAACTTAATAGCTTAACGCAACTAAAAACTGCTGCTGCAATAGCAGTTAACATACACCAACGTTTGTACCACACTTTAAAATATATCTTTGCTTCAAGCGTTCATAACACCGTGTAGCAGATACACTTGCCAAACCAACTGTCGAACTTTTTGACTTCACATGTTCCGTCTAACGTTGGAATCAATGTTCGACGAGTCGTGTAGCGCCTGTTTAAGTAAAACAGTTGTATTCGTCCTGTGTTCTGTCCTGTTTAAACTGTCAGTTTTGCTAGCATGTTTGTAACCGCATTTGTTATCTTGGTTTGTCCGGATGTACGCGTTAGGTACCAGTTGGCTTTGTAGATCAGTTGTTTTTATTTTTTGAAACCTGATTTAAACGTCCCCGGGAACGTAGGTAAATCCACTTACAAAACTGTGTTTAAAGACGAAACTAGTATGAAATCAAAGGGTGAATTTCGTTAAACAAAATTGTTTCTGGACTTTTTTTACTAATTACACTAGTAAGTTTAAACCCTTAACCTAGATTAATCCTCTCTTAAACAACCAGGCCCAGCCTTTGTGTATTCATAAATTATTAGGCTATAAAAACAGACCAACCAAAATATATAAAATAAGGTGCGACTAAATGAATGCACAAATAAACCCCAAGTAAGCCTGACACCACCTTTGTTTTAATAGTGACGTGCCTTTGTTGCGTGATGTGGCATTTTAAATAGCAAGCCTTAACAACACTGACAGATTTGTTGGATTTAAACAGGTTACGGACAGAATACTGTTAATTCCCAATTCTTCGAACTAATTTCAATATGGCGGCTAAAGTTTTAACAAAGAAAATAAATGGAACTGTCATTGTCAAAAAATTGGTCCGACTGACTTTGAAATGAAGCTGTACTAAAGTATTCAAATGACAGATTCGTTATTGTTGTTTGGAGGTTAGGCAATATTGAATTTGAGAGTAAACCAGAATTACAACTTTTTTTAGTTTTTACTTGTGTGGATTGCTTATACTACCAAAAATCTGAGAATATATCTTGGACTATACCATTCTTATATACAAATATGTGTTCAGTGGACGATGAAGTTTATATTTATAATAATAATAATCTTTACTCAAATGTATATAAAAAATATATATACAATGAAATGGCAAGAGTGCATCTCAACCGGATGATTGAGCTTATCCAGAAAAATTAAACTAAAAATTCTAAAAATTGTTTTTTAAAATTAACAACAAAAAACAAGAATACCAATACTTAATGTAAATTAACAAAAAAAAACTTAAAAATAATACAAGAAAAAATATGTACAAATAAAAAAATTAAATAAAAAAAAATATTTTTAAAGAAAAATGTTTAATATAAACTGAGAATACTTAAATAAGAAAAATATTGCATTTGAAATTGCACACGCAAGATTAGTATTTTAGGTTTTTTTTTAGTTTTTGGGAAAATGAGGAGAATGAGCTTTTCAGAAGTGATTCGGGTAAACCAGTTAAGTTTTAGTCAGGTCATATATAAAATATCGCTCAAAAATGCCAGTTTTGTGACGTGGAATAGAAACTCTTTTAAAACGTAAGTTTAATGTGTTTACGTTAGTTCTAAATGTAATTTTTTTGTATAAGTATTGGGGGTATTTTTCTTTGATGACTTTATAATAAAAGCAACATTTGTGTATCTAAGTCGACCGATACATTTTTTTAATGCAGTTGGAAATATGTTTATCAAACCGAAGTTTATTGTCCATTATCAACCCCAAATTTTTTGCTTCAGTCTTAAAAAATTCTTAAAATTTTGAGGTATACAAGATAAAAAGATAGGGCTCTAAAATCGAACCTTGAGGTACACCATTCTGGACATTAAGGCACTCAGAAGCAACTTTGCTATAACCAACTCTTTGTTTTCTATCACCTTAGTAACACTGAATAAGTTCTACCTAAGCACGATTATTAATGTTTCATGATTTATGGTGTCAAATGCCTTGGAATAATCAAGCCAATACCGTATATTTTCCCTGATCAGTAGCTTTCAATATATCATCAGAAACATTTAGTAGTGCCGTTGCGCAACTGTGTCATTTCCTATAACCGGACTTAGTGAAGTCAAATAGATCATGTTTTTCAACATAGGCCACTATTTGATTTTAAAGCGCAGGCTCAATAACTTTGGATAAAATGGGCAAAATCGAAATTGGTCTTAAGCCAGGAAAAGTTTTGGGATTGTCAATTTTTAAGAGAGGAATAATATTATCAATCTTCCATTGAGAAGGAAAAGTGGATTTTTCAATGCAAAAATGTATGATAATGACAGATATATTTCTGATTCCTTTAGTTGATCCGCATTTGAAATCTGTTAACCCTGAAAAGTATGTGTTTATCATTTACTGACACTATTGAAAAAATACATTCTGGCTGGTCTGTATATCCTCTGCTTCTTTAAACTTTCCTTTGAATACGCTTTTCTCGTTGCCTTGCCGACGACCTTTGCCTCGTTTTATTTCATCTGGAGTCCCAGGAATGTTGTACTTTTTTTGATCCAGTTCAGTTTTGCGTCTGTGGTTTTTAAGGCGAACTTGCATTGGACCACTTTTTTTCCCCAATGTAGATATCCTCAAACTTGGTTTCGGAATCTAACAGTAAAGATATTTCAACAACAGAGACTTAATAAAAAACACTATTTTAGCCACTAGCTATAAAATGTATTATATCAGTTTCCATAAAAAAAACAATTTTATCAGCGTATAATTATAAGCTAATCAGTTTTACACAACAGATTTGTCATTGAGGGTGTTTGACTTCGACAAGAAACCTTTGCCACCGCACTAATTTCATGAAATGTTTTATTTTAAAGATAACCTTTAACGAATGACGAATTAATATGTATATGTATCTGTCAATCTCTATCTAATAAATGTAGTAGTAGTAGTAGTAGTAGTATTAGTAGTAGTAGTAGTAGTAGTAGTAGTAGTAGTAGTAGTAGTAGTAGTAGTAGTAGTAGTAGTAGTAGTAGTAGTAGTAGTAGTAGTAGTAGTAGTAGTAGTAGTAGTAGTAGTAGTAGTAGTAGTAGTAGTAGTAGTTTTTGTTTTTTGCGATGGGGAATCTTCTAAAGATGCCGGCCGTATGGTCCTTTCCGAACATGCACGATTCTAACCTCTCTAGAGGTCAGCCTACGTACTAAACCCCACCGCGTCTCTACTACTACGAGTCTCATCCTCCTGGAACTGCTATGGGCATTACTTCAGGAGGAGGAAGGAATAGATGTTTTAATCATTTCTTCTTTCTGACCGTCTGACGTCTTTCTCTTTTGTGTCCACAATCGTCTTTGCATATGTACTTACAGCCTTCCAGTTTTCTTTTCTCTCTAGCATTTTTATCACTAGATTTTCTGGGGTTGTTCTGCCGATCCTTGTTTCCAAAATATTTCTTAGTGTTTCCCATCCCCCACACTCAAAGAACGTGTGCTCCACAGTGTCTCTTTGCGTACAATACATGCACTGGTCATATCTTGTTAGCACGAATCTTTGTCTGTATGCCTGGAAGCATCCGTGTCCTGATAAGAGTTGCGTAAGGTGGTACGTCACTTCTCCATGCTTACGTTTAATCCATGGTTCTAACTGTGGTATGAGTCTTTGTGTCCAATGTCCTTTATTGTTGTCTTCCTGCCACTCTTGCTGCCATCTGCGCAGTGTCGCTGCCTTTGCCAATTCTTTTTCCACCCCGTCTTGTATTTCACACCTCTCTTCCACCAGCAGGTATATGGGAGGAGTTCCTGCAATAGTCAGTAGTGCCTTGGTCGACGTTAGTAGTAGTAGTAGTAGTAGTAGTAGTAGTAGTAGTAGTAGTAGTAGTAGTAGTAGTAGTAGTAGTAGTAGTAGTAGTAGTAGTAGTAAGTAGTAGGAGTAGTAGTAGTAGTAGTAGTAGTAGTAGTAGTAGTAGTAGTAGTAGTAGTAGTAGTAGTAGTAGTAGTAGTAGTAGTAGTAGTAGGAGTAGTAGTAGTAGTAGTAGTAGTAGTAGTAGTAGTAGTAGTAGTAGTAGTAGTAGTAGTAGTAGTAGTAGTAGAAGAAGATTCTATATAGTTTATATTATATTCTATATAGTTTACCGCACGCCGCAGGCAAAAGTTTTTGCAATTTATGATTTTTTAAAGATTTTTGTTAAAAAGTAAAGTCCAGGCTCTTGTATTTTATTCCCTATATATTTTATTTCTCTTGTTATTTGATTGTGCCAATTTTAACCAGGCTTTTCGGGGGGGGAGGTTAACCCCAACCCCCACCCCCCTCGGTACGCCACTTGCCTTTCTGTTCATTTTTATGAGCTTTTCTACTCTTTTTTTATTTGGTTATGAACCTTTTTGCCTGTCTTAGCCCTGGAGCGTGTCTCCAGTATTTTGACAATTGGTCCTTTTCCCAATTATTGAGTTCTTTTAGAACGTGGCTTTTTATGAGTCCACATTAGGGCTCTGGGTTATAGTATGACGTTTCAGCACCTTGTTTTGCGAAAATCTGCTTCCTCGTTGCCCGCTATGCCTCGGTGTCCGGGCACCCAAATCGGCTGTGGGTTGCCAGCGCTTTTAGGTTTTTTTGCATTCCCAGACTAGTTTGGACGCACATTTATATGTGCTTAGGGCTTTTAAGGCCGCTTGACGGTCTGAGAATACAAAGATGTGTTTTCTTTTGAGGCTCTGCTTGAGACACTCCTGTGCACACATGTTGATTGCAAGCAGTTCACCTTGGAATAAAGTAGGTTTTTTCCCACTGACTGGGATAGCTAGGGCCGGAGATGCCCAGCTTGTGGTAGTTTTTAATTTTTCCATGATTGGCGGTCGTTCATAACCACTTCGAATGGAATCTTTAAATCCAATCTAACACAACCGTCCTTTGGTCGGTTGATTTGCTGGCATTTTCCAGTTTCTTTAAAGTTAGTTCTTTTTAATTTTTAACAGTGAAAAATATGCGCATCGTAAATAAACCCACGAAATACAAAACAAATAAACAATAAAACTAACGTCGTCGCTTTGATTACCGGCGAATGATGTAGCCCGCGAAGCCGGCCGAAACTGACCGAAACCCGTCGGATCGATAAATTTTCGCGCATGTGCAAAAGGCCGGACCTAAGCCAATGTCTTTTGTTTTGGTTTTGCCATGGCTCGCTAGATTATAGATATTGCTTGTTTGGCCTGAGTAAGGTGTTAATATTTAAGCTAATAGGTATATGACGACACCATCTAAAAATCTGCTTTTGGCTATCGAGCCAACATACTTGTACTAGCATTTGTCTGATATTGACAGCTATTCATTCTGCGCAGTTTATCGATCAACATGTAAGCAATGTAAATATCAGTTTTTTCGGCATTTTTGAGTACTTCTGCCAGTTATTTTTCTATTCCACGTTTCCAAAAAGGTTTGTGCCACGATTGTCTCATCGCCGTCGCTTCGGTGTTGTACATTAGGTAAATACAGGGTATTTTACTATAAATATTACTCCCACTTTCCTCCATTATTATGCTTGTTACGGAAAAGTTTAAAATACAAATGTTTTAAAACTTTTTGCAATTTTTTAGGATATGTGAACCAAAGTTGTCAAATGTTATTGCAAATCTAAAATTTTTACATCAGGATTTCTATTTTAAAAATCCCTGTCTTTTATTACATTATTAAATTCCTTTTTTTTTAATTTCAAAAGTATACATAATTTCCATGCTATGATAAATATTTTTTGAGGTATGGCACATTAACATTTGACCGCTAAGGTGGCTATGATCCCATTTACCGTATATTTTTTCATTTATTGCATGCTACAAAAATGTTTTATATACAAAAGTTGTATCCAAGATGCCTATCACTGACAGGTGAGCCCTCATTTAACTAGCCGCCATATTGAAACGTCATTTGGGTACTAGAAACAGTTTTTGTTAGCAAAATGGTAGCGTTGTTTTAGTTTTTTTGATTTTTTTTTCGTTTTGCTTAAGATATATGTATACAAATTGCAAAAACTTATTAAGCTGTTTGAGCCGGAAAGAACCTAAAAGTGACTAGATTTTAATGTACATTCTAAAAAATTGACCATTGATTGTGTTGTGTTAATATAGGATAGATTTGTAGGCTCGGTATTATATTCCTGATAATAAAGAGCAAATTTAGGTAACTCTATAATGCATATTTTAATAGGTTCATATAAAAGTATCATTATGATAAAATTCAAATCGTTACCAACGTGACGTTATAACGCCATATTGAAAATGTGTGGCTTATCTGTCAGTATATAAGCGCCTTGAGTTGTATCGCTTTTTGTAACCTTAAGAAAAAAATGCTAAAAAACTGACCAGTGATTGTGTTGTGGTAATATAGGAATTTACAGATAGCTTTGTAGGCTACATATTATATTCCTGACAAGAAAGAGCGAATTTAGGCACCTCTATAATGCATACTTTAGTAGGTTCATATAAAAGTATCATATAATAAAATTCAAATTGATACCCACGTGACGTTACAACGCCATATTGAAAATGTGTGGCTTATCTGTCAGTATATAAGCGCCTCGAGTTGTATCGCTTTTTGTAATTTTAAGAAAAAAATTTAAAATGCAATCAAATACAGGGTGTTGTATTTAAAATACGAAGTTTTCTGTCAAAATTTGACATTTATAGTGACATTTGGCAAACGAAATATACGTATTCTAGAAGATCGCAAAATGGAGAAAAGGGGGGTTACATTTATAACAGAACACACCCTCTACTATTTTCTTGTTGCCCAAAGAAAACAACCAATATTTTTTTCATCCAGATTACGAATAAACAATTTTAAAAATTTTTACAAAGAACCCATTGCGTTTACGAAATGTATTGTCTTTTATACTTTTTAGGGACTAAAAAGGTACCTTTATAGGGTCTAAAGTGGCACTTTTAATCCCTAAGGGATTTAAAAAAAATCATCGCAAGTCAAGCCAAGCAGCCCTTGCTCTTGGCCAAGATTTCATTCTCAGCGCCCTTTTTTGTGGTCGACGAACCATTTGGCGTAGAAATAACGTGATTTTAACAATAATCTTTTCCTAAAGTGCACAAACTATTATATAAACCTCGGGACTAAAGAGTCTTTTAATCCCTTATCGAATTGTACAAACATTTCGCCGAGGGATTAAAAGTAGCACTTTAGTCCCTAGGTTTTCAATGTACTATTAGTCCCTTTTACCTTGATCTCCGTTCATTTCATGCATGATGACGTAATAAAGGTAAAATAATTGCGAGAATCGTAGTTCGCAATGGTCGTCACGCCCTCACCGAACACTGCGATCTCCCCGGGGTGCTTTTCTATATATAGCGCTGCTTTGTACACTTCTGGCACCCCTTTTAAACAATAGAAAGATGAGGTTTAAATGTTACCTTTACACCGATAATATTATGTAAATGCCATTGTTAATTTTCACGGGAACTTAAAGGAAAATTATTTTTGTTTTTGCTTGTACGCTAAAGATTTTAAACTGGCTCTGTTCATAAAATTAAGCTGTTCATACAACGATAATAGACATTTAAAATAAATATTTCAACGCATCGGTATCGGTATACGTAACGCGTTCGAAACAAAGCCCAAATACACTACATTTTTTACTTTTTTATGCGATGTTTCGAACGATGCCCGCTTTCTTGAAGATTGCGATGACAAAACTGCTGATTGAAATCGTTGCGTATGTTCGTGGGTCCGTAACGATACGTACATCCTTCCGTACGCAACGAGATTCTATCATCACACACGTCAAAGAAGCAGGTATCGTTCGAAACATGGCATGAGCAAGTCAAAAATGTAGTGTATTTTGACTTTGTTTCGAACGCGATACATATACCGATACCGATGCGTTGAAATATTTACTTTAAGTGTCTAATTACTTTAAGTGTCTATGTAGGTTATTCAGGCCATAGTTGCGATTGCGCAATATAGGGAAATATAGTTTTTAATACATTCCAGGGCCCCTATTCTTCAAATGATAGAAATTCTGTTCCCAGGGAGTCAAATTCTCTTAAACCGGTTTGTCTCACTTTTTTGCCCAATATTGATCGAAAGTAATTAGTCAAGAGCAATAGAATTACTTTCTATCAATATCGGGAAAACGTGAGAGAAACCGATTTAAGCCGAAGATTTGGACCAATGAGAAGCATAGTAGTGAGAGAATTTGACTCCTTGGGAGATGAATTTCTATCAGCTCAAGAATAAGGACACAGAGGGAGTCGTTTCGGCTCTTTTAGCCGCTCGGCATTGCTTCCCTTGCAGAAATTTTGTGGATGGCTCTCGCGTTAGTTCGTGTCCAGCAATCCAGTAAAAGTTTCTTTCAAAGGGAGATAATATTGTTTTAAGTTTCTAGCAAGTAAATTCTCCAATAATACAATCTGACCCCTAAATCATACTGATTAATAATATAAAAAAATTTCCACAAAGTATGGATGTAAAATGAACTTTTTCACACCAAAAAACCCTCGATCTAGTTAAAGCAAATGGAATAACTCAAGTATAATAAATTTTCTTTTATATCACCACAGAGAAGCAACATTTATCTCCTTTTTTTCATTCTTTTCTAAACAATTTATCTTAGCTTTATAAGATTTTTGCTCTGAAGGGTGCTTTTTTAACAGCTAGAAAGCTTTGGCTTTAAAAAAAGTCAGTTATGACCAAAAAGTTTTTATATAAATACGCAACAATATTTTTGTTGTCAAAAACTGTTGCCTGCTTGATGAATTTAAGTGAAAAATTGTATTACATATATCAATTCAGTAACAGTCGATAAAGACATCCTGCAATATTTTTATGTTAATAGTTATTTACATACCAAGGGAGGAAAATGCATTTTACTCTAGAGGCATATATTTAATTTTTTCTATTGCCATTTATAATAATTTAAATTAATTAAAAATATTTTTTTTTCTGTTGAAAAACATTAATTTGCCGAACTTTGGAAACAACCCCCGTATTTTATAACAATCCACTGACACTAGCCAAAATGGTTATCTGATGCTGTCTGAATCAAATATTATTTAAAAGTAATCTAATACAAGGAAACTCGGCCGCGGTAGAGAGAGGAAAAAAAATAATAAAAAATATCTATCCTTAAATATATTCAGATGCGGTACGGGGAGGAAAACGTTTCCTCCCCGTTAGAAGGGAGGAAAATTTTTTTCCTTCCTATCTCCGGCAAAGCGCCATTTTCTTCCCTATTTGTCGGGTCGAAAATGTAATTTTCGAAAGAGGTAGTAGAAAAAAACTTTTTTTGAAACTTTTGACTTTGAGAATTTATTGAATAACCTTATTTATCTTATTTATATAGTCTTGTGGTTGGGTCAAGTCACCACTCAATTACCTAGCCCCATCACTGAACGATGCCTATGTGTGAATGATTCAAAATTGGAAATCAAAGTGTCTGATGATGTTGAATATGTTTGGGGAAGGTGACCAGCTGAACCACTGATGAGCCCACGCTGGTTGCCCAGGGCGAAATATCGTTTAATTATTTTTCTTTTCGCTTTGGTCGTTTGAGTTTTCCTTGTTGGATAACTATCCAATTTTAAATTTTCGTTTTCCACCCAATATTTTTTGATATTTTCCCTTTAGATTTTTTTCGGTTGAAGTAACTGATTCGAAGGTTTTTTTTGATTTTTTCTCTTTTTTCTATATTGCTTTAATCGTCCTAGGAGCATGTGCCTATAAACACACCAGGACGAATCCTAACCATGTGACTTATAGTAAGTATGAGTGCAGAATGATGCCTATTTGTGAGTGATTCAAAGTTGGAAGTCAAATGAAGGTTCTGAATAACATCTATTTACCCTGATAAATTGAATACTAGAAAAGTCTCACCAGCTTATAAGTCTTGCTTTAGACACGACATAAAAAACTATCGTCCGTATGAACAATGTCTAAAATCTTTAAGATTTTTTATCGTTTGTTTAATGAACTTGTTTAATAAAATTGTTTAATGAAATCTTCAGCAAAATTATATCATGCCGGCATGAATTTTTTTCCTACTCTCACTAATCTGACTACTTTTTGTCAACAAATCACAAGTTGATATTAGACACTTAAAGTTAATTTTTGGGTTTATCAGCATTCGTATCCTTATCTCCATCGAGTAGACCTATCGAGCAAGTGTACTTTTAAACTAATAGCGAATGCGTGACAGCTCCATCTGATCAAATGCATCAAAACATCTTTCGTATGTAGAGACGGTCGTAACGTTACGACTCCTTTATCGTACTTAACGTGCATTCTACTCTGGGTTTCGGAATTTCATTTTCTATATTTTTCTATACTTCAGATGCAAACGTCTTCAGATGCAAACTACGAAGACGATCAGAGATTTTACTGATCGAAACGCGTCGGTCGTGTAAAATATAGACAATGGAAGTCCGAAACAGAGTTAATTTCAAAAGGTAGTTTGCACCTGAAGACGATCAGAGATTGTACTAATCGAAACGTCGTGTACAAATAAAATTAGACAATGGAACAATATAATAATTCTAGATTTTAGTAATAATATTAACTATTTCCTTTTTCAATGTAACTTTAGGAATTGTATCTGTAATTAGCATTAGTGCTGTTGATACTTCTGTAGAAAATACTTTTAAATATTTAAAAATGGGTACACCCTTAAGTAGTCATTGATTTCTACATTCACTCTATGCCCAAGTAATACTTTAAAGCATATTGGGAAGTTGGAATGTCCAGATAACCAATCAGATGTCAAAATATCCACCTTTTTCCTTCAGAAAATGATTTTGTAGTTTGAGGTTTGAAAACGTTTTTAATTGGAAAAAATAGCCTCACAAACCGTCGTTGTTTTGACTATTAAGGCAAAAAAAGTAAAAATGATGTTAAACTTATACTGACAATCTACTATGAGGTCCTCGCCTGTCTTGGACATTTTTGGGTCAACATCGCCTGTCCAAAGTTCTTACCAACCTATAGAAATCCTTAAAAATTAGGAACTTTTTTGGTTTAAATATTAACTCCAAGTTACTTATTTTGACCTACAAAAGTTCCAGAAAACTACGGGTTTTTTTAGTTTTTGTTTTAGGACAACCAATGGTTTATTTGACTATGACTTTATGGGAATTATTCTAATTTATTTATTTATATGGAAAATTTGGATTTGATTCGGTAAACACCTCAGTTTTGTTTTTCCTGATAGAAATAATATATATTTCTGGTAGCGAATAAGAAAACGCGTGACAAATTTTGCATTCTTTTTGAATTTATCCTCGTAACCGTCGTTGGTTCACTGGATTGATTAGGTGAGTTTGAGAAGTCTAAATCTGCGGTTAATCTCTCGCTCTCCCTGTGTAGGTGAGTCAGAAATAGATTACCACGTATAACGCGAGTTACCAATTCGATCATCATATGACCGCCTTTTTAGGTGGGAATCACTTGACCTGACTCAGTTATTTTGTTGGTTTTACATAAACGTCAAAATCGAGTTTTTAGATTAGCTCTAACTTCCAGTTTTTCATTTTGCGTGCTTTTGAACCTGAGCACTTGTCACTTTATCTTTCTTTATTGGATTGATTGGCTGGGTAAAAAAAAATCTAAATCCACGGTGTCTCTTTCTCTGTATAACCAAGCTAGAAAGAAAATTAAGAAATTAAAACACAATTATGGCTGAAACCATTTGGTTTATGATCACGGGAGTCCCCATTTACCACCACTATTCAACGTGCTATAAGCTGACAGACGCACAAAATACATTTTAAAAAAATGCGAGATTTTTCGTGTTTTTTCTTCATAAGCATTAAAACTAAAAAATAAAATAACAATCTGACTTATTGAGCAAACATCTAAAAATTTCGGTTGGAATGTCATATTTTTGTTTGTAATGTTATTTTGTACATCTGTGAGGTTAAACGGGCGATAAAAAGTTGTCGTAAACGCCACCTTACGCTGGTAATAATAACCGTTAGCGGAGAGCAGCTATTTTCGTCTTTCTCTAAGCAAATGTCATTAGACAGGGGAAATATTCACTCTTTGGGTGGGTTCGCTCTTGTTGACAACCAAACCATGGGCGAATGAGAGGTCTTTGGCAGTGCAGGGAAGAATTGGTAATGGAGGCGAAAAATGGACAAAGCGTTTTTTAAGTTCAAAATAATAAGGAATTTGTAAATTTAAAAAAAAATGAATTTGTTGCCCGTGAAAAATAAATAAAAAGAAAGGTTCGTGGCATATTTACACACATTTTGTTTTTTAATTCATTACGACCAAGCCTCCAAGATATAATGGATAGTCCAGAAACCGACAGGCATGTTTTATCCTTGTTAGGAATCATCAGGGTAACATAGGACTGTACCTGGCGTATGAAGCATAATATAAACAACCACATACAGCGAATTTAAACATCTTTCGTCGTCAAACAACGCGGTATATTGGATGGCTATATGCAGCGCGCCGCCTATCGGAATAAAGCGAAAAGCAAAGCGTTAAAGGATGCAAATATCAATAAGAATGAAATTTGCGAGCAGGACAAAAAAAGAATCCTGCGAGACGGTACCGGTTACTGAAAGAAGACCGTTCAAAATACAACGTTCGCACCAACTCCACCCCCAATTGGAGTTTATACTACGTCGCCTTATATTAAGGCTCAGCAACAATCACTCCGGAGGAGGCTTGTTGCGCAAAACAAACACAAATAAGATTTTTTTAAAAATGAATTTTTTGTCCGTGAAAAATAAATATGTTAAATAGTTGTAATATTTTTATTTAAAAAAAATCCATAAAATCTGGACTTTACTAATCATTTATGATTGCTTAAATGTTTTTTTTTATACCTTCATCAAAAACATGTTTTTTAGTAACTGTCTACAGATAACTGAAGCATGGCTTTTTTGGTTACCGATGCAAACAAACTTTTTTTTGATCACGGGTGCAAAAAAGATTTTTGTCCGTTTTTTATCCAAAATTAAAGAGAAATAGCGGAAAATAGTAATATAGAAAAAATCTAATTATTCTTGCCTAAAAATTAAGCCATTTCCGCCAGTTTTCACCAAGTATTTACGAAAAAATCATTTAAAAAAAATCGGCAAAATGTCAAACTGTCAAAGGTTAAAATGCCGCAACAATAAACGTCACCGAGTAAAAAGGCACATTACTATGGAAACCATATTCTTATTTCATTTACCAGCCGCCTTTATTTATAGTGTAAAGATGGTGTCTTGCGAGAAGTGCTCTTCGTTCCAGATTTTTAGAAGCATTTTCCTGTTTTTCTTGGATTTTTTGATAAAGGTATTAGAACAAATAGTGTTCACAACTCTCGGCTAAACTGTGCTTTTTTTACTGGCCTTTTTGAATACCTCGCTGCGCTCGTTATTTAAACCAACGCTTGTAAAAAAAGCATTATTTTAGCCACTAGTTGCGAAAACTACTATTTATACCCAAATATTAAATTATGATCATTAATTTGAAAAAATACTGTGTTTTTCCGAAACGTAATATTAGTGATATTTTTGTTAAAACTGCATGTTTTGAAGGGCGCGTGAATTTTATGCAAGTACAAGTTATCAATTCAATGAAAATATTTTCGGTGCACATTGATTTTCTTCCAATATAGTTTAAAGTAGAAGTTTTAACCCTGATGATTACAATAATAGGTGTGATGTTTGATTACCATTTTTTATTTTACAAGTTGTTGAAAACCACTAGAATGATTATTTTTTCTCTTTTTTTAAGAAATGTTTCCATTTCTCTCTATTTTGACAAGTAGGGTGCGCTTTGGTCACAGGCAAACAAAAGGCCACTGAGAGAGCATTTTGAATTAGTTTTGCACAAGAGGGCACAAATTAGGTTAAAAACTTATACAAACATGTACATGTTTACCTTAAGTTGGTGACAACTGTTACCTAATCTAATGATTTTTGTCCCCACTTTGGGAAAAAGGCATGAAATTTCTTTCTTTTTTAACCTCTCATTTTTATGTAGGGAAAAGTTCCTAGCTGAACTCAGGGTATTTTTACCAAAGTTTCAACAAAAATGTTACTTGGGTGTGTAGCAAAATATAGATCAGGAGTAAAACATAAAACATTCGTTACACTTAATTGAACTGGACTGTGTCTGAGACGAAAAAATTATTTTTTTTTATAAAAAAAAAACAATCTAACATCGTAACAATCAAAGCGTTTGATCTTTTTATGCAAAAAAATTGTCAATAGAAAGTAAAAATAATTAATTGATGTTGGACCTAGGTACACTTCATCTCAAATTCAATCGGACCAATTATTATTTAACAATGAGAGTTTCATTTTATTTAAATTTTTGCCACCATAATAAAATTGGTCCGGAAAATTTAAAATGAACAGTGTATATTTTTTATTTGAAAAATCTTTTGCAAAAAAATAAAACGTTAAGAGGATGGTTAACAGTAACTGCTACGTTGGGAACCCCAAACGTAATGTACCTCATGTTCACGTCGCCCAATTATTTTGTATAGACTCTAATGTTTATAATAATATAATCAAGATATGCGAAAAGTCAGAATATTATGGCTATTCAATAAATATTCTAAAAGCCCTATCTATGAATAATATATCCAGGGATCTGGCATCCTATTACCCGCAAACATCAAAGAGGTTGTCTAATAATATATGATAAATATCCTGCAAAATCAATCCCTACACACAAAGGAAGAAGGATAGCGGTGGTAAAATTAAGTTAAAAGTGATCCAATCCATCATTTATGTGATGTAAATAAGGCCACAAAAATCAATGCAATATTTAATTTTTACAAGGTAAATAAATCGAGAAATCATTTACGGGGTGTATCCAGACTATTCCGAAGTGTGGCCAGTCTTTTTTAGAGTGTATCCAGACTTTTCCAAGATGCATCCTGACTTTTTTTAGAGTTTATCCAGACTTTTCCAGAGTATATCCAGGCTTTTTTTAGAGTGTATCCAGACTTTTCTCGGGTATATACAGACTTCTACATAATATATCAAGATATTTCCAGGGTGTATCCAGGCTTATGCATGATATGATATCCAGACTTTTCCGGGGAATATTCAGACTTTTTTAGAGTGTATTCACAGTTTTCCAGGGTGTATCCAGGCTTTTTTAGTGGTGTTTCCAGACTTGTCCAGGGTGTATCCAGACTTTTCTTGGGTGTATCAAAACTTTTTCGGGGTGTGTCCAAACTTTTTTAAGGTGTTTCCAGACTTTTCTTGGGGGTATTCAAACTTTTTCGGGGCGTGTCCAGGCTTTTTCAGAGTGCATCCAGACGCTTCCAGGATATATCCAGGATTTTACAGAGTATATCCAGGCTTTTCCAGGGTGTATCCAGAATTTTGAATGATATATCAAAACTTTTCCAGGGGGTATCCAGGCTTTTTGGAGTATATCCAGACTCTTCCATGGTGTTGCAACGATTTCTTTTCCCCCTTAAAAAAAAATAAACGCACACCAGCAGCTTTTCGTCAGTTTAAGAGCATTGGGGAGGATAAGGAGAATTATTCATTGATAAAAATGTTTACCTACCGTTTAGTTCAACATACAGTGCGATCAAGCAAAAGGAGCGTAGTGGCGTCACGTCCTGAACGCCCCGGTTTTTGTGAATCTGCTCGAACGGAAAAGGCATTCGCCAGTTGTCATTTTTTTGTCAATTTTCTTTTCTATTTTCCGCCAGTTTCTCGCTGCAAAAAAGTGTCTACTTGCAAAGTGCAGAGGACGGTTATACTTCAACAAAGTTCTAAATTTTTTACTCCGTTATACGTAATTCGTCGCCTTCGTTCGAGTCTTGGAAAAACATTTCGACTGCGAAATGAGAATGGGCCATAATCTATTGATATCTAATTTCTGATGCAAGAATAACCAAAATAATTGTTGCATAAAATATCCAATCCAATTTGTTAACACAAAAGTAGGGATAGCTGTAAGATGCCCGCTCTTCTCCCTCTCCAAGCACGGGTGAAACAGGGCGCGCCCCGAAAGCGTACCGGGTGTTATCTCGAACGCAGCAGATCGTGCCCCGAACGTCAACTCGAACGTCAACTGGGGTTTCTAAACGAACGCATCCATAGATGTCTCTATCCAATGTCACGTAAGTTTTTGAGCGCCACCTTATTTTTATTGCACTTTGTTTTTTATTTTAATTAAGATAATTTAGAATCTTAATTAAGATGTGCTTATTGATGTTATCTTTATATAATCCATACTTTAAGTTTCCCTAATTTAGATTCACTTAATCTTGTTAAGATTTAATTTCATACCTATACATTTTATTATGCATTCTAAAATTGTAGATAGAGAGGTGGTGGCAGTAAAAAATTAATCATTTCATCCCATTTGAGGTATATATAGTTTTCATAAAGAAAGATAACAAAAAAATATTTTCGGACGTCTAGGTCGGGGCTTTTTCTACAGGGAGGCCCCAAAACTTGCAAAAAATAGTAGCTATATGAACAGTGCAATCTGTAATTTATATTAAAACAATCTACTTACCTCAACCTACCTAAACAAACGGTA
Source organism: Oxystoma pomonae (assembly GCA_963921995.1). Classification (NCBI taxonomy): domain Eukaryota; kingdom Metazoa; phylum Arthropoda; class Insecta; order Coleoptera; family Brentidae; genus Oxystoma; species Oxystoma pomonae. The sequence goes on from OY998167.1 coordinate 59,346,333, forward strand.
CCCGTCTATTTTTCCAAATATTTATGATACATCAAAAAATATATCATAGTGCTATTATCTTAAGGTCCTCACCAAGATAAAAAAAAAACATATGGCACGCCTCAAGGTGGGAGCTTTTTTACAGGGAGCTCCCAAAACTTCCAAAAAATAATAGCTCTATGAAGTCATTTGATCTCTTTTCTGAGAGATGAAATGACTTCATAGAGCTATAAGTTTTACGACCTCCCTGTAAAGAAAGCCCCACCCCCTAAAGGTGGACGAAATCATACACCTCAATTGCCTCCACCTCTCTATCTATTGGAACTTGCAAACTTGGGTTTAGCCAAAAAATATAGAACCCTATTTTAATTTTCTTTTTATAGTTTTATAACTTGAATAAATGATTGGGGAATTTTTTGTTTTGTTTCATAAACTTTTAATCCTTTTTAAAGAAGAGGAATTTTGGTTTTGTTATGCAAATAGAAAATAAATTTAAACTATGTGTTAACACCGCGGCATATCCAGGAAAAATCATGATTTTTCTTTATACTTGGGCGCAAATAATAATTGATAAAATTTTTCAGCAAAATACCTTTACATTAGACAAAATCTTTTGTATATGATATTTTGACCGCAATCAAAATAGTCGGAAACCAATTCAAACAAATAATTCATAAAAAAATAAACTTGAATTCTAAGTAGACACCTCACATTACCTTAGCGACATCATTAAACCCAAGAAGATTTCATCCCCTGATATTAGCCTAACCCTAAGGTGGCGAAAATTCGAGAAGCTAGCCTTCTCTTTGTCTCGAATACAGTAGCGGAGGCAGGCGTAGAGGACCCTATTAAAAAACATTTGTTTAGCCTCTAATATTTTATATTTTAGAACTTGCCTTTACTTTTTTTCTTTATAAGAGAGTTTGTTAATTTACTTATTTTATTGTGTTTTCCCAATTTTATTTGTGCTATTTTTTTTGGAATTGTATATTTTTAAGTTTTTAGAAATATAATGCATCTTAAGTGTTTTGTAAAAATTAGGGATATTTTGGAACGCTTAAAATTTTGACAACCTTGACAGCCGCTGTGGTAGTGTTTAACAACCACTACCACTGCCACCCATCGATTTTACCAGAGTTTTTGGAACACATTAAAAACTGTCACTTGTAAAAAGTAACAAAATTGACTTAATTTTACAAAATAAGTGTCTTATATGTTGGAACCTGATAATATTTTATTATTTTTAAAATTAACTACGCCAAAATTCTCTAAAACTAACCAGAAAAATAACCACAACCACAACTTAATGGATTCGTAGCTTACGGCAGTGGTAGTGGTTAATTACCACTACGGAATGACGTTTGGCTATTGCGCAGACGCAGTAATTATCAGAACCACTACGGACTGTTAAATAAGCATTCAAAAATATCCCTATTATTAACAAAATATTTTATTAAACAGTGTGAAAATTGAGGAATCCAGTCGACACGTTTTCCATAAACACGACAGAACGGCAAATAATTTTCCAGAAAATTGAGACTGATCGCAGATATATTGATCAGAACAAGTAGTAGGAAAGTTAGCAGGCAGAACCAGCCTTTAAAAGAAAAAAATCTGTAGAGACTAGCACTAACGAAACTTTACTGCTGCTGAAAATTCTCAACAAATACTAATGAAAAAGACGGCATAAATTTTGAAATTACTAAATTTTCCGGATCTTGGACGTGGTAGAAAAATTTCCCTTTTCACGGAAACGAAAAGTTTATCCAAAATATAAGTACCCGCAAATGTCCTTGTCACGTCCCTCAACGCTGAGCCCTCTTGCTTCCTGCAAGTATTCGACTAAACGATTATTGAAGGTCACAAAGCAGTGTTTCAATGAAAAATCAGTTGGAAATGTGTTTTTCCACTAACATCCAATTGAACAGGTCATTACTGCCTAACTTTACGCAATGTATGTAGATTTTACTGGGAGACGGGACCACCAAAGTAAGTGAGAATAAAAGTACAAAAAGAAGAAGGAGAAGAAGAAGAGTAATTTGCAATTACACCCAAATCACCCTTCAAACAATATGTTATTGGTATCTATGAATAGCCACCAAGTAGTTATAGTTAGGTAAAACTGTAACTATTACCTTTTACTTATTAATAAACACGCGTAATTTATTTACATATTAATTATTATTATTTTATTTGGAGAATTATTTTATTAAAATAAAATCATGTAATTTTTTTAATAAAGTTAACTAGGGAATTAACAAACGCTACAGTGTATCCAGAATTTTCCTAGGTGTATCCAAACTTTTTCGGGGTATATCCAAACTTTTCCAGGGCGTCTCCAGACTTTTCGAGGGTTTTTAAAGTGTATCCAGACTTTTCTTGAGTGTATCCAAACTTTTACGGGGTGTGTTCGAACTTTTTCGGTGTGTATCCAGACTTTTTCAGAGTGCATCCAGACTCATGCCAGAATGTATCCACAGTTTTCCTGGGTGTATCCAATTTTTTTCGGAGTGAGTATAGACTTTTCCAGGGTGTATTCTGGCTCTTTTAGAGTGTATCCAGACTTTTCCACGAGGTATACAAACTTTTCCTTAGGGTCCAGACTTCTTGCTAGTGTATCTGAACTTTTCAATTAAATTTTATATATTTGCTATACAGATTGTTTCAAATTCGATGCTCACCACAAGAATCTCCTAAAAGGTAGGAGATACGAAAAGGTTTAAATTAGGAGAAAGTTGCGCAATTTGATGCTTTATCCATAACCAAAAATAAAGTTTACAAAATCCGAGCAGTTCCGGAGATAGGCGAAAAAAACCGAAATTTTCAATTTTAGTTTTTATTTTCCGGCTTTATTATTAGAGTTATCAAAAAATGCTTAAAAGTTTCTACAGACACTTTTTCAAGATCTACCAGACAAGCTATTCATTTTTAAGATTTGACATTTCAGTTTGACAGGAGCGCTGTCAAGTTCATTTTTTCTTATGGACACATCCTTTTTTTTTCTTGTTGTTTTGTTTCGGACGCAAGGCAAATATCATTTTGAAATATTATTTTAACAGGGAGCTTGTTGTTTAGGGCTTAGTGACCATCCTCAGTGTAAAATAATCCCGTTATACAAGACAACTTAAAAAGCGCTTGTAGTGGTATCTACAAAATTATACTTATTTACAAAATTTTCGGATGTTATCTGTCTGTCTTTCTGTCTGTCTGTCTGTCTGGGACAGGATTACTCAAAAACCGCTAAACCGATTTTTATCAAATAGAAAAATTCTTCTTTTTTTGATAAAAAAAAAATGATAACTCACGACCCGTAGCAGCTAGCGACACATTTAGGTAGATAATTACATTTTAAACAAAAAAAAAAATAAAAAAATTTGAAAAAAAAAATGTAATTTATTTTAAATCTTTTTATACGAAGAATTTTTAAACGACATTTAAACCAAAAAAAAATCAAAAATATATTAAAAAAAATTTAAAAACTTTTGACATTTTTTAAAAGGTTTTATGGATGGCTATATGTGCCTGCTGGCGCCATTTCTGAAACTACTACAAGCGCTTTTTAAGTTGTCTTGTATAACGGGATTTTTTTTAACTGATATTGGTCATTAAACCCGAAACAACAAGCTCCCTGTTAAAATAATGTTTCTAAATGATATTTTGCTTGCTTCCGAAACAAAACGACCAGAAAAAAAAGGATGTGTCCATAAGAAAAAATGAACTTGACAGCGCTCCTGTCAAACTGAAATGTCAAATCTTAAAAACGAATATCTCGTCTGGTAGATCTTAAAAAGGTGCCTGTAGAAAGTTTTAAGCATTTTTTGACAACTCTAATAATAAAGGCGGAAAAAAATAAAAACTAAAATGGAAAATGTCGGTTTTTTTCGTCTATCTCTGGAACTACTCGGATTTGAAAACTTTATTTTTAGTTTTGCGTAAAGCATCAAATTGCGCAACTTTGCCCTAATTTAAATCTTTTCGTATCTACTACCGTTTAGGAGATCCCCATGGTGAGCTGTTACATTCCAAAAAAAAAACAAAATAGAAAAGATGACAACTTCCAAAATGCTGTACTGTGGGTCCTATCGAGCCTTGCATTCTTGCCAACTTGAGCAAGCAGACGGTTGGGGGCACTTAGCAATGAAACACCAGGTTATACAGTCTCAAAATATATTGTTGTAAAATAGTGTAAATCGCTTGTTGTAATCTTAAAGGTTAGTAAAGGCATGCAATATTTGTAAAACGATAAGTGTAAATTTTAACAAATAAAATAGTTTTTAAAACTAACATTTTAGGGGTCTTTCCTCCTGTTTTTATGATTAATTTCAATGATGGAAAGGTCTTTTATCAAAGATGAAAAAGTTGAAATGGTTCTCATATTAAAAAAATGAAGTTGGAGCTTGTTTTGATAAGTTTTTATAAAATTTTATGAGGTTTTTTATGACGGTTTTTAAAACGAAAAGGTTTGAACAGGGAAATATTCCTTATCTGTTTCCACATAGCTAGCCGATGACAGGGCTAAACATCACTGGAACAGGTACACAGGACCCATGACTGGACTAGGCATCTTAGGCCAGGGCAAAGCAGCGCTCAGGACGGGAAGTCAAAGGCATGGTGTTGAAAGTCTGCACTAGGACCACCCATGTCTGTGCACCGGAACAGGGAAAAAAGTAAGAAGTAAAACAGTAAGACAAAAAAACTACTGTTTACTTATTGTACGGGGCATACCTGAGGGGCACCACTCAAAGTACATATGCAAAAGAAGCATAAAAAAACATATAAGTCCACACTCTATTGTATAGTGGGTACCACGAACAATAAAACTAAAAATTACTTAAAACGACAAAAACAGTCTAATTTCTTACAAGGGTAAAAATAATCAAGGTACACACGTAGCAAATATTTACCTCAAATCAACCCACAGAATCAAAAATAGTCAAAATTGAAATAAACTGGAGTGCAAACGCTTAAAAAAAAATCGAAAATAATTACCATAGATCGGCTGATAAGCCACGGTCTAGCCGGCCATTGTCGTTCGCAAATTATACGAAAAGAAGGAGATCTTCAAAAATGGCCACCATCAAACGCCAAACACAGCCAACGGGCACTTCCACGAAGACTCTTCTTTTGATGGAACCTAGGCGGATTCCGTCTTCGACAATTTCAGTTTGCCAAGGTCGCCATCGGCGCGACTTTTTCCGGTATTCTTGGAAAAGAGAATTTCTACGTGGCACTCAAAACGATGCCGCAAAAGAAGTGTTTCCTTCCCTCCAGGAAATTTCAGACGACAAAACAGAAGCTTCCTGCGGGCAAACGATTGGTCAAAAACCTCAGAGGCGCGAAAACTACAGTCGAAAATCGCTTATCCTGATTACCATATTAGGTGATACTGCAGAAAACGCATTACAATTGGGCGATCTTTCTGATATGGGCAAGACAGACAAAGACAACGAAGCGGTGTTGTCAGATTTCCTTCTGTATCAGCGGGATAGGGAGAGATCACGTGACGAACAGAAGTTAACAACAAGGCATTGGTTGCAGTAGTGAGCAAGAAGTGGACTTTATCTTTTTGAGAAAAATTAAACAATAAGTGTAGACACCTGGTTTTCTCGAAAACGACTCAGCAGTAACGTGATGTGCGACTGCAAACCACAGTTATGTGACGTGAAGTTAGTCACTGTATACTCACAGGATTTTGCCTAAGACAATCTGGCAACGTCGTCCCAAACGTCACGGTCAGCTGGCGGTCGAATTTCATTTTAAAAAATCATAAAATGCCTAAAGAAAAACACGGATTTTCGCCAAGAAAAAGACCACTTTCCGGCCCTCAAAGCCTTCCTGAATAATCCAGGTGAGTCACAGTTTCCTTCCGTGTAGGTAACATACGGATCCTTGACAAATATCTATCTGCCCTTTACTGTTTGTTTACCTCTTTAGAACGACTATAAACCTCCTTTATTTCGAATTTCTTATACTTTTAGGCCAGTCTCGAGTCGTATGAGGACAGATGATTGCCTCGTTTGATAATGAATGAATAAACTGAATATCTATCGAAATTTAACCTGTTAAAGTCTGCACAGCCTATCGTAAAAACCACAGGAAATATGGAATCTAAAGACCAACAATGCACACAGAGACAGGCAAGACGGTCCACACTTGATATGGCTAGTCTGTAAGAGGTTGGGCATTGCCCTTTAAGGAAGTCACGCATACTTGAAACCAAAATAAAACCAACAGGTGAGTGTTTTGTCAACTGACGACAAATGTAGAGTAATTTTGTAATACCAATACCATATGATTGGTGACAACCTTGGTCCTGTTATTTTTAGGACTTATTGAAGCCCTCAAGCCTGACATGTGCAAATTGGGGACCGATCAGTAATAGAAATTGCCAACCACCGACACATTACTAGTGACAAGAATCTACCACTCAACAAATGAACCGACACTGGTTTCTAGTAAGTATAAGACCGCTAAGTCTCTCTTTGTTTGACACGGTCTATAAAACTAACCTTTATTATCTACTTTATTTTTGGGTGTTAAGTAGTTGACGAAAGGAGAATTTGATATAATCACTAAAAAAACAAAAGCTTACTAATCTAGTAAGTTGGCGGTTTAAACTATGCGCTAGAAAGACCGTTTTGGTGCTAAGTTATGTAAAATTATGTTATTTTTTTCTTGTTTCAGGTTACTGCAGAGCCAGAGCAACCTTTCTTGGACTGGTTAAATTATACAAGAAAAATACGAAATTTCATTGAACTGTAGTATATCATTAGTTAATATAAGAAAAAGGTGGATGTTCTAATGTTATTTTTGGAAAACACATGATTTGCTACTGTAATTAAATTTATTGGTTTATTAGAAAGGGTTCAATGGTATTTTATTTGAAATATTGAAGTTTGCTTTGTTTTAAAAAAAAAAAGGTAACCCGAGTAAAATGCCTCCACATAAAATAATCATAATTCTAGTATAATTCAACCTCAATCCAACAGTAAATATTGTTTTTCCAGCGCATTCGCCATGAACTAGTAGGATATAGAATAAACACTATGACATATAGTAAAGATTATTGACTTAAAGATTTTGCCAGGGTATTAGAAAGGTGTTTTAAAGAATTATTTTTTTCTAAGGGATATTTTTAGGGAAATATTGAACCGTTACAGAGCATCGCATTTGAAACATTCTGTATATATTGTCAAAAGTTTTAGCGATAGAACTAAGATTTTTTCCAATCAATCACGCAAAAACGGCTGTACTGATTAGGTTAAAATTTCAGCAAAATCTCAAAACGCGATTTTTAGATGATTACATTACTTCCCTTAGCGAGGAAAGTCAAAAGCAATTAGCTAAAAAACTGCCAGTTCTAAATAAGTTCTAGTACAGAATAGAGTCACATGACTCCAATTGAGTGCGTTAGTGCAACTATTGGCATGCGACTACCAAATATGTCTCTATTATGTACTAAAACCAATTTGGAACTGGTAGTCAGGTAGTTTTTTGGTCGAAACTATTTTTTTTTGGGTTTTTTTTCAAATATATGTTAAAACCCACTGCGTAAATTCCTAAATGAAAAAATTTGTTCGTTTGTCAGTGGTTTTTAAATAATATAAAAAATTTTCCTACACACACACAAATCCTAACTAGAATAAAGTACTTATCTGACGTTTCGGCAAAAACTCTACTGCCGTTTTCAAAGAAATTAGTGTTTTCAAAACTTTTTCGGTTATTTTTTTTTTAATTGATTTTGAAAATAAAATTTTAGAAGAATTAAATTTTAAACCGGTCATTTAGTTTCGCTATATAAATGATATTTTTAGTATTTGGCCACACGATTTAAATCAACTTAATGATTTTCTTAATTTTATAAACGGTAGAGAACCAACAATAAAATTTACTTTAGAAATAGAAAACGATAACAAAATTTCATTTTTAGACGTTTTAATAAACAAACAGAATACATTACAAACCTCAGTTTATAGAAAACCAACACATACAAATAGATACCTAAATTTTAACTCAAATCATTCCTCATCGGTTAAAAATGCAGTAATAAAGAGTCTATATGATAGAGCTAAAATAATTTGTTCGGACAACAATACATTTTTATAAGAAAACCAAACAATAAAAGAGGCCTTAATTAAAAATTCGTATCCAAATAACTTTATCGAAAATTGTTTAAGACAAATCGAATTTCCAAGACAGCGCGAACGTAGACAGAATAATGTACAACCAACAAATTTAATAATTCATTTTATACCAGGTATTTTGGAAAAAATTAAACGAATCGACAACAATTATAATATTAGAACAATTTTTAAAAAAATCAAATAATCTTAGATCAATTCTAAAAAAACAAAACCATTAAATGCCGAACAAATCGTTTATAAAATTCCTTATGACTATGATAAATTTTATATTGAAGAAACTTTAAGGCCTCTTGTAGTTAAAATAAATGACCATAAGGGATACCTGAGGAGGGGAGATTGGGAGAGATCTAAAATTCCAACATTCTTTTGAAAATGATTATAGAGTAATGTAGGGAGAAATAAGTATATTACAAAACGAACCAGAAAAAATTAAACGAAAAATCAAAAAAGCAGCTTGCATCTATCTATCATCTGCATATCTAGATAGCATATCAGTTGATATAAATACAGTTTGGCTTCCAATTTTAAAAGAAGATTTTCAAGAAGGTTTTTTTAAAAAAATTAAAAAATAGCATTGTTATTCTTTGGCTTTCTAATGTATTTTTTCTTAAATTCAGACAAAAAATAATCTTTACCCTTGATATTTTAAAACAAAAAACAAAATATTAAACTTTATTTTTGATTTAACTTTAAATTTTGTATTTTTAAAATGTAATCTAAAATCGAAAACACCCAAACAAATATAATTTTAATTTTAAATTTTATTAAACTTACTCAATACCTTGTTGGCTACTATCGACAGACCAAGCTGTCAAGTTAATATTTGAAATATAAATCAGTCAAAGTGAGTCAGTTCTATGACAACAGACAGATATTTATTAAAAAATAATGAAAAAAGTTTTGAAAAGAATTTCTTTGAAAACAGCAGAAGAGTTTCTGCGGAAACGTCAGATAAGCTGCACTTTATTCTAGTTAGGATTTGTATGTGTGTAGGCAAATTTTTTATATTATTTAAAAACCATTGACAAACGAACACATGTTTTTCTTGCAGTGGGTTTTAACATATCTTTGAAAACATTTCTTTAACGTAATGGCGAAAAACCCAAAAGAAGTACTTTCGGCATTATCAATCCGCCACAAGCATATAGATTTTATTTAGGTAGTTTCTTTATTTAAAATTTTTTTTTGAGTGTCACATGATATTTATTTTATGATCAAATTGAAAAAATCTATAATTGATATTAAAGGAATGTTTAAAACGTCAAAATGTAGCGCATACTTTAAAAAATGCACAAAAATCTAGATTTTCTTTTATTGAAGTCGACACCCATAAGTAGCACTACGTTTAATATAAAAATAAAAGTTTTATAATTTTATTGTTTTGAAATAGTAGCTTTCACAACTAGTGGCTAAAATAGTGCTTTTTTACAAGCTTTGATTTAATAAACGAGCGCAGTGAAAAAAAAGCACAGTTTAGCCGATAGTTGTTAACACTATTTTTTTTAATACCTTTATCAAAACATCCAAGAAAAACAGCAAAATACTTTTAAAAATCTGGAACGAAGAGCACTTCTCGCAACAAACCATCTTTACACTATAAATCAAGGCAACTGGTAAATAAAAACCAATGGTTTTCATAGCGATGTGAGTTTTTAACCGGTGACGTTCATTGTTGCGACATTTTAATCTTCGACAGTTTGATATTTTGACGATGTTTTTAAATGATTTTTTCGTAAATAATTGGCGAAAACTGGTGGAAATGGCTAAATTTTTAGGCAAGAACAAGTTGATTTTTTCAATATCACTATTTTCCGCTATTTCCGTTTAATTTTGGGTAAAAAACCGACAGAAACTTTTTTTTGCACCCGTGGTAAAAAAAAAAAAGTTTTTTGCATCGGTAATTAAAAAATCCAAGCTTTAGTTATCTGCCAACAATTACTAAAATCATGTTTTTGATCAAGATATACAACTCTCTATAACTCATTTTTTTTGTAATTTATCACGCAGTTCAACTAAACTATGTATTTCGACTTTCGTAATAAACCCTTTATCCATTATGTTATGTTTTTGTAGTTTTTTCGTGAAAGTGGTTAATAAAATAAAAACAGAATTTAAAAAAATCAGTTAGTTAGTTTGGAACTTCTGCTTTAGACCAAACATCTAAAAAATAGTTCGTCTTTTCACTTCCCGCGCAAAGAGAGTAGTAGTAGTATAGGGGCGGCCCGTGGGCCTGGAAATTAGGCCTCTTTATGGGCCGTTTCTGCCATACCCCATTTTTTACCTCTATGACCCTATTTCTGCTGCAACTCTCCGTCCGGGCCTCCCTGTCTTTACGAAATTCAGTATGTCGGCCATTTGAGCGAGTGCAGCTCTTCTTCCTCTATCGTGTGAAATCCCCACTTCAGCTGTCTTGATCTGGCATATGCATCACACTCTGCTATCAAATGCTGCACCGATTCCTCTTCGAGGCCGCAAGCGGGACACTTTCGCTAAGAGAAGTAATGTAATCATCTAAAAATCGCACTTCGAGACTCTTTCGTTTCAGAGATATTTGCATTTAAAAGCTGTTAATATTTTCTGAGAAGCACGCTTTACTATGTAATATCAGCATCAATTTTTGAAAACAAAACACGTGGACTTTCTTGGTAAATTATTTTATGCACTTTAGGGATTAAATAGGTACGTTTAATCTATCTTTTTAGGGTCTAAAGTAGCACTTTTAATCCAAAAGGGATTAAAAATAAATTTTATCCCTCAGTTTAGGGATTAGAAGTAAATCTAATCACAAAATTAATGCCTGGAAAATTATAATTAAATTTATCGCAAATCAAGCCAAACAGCACTTGCTCTTGGCCAAGATTTCATTCTTAGCACCCTTTCTTGTAGTCGACGAACCATTTGGCGTAGAAATAACATGATTTAAACAAAAATCTTTTCCTAAAGTGCATAAAATAGTATATAAAACTCGGGACTAAAGTGCTACTTTTAATCCCGTGGTGGTTTGTAGCCCCACTAAAATCTAAACAAAATAATCACGTAACTTTTCTTTGATTAATGATATCTCACCACTGCTGAAATCTTTCTAGGGAATTTTAAATCGCCCTTTATATATATATCTTTAATAATAAAAGACCGGTACTCAACACGATACACCATATACCAACAATAAACGCAAAGGTCAAACCACTTGATCTACAGTTATGAAACTTTAAGGACATCATGGATTTGTGACGTAGGCGCTCGCTAAGAAAGGATTTTTTAAAATTTTATACCCAAGAGCGTAAAAATAGGAGTTAAAATTGTAAAGAGGTTTTCTTTATCTCGGAAACGAAAAGTCTGGCGTAGAGGTCTGAAAATTAGTATGTAAGATTCTACTAATAAAATAAGTAAAGACATGTTTTGGCGTTTTTAGAAATTTCAACTGAGGAGATCTTCTTTATTTCAGAGGAAAAAAGTCAGAGGTTTAGAAATTGGTATTATAGACTCTACTAATAATATAGATCGACACGTGCTTCAGCGTTTTTCTACCAATCCCCTATTAATACAAGGGATTATCCTCCATATTGGATAAAAATTTTGATCTGCTAAAATACGAAGTGATTCAAAAGCCCCTAGAAAGACTTTAACTGTATTTAAATTTTGTTGGTCTAAACAAGATTTAGTAAAATATATTTTTGTAAACTTTGATAACTTCACAATGCTTGACAAAAACCCATAAACATGTCATTATTAGCACACGTAAACTTGCTTGGTAAATTATTTTAAAGGCGATTCCAAAAAACACCTAACTTTTCTTAGATTAACGATATCTAACCAATATTCTAATATTTCTAGGGAATTTTGAATCACCCTGTATGGGTTGTTCGGTGTCACACTAAAGGAAATAAAGCCCGAAATCAAAAAAAGTGTCTTTCTTTTAACTTTTGCAATTTTTATTACCCGTCCAAACCCCATATTAATTGAAAATATTGAACGACTAAAATATGGGTTGGGTGGTATCAAACTGAAGAAAATAATGCAAAAAATTTTTCAAAAATTTAATTTTGTATGCCATATAATTCAAGTAATTAAAAAACTTTATATAAATAAAAATATATAATAAATAAATCGAATAAAGACTTACTCCAAAACTTTCCCCAAAACCTGTTCAGGGTATATCCTTTTTCACTATGTATCCAGGTTTTTACAGAGTGTATCCAGAATTTTCCGGGGTGTATCCAGATTTGTTCAGTGTTTCAATCACGCAAAGACGGCTAAACCGATTTGGATGAAATTTGGTAAGTAAATAGTATGTAGACTACTTTTTATTGGCATTTCAAATTATATGACACACAAAATTGAATTTTTTAAAAGTATTTTACATTTTTTATGTGATATTTTAAGTACGTTGTCAAAAATTTTGCCGCCATTAAACAAAGATTTTAATAAGCTTTCCAGCAAGGTGTCACAAAGTAAGAAAAAACAATTTTTTTTAGGGATGAAGTTTTTTGGGGATAGTTTCAAAGAGTATGTGGTTATTGGCTAGGAGGCATTACCTTTTAACAACTTAACAGCCTTTAGTCCAACAATTTATTCATGTACAATATGCAAATTAACAAAAGTTGCAGGCACACACAAAGCGGATTTTTCCATATAAAAAATTGATTTAAATTTTTTATTTCGACATAAACTTTGAAACCCAACAAAAATAAAATTGGGACGGTTTTCCGTAATAGAATTTTATGTGTGTAGTTTTTATAACCTAAAAAGTCTCTACAGGGTGCGTATATTCAAGCCTGAGACAACCGGCAGCCGGAAGTTATCAGGTTCTACTTGGACTTTTTCTCACAAAATTATGTAATTTTGTGAGAAAAATTTAAAGAAAAACGCCGTATGGAACGGAGTAGGCCCTGTTAGCTGTCGGGTTATTCTTGAATCTAGAGAAAATTTGCTCCCAGGGAGTCGAATTCTCTCACTACTATGCATCTCATTGGTCCAAATCTTCGGTTAAAATCGGTTTCTTTTATTTTTGCCCGATATTGATGGAAAGTAATTCTCTTAGTCAAGACCAATAGAATTACTTTTCAGTCAATATCGGGAAAAAGTGAGAGAAGATTTGGGCCAATGAGATGCATAGTAGCGATTCAAGAATAACCCCCCTGGAAAGCACGCCAACACAATTTCATATCGTTTCTCGTGGAGGACGATAAGAGAACGGTGCCGTGTGATCCATATATTGATAGTGTATAGTATATACAATGAGCTTCAGGCTACTGCGAACATAGGGAGAATCAAGTCCAATTTACTCTCCGTGCCGTACGACCGAGGTTGATTCGAAGCACGCTGCAGTGTTATCTTTTGGAAATTTATTTTGTTTTATTTCTGCCTTGCTCGACAAACAGATTGATAAGTTCTTAAGTGAAATAATACATTTTTAAAACTAAAAATGGATGTCTACGACGTTGCCAAATAAATACAGATAGTCAAATGGTACTATCAAGGCAGACCATTGAAACTTATTCAAGAACTTTTTTTTGAATTTTGTAAATCGCCCAGAATCTAGTTATCAACGATTCATGGGTTTGTGCAGAATTTTGAAAAGTTTGGTTGTTTAGCGCCAAGAAACCATAAAAAACCCACTGTTTTATGGCCAGCTCGATCACCCGATCTTGCTCCTACACTGAAAGAAATTGGTTTATACAATTTTTGTACTGACCCTTGTTTAATAATGGTAATACAAAAAAACCTTGTCGGTATTAATTTTTTGTATTATTTCAAATAACATTCAGTATGGCTACAACATAATCTCATGCTCTGAAATGATTTGTATAATGGTAATATTTTTTTTTGTATTGGCACAGGTTATTTAAACAACGATAAAGTATAGTTAATAATGGTTATACAAGTGTTGCTTGGTTCATGAAGAAAAATAAATATATATTCATTAGACCAATGTTTTTGGCATAACTGTTATGCAACAATTTCATAGGTACTGGTTGTAAAGCGTTTTATCCGTATTAAAATCAATATTAAATTAATAAGAGCCTACCGATATGCAAAATACTCGGCCAATTCATGGGCACCGAAACTCACCTATTTTTGTTCGCGATAATATCCTCCCTATTTTCTTGCGCCCCGCCCTCGATTAATTTCAGCAAATTTTTTTCCAAAATTTTTTGGGCCCCCAAAAAAAATTGCCCCTCAAAAAAAAATTGACCCCTCATAAAAATTTGCTCCTACCAAAAAACCATTGACCCCCCATAAAAAAAATTGCTCTCCCCTCCCCTAAAAAAAATCAACTAACATTTCTAACTTATTCATCGACACCTTTGCCCCCCAAAAACAAATTGACTCCTCATAAACATTTGCCCCCTACAAAAAAAAATTGACCCCCCATTAAAAAAAAATTGATCCGTCCGTCCCCTGAAAAAAATCAACTAACATTTCTATGTTATTCATTTCAGATTAGATCTTTATTTTGACATCGACACCTCGCACGCCATTTTTTTGTGACCAAATATACCCATTTTTATATAAACACCCCCATTTTTTCCACCCAGGTTAATTTCAACCTTCTTAAAATGAGATAAATTACAATTTACATCTTGGCGAAAGCGCAGGGAGGATTTATTTCCTTTACCGCTAGGATTTATTTCCTTCAGCACCAGCAGCATTGTTATCATAAAGGTAAATTAAATATAGGTATATGACTATGTTGGAAATTTGGAACCTTTGGTTGCACTAAAATAAAATTATGATGAGGAAAAACGATTCATTTCCTTTAGTTTTGTTTTGAGGGGTTATTCCTCTGCCATAACTGATATAATTTTCAAAGGGCGCTACACTTTTGTGAGCAATAAATTTTATTCTATTGGGCTTTTATTTGGGCCAGTTTGGTTTTAAAAGTACATTTGTCGAATTATAATAGATACTCTGACATTTTGTGTGTCACCAATAAATACCTGTATTTAAGTAGCACCCAGTGTATATCGCGCGAACCCACATTGATTTTGAATTTGAAAAACGGTGCAATACCTACAACGGAAGAGCTGTTAAATAGCATTTTCCTCCTACTTTTAGAGCAAACGAAATAAATGGCAAGCTCACTGTAAGAGCACGGATCACCGCTAAAAGCTTTTTATATCGGAATTCTTTTTCTTTTACTTTATAAAGGAGAAGGAAACCCAAATCCGCCTGCGCCCTATTTTTTTTTAAGAGAAAAAAGGGTGCCAGGGGAGGTTGTATTGTGTTTTTTTATTGTTTTGGGTTGGGTTGGGCTGTGTTGGATTGGGTTGTTTTAGTGAAAAAAAAAACACAAAAAAATTGAAAAAAAAAACAACAAAAATGGAGAAAACCGTATACTGCATAATTACCCTTGTTTTTTTGCATGCAAGTTGTCTCTTGCCATCTCGCTTTAGTGGTACCATCTCGCTTTAGTGGTACCTACTAGTAAAGTGAGATGGAAATAATGCAATTCTCATTTTATTGCTTCATGTCAAAAGCCGGATTAAAAATAATGTCATAAAATTTTTAGGGTTTTTTTACTGTCCCAACCTAATGTCACAATTTGTGTTGTGAATGGGGAACAGAACAAATAACACAACACAAGAGGGAGAAGTAATCAAAACCCTAAAAATATTGTGACTATATTTTAGAAAGACCCCAAATTGCAGGCAATTGCAAGTCATATTGTATAGGTGTGTATAAATTATTATTAAAAAGTGCATTATAAAAAACGAAAATTACAATAAAGTACACTTTCATAACAGTATTATGTAAAAACAATAAATATGCAGAACCATACTATCACAAAATCAAACTAGATCAAAGCTGACTGACCCAATCGTTACAAGGGCATTTTTATTTAAATTATACTTAAAACTAATAAAAATAGTTTTAACATGGCGCAATCTGATCGAATCTATATATTTTAAGGTTATCCGCAATCATCCAGCCACAACCAAAATTGCTCTCAGATTTAACATGAAAAGTCCAACCTGAACAACATAACCTCAAACCCAAAGGATGCATTGCAGCAAAAAGGGGGCAAAGTCTCGACTTAAGATGTATTTTAGGGGCGGTCCACCTATTTCCATAACTGGTAACCTATCAGAGAACTGAAAATTATGGACACAGTATTTCCAGATGTAGTTAGTTGCAGCCGAGGTTGCAACTGAGGGAAACAAAAAGGAAGAAACCACCCAGTGCGCCCAATTGCTGACGCTTATTGGAGAAGAAGGTATGCTAATCTTTAATACTTTCGAGTTTTCACCCAAGCAAGTTGATAAAATTAAAATTTTAATAGAAAAATATGATCAACACTTCATTTCTAAAAGAAATTTTCATATAAACGTCATACATTTCTTAATTGCAAGCAGCAGGAGTTTCAAACAGACCAATATATCATAGAACTTAAAAATTTGTCCTAATTTCATTTAAATTATAAAACTAATAATATGTAGTTTTAGCATTAAATTTTTGTTTAGTATTTTTTTATTTTAAGGTATATGTATTGTTCTTTGTAGACATTTAATACTCTGTTTCTTACAGAAATATTATGTACCTGCTTTAAGAATAATGAATAGCTTATGTCTCTCTTCGCGCATCCCTGTCCATAGCGTATCGTACAATGAGATAAAAATGAAACACTGATTGTTTTGAATTTATGGTGAATGCACGACAGCACCATATGATTTTTTGATAAACGTAAAGTTACGTGTGCAGTTGCAATCCCCAACATGTTCGTATGTCTGTATGTCAAACAATCATGGTGCTGTCATGCATCTGCTATAAATAAAAAACAATTAATGTCTTTTTATCTCATTATACAATACATTAGAGTCACTGTCTCTTCATCGAAAGCACATTCATCGAAAACATTTTTATCAAAAACTTTTTCATTGAATGACATTTTCATCGAATAACATTTTCATCAAAAAAATTATTATTGAATGACATTTTTATCGAAATCACTTATCAAATGACATTTTCATCCAAATCACTTTTATCAACTGACACTTTCATCGAAAACTTTTATCCAATGACATTGGTTGGTAGGTTTGGTTGGTTGGTTTGGTTGGTTGGTTTCGTTGGTTGGTTTGATTGGTTGGTTTGGTTGGTTGGTTGGTTTGGTTGGTTGATTGGTTTGGTTGGAAGGTTTGGTTGATTGTTTTGATTGGTTGTTTTTTAAACCAACTTATCAAATCAACTAACTACCCACCAAACCAACCAATCAAACCAAACAACCAAACCTACCGTCATTCGATAAAAGTGTTTTCGATGAAAATGTAGTTCGATAAAAATGATTTTGATGAAAATGTCATTCGATAAAAGTGATTTCGATGAAAATGTCATTCAATAATAAAATGTTTTCGATGAAAATTTTTTCGACTGAAATTTTTTCGATGAGTGTGTTTTCGATGAACGGACAGTGACCCGATACATTACAGATAGGGATAAGCGGGGAGATAGGTAGTATTCACTTATTTTTCCAATTATTCACTTCTAAGCCTTTTTAAAAATATTTATCTTTATATTTATAATATAATAATTAGATAATAAATTGTTTCAAAAAATGTGCCATTAAAATGCCATGTGGAATTTGGCAAATTTGTTGTTAAATCGGGTAAGATAAATTCTTGAATAAACTTTGTTTCTAATGTTCTGTTGTTTTTTTAGAATTAGTATATAGTAAATTAGTATTATTTATTATTAGAAATTAGGAAATCCCTTATAGTTTTTCTATTTAAATTTGTTCCAAGTGTTCCGATTTTTAGTGAGAACGTTTACTTACTTAGGTAAATAGTACTTTCTCTTGTTCATAATAGTAAAATTTCTTTGGTTAAATAAACTTTATTTTAGAGTAATTAATTGTTTATTTCAAATCCTTCACTTTTTTTTACTGCACTTTTAGGCTAAGCTACATAGGAAAAATAGAGGAAAAAATTAGAACCCCAATTCTTTTTTTATTAACAAGCTTAGGAAGGTCCACCGCATTTAACATACTAAAGGTCTTCATTCCTACCCCCTCGGGAACTGTGATTTCTAATCTCCAAAAACTCCAAAAAAGCGTTTTTCTTGAATAACTCCTAAACGGTGACAGACTGTCAAAAGTGTCAAATGGGAAATATGTTTCCAATTTAATTTTCTGTCAATAAATACATAATGATAGTGTAGCTTGAACCACCTCTTCTACCAGAAAAATAAAAAAAAAACAAGCAAAAATGCTGCCAATTTGAACAATTTCTTGCTTATTACTTTTTAGCATTTTCTTCAAGATTTCTCAACCTACAAGGACCAAACGTGATAGGATTAATCTAAGAACAATGAACTAAATTATATCAGAAAATTAAATTTTTCCAGTAGCGTAGTTCGATTTTCTTAACTACAAAATTTCAAAATGTGCGAAAACTCTTTGATACGCCACTGTTACTGACATATTCAGAAAAAGGCTCCGCTTTTCACTGGATCTTATATTAGATAAAATACATTTCCAACGACACCTTCCGCTTGTATTTGCTGCTATTACTAGTAAAATAAGAATTTTTTAAAGTCATAGTTGGTATTGGATTTAATCAATTTACTAAAAAAAATATAAACAATTATGATTTTACAAAATTCTTATTTTATTACAAGAAGCAGAAAATAAATACAAGCGGAAGGTGTCGTTACAAAAGCGATTTTATCTGTTATATATGATCCACTGAGAAGCGGGACCTTTTTTGGTTTTTAGTCTGTGTTTTGTATACTTCACTAACAGTGGCGTATCATGCAAAGAGTTTTGGTACATTTTTAAATTTTCTATCGGATTACGCCACTAGAAAAATTTAATTTTCTGATATAATTTAGGTTATTGCTCTTATATCAACCCTGCCAGATTTGGTACTTGTAGGTTAAAAAATCTTGATGAAAATTCCAAAATGGAATGTGCAAAAAATTGTTCAAATTGGCATCATTTTTGCTTGGGTTTTTTCAATTTTTCTGGTAGAATGAGCGGCTTAAGCTACACTATCACTGTTTACTTATTAATAGATAATTAAATTTGCAATATTTTTCCAATTTATCACTTTTAACAATCGGTCACCCTTTAGGAGTTATCGAAGAAAAACGCTTTTTTGGAGGTTAGAAATGCCATTTCCCGAGGAGGTAGGAATGGGGACTTCTAGTATGTTAAACGGTAGACGGTTCCTAAGCTTGTTAATGAAAAAAATTTTGTGTGCTAATTTTTTCCTCTATTCAGAAAATTTATATCTAAATTTCCTATCATATTTTAGGGATCTAAGGTGAACAACACTTCAAATGGTATATAAAGGTAATTCTAAGGTAACGGTTGTTACACTGGAACTATGGTTTTATAACTTTGAATGCCAGCTACTCACGGGTTAAAAATGTTGTCCACGAAGTAGTAACTAATAATGAAAGGAAATTTCTTTAGTTAAACATGTGTAAACTTAAACTTATAAATAACATTTCGCATACACTGTAAAATAGTGTAACGGTCGTTACATCCTGTATGTCGTAGAATTACCCATATATATGATTTTTTGTACTTTTCTGGTTTTATGAAAATGTTTATCAAAAAGCATCTAATACTCAAATACATCATTTGTAGTTGATTTCTTTAAATTTAATTTTTTCCTTAAAGATTTTATTCATTTCCCGAATTTTATTTTAGTTTATTGTATTTTAGTTCTGTGGTCTAAAATGTTTTAAAAAAAATTAAAAGAAAATTTCGTTTTCTCCGCTACTAGCCCAACCATCAGTCTGGTTTTTTACTACGACAAATCCGTTATCATTCGACATGGTTACCGGCGTAGATGGCAAAAAACAAATTATAAAATTTTTATAATTTTTATTTACACTAATTTTATTTATCAAATTTTTATATATTTTTGTATAATATTTTTTAGTTCCCGAAATAAAAAGTATTATTTTAGACCCTGAAATAAGGGACTAAAATACATTTTTAGTCCCTGAAGTTCAAAAACTAATTTTGTATACCACGTATACAAATTTTTAGATATATGGTATACAAATTTTATATATCAAAGCCTTTTGTGAATCTCATACGTAAGTCCTTTTATATTCCCTATATATAGTTCTTTATATACCGGTTACACAAATTTTATATACCGATTATACAAACTATATTATTCCATCAAATATTTTGTATGGTGGTTATACAAATGATTATGTAGTACCTAAGTTACGCCCAAACCAGATGGTTTGACCTTATACAAAATTTGTATACCTGTTACATAATGGAATATCTTGTTTCAAAAATTAAGTTTGTATACCCACAAAAAACAGATTAGTTGTCACCAATAGTATGCAGTTGTTGCAGTTTTTGTATTGGTGGCATATAAAATTTATATCATGGTTAATTTTTGTTCTCTTAGTGTAATGACTTCAATCTGTGGACTTATATCAAACATAAAGTTTACGGGCATGAAAGGGCTAATAATTTGGAAGAACTTTGGATTAAAATTGAAGAAACTTTTTAAACTATCACCCCTAACATGCTTGGAAATGTTAGAAGGGGTTTTTATAATAGGCTCGGATATTGTCTAGCCGAGCAAGGAGGACTTTTCGAACATTGCTCTAAATTTTTTTCGCTGCTTTTATTTTGTTTCTTCTTATTATTTTCATTGTAACACGTTGTTAGTGATAAATCTAAGCAGTTGAAAATAAAACGCTCTAATTTATCAGTGAGAAAAAAACAAGAAAATTACGTTATAAAAATTTGCGTATTTATTGACCAAATTCCGGTTTCATTGACTACACTCCACATAGCACCGTGGTTAGAGGCGTACTAAATACAAGCGGCGAACAGCGATCGCAAGCCTGAGTATTGGTTGCTCCACTGATAGGTATGCGGTGTCCCTGCATGTACGTACACTGGCAAATTGGACTTCTTCCGGCCTATGTTCGCAGTAGCATGAAGCGGTCTGTATAGTGGAACACGTTAAAAATCCCTAGCCCCGACAAAGGGGTTTAGGTCTAAATCCTTCTACAAAAAAGGAAACTGCATTCTTAGGGGGTCCTCATCCGACCAGTCTGGCAAGCGGCTAGGGGGGAACGAGCCCCAATAGATCTCTTAGGTCGCAGTGGAGGGAGCTGTAAATTGCACAACTCATAGCAAACCTAACGTAAGCCTGAGACACATAGGGTGTCCTCATAAAAAGAGTGCCCTTGAATGAGATATAGGTCAAATAAAACTGAGTTCAACCCCTAATTGTACTTTTTGAATAAGGACTTTTTCCAAAAAACCGTAATTATTACAATTTCAACTGAAGCACTTTTTGAAATTTTGCACAGTTTTATAATAAAAAAAAACTTTTCCAGCGGTTTTTAATAAAATTTTAATATGTTATTTAATTACTATTTATAAAATTGGTTAATATGCACAAATACATCATTTTTGTTCAGGATAGAGCTTTTGATATATACAGGGAGAGCTAAAAATCGTGATTAAAATTTAAAAACCGATATTTTAAAAAACGTATTTTAACGTTCCTGGTTGTTGGATTTTAATAATTTTTTGGATATGCTAATAAGAAAGTAAAGATTTACATTTCAGCAAGTAACGTCATATGTTGATTTTTAATTTAGATTAACTTTCATTGATATTGATTTTTTGTCCTGTGTAAAGTAAAGTAATATATTACGTACTGGCATAAGCAGCCATACATGTATGGATGTGCACGGCAATTTTTTGTAAAAACTTAAAATTACGACGCAAAATGTGCTTCTTCAATTATAGAAAGTGCCCTTTCTGGCATTTTGTCAAAATTTTTTGATCAAATCAATGCTAAAAAAATTAAACTCTACATAAAAGTTCTTAGTTATATCGAACATAATAAAATTGTATAGA
The DNA here is from genome assembly GCA_963921995.1 of Oxystoma pomonae. Lineage (NCBI taxonomy): Eukaryota > Metazoa > Arthropoda > Insecta > Coleoptera > Brentidae > Oxystoma > Oxystoma pomonae. Next base: position 59,368,308 of record OY998167.1, read on the forward strand.
TATGTATAAAAACATCAAATTTACATTGAAACAACAATACAACAATACAGGCAACAATATTGATGATGTTTCTATAATAATAATTTCAAATTGTGTATATATAATACTAAACACTTAACATAAATCAACACAATTGGAACACATTACTATTAAAAATATTTGGCTTTAAAATTGCTATCTAAAAACTCTCCTACTAAATCTTTTTTGAAACACCCTAGAGGGTAACTGCTTTACCTCTTCTGGTAGTTTATTAAAAAGTTGAGCAGATGCATACGTCGCACGTTGTTCATATTTTATGGTATGCATCATTGTTATATATTTACTACCAGATCGAGTTGAGTATTTGTAAAAATTTTAGCACAGAAGGATATATGAAAAAGTTAATATTTTTTTAGCAATAAAAGTGGTCCTGCAACTTGCTTGGAAATCTAGTGAGAACATTAATCTAATTACTCTTTTTTTTTCGCAAATACCTGCTCCCAGTTTTTGCTGTTTCCTTAGAGTATTCCTGAGTAAATTAAATATGAGTAAACTAATGAATAATAAATATTAAGTAGCTGTGTCGTTGCCAGAGCCTCCCTCATTCTCAGGATAACATAGTAACTTTTGCTAAGTTTGTTCAACACATGTTTAATGTGAATATCCCAGGATAGATATTGATCTACATGTAAACCTAAGAATTTTGTATTTTCAACAAGCCCTATTGTGTTAATTTTACTGATTTTCTATGATTTTTTCTGACACCTAAAATTAACACAAACCGATTTGCTGATATCTACTATGAAATTTTTTTAGACCCCCTGATTAAAAATTGTATACCATTATTTTAACGTTGAATTTTCTGTAATAACAAAAGAATTATCATCGGCAAATTTTGTTGTAAACTCCTTTATATGCTCATCGATGTCCTGAACAAAAGCTTTGAACAAGAGTGGTCCCAACACTGTTTTAATATGATTTTACTAACTCAATGGATGGATGGATGTGCACGGCAATTTTTTGTAAAAACCTAAAATTACGACTCAAAATGTGCTTCTTAAATGCTAAAAAAATAAAACTCTACATTTCTTAGTTATATCGAACATAATAACCAACCAATCAATGAAAGCTCTACAGCTTTGAAATGGGTGGGCTTTGAGTAAGGAAAGTTTTCTTGATTGCGCTTTTAGATAACCTCAATGTTTTAATTTCAGTTTGTAAATAAATTAATATAGTGGTTTTGGGTTCTTTTTGTTTGGTATATTTTTCGTGCATAATCAGTGACCTTCACTTGTTTGTTTTGCCTCGTAGTGCCCTCATAGATATATTTTTTGAGCTGAAAACGGGTTCAAAATATGGCGTTTTTCTGGACAAAATTGGAGGTGTTTTATAGGTCAATGAACAACTTGGGATATTAAATAAGGTAAATTGGTCTTTGTAAAAACGGTTACTTAGGGAAATTATAAACGAACTTATTAGCAATTGCTACAAAACAATCCTTTCTGGGTGCTCTAAATTTAAACCACCCCCCAGAGGTGGTCTAAAAAGTCACCAACTTTCTAACCTTAAACACAGATAATGAAGCTATTATGTGCCAAATTTTTAGCGTATTCACCATTTGCCATTTTGAAACCTGTCAAAAAAAAATATTTTTAAGGCACTTTCTCTTAGAATAGGGTACATTTTGATAAAAAAAAAAAAGCAGTTTTTCAGTGGTATTTTGCTGTGGGGGGTACTATTTTAGATCTTAGATCAGAAACGTCAAAATAAACTGTGTATTTTTGCCACGCCAATAATAACGGCTAGAAATATTTTTTCTTCAAAACCAAGATCGTTAGCATATTTAGCGAACGTTTCATCTGTGTAAGAGTCATGTTTCAATGATCTTTTATTTTGCAGGATCTTGGATGTATGTACTTTTAAATTAATTCGATAGGTTATGCGCATAAGCAACTTGTCTTAATGTTGTAGTAAGACGGCAAGGAAAAGTCCTATTAATTCTTCACAAATTTTATTTGATATCCCCATCCAACTCCCTCCTTGACAATGACGTTTTAGTCGAAACCAGTCCGGGATTTCAAATAAAATTTGTGAAGAATTAATAGGACTTTTCCTTGCAGTCTTACTATGAATAATCTTCACTCTGGAGACGTCACTCAACTTTTTTTTAATGTGTTCTCTGCAAGTTACGAAGAGAGTCGTTTAAATTCAAGAGATATGTTTGCTTATGTAGCTTTAACTGCGAGCTATAATCCTACGACTTACAGGCTTATAGGTGAATCTTCATTAGATATTGGAGACCTGATTTTAATAAACTAATAAAGAAAATACCGTCAACTAAGGCAACTTCGAAAATACGGGGCTACTTCTTTTACTTTTAGAATTTTTTTTTGCTTTACAATTTTTTAAAATACGAATAGATTCGATGCATTCACTGTCATAAATGTAACTTCAGCCTATGCAATGGGAATTCTAAGAACCCACGATGTCAGTGCCGAGCGGTGAGTCAAGTCGTTTTTGCTCTCAGAAAGACTCCATTTCCATACCAAGACCCACAATACCGCTTTTCAAAACTTGACAAGACATACAATCATCCTTCAAGAGCCGACAAGGCCCCGCAAGATCTATACCACATGACTCCATCTGTTTGTAAAACCCCACATTTAGAACTTTAACATTTCAATTGGAATAAATTGTTGAAGAAGCTTCACACTTTTTAAAAACTAAAAGTAAAATTGAAGGATTTTTTTTTAATGAACTTTGATGAATGAAAAAGACATTAATTGGATGCAACTAGTATATATATTTTCATACTTTTACGCAAGCAACTAAGGAGTGAAAAATACACCGAAGTAACCCCATTTGGCGTTCGATATGACACATTAGTTATTTTTATTTATCATAATTTTTTTCTGAATTCAAACCGCCCCCGTCCTCCCGTTCAAAAAAAGCTGCAGGGTCCCGTAATGTCTCGACAAACTTATCGGTACTTAATACGGTACGGTACGATAATTTTTAGAGTTTTTGCACCCTGTGTGTTGGTAAACTTTTGTTAACTTCTAAGTATCTCGTTTCTTGTGAATCACCCTGTTTATAAACGTACGTGATATGGGAGTTTTACTAAGGTAATAAAGTGCAAATAGCTGGGTTCAACAACTTTCTGAGACATCTCTATACTATTATTTTTCATTATTCTTAAACTTCTACCCTGCACGTTAGACTGAGTATTGTGTATATGCATAAGAATCTCAGTATTAAGAATGTTTGTTTCGCAACAAAATGGACACTTAAAGCATAGAAATAATAACTATATCAATATATATGTGACCGAAACCCCGATTTAATTAAGTGAGTTTTTTGTGAGCCCTATAAAACTCACAACTTTTATAAGAGAACTTTATACAGTACTAGCTGGCCACCCGTGACTTCATTCGCGTGTTAAAAATTCTAGATTCTGCCTCCTTCTCCACCGTACACCACGTTCAGGCCCTCAAACCTTTAGCTCTTTAAACCCTTCCATCTACTCGAGTATCCGCTTTGTCTGAAGTTTTTTTCCGTTTTTTTTATTTAAAAGATCATAACTTTTGTTTCCGTGAACCGATTTTGACAAAATAAAGCCTATGTACTTTCCAGAAATCCAAATAATGCAGCAAGATTCTCCAGCAGTCTTTTTGGAAAAAATAAACACTTTCCTTGGTGCCGGTTTTATAGGTAACTTATTTTTTAACAGTTCACTGCTTTTATTGAACATAGGGGAGGGGGAGAAGAGGGGTAACAAAAAATAGCAAATATAATAAAAGAAGCACTTTTCTCAATTCCGTACTTTTTTTTTACTTTGATACCACAAAACCCATATTTTAGTCGGTCAATATTTTCATTAAATATGGGGTGAATTGCAAAAGATATTATAAAAACACGTTTTTCGATTCGGGACTTTAATTCCTTTAGTTTGATACCGAACCAACCACATGTTAAGAGATCAAAATTTTTAATCAAATATGGGGTTGGTAGAAAAACGCTGAAACACTTGTCCATTTATTTTAGTCGTAGAGTCTATAATATCAATTTTTAAACCTCTGTCACTTTTTTCTTCTGAGATATAGAAAACCCCTTTTTCCCCTTCGAAATCGAATTAACCCTATTTCTCTACCCCCTGTTGAAATTTCGAAAAATGCCAAAACACCTGTTCACTTATTTTATTAGTAAAATCTATATACCAATTCCCAGATCTCTGCGGCTTTTCGTTTCCGAGATATAGAAAACCTCTTTAAAATTTCAGCCCCTATTTTTATTGGGAGTAAAATTTTCAAAAATCCTTTCTTAGCAAGCGCCTACGTCACAAACCCAATATGTCCTTAAATTTTCATAACTGTTGATCCATGGTCTATGGCGTTGATTACCATTCATTTACTACTAGTATAGATTTTTGACGGGGCGACTAAATTGTTTAAAATAGTTTGAAAAAAAAACAAGGTCAATTAAATTAACAATACAAAAAGTCAAGACATAAACTATTTTTTTAACTAAGCTCATTAACTGGTACGCAATGATAAATTGGATAGTATAATTAGCAGACCTATATAAATAGATTTGGGGCTAATACCACTTCTATACTTATTCATACGTTCAGAAGAATTATTTCATTCTAATTTGAATTTTTTGCACAAGTGATTACTAGAATACCTGCCAACTTAACTGTTTACTTAAGTGGCTGCAAAACCACAACCATTACACCAAATTTTGGATCACCTCCCAATTAAAATAATCTTTTTTGGTGACGAATTATTCCCTCGCGCTTTCTTCTCAAGCTGTTAAGTCGTTTTTTGGCGTAGAACACGGTGCACTGGTTCATCGGTTCTTGATATCGTCAGAATGCACTTTCCAGTGACAGTTTTACAAAACCTAACCTCTTAGCGTTTGTTTTTTTTTTGTTATTTTGATGTAAAAACCCACCATTAAATAACTTAACTGATGAAAGCTGCCTGGTAGTGTCCGAATCTATCTCTAAGAGGAATTCTCCCAATTGAATTGGCACATTACCAAATCAGGCTCCATCATTTTATTATTGAAGAAACAAACAAAAATAGCCGGTGCTCCTTAACCCGACACTACTTGTGTATTTTGACAAATGACAACTTCCGCCATATTCAAATCGTGATTGAAACGCTTTCGAAACAGTCCGAGGAGCAGTTTTGAAATCCTTTGAAATGCGCTGAACCGTGACATCACCAGTTCAACCCAAAATGAAGTTTCTTGCATGATTTCGAAATGGTTTCGAAATCTTCTCACGCCAAAAAACGACTTTAATACACTTGACTATTTCAGATTTTAAATTTTCTAAAACTCTTATGCAATTTATTTACCCAAACATTATTCTCAAATAATAACTCTACCCAAACTTTTATTTTAATTTTCACCAGTTTTGTAAAGATAAGTGATTGCAACTTTGGTTTTTTAATATGTAAACGTAAATTCAATTCCTAATTTATTATTCTGTGGTGTTCCGCGTTTATTGTCAACCATCCTTTAAATGGCTCGGAAAATGAAATTTCCCGGAATAATGCGGCATCAAACCGAGCCTCTCGAAGACTCGAATTATCATATCTTGCCTCTCTTATTCTGTTTTTCGTAAAAAATAAAGTCATTGTATAAAATAGCGGCGCTGCTTCTAGTCGCCATATCTTCGGTAATGGCTTTACAGATAAGTTTTTACATTTAAACTGGGATTCGTTTTGCGGAGCAAAGCAATTTTTCTGTTTTCGTACTCGAGGTTTTATTTATATAATTTTGAGAGAAACCATTATTTGTGGATACAGTTTCCTAATATATTGACTTTAAAGCAAAAAAGGTCACAAGAAATTCTAATGATAGATGTCAAAAAATTGGTATTTCTGTATACAACCGTGACCTTCGAAGGTCACGATACAACAAGGAAAAAAAATTGGTGCCCGAGAAAACATAACTGGTTATGTATGTATGACCTTAGATTTCTTGTTTTTCCTTTGTATCCTAATAGTACGTTAGGTACATGCCAAAACAAAACTTTTTAGATCCAGAGCCATCTCTGAATCCATGTAGAACACCAAAATGGCGGCCATTAAAGATGACTGATTAGAAAATTTTCTATATTTCCTTCTAGAGGTCCGATTTCAATTTTTTTTTTTTTTGTTTGAAAGATCTTCTAAAAAGGTCATTGCTTATCACTATTCATGTAGTTTGGCATCCACAAAATTATGGGTAATTTGAATTTTTAATTTTATTTTGATTTTTTTATTCATTTTCATTAAAAAAATATATTTTACTGAATGAATGATTTGACAGCTGAAAAGAAAGTCAGATGTCAAGTTAGATAAATTTGTATCAGACCTTAAGAGCCAGGACCCCCAGGGCAAATCGTATTCTGGAAATCCTGGACAAACAAAAAGTGCTGAAATTTTTTACACATACTAATTATGTCACTCCCAATTACGCTACAGAGCCCAATGTGCCAAATCCTAATTTTGGAATTCATTTTTTTTTTAAATAAAGTTTTTTTCTAAAAAAACTCTCAGTTGCGTATTTGGAAGTGAAATTTTAGGCTTCTAAGCAAAATCTCATTTCTCTAGTATTCCTCATTTGGCTATGATTTCCATAAAACGAAAACTGCTATTTCACACAATATGGCAACCACTGTTTAAGGTATCTGAAACTTTAACTTTTAGGCGAATTTCTTATTTCAAATTCACTTGGTTTGTCTACACTTCAACCATAAACAAAAATAAATAAAATCCAGATTATCAGTTTAGTGGCTGGAAACTTTGTTAATAAAGTATCGTTATTTCTGAAGGTGTCACCAATCTGACAGAAATTTTCAGTGCGACTTTGTCAGTGTTGGATAAAATAACCTAAATATTGATTTTCCAAACAAACGTTTCCTTCTCTTAAGTGATTTGAATTGAGTCAGAAGCAATCGAACATTGATTGCTTGGCTTCAGTGAAATGAAGCCTGGCACTCACCGCGTCGCGTCGTGCTACTGCCGTTGCATAGGTATAAACCTTTATCATGTACGCATGCTTTTGTGTCATGGAAAAAACGAAAAGTTTTATAGAAGCTTCCAAAACAATAGTTGTCAAACAAAAAAGTTCTTGCAATGTAGTTTTTTGTCGTCTTTTTAACAATTAATTTGATTTGATCCGCCATCTTGTTTTAAAAAATGGCAGCGATTTTTTAAAATGCGATAAAAAATATTATTGATTAGGCTTTCACTCAATAAAATCGATCTTAACAAAAAAGCTGCAGCTGTTTAAATTTATTGCAATTTTTTGAGACACCAGGTATTTGTTTGGTGATCATCTTCATGAGATCACCCTGTAACGAAAAAATATATTTTATTCATAAAAATCTTTCGAACAAAAAGAAATCATTGAAGTCGGACCACTAGAAGGAAAGATAGAAAATTTCCTAAAGATTCTAATTGCAGCCATCTTTAGTGGACGCCATTTTGGTGTTCTACACGGATTCAGAGGTGGCTCTGCATCTAACAAGTTGTCTTTTGGCTTCAACTTTCATCACTGAAAGCGGCATTTTTCAATTAAAAAGTGCACGATATTTTCGATATTAGCGCCGTACCCAACGTACTATAAATATATGTATGCTATTAGATTAATAAAACGAGATGTTGAACCAAATCTGACACTATTTCGAATTCAGCTTAGCCAAAGGCGCAAAAAAATCTCCGGCACCAATTTTTGTATCCATCAGTAATTGTTATTCGTCAAAATGTCAGATTGTGGTTTGAACTAAACTGAAAGCCACCATTAAGGACAAAAAAAATTAAGACCATATTCTTTTTAGTTTAAATTTATTTATTTATAAATATTCTTTAATTGTTTTGGCATGCAGTACATAAATTGGAAATAGTATACTTTTAATTTTATGGTAAAACAAATATGTACAAAAGTAGGTACAACTCCGACATAGTTCCTATTGCATCAATTCCATCGATTTTTAATAAAATGCTAATATCAGGTCGTATTTCTGTATCTCCTGAATTTAAGCAGACGTAAAGCATATGTATACAGCCTCTAAACCAACACAGCAGATAAAGTAAATTCCATTAGGTGGTATTTAATATTTGAAGAGTATTCGGTTTTTGTATACCATATAATAAAACGAAACGTTTTTTAAAGTATCGATAAATTAAAATGTGGAAAAGAAGTGTCTCTTTACAGAAATCTATATTTCGAACATTTCAAAATCTAAACAAAATTTGAAGCAAAACAAAAAAAAGCATGGTAACGATAACCTACTAAACTAAGAAATAGTTTTTTTCCTTTTGATTTTTTTGGTTCCCAAAAATGTTTAATACTTTTACATTTGCTGAGTTAATTTGAACACCAATTTTAGTAATTAAATATCCAAATTAAGCCACCTCCTTAACCTAACCTTACCTTAAAGCATTTATCCGGTTTAATTTTCGGGGGTAATATCAGTAGAGCTTTAAGATTACCGATAATTTTTCACGATTGCGAAATAAATAAAAAATATACTAACCGGTTTACTTACTTAAGCCATTTTGTTGGTTTTTTCCAGTAACAATTCCAAAGCGATTAATTTTATGAAATTTTAATTAAATTCAGAAACTGTCAGAATGATGTCATAGAGAATAATATGAAAAATCCGGTTGCCCATGGCAATTCACTTTTTGTTCTAATAAAGTACCACCTTTGACAAACGCAGACCATTTGTTTCTATTCAAAATTAGTACAATAACCAAGAAAAACTTTATCAGTATAATTCTTATCACTTAACTTAAAAGAGTTATCGCAATACCTCTGCAAAATCGCACTTGTCTTATGGAACTTTTAACACTTGAGTGGAATAATCCGGTTAATTTTCCTAAATTTGAAATCTGCCCTGCCCTTGTATTTTCTGAAAAAGCCGTACCGATAATAACTTTTCCAATCAACTTAAACTGGAAAAAATACAGAGGCAAAAACTTATCTGGGCGCGAGTCGACTGCGTCAGGACTGCGCAGTAGATTTTTCGCCTTTGGCCTTGCCCAGTGCCAACCTTGATTTTTCAATTTATTTTCTTTGTTATTCAAAGTTATTTTTGTTACACATTTTGGAATCTTTGGGCCATTATAGTTTCTCATAATTATATGGTTATATAATTATATTTTGGGGTAAAAGTTAAAATTATTTATTTATTATTATAAGTTGGGTACAAGTTCCAAAGGCAAGTTGAAATAAATTGAGTAAATATTTACTCCAAGAAAATAGAGACCTTTTCAGGGTGTATCCAGAATTTTCGGGTGTATAGAAACTTTTCCTGGGTGTATCAAGTTTTTTATAGTATATGCAGGCATTTTGTTTAGAGTATACCCATACTTTTTCCAGGTGTATTTGGACTATATACCGGGTGTCCCAAGGTGAGTAACCTATATAATATTTTGGAAATTATACAATAGAAACTTTTCAAACTTTCTATTTCAACATAAGTCCATGTAAATTATCTTAGTGAAATACTTTCATATTTGCAGTGTTGCCATTTGCAGGAAAACTTGGCAACAACTTTCTTATTTTAAATTGAACACCCTGTATATTTTTTCATTTTTGGATTCTACAATATATTTTAGGTAAATTTTATGTATAATGTCCTATACCTATGTTCAACTATTTTTAATATATTGACAGGTGAAAATTGATATTTTTTAACAGCCCGTAACATCGAAACGGTTAAGGATAGAGCAAAACGGTTTTTACATTCCGATCTTAGTTTTTCCAAACCTAGGGTTAAAATATCCCAAGTCTAGTTTAACCGAGGGTTACAAAATAGTATAAAACGATAGCTTGTGAAAAACCAAGACAGGAATGTACGGACTGTCAGAGTTAAAAAATGTCAATTTTCACTTGTCAATATTTTAAAAAAAGTTGAACATAGGTATAGGACATTATACATAAAATGTATGGGGTGTTCAATTTAAAATAGGAAAGTTGTTGCCAAGTTTTCCTACAAATGGCAACACCGCTAATATGAGAATATTTCATAAAGATAGTTTTTATGAACTTATGTTAGAATAGAAAGTTTGAAAAGTTTCCATTGTATAGTTTCCAAAATATTCTAATAGGTTACTCACCCTGGAACACCCGGTATATGTATATATATATATATATATATGTATATATATATATATATATATATATATGTATATATATATATATATGTATATATATATATATATATAATGTCAAAAGTTTTAGCGCTAATAAACTAAGATAATTGTCCATCAATTTCGCAAAAACGGCTGAACCGATTTGGAAGAAATTTGTTGAGAAAATAGGCTGTAATCTGGGTCTGAATATAGGCTACTTTTTATTTCACACTTGCTTAATCCCTTGAATTATAGGGCACAGAATTGTTCAAAAGTGTTTTTTCATAAGCTTTCCAACAAGGTATTACAAGGTAAAGGGTAGCTTCAAAGGGTGTAATGGGCGAAAGCTCAAAAACCATAGTAGTCTGGACATCAACACAAGTAATCGTAATGTAAAATTTCGTTATGATTGGTGCAGAGGTTTTTGAATTGTGTGTGGCTACAGAGTGAGCGATGGACAGACAGACAGACAGAGAAACCGACAGGCCGATTTTTTGAGCTAGGGCAGTCACGCTCTTTTTGAGTAAGGACACAACCCCCTCAAATGAAGTAGGACTTTTACATATAAATTAACGCAATTTGCATCAATAACCTTTCTTACCTATTTTTAAACAAATCTACGAAAGATAATAAGAAAAAACATTATTTTGAGAAATGCCGCATGTCTGATGCAAACATGTTTGTGCCCCGCAACTGCCCCTAACTAATTTCCGGAGCTTATTAAACTATGGTTTAAAGATCCCGAATATTTGATCCCTTCCTTGCGTCCTTTTGTAAAGCTGCAATTCCCGTCACAATTTCGTGCCGCTTTTTTATATGGCAAGTGACTAAAACGTAATGAAAATTTTAAAATAATGCAGTTTACCCTTTTATGGCTAGTTGCATCTAAGCTCGAACGCGGCTCTGGAATCGGAACTACCAAATCCGTGGAGATTCGTCAAAATTTTGAAGTGCGAATTTTAGATTATTACATTATTTCCCTTAGCGAGGGAAGTAAAAATCAATAGTTTTATCGATGACTTTGGTGGAGATTTTCTGCTAATCACCTAATATGTTTTCTGTGTAAATTGTTTTTCTGTGATTGAAGCATATGTAGGTATGTCTGCATAAAATAGATAGATAGATTCCCTATTTTACTCCAATTGCTTTAACTTCAAGGTAATTTGCCATACAAATTTATTCTATGTTTGCAGTTATATTGAAAGCAGCGGGCTACTTTGTGCAAATAAAATTTTCGCAATTGAAGACTTTTGGCTTTCATTATTGAATAAACCAAAGTATCCCAAGTACCTAAATAATATGCGTTGCTGTTTTATGTTAACATTATATACAGGGTTCCTAAGATTTTCCTTAGGGATAGGATTTAAATAAATCAAACAGAAATGGCATAGAAAGTTCTGCGCGCACAAAAGAAACAGGTATATTGAGCAATGGTGCCAGTTTGTTATTATCTCCGGACTGCCTTCATGAGAAAAAATTGTGACCACTCTTTCATTGTGAGCATAAATCATAGTTGCAATAATAACCGTTGACAAGATGTCTGCAAATTTCGCTAGATGGCGGCCACACCATAAGATGATCGAGGAAAAACTGGGATTCACAGGCATTGCATTTTTATTTCCTTTCGAGTCGCTTCAGTTTCGTAAATTTTGTGTTTTTAAAATGCCGTATACTCGAGAAGAAAAGATTTTTATTATTAAAAACTACATAAACTGCGTTTCCAGATCGACCGGTTCCTGTAGCTCAAACTGTCTACAACATTTATCATCGTTTTGAAAGGTACGGGTGCATAAATGGTTGTAGAAAGTGTTACCACGACGGCGAAATACCAGAGCATCCCGTTCTTCCACACAGGGTGGAACGAAACGAAATGGTATTGCTTGAACCATGTTCGACGAAACCGATTGCGGAGGCACTCGATATTCCCAACAGTACTTGCCAATGGATCCTAAAAAAATACGGCTACAAGTCGTTTAAGATTGGGAAGTCGCAGGAATTGCAACCAGGTGATTATTTTCGCTGTTTAGAATATTGTGAGGTTATGAGGGATAAACGTGACAGGAACGAAAATTTCCTATCAAAAGTTTTGTTTAGTGACGAGAAGCCATTTGAACTTCATAGCTCTCACAATCCACAAAATAGCCGCTACTGGTCCCGCGAAAATAAACATCTGCACGCAAGTGTTAGAACGCAACATCCTCAAAAATTAAATGTTTGGAGCGGTATTGTCACATTATTGGACCCTTTTTCATTGAAGGGAATTTGAATAGCCAAAAATATGTTGATCTTCTCCAACACCAGGTTTTACTACGGTTGAGGGAACTCAACATAAATTTGGACGAATTGTGGTTTCAGCAAGATGGCTGTTCATCCCACAATTCACGCCAGGCTACAAATTACCTTCGTCAGGTATTTGGTGATAGAATTATTTCCACGTATGGAAATATCCGATGGCCTTCTCGATCACCAGATCTTGCGCCAAATGACTTTTTCCTATGGGGTTGTTGGCACGACAAAATTTTCCAACACCCTCACTTACGGCCTACGGCTATACAGGAGTTGAGGGCGAAAATTTTGGAGGCGGGCAACTCTATCACCCCTGAAAGGTTGGCTGCTACGCGCCAAGAGTTTTACAATAGAGTGGGATATTGTGAGGCTCAAGAAGGGGACAGATTTGAACATCTAATCTAATTAAAAATTAGATGTTTTTAGGTCCAAACCACAGCTTTTTCTTGCTTAAAGGAAGCGGCAGGGTCCATTATTTACGATACTGAGCGATAAACTCGTGAGGTTGTTAACATTAAAAGAAATATCTTCGCTTTTAATTAAATTTCTTTCCATTCTGTTCTACTAGTGACATCTATCCGGAAACTGCCAAACCATGCAGCTACCACTAGCAGCCAAAGAAATCAATAAACGGCGCTGTTTTTCCTGCAGAGCTTTTTGCTTGCAATATTATTGATTTTAAATAAAGCTGGCCCTACACTACACTTGATATTTTCGAAGTGTTTTATGACATGATCTCGAAACATGTAACGAACCAATTCTTCAAAACTAGCGAGAGGGTAAAAGCGAAAAATAAGGGGCTGCCAATATTTGTAACACCCAAAAAGGGGTGAAAAGATTTATTTTGCTATGTTTCTTTACAAAAAACGTTTTTTTTTACGAAAAACTTGAGCTCTGCCACTTTTTTTATTTTTTTCTTCAACTTTCTCGAAATTTTCATCATACCGTAGAAAAAAATTATTTCCCCCATGGTAATACTCTACTTTTATTCAAAAAATTTAGAAACAGAGACGGGATCAGTTTTCCTAAAATCTTGGTTTCGAGTGAGAAGATAAAGGGCGCCGCAGGCAAAAATTTTTCAATTAAATTAGCCGAACGCAAAAATATTAGAAAAACAAAGCACGAAATAAAAATGGCGCCGCTTACAATTTTTTTTCAAAAATTACGTAATTTCGGGAACGCAAAGAAATAGGTCTAAAGAGTATAATTTTTAAGAAAAAAATATCAATTTTCTCGCTCTCCTCCACTGGGACTACAGGGGCCGTGCACAAATTACGTAATGGTCATAGGGGGGAGGGGGGTTACAAAACGTTACGTAGGGGGGAGGGGGGTTTTCGACAGCGTTTGCATTTGTGTGAAAATTTGGAATGAAAATAACTGAAAAGTTTTTTTTGCCAAACCTTTACAAAACATTACATAGGGAGAGGGTCAAAAATTGGTAAAATCATCGTTACGTAATTTGTGCACGGCCCCACATCTGACTGTTTCTCCTTTTTGATTTCGAATCAAAGTGCAAAACCCGGGTTGGACGTTCGAAGGCGTCAACCCGTCCTATTTGCTTGATAAAGTTTCTACAGAAATATCTCAGTCGATTTCTCCGGCCGTGTATGAACGCTTTAAGTTAGGCATTTGCATGTATCTCAGTCCCCAGCCTGTAAACAGTGCGTAAGGACAATGGTTACAAAATGAAAAGCCGAAAAATATTTTTTTTTACGATATCTTTCATCAGTTTGGTATTAAAGTCGAGCAAAAACAATTTTTATTCCAGTCCTAAAGGTATGAAAATGGAAAACATTAGAAAACAACAACCTGGAATTGATTTACTACGTGTAAGATGTAGTGACAACATCGCCCCATGCCCATCCTTTTCTGCCTAATGTGCTTTTCCGTTTGTCTGCGTCTTATACACGGCTGCTTGGCCCCCTAAGGATTTGCTTAGGAACCCTGTATAATAAAAAAACTATAGTCCCCCCAATAATTTTTTCTTTGTACCTCAGTGTCTTTTTTTAAATACCCACAAACCATACTTACTAATAAATCATTAAATTTTGGCATCATACTTATTTACACAGGACTTAATTACAAGAAATAATTCGTACATTTAAAAAGCGCAATCACCGAAAGCTTTCTCATTGCTTTAAATAATACCTTGATGAACCGATTTGGATGAGCATCTGTACTGCGAGGCATGAAAAGATGTGTATTAGTGAAACTCTTATCAAAGTCGGTTCAGAATTTTGGCGTGATGCTGGAACAAACAATAATTCTAAATATAAGATTATTGGTATAGATTTTAATTGATTTTTAGGTAAAAAGAAAATTAGAATTAAATATGGTATTCGTCCAGCTCAAACTGCAAATAGTACCTATATAGAGGAGTAGTTGCCATTCTAGCTTAAAGTAATCGCTATACCTCAGCTGCCTCAATCTGGCATGTACACTTGATTTCAAAAAAAAAACTCTTACATGCATTTTTTCCTATGCCACAAGATTTAGCTTTCCATGAGTGTATACTATTATAAGGCACCACCAGCTTAGTAAGTTAGATAGAAGAGTAACGAAATCAGAAGTATCTTGTCGAGTTGCTGCAAAGAAGCCTTTTCTAACAGAAGAACAAAAACAGGCCAGAGTGATTTTTGCACTGAATAACGTTCTTCGTGAAAATGACTTGACTGGGAGAGGCTGGTTTTCACTGACGAAAAAATTTTTCAATCATCTTCAAGCAGCAGGAGAATTTTAGTTTATCGTCCACGAAATTCTAGATTTGAACCCGAATATACAAACCAAAGACTTTCAACTAAAATAGACCCATCAAGTCATTCATAAATCGCTTTGAAACGCGATCAGTCGTTAGATTTAGGAAAAACCATTTTATGTTCCACTAGCAACGATGCACCAGGGATGCTCCCCTTCACACATGCTCCATTTACCAAATTTTTAGCAGCGGACAGGAGCGACTCGTTATTTATAAATGTAAAAAAGGTAGTCTTTACTTTTAGACTTGCTAAATATTTATGAAAATACATTTAAAATATTGTTATACTTAACAGTTGATACCGAGTTATGGAGAGGTTCTCAATTATGTTTCCTAATTGCGTGCGTAAACTTTTTCGCACGCATTTACAAGCGAAATCTTTGGATTTCCCGCACGCGATGCAAAAATCATGAAAAAAATATTTTTAATCTATTAAATGTTAAGTCATACACAAAATATGGAGTGCCTGTAGAACTTTATTAAAAAATTAGCCTACGTAATACTTATTTATTTACCTAACTAGTGCGGAAAATGGTACTTTTGCGCAGTTGACCGAACGACGCGTAGAGGAGTTCGATCAAGTCGTCAAGAACGGAAGTCACTTTACGCATGTATTAGGTACAATGTTCTTCTTACGAGCCACCAACCGTCGCTGATTTATTAGAAATTATTTTTTTTTAATAAAAATTTAATTTTGTTGAATAAAAAATTATGTAAAACGTTAATTAATATCGTTATATTATGTACTTCATTTTAATTTTTTTTCCGATATAAAAAAATGAGTGTGCAAAACTAATTTTACCGCACTAGTGCCGAAACATAAAGTACTTTGTGCTACTTTCCGCACGTTCGTAACAAAAAGTATTTTTCGAGCACAGCTTGTATTTTAAGTGTTTTATGCAAGTAGGAAACTAAACAGGTGCGTAGTTGCTTTTTCGCCCTTGACCTCCGTCACGTGCAGAAAAGTTTCACCTTCCGCACTTGTTAGGTAAATAACTATTGTGAAAAAATATACACAGCGTTTCGTAAAAACGGCTAAATCAATGTGGAAAATTTAAAAATAAAAGAAATATTCTGAAAAAGGAAAGTATATTATAGATAAAGTAAAAAATGGCTTAGTGACCATGCGCGAAATGTGATTTCACATGACATAAATAACATAACATAAAAAGATCAAATTTGGGCATCTTTTTATGTCTCATGTTATGTTATTTTATGTTATTCTTCTGTATAAACACCAACAGGGTTTGTCATAAGCTCAACTCTTATTTAATTTTATGTTATGTCTTAGTTTATGTCTTATCTTATCTTATTTTTCTGTATAAACCCAGCATTACCTACCTATTTTGTCCATCATATTTTATAAGCCGAATGCTTAATTAATTGCTCTATTCATAAAAAAAAATCTTGGCAAAAAAATGAGCTGACTATAGATAATATTAAAACTGTGAAATTTGCTAGTTATAAATAAATATCATACGCATATCTTACATTTTTTTTCTACTTACTTGCTTACTTTAGTTATTGTTTTTATTAGAAATTCGCGAAAATATCCTAAAAAAACTTATTTCTTTTCTATACTTATTAATAATATTTTGTATTTATTGCAAAGCAAGTTGCGCGCCAATGGCGAACTATGAAAAGATGGCATCGGAAAACATATGATAACTAACCTGTGAAGTGTTTGGTTTTCACCTGCAATCTCCAGTTTTCGGCACACCACGCACTTTGCCATATCACTGTTGTCACAAACACTGAAAAATCTATCGAAAAAATATTAAAAACTGTAAAATATATTAAAAACCCAATTTCACTAAAACGACAACTACGCCTACAAATAATGAATGGAGCAGAGTACACGCGATTATATAACTGACCCGCCACAAATGCGAGGTTGCCAGGTTATTCTAGGTTTAATTCCCGATATATATTGGAAAATAAAAATATTTATTTTTTTCGGTCAAAATATCAGGTATTTTATCTGATATTTCGACCGAAGAAATAAGGTTTCAAGTACCATAACACGTACCTATACATTATAAATTCTTTATTGATTTAAAATTGTAAAGATTCGAAGAAATTCAAATGCAATAATATATATACTATTATACCTCAATTTCGTTATGTATGTGAATAAAAATAAGGTGTTTCTCCATGTTTTTGTTTTAAAAAACATACCATAGAATTTGCATAATTGCAATAATAAAAAAGTAATAAAAATAATGTGCTTGTAAAAACATTACGTGCGTGGATACAATTTTCAGCGAACTCTTGCATCGTCGCCAAATTGTTTACCTTATGTCTGATCGCAACTGTGGTAAACATAATGTCTCTATTTAAGTTTTACCTTTATGATACAAACCAAATTAAAAAATCTGGACATTTTTCTGTAAACATGTGGGGCTGGTTTAGTGCTAGAGGTTTGGGTTTTTTTTGGAGAATCGAAGGATGTCCAGTACATACGGCTAATGTTGTTCGCCAATGGTTTCAGAATAATAATATACAAACACTTCCTTGGCCAGCTAACAGCCCTGACCTTAACCCAATGGAAAATATATGACGTCGAATCGTTAAAATAATATACCAAAGGAATTGGAGACCACGAAATGCTGAAGAGTTAACCGATGCTATTTATCGCGCATTGGATCAGCTCTCAGAAGACCATCAGTATTTTCAAAATTAAACTTTTTAATGCCCGACGATTGCAGCTTGTAATAGAGAAAAATGGTGATCCTATTTAATACTAAATTATTTATTTTAGTTCTTTTTTAAGTTAAAATAATTAGTATTTAGTTTACCATCGTTTTTGTCCTAATCCAAGTTTCCTATTCGTCGAATTGTTTTCAATCCAGCGCTGTTTCCATCGTATTATTGTTGTTTTATCAACTCCAAAATGGGTTACCGCCCTCCTTATAGAACAGCCTTCGTCCGTTGCCTTTAATTTAACTAAGAAAATATTTTCAGTTTTAGAGACCTTTTTTAAGAAATATGACAAATTGTCGTACTTTTGAAGTTTTGCAAAGCATATTTTGTTAAAACTAAGAAACGATTTTGAGCACTTTTTTGATTTTTTTCCGAATAATAATTCCACCAATTCGAAATATGCAAACATTTAAATCGGTGCCCCTAGAAATTAATTTTGGCTTATTTGACAAAAAAATCAAAAAAGTGCTCCGAACCGCATCTTAGTTTTTACAAAATGTGCCTTCCAATCAAAGTTCAGCCAATTTTGAACTTTATTTAACTCCAAAAAGTATGGATAATACATGACCCATTTTGATCGTCACTTAAACATTTTCTGAGCTAAGGTCGCTGAAAAAAAAAAGAATTTCTACTCTTAGTCGTACAAAATTTCATGCTTGTACTTGTAGCAATATTTGGCGCTTTTTCACAAAATTCTGCTCGTACGAAACGGACTATTGTATAGTTAAAGCTCATTGTTATGTTTTTATCTACAACTAAGTTTACACTAAAAAAAAAGCATTGTAGTTTAAAGAAAACATATTTATTTTAAATATAATTTTATTAATTTTAAAAACGTGGGAGTATTTTTTTTAAATGCATGTTTATATTAGAGTTAGAATACTTCCAGATATTCGAATCTAAAATTAGATTTATTACAATTTTACAGTAAATATCTTGTGTTTTAAATATAAATATACATATTTTACAAAATTCTTTAAACATATAAATGTTTTAAACTTAGTTTTACTTAATTTAATAAAAGCTTGTAGCTTTTATTAATTTTTAACAAACAATAAATTAAAAAGTTTTTTAATAAAATATTTTTTTAAGAATAATACGCGAACCTATTTAAACCTAAAATAATGTTATGACAATTTTTCCGTAAAATATAAAATATTAAAAGTGAAAAAAATATATCTTAAAAATCAAGCTAGTAAAATTTGAAATTTTAAAAAAGTGTCGATATTCAATCGTGGGACGTGACGGATATGTCTTGACAGACAAAGGCCGAAACTTTAAAAAATCTTTCGTTATACCCGGTCTACGGTAGTTCAGAGTAAGTGCGTAGAAAAAACTTACAGTTTGAGAAGTTATGAATGATTTTCAAAAACTCTTAGAAGATTGGTAAATGCCAGAACTTTTTGCAGAATTTCAGGGTAAGTTTTGAAATAGATCTTTACACTGTTTAAAATTTACCACAGTTGTACCGTTCGACCACGGATCACCTCTGTGGTTCAACGACATCGACAGTGGAAAACTTCAGTAGTTAAAATGGATGGTTTAGCGTTTTTGTATTGTATAAGTTAGGACATACTTTGTTTTCATAATGTAAATACAAGATGACCCAAATTATATGGAAATAAAATGCCTAAACAAACTATTTCTTTTAAATCAAAAATTTAAAGACATTTTACATCGGTAACAATAATGTTAAAAAACAAATAAAATAATTCTTTATAGAGGAACTATATTGTTCGGTTAAGTATTTTTTTAGAACAAAATCTAACCCTGACTTGGTTTTGTCTAATTGTTCTTTAACTCATTTAATTTTGTTTCATTTGGTTTATTCTTTTATAAAAAATTAAAAGAATTACATTTTATGAATTACGCGCCAGATTTTATATGTATTTCCTCTACTCTTTTCCAAGAAAGAAGAAGAAGAATTTTTGGCTAAAAGAAAAAAAACAGGGAAACGCGAAAACGCGAATAGAGAAAAACTTCAAATAGGGAAAAAACTAAATCAAGAGATGTTGGAAAGAGATTAGACAGAACAAAGAAAGAGAGAAAAACTGCCTTCGTAACAATTTCAGTGTAATTTTACACTTCCAGCCACATAAAATGCGTACAGCAGAAGTTAGCTGCAGGTCTGTTGAATTTAAGTTTTACTAATTGCGTTGCTTATTGTAGCTGACTTTGAAGTTTTTGAATTACAGGTTATATCTTTTGACATTGTAAAAACAAAAATAGGAAGACTGGCCACACTTTACTATGCTTTACAGTTCCTTCTTCTTAATACTTTCTTCTTATTCTTACAATTGTAGCCTTGTGTGGTCCATAATGGGCCACTAGTCTTAGAATCAACCTACCACTGTCTAATTTTGCCAAAATTTGGACTTTTTCTAATTCATTTAGTTAGGGCATTTTTAAATATAAGCGTATGGCAACAACAAAAACTAAAGGTGACCTTTTGTGTCAATTTGAAATACCTAAAAGGTTACTGAGTCGCGAGGTCCATAATACACCATATAAAATCGGCTCAGTTAAGTTTGCCCCCCCCAGATCGATTTTCTCAAAAATTTTTATGCCGAAATTTTGCACACATTTTGCACAATTTTGCACACCACAAATCAAATTTTGCACACCTTCCTACGAGAAACTACAGCCCATTTTCTGTAGGGGGGGGAAAACTTGACGTTGCCCCCCCCCCCCAGTCAATATTTTTCAAAAATTATGATATCATTTGAAAGGTCTTATTTTGCACAATTTTGCACACCCATTTTAAAATTTTGCACACCTCCCTGTAACCCACACGAGGGTTCTGAAAATATCAAGTTTGCCCCCCCCCCCCAGTAAATATTTTTCAAAAAGTTTGGTGTCGTTAGAAAAGTCTTATTTTACACACCCATTTTAAAATTTTGCACAACTCCCTGTAACCCACACGAGGGTTCTGAAAATATCAAGTTTGCCCCCCCAGTCAATATTTTTCAAAAAGTTTGGTGTCGTTAGAAAGGTCTTATTTTGCACAATTTTGCACACCCATTTTAAAATTTTGCACACCTCCCCGTAACCCACACGAGGGTTCTCAAAATATCAAGTTTGCCCCCCCCAGTCAATATTTTTCAAAAAGTTTGGTGTCGTTAGAAAGGTCTTATTTTGCACAATTTTGCACACCCATTTTAAAATTTTGCACACCTCCCCGTAACCCACACGAGGGTTCTCAAAATATCAAGTTTGCCCCCCCCAGTCAATATTTTTCAAAAAGTTTGGTGTCGTTAGAAAGGTCTTATTTTGCACAATTTTGCACACCCATTTTAAAATTTTGCACACCTCCCCGTAACCCACACGAGGGTTCTCAAAATATCAAGTTTGCCCCCCCCCAGTCAATGATTTTCAAAAAGTTTGGTGTCGTTAGAAAGGTCTTATTTTGCACAATTTTGCACAACCATTTTAAAATTTTGCACACCTCCCTGTAACCCACACGAGGGTTTTGAAAATATCAAGTTTGCTCCCCCCAGTCAATATTTTTCAAAAAGTTTGGTGTCGTTAGAAAGGTCTTATTTTGCACAATTTTGCACACCCATTTTAAAATTTTGCCCACCTCCCTGTAACCTACACGAGGGTTCTGAAAATATCAAGTTTTCCCCCCAGTCAATATTTTTTAAATATTTTGGAGTCATTAGAAAGGTCTAATTTTGCATCATTTTGCACACCTTCCTCTAACCCACACGAAGATTCTGAAAATATGAAGTTTGCCCCCCCCCCCCCCCCACCGTCGATATTTTTCAAAAAATTTTGTGTCATTCGAAAAGTCTATTTTGCGCAATTTTGCACACCCTTCAGTACCCCACAAGAGCGTTCTCAAAAAAGTTTGCCCCCCCTCCAGTTAATATTTTTCAAAAAATTTATGTCATTCAAGAAGCCTAATTTTGCACAACTATTTTTAAATTTTGAACACTTCCCATGCCGTTTTCTTTTTGTGGCGTTTACGGTTAAACTTGGTCCTAAAATTTCCCAGAAGTATAAGCAAACGAAGGAGACCTCGATTGTGTAATATCTTTGAATATTGTTTAAATTTACAGATAATTGTTTATGTTTACATTTGTATATAATCAAAAGTTTTTAATTTTTATGAATTTCCGGATTATACTTAAATTTTCATATAAAAAATGAACAGAAAAAATCGATGTAGACAGCGCATCCTGTCATGTTCGATGCCTTGAGAATCGGAATCAGCCTATTTTGCCGGTTCAGAATGGTTGCGGTTCTCAAGGTATGGATCTTCACAGGATGTGCTATCTACGTCCATTTGTTAGATGATGTCATAGCATGTGAAAAATTAAGTATAATCCGGAAATTCATAAAAATTAAAAACTTTTGATTATAGACACATATATGTAAGCATAAGCAATTATATGTAAATTTAAACAATATTACACAATCGAGGTCTCCTTATTTTGCTTATACTTCTGGGAAATTTTAGGACCAAGGTTAACCGTAACCGCTACAAAAAGAAAACAGCTCCAGAAACTAGTAGGTAGGTATATGCACCTATATCTGAATTCGGGACAGGTATCCGCGGGAGGCGGGAGGTTGTACGTGCCGTAAAAAGGAATGCATGCGTACCTACACCTACCACGCGCGAAGGCCTTTTATGTAATATATTGAAATGTCGCTTAGCAATGCCTAGTTTTATTTGTGTTCATGATTCAGAATGACTTCGGGTAAAATTTCCGAAGCTTGCAACGTGTATTTTAAATGGTGGCGTTCCATTTCGGCAGGAAAGTCAATGTGAACGCCTCTATTTAAAATACATAACATTACGTAACGCCTGGTTCTCACCTATGCGTGCCCACCCTGACTCTAAAAATGCATCACGTGATCAGCCATGCATTTTCCGATTTTTTAAAAGTGTCGCGTGATGCGTTTTTAATGTCAGGGTGATCACGCATAAGTGGCAATTAGGCGTAACGCTTATGGGGGTTATGTAGGGGTAAGCGGGGTTTCGCGGTTCCGTTACGTAACGCAATTATTAAATTATTATTGTGAAATAAAACAACTTTTTGGATTTTTCGAGTGAAAAAGAAAAAAAAGAGACCCCGGCAGCAAAACGTTTTGTTATTTTAGACTGGCGTAGTCCCAAACGTTACAAAGCGTTATATAGGGGGTCGCGGGTTGGGGTCAAAATTAGGCAAAATAAGGGTTACGTAATAAGTGCACTACCTCTCAGTTTACGCAATTACTTTGTGGTTATCGGTAAATATAACCTAACGTTCTTACTTACTTTTTACTTTTTTTAGTCGATGATACGTACCTCATCAATCAATTTTCCAAAAATATTACGAAAAAAATAAAATAACGATAACCATAAAGTAATTCCTCCGGAAATTCCGAACTCTGTTATGGAACTGCGCAGTCGCAGAAGTAACAATAATAATAAGGAAAGAGACAAAAACACTGACCAATTAAACAAAGATCTTAAGTGTGAATGGAACTTTAACTTTCTACCTATTGGTGTCATCCCATTTGCAGCAGGCGTTGTTTCCGTCTTTGGGTTGAGAATTGAATCAAATTTACATGACATATATTTTGAACTCGATTTGATTTTTTTTTCGATCTATAAAAGGAATAATCTTTTTATTTATTTATTTGCCATTTTAAGTGCATGAAATACCAAAACAAAATGTCTAAAATGTTCATGTGTAGAAATAAATAAACGACTTCTTCTAATTATAATTATTGACGGACGGAATTTTTTGATGTAAACCTAGTTAATGACACACCAAGACGCCAAACGCGTGGTGTGAACTGCAAAATCAAGGCGGGCGTCATTACCGTAGCCGCTGTCCGCAAATAGCAAGGTGTGATCCCACCATTATCCAGATGAAAATTTTCGGACGCACCCATGAAATCGGAGGCGCGTTCGACCTCGGGTGAAACTTGCCCCAAAATGGGTAAGTGCAGCCCTCTAGAAATTTGATAAGCCTTTGGTATTCTTGACATGTAAAAGAGAAAGATAGAAATGCGGCGTTATAGGCGTTCTTAGTCATTTTCGGTAAGAGCTTCATAGAAAGTGACAGTTTCCTCGTCCTTCACTCCCCAAATGGACCTACCTAAATTTTTGGGTGTTCTGCACCAAATTTTGACGTTTCTTGGACCTTGGTCATCTTGTCTTTACACTTTGCAGTGTGTATTTGTGGAAGAAATGAATTTGATGGACGAGAAGCACAAAAACGTCTGGGCGTGAAAAAAATTCTGTTTTTTTTTTATAAGTTAACTATATAGGTTAAAAAAGTGTAGGTTGTATAAAAACAAGCTTATGGAATCGTGGAGTGAATTAGGGCGTACTCCTATTAATTCCACGGTCCCGTAAGTATTATATATATAACTTTTATTTTGGTTTATTATTGAAGTAAAATATGCGTGCGGGAAAGTAGAAAGATCTGAAAGAAAACAAAGCGTCGTTTTTTTTAAAAGAAAGTGTTTATTTTATCTATCAACGAAGTTTACTATTAGAAGTGCAACAACACGCAAATACGATTTACTTACTTTCCACTAACTTGCGTGACAAAGACTTTTATGGAACTTAAAATTAACGTTTTTATTTTATTAGACTCTTAAAGCCAATCATCAAAGTTAACAGTATCCTAAGACGTATCTCTGTCGAGTGGACCAATCAACCATGTACAGATTTAAATATATGGGGAATGCGAGACAGCTCCAGCTGATCAAAGTACCCCTGGATACCCATTCTTCAGTTTCGAGAGAAACTTTCGTGTAGGAACGATCACATCCTTTATTTCAACCATTAGGCAAGCCCCAATGCGGTTACGAAACGTTCGATAAGCTGAAAAGCTCCACGGCGCCCGCGCAGGAGAACCCGCTCTCTTCCCCATAACCAGCAGATGTAAGTTGTAGGAGAGTTCTCTTGATATGCGGTAGCCCGGTAATATCCGGCGGTACTCGACTGATATCGGATGGCTAGTGCAAGCAGTCAAACTATCCTATTGGTCCAAATCACTAATGTGAGCATTCCTATAGGAGTGTTCTCTCGAAACTGAAGAATAGGTACCCTGTCCTGCAATACGTGTCAGGATAACACGTAAGAAGACGTGACGTTACGTAGTTTTCACCCAAGACGTTGCTCTATCAACAAAAACGTGTCATTTCGATCAGCTGGAGATGTCATGCATTCGCCATAAATTTAAAAGTGTACTTGGTTAATTAACCGACAAGATAGAGATACGTCTTAAGATTTTTTTAGAGATGAGGTATTTTGGGGGTAGTTCCGAAGGGAGAAATGGAGGAAAGTTCAAAAACATCAGGGCTCCGCGCGTCAATACACGTAATCGTTGTGTAAAATTTCGTTAGGATCGGTGCAGGAGTTTTTGAGTTATAGTGGCGCATATCGAGGCGACGGACAGACAGACAGACAACAAATCAGTAAATAATTGGGTTTCATCCTGTGAAGGTCCATACCTTGAGAACCGCAACCATTCTGAACCGGCAAAATAGGCTGGTTCCGATTCTCAAGTCATCGAACATGACAGGATGCGCTGTCTACATCGATTTTTTCTGTTCATTTTTGATATGAAAATTTAAGTATAATCCGGAAATTCATAAAAATTAAAAACTTTTGATTATATACAAATGTAAACATAACCAATTATCTGTAAATTTAAACAATATTCAAAGATATTACACAATCGAGGTCTCCTTCGTTTGCTTATACTTCTGGGAAATTTTAAGACCAAGTTTAACCGTAAACGCCACAAAAAGAAAACGGCATGGGAAGTGTGTAAAATTTAAAAATATTTGTGCAAAATTAGGCTTCTCGAATGACATAAATTTTTTGAAAAATATTAACTGGGGGGGGCAAACTTTTTTAAGAACGCTCTTGTGGGGTACTGAAGGGTGTGCAAAATTGCGCAAAATAGACTTTTCGAATGACACAAAATTTTTTGAAAAATATCGACGGTGGGGGAGGTGTGCAAAATTTTAAAATGGGTGTGCAAAATTGTGCAAAATAAGACCTTTCCTACGACACCAAACTTTTTGAAAAATATTGACTGGGGGGGGCAAATTTGATATTTTCAGAACCCTCGTGTGGGTTACAGGAAGGTGTGCAAAATTTTAAAATGGGTGTGCAAAATTGTGCAAAATAAGACCTTTCAAATGACATCATAATTGTTGAAAAATATTGACTGGGGGGGGCAACGTCAAGTGTACCCCCCCCACAGAAAATGGGCTGTAGTTTCTCGTAGGAAGGTGTGCAAAATTTGATTTGTGGTGTGCAAAATTGTGCAAAATGTGTGCAAAATTTTGGCATAAAAATTTTTGAGAAAATCGATCTGGGGGGGTGCAAACTTAACTGAGCCTATAAAATCGGCGTACCCATTTTATATGGCCGGAAGTGTATATTACTCCTTAAAATATTGGATTTTTGTAACATATATTAATAAATAATATATTAAATTTAAATATATTTATTTTAATTCCATGTAAAACAAAGATTTTAAATTTGAAAATAATAATTTAATAAATTTTAAGAAAACATATATTAAATCTTAAAATAAGAGATGTTAAAAGGTAATAAATATTTTTTTTAATTAAATAAAATGATTTTTTAGTTTTTAATAAAATACATTTTCAACTTTAAAATACGATATTTTAGCAGTTAATATCTTATTGTAATAAATTTTTATAATACTTTTTAAAATCTTGGATTTTTGTGACTTATATTAATGAATAATTTATTAAATTTTAATATATTTATACTTATTTTTAAAATACTGTTTTTTCGCGTATCTTGGTTTAAATAAAAAAATCTGAAGTTTAACTTCTTTATTTTTTTTGCATTTCAGGAGTTTTTCTAAGACCTAATATCCTGTATAAAAAAACTGCAGCTCTATTTGGTTGTTTGTTAATGAATAAGAAGGAGAGGGCTTTGAGACTGTAAAAATTTCTGAAAAATATATGTCAACTGCGTATTTTCGATAAAATACATGTAGAATATAACCTGTTCAAACAGTTCATCCCCAATTTCGTCAAATAAACGCAGCATATTGTGCCGCAATAACCCCATACGTCAGCCGGTATGAAAACCTGGATTGTGTGAACGAAAAAGCTTTCCTGACAGAAATATATCCTCGAGAAAATCCATCAATTTATTCTACCCTTAACCATTTCCGTTTAGGGATGCACACGGTTATGAAAACATGAATTGACAAATAATACTATGGCAAGGATTATCGAGCGTGTTGCGGAATTAATATTACATATTACTGTGGCATTTACTACAAAAAAGTTTTTATAGCGGAAGCAAAAAACAGTTTAGGCAATTCAAATATAGGGTTTTTATAAAAGAAAATGTATTCTTATATAAGTATTTGAGAAAATAAGGTAATAGCAAGCAGAATAGCTACACACGTGACTAAAACTATTAAACAACTGACATATACGGAATATTTTCTAGAGATTTTTAAAGCAATACAATAGGGAGTATTTATTAATCATATATTTTTTAGATTTCCCGCGCACATATCCCCGATGTCACTGAACACCATAAAAGTAGGAAACCGAAGAAGCCCAAATCACAGATAAATAATCTAAAAATCTTCAAAATGTTAGATACGGGGTATTGCAGTTAGGCCATCGATGTAATTAATTACAAATAGTATTTGCTAGTTGCTCGTACTTTTAAATTTTAAGAAGTTCTTAAATCTCGCTGTGTCTTGTTTTGTTTTTAACTTGCTGACATGATGACATATTACTAAATCTTTTATTCTTATTTTAAAAAATTTTATAAAGATCACACATAAGTTTAGCCACAACAAGCGTTTTATAGTTTTTCAGTTTTAGGATTAAGTTTTTAGCTCTGTCAATAAGCTAATGTACTTGGACAATAAGGCATGTTTTCTTTCTTTCTTTCTTTCACCTGCAGTCGTATTCTGGGTCACACTGTGTATAGCAAGGTAACGTTAAGGAATCCCGTAGCGAAACTCTCATCAAAATCAGTTTAGTAGCTTTCGCGTGATGCTCGAACACAAGTCAAAAAATCTAAAAATTGTATTTTTCTAATCTATTGATTCGACAAAAGTCGACAAAAAAATTTTACAAGATATTTTCAAAGTATAGAAATGGTTGTCTTCTCTTCATCCTTAGATTTATTATATGTATAGAAAAAAAGCCGAAACGCAATTTTTCCGTATGTAAAATGAGGGAAAATAATTCCGTCTAACCGTAAAAAATCGAAACGTAAAACGAATTAAAATAATAAAACGAAAATTATTTCAGTGAAACGTAAATTGCAGGAACCGTAAAAGGATCGAAATGTAAAATAATCGAACGGCAACTTGAACGAATCGTAAAATGAACGAACCTCAATTTAACTGAATAAGGCGAGGCCCCCGAGAAAGCGAGGCCAAACCGTTTAAAAAAAAAATTCTTTTTTTAAATCATGATCTGGGATTTGTTTGTTTGCAAGTCGATAACTAAGAAACATTTTAACGTAGATCTTTAAAACCATCCCAAATAAACCAACCCAACCAATCCCATTACGTAAGTTCAACCCACGCAGCGCAGTTTCTTCTATTAGGTACACTAGGCACTCGGTAAGGGCCCGGTTCGAAAATTTAACTAATTGCAAAAATGCTGAAATATATATGTTTTTTTAATCATGAGCATTTTTCTGAAAAGTAGTACTATTACCAGTCAAGATCTTATAAAAATAGACAATAGGGTATTTTTGGTCAGTTTTTTTGACTCTTCGTTAGAGTTATCATTATTTCTGCGACTGCGCAGTTACTAAATGCCATCCCGTAGGGGTTATTAACCATACGGGAGTCAGGTATTTAAGGAAGAATAACTTTATAGTTATCGTTATTTTGATTTGCTTGTTTTCGCAAAAGGTCCTTATCATCACCATAATTTTTTTAATTCGAAGAAAATCGGTAAAGAAGTAGGGGTATATTTAACAAAAAATTAGGTTATATTTAACGTCAACTACAAAACTGGATCTGACCAAAATCTCTTTCTGCGAATATTCCGTTATTGTTATTAAAAACCAAAATAAGCATAACAATAGGGAGATTTTGGTCAGACAGTTTAACGGAAAATTTCGTTACTGTTATGGTTATTTTTACCGTAAATAAAGGTAACTTCAAGAGGTTAAAATTAGTGCTTTTGAGCTAACCAAAAGTAAGGTATAGCCTTACTTTTTCGTTGTTTTTTTTTCTTTATTATAAAATATGCGGGTTTGTGTTTAAACATATAAACTCCGCTCCACTACTAATCACATAAAAATAAAATACCAATTAAAACTCAACAAATTTTTGTCACACAAAACAAAGTTTCTAATCTAAAAATCTTCCACCACAGAATCACACCAAGTTTGATTGGTTGACTTTTTAACGTTAAAGGTATTCGCTATTCGGCCCTAATTAGCGCCAGTGGTTACCTTTAATAAGAAAAATTGGATGCACTTTCTGTCCTCTATATTGAAAGTGAATCCTTAAATTATATCAATTATGAAAAAATAATTGATAAATTTTCCAACGAGAAATCTCGAAAACAATTTTTATAATTAGACCTCGTTATATACAGGGTGTTCCAAATTCGATGCACACCATGGAGATCTCCTAGGTAGACAGGTATTGGTAATAGTATATTACATAACGAGAGAAGAAAGTGACATAGTTCTTCACACGAGCGTGAATGTTGTAAACAAGACGCTACCCGAGTGAAACAATACGCGAGTGTAATAAAGTTACTTTCTATCGAGTTGTGTCATTCATTTTCGTCACTAGAGAAGAAAACATTTTCGTCTCTATAAACGAAAATAAAATTCATATGCGTGTGAAGTACAAAACTTTCTGAGGCATTATAGAGTGTAGATTTGTTTACTTTCGTGTGTGTGGTCGTAGGAAATAACTATTTTATTTAATTAAACGGGTCAAATTGCGTTTTGGTAAGTATTAGTACCACAACCGCAAACATGTAAATTTTGTATTTTTTTAATCTAGATGAGATGTTTACAGTTCTAATCCCGTCATCGTCTTCCTTTTGTTTTTTATTTTATATGATTTTGATATGTCATATTTTATTTTCATTGTACGAAAATATTTTTTTTTATACCTTTATCAAAAACATGATTTTAGTAACTGTCTGCAGATAACTAAAGAATGCCTTTTTTGGTTACCGATGCTAAAAAAAACTTTTTTTTGATCACGGGTGCAAAAAAGATTTCTGAAATAGCGGAAAATAGTAATATTGAAAAAAATCTATTTATTCTTGCCTAAAAATTAAGCCATTTCCGCCAGTTTTCTCCAAGTATTTACGAACAAATCATTTAAAAACATCGTCAGAATATCAAACTGTCAAATATTAAAATGTCGCAACAATGAACGTCACCGAGTAAAAAGACACATCGCTATGGAAACCACTGTTATTTCATTTTCCAGCCGCCTGGATTTAAAGTGTAAAAATGGTGTGTTGCGAGAAGTACTCTTCGTTCGAGACTTTTTAAAGTATTTTCCTGTTTCTCTTAGATTTTTTGATAAAGGTATTAAAAAAGTTAAAAAAGTGTTAACAACTGGCGGCTAAACTGTGCTTTTTTGTACTCGCGTTTTTAAATACCACGCTGCGCTCGTTATTTAATCCAACGCTTGTAAAAAAAAGCACTAATTTAGCCACTAGTTGTGAAAACTACTATTTGATGTTATTTGGAGTCATATTTTAGCCGTAGCGTAGTGGGCAGCATACCTGCCGCACGGAAGGTTCCGGGCTTAAATCCCGGCTAGGTGCATGGATATTTTGTGTTTTTCCCAAAAAACTTTACACTTGACTCTCACTTTAGCAACACTGGGCATTGATCCTAGAATGGATGGAAAATTCCCAGTAAAAAAAAAAATTTAATAAGATTTTTTGGTCCAAGAGAATTATTTTCCAAAGGCCGATTGTCTTGCATCAATATAAAATTTCCTTGGCTCAAGAGTTCCTTGTGCATTACATATTTGACATTTTTACGATTTGGCGAAATTGCGCTTCGCGCATCTTACTTTTCGACCAAATAATATATATAAAATTATTTTCATTTTTTTGAAATTTTAGTTCATTTTAGGGTTCGAGCTTGACGGTTCAACGAAACTATTTTCGATCTTTTTATTTCCGTTCATTTCACGATTTAATCAAATTGTGATTCGACCAATTTCCTTTCGACAGAATTAAGTTTAAAATTTTGTACATTATGGGATCTCATTAAATACCGTTTTTCAAAGATGTGTCATTTTTTTACTTGTACCAGTCGCGCGGTTCATTTCGGTTGGGAATTTTTGTCTGCTTTTAGAAAAACACCCACTATAAGTCACCGACAGCAAAATCATTTAAAGCCTTTTAGACTGCTTTTTTTTTCAATTGAAACGTCGAAACAAATTACCAGCCCCACGTATTGGTTTGTAGCAAAATTCATTCCAATGTTCGGCTCCCGTGGAGCTTAACCAGGTGCAGATAATGTTCGGCCCTATTTGGAACGGATTCACACGTCAAACGTAGAATATATACGTACCCACCTTTTTTCAGTAAAACAGTTTGCTTTTGAATTTAAGTCAATGTTACATTAACATTTAGGCGGTTACATGTGCAACTTGGTGGTAAGGTGCAGAATAGGGAACGGAGAGAAATATGATCACATTGGCAGAGAAATTCAAGCGACCGTAGAAAGAGAGTTACTTTTTTATTTAAGTTGTGCTTTTAAATTTCTTTTTTTTTACCACTAAACATGTTTATAATGTAAAAACATAGATAGAGTATACCCAATATATCAATCTTGCAAACGAAAATGTTAACAAAAATTTTAATTCATGGATAACTCCCCAATGCGCACATTGTCGCTTTTCGATGACTCCCGTGTCATCAAGCCAGTTGTATCTCGCCGCACAGAACTCTGCAATTATAGAAGATACAATCGATTTACGCTGCAATGTGTAATAAATTGCTCTAACGTTTCAGTCGACTTCGCATAGGCGGCACTATCAAATAAGCACAATCCTACTAGTGGAGTTTGACGGGAATTGAACCGTACATAGAGACGACCTTGGTGTCGATTCTTGAATCGAAACTTGCGCAGAATGCAATGTTTGCTTGGTTAATTTGTAGTCTAACCGAACCAGAAGAAATATGGCTCGTGAATAGAGTTATAAAATATTTAAAGGAGGACGAGGCAGATCGGGCGCAACAAGTCGCCCCGAGTTCCAATACAAGATGATTTTATCCTTGAAAAATTATAGTTTCGAAAAACCAGAAAAATAATGGCCATTTATGGTTGAGGTGCGAATACTCAATACATATTGAAAAGATTGTCATATTTTTCTTTCATAAAGTATGTTCTCTATTCTGACTAAGAGCGTGATATATGAAAGAACAAAATGCTTGATTTTGGATACATATTGATTGAGTATAATGTGAGAATATACTAACTAACCCACATAGCAAGTCATGGATATGTTTATCCAATGGATATGCGTCGGCATATATTCATAAAACATCCACTGGATGTGCAAATGATTTTCTTTTAATGGACATACATGAACGTACCTCCAAGGGACATTTAACTTTTATCCCGTTTATGATCATCCATGAAACATACATTCAATGGACATCCAGTGATGCATATGTGCTCCATCAATGTATATCCATATAAAATGGATATACATTGATGGAGCTGCAACGTACATCCAAGTGTAATAAATAATCGCTTCTGATGGATGTCCACTGGATATGTACGGGACATTCATGGATATACTTTATGTGGGAATAGAAGAATTGGTATTTCATCCTAACTCAAAAACTAATGATATATCCAATTTTCACAGTTAACAGGTATCCTTAGTTATAGGTTAACCTAGTTCAATCATCTAAGGCATGGTTTATGCAGCTACTTAGTGCATAACCTTATTGATATTGAAATAAAAGAAAAACGCTAATAATTTATTCGAATTTGCAGTAATTTTTCATTTTTATCAACAGGTATTCGCTCTTGGCTTCGTTCAAAAACTTCTCTATTTCAGGTGCTTCTAATGTCTTTGACTTCTTTGAAAAGCTCGTTAGTTTGCCATATTTTGAAAATTTTTTTAAGGTGTAGTCGAGCGAAGCATCGAGTATTTGGTCCATAGCGACGATGGGATTAATTTTATTTGCAAATGTAAAAAATAAGCTAATAGAACATTTTCATCGATACCTTATGTCTTTCGTGAATTCATCCAAGACTCAAACATTGTGAACTCCTTGTCATAAGCATCTTCGGACTTTTCTAGCAAAATCTGCATCGCTGCTTGTTCCGCTTTCGTAAGGATATCCACAGAAACGTAATTTTCATAAGTTTCCTCATTACCCTCTCCACATATGCCGATCAGATCTTATCGTTTTAGTGTCCTTTTATCCACCTTCGCCGCCATTTTGACAGAAAACTAATGGATTATCTGTCACTTTTGAGTGAAAATGGCGGCGAAGGTGGATAAAAGGACACTAAATCGGTATGAGTTGATCGGCCTATCTGGAGAGGGTAGTGGTTTCCTCCATTTTATATACGTTTTTTTTCTTCAAAAAAGCTTCCCTTTTCTGCAGAGAAAACTAACATGTGTCAAAACAGCTCAAAACAAACAACGTACTTTGACCAAAATGTAAACAAGTCACTGTCAAGTCATTCTGACATTTATAGGTTACTACGCAAGTAGCTTTGATTTGATCACAAAGCTCATTAATTATTATCTCATAAAAAACGATTTCTTCCAATTGTTGGATAAAACATTGTATGCCACTCGTGTGTTATGTTTCCTAAGTCTATAATATCTTTCTCGCTTGACTTATTTTCAACATAACACACTAGTACCCTGAATAACTATAAATAAATCTGTAAAGTTTATTATCGGTAACATACTAAGCGACAAGACGGCAAATTTTCATTATAGCTGAGACTTTTTATTAGTTTAGATTGTTCGTTTGATATTAAGATTTAAAAGCAAAAGGTAACTAAAAATTAATGTAATATTACACGATTTTTTGTAGTTTTTATGATACTTGTAAAACCAGATAATTTATTATTTATAAATAAACAGTGGATATTTGCAAAGACACTTGAGTGTACGTAATAATAATGTGTAAAACACGAGTGCGTCGCTAACTTTATGCCAATTTTTTTGCACCGTGTGTAAAAAATAAGTATCTTTTCAAATATTTTACTGCAATTTAAATTAGTCAACATGTGACGTCATTCCCACATCAGGTCATTGACCCAAAATCACCAATACTTAGGGGACATGCGTAGAATATTTGGCTTCCGTGGGCCTTTTATTGAAGATTTTACGAAACTTATTTTAATCGATTACTAATGGACCCACCAGTACTGCCTAACCTGTTAACAGCCCCAATAATGGTGCAGTCAAAAAGTAGGGTTAGGTGTCATTTTTTTTTTTAATTCAGAGGGTTTGAGCTAGAGCAATAAAATTTAGCATATATGTTGGTCTTCCAGCAAAGTGACATATCCCAGGCAACCAGATTTGTCACCACACGTGTCTTTGACGTCTAATTTGATACCAAGATATCACGTCGAAGTAGCGTGAAATTTTGGGCACCAAATTGACTAAAAACATAACTCTCGTCAATTTGACGTAAAATTGAAAACTATAATATGTTGTGTAATATAAATACAACTTGGTTTTGAAAATATCCGATATTTTATTATCATCGGACCAATTATTTTTTTAAGTTTTATTTGAGAAGGTAGTCAATTATTTTTTAAAGTTTTATTTAAGAAGGTAGTGCTCTTGCCGAAAAGTGTCCGGTTTAAAAGCACCTCTGCCTACGCCCTAAAAAACTTTTTATGCCGGGTATGATACTTCTGTGTACTGTAGAAATACATAGCGATACGTTTTTTCGCTTTAATTGGCAAACACAGACATATCGCTAAAGACAGAATAAAGGCTATTATATTTTTGAAATGAAGACAAAATGCTCTCGTAATTTAATAGAACATTAGAAAAGTTGCTTTGAATTTTATATATCAAATGACAGGGACATTTTTTGTCATAAAGTATTAAAAAAATTGTATTATTTAAACTTTTTTTCCAAAATTAGTATTAACGATGCTAACTGAGGGACCCAAATATAACGAATTATTTTTTGCATATTTTATATTCATGGTAGTTGATAAATAAACAATATTTTTAAAATTCCCAAAAAAACTTTTTTTATAGTTAAGTGACTAGAAAAAAAAATTGGTGCTTCTTAAGACATTTGTATTCGTCATATTGAGACATTAGAAAAACATCTGTTTTAATACGTCTTATTGACGTCATAAAATGTGACGTGAAATTCACGTCGTTAAAATGACGTCAATTTTCGACGATAAACCCACGTGATTTTCACGTTAAAAGAAGTGACAAAATAGACATCATAGTGATAAATTTTTGGTTGCCTGGGATCTGACCCCTCATACCCCTGAATACCTGAGTCTCAGTCAGTTGGTAGTTTACACTATAACCTATAAGCCTACTGCCTATTTATTTTTTAATTTTAAACATTAAGATGTGCATATTAAGTGGTTTTATGGAATAGAAATGGTAAAAATGTTATCCCCGTACAGCCCCTAGGGGCTGGGGCAAAGTTGAATGTAAAAATTATAAACTCTTAAAATGTGAGTGTTTTGACTCGAACTTGTAATTGCCAAAAAAATTTGCTGGTATGCTGTTGTCAGAACTTGGTATAGTAAAATTATTCGAGTTAAATTTTTTAGCCCCTATTTAGGGGTCGCCTTGGGGTTTGAGATTTTTATATTTCATAACATTTATTACACAAAATTTATGAGTTTTAAATATGCATATGGAGTGTTTTCTGGAATTTGAAAATGGTAAAAATTAGATCTCGCGTCCCTACAGCCCCTAGGGGCTGCGGCAAAGTTGGGAGTATTTAAAATTGTGAAATAGTCCACTGCCACTGGTGGTGCATTTTTGTTGATATTGGCTGAAAGATAAGTGAAATATATTTTTTTAATTGAAATCGACAAAATTTTTAACCTCTAACCTAGGAGCCTTGTGTAAAGCAGACTTGTAGGTAATAGTATGAACTACCAACCGAATAAGATTTAGATGTATGGGTGCATTAGTATGGAAAGTATGAAGAATATTTTAAAAACACATTTTGGCCCCTCTCACTCCCTAGTAATTTGCAATTTTTTATGACACACGATACTACGTTGCCGAAAGACCAACATAT
Organism: Oxystoma pomonae; assembly: GCA_963921995.1. NCBI lineage: Eukaryota > Metazoa > Arthropoda > Insecta > Coleoptera > Brentidae > Oxystoma > Oxystoma pomonae. The sequence goes on from OY998167.1 coordinate 59,404,413, forward strand.
ATGCCAAAGTTCATTACTCTATCTTAACCGTCTTAATTTAAAGAAAAAAATTTTCAACCTAACCCTACTTTTTGACTGCAATATTTTTGGGGCTGTTAACAGGTTAGACAGTGTTGGTGGGTTCATTAGTCATCGATTAAAACAGGTTTCGTAAAATCTCCATGAAAAGTCCCACGGAATACGTTATACCCCCTAAGTACAACAAGCAATCTTATAGGGTTTACCAAAAAAATATTCATCACCTCTTACCAGTAGAATCCGCATGCAGAGTCACAATACGTGACGTTTTAAAAGAAAGAAGAATATTAAAAAATACGGATCATTCGAATATTAAAAATAAAATCTGTAATCTCCATCCCAGATTTTAGTACATAAATTAAGTAAAGAGTTGCTCCAAAACTTCCCTTGCTAAATGAAATACAGAGTTTTTCATGATATATCCAGACTTTTCCTGGGTGTATTCAGACTTTTCCGGGGTATATACTTACTTTTCCAAGGTGTATCCAGACGCTTTGCGATGTAGGCCCAATGTATGTTTACCGAAGCAACGTTAGACTGTAGCCCGCCGTCGAACCAAAGATAAATTTTACTTTTTTCTGACATCAGCATACCATCGGCGTACGATTAAGGTCCGATAGGTTTAGCCACATGGTACCGACCATCCATATAGCTGCTTAGTTTGGTCGGTCTAACGTAGGCAAGCTGGTCTCGACCCCATCGGTAAACTATTCAAGTCCGACATTAGTTTCCTAAAGCGATCCAACGTCGGCGATTGATGAAGGTCCGTCGATGGTAGCTTAAAGCGGTCCGACAATGGCAAACCACAAAGGTCCGATAATGCGGATGCTTAAGCAGTCGGGCGCCATCTCTACATACTAGGAGGAAACTATTAAGCAGTTTAAAAATTTTAATGTGACGTACCATCGTCTGTTGCCGGATATCGGCCAATCGAACAAAAATCTGATCATGCTATCGTCGGCCCTAAAGCAGATAAAGTAGTCGTCGGCATAAAGTTGACTATAGTAAATCGGGCCATCGTCAGTTGCCGATTTTCGACCGATTAAACAAAGTTCCAATCGGACCATCATCGGCCCTAAAGCAGATAAAGTTGGCGTCGGCATAAAGTCGACTATAGTAAATCGGTCCAGCGTCAGTTGCCAATTCTCATCCAATTAAACAAAGTTCCAATCGGACCATCGTCGGCCCTAAAGCAGATAAAGTGGGCGTTGGCATAAAGTCGACTATAGTAAATTGGGACATCGTCAACTGCCGATTTTCGACCGATTAAATAAAGTTCCAATCGGACCATCGTCGGTCCTAAAGTGGTGTCGGCATAAAGTCTACTATAGTAAATCGGACCAACGTCAGTTACCGATTCTTGTCCGATTAAACAAAGTTCCAATCGAACCGTCGCGTTGTCGGCCCTAAAGCAGATAAAGTGGACGTCGGCATAAAGTCGACTATAGTAAATCGGGTCATCGTCTATTGTCGATTTTCGACCGATTAAACAAAGTTTCAATCGGACCATCGTCGGTCCTAAAGTGGTGTCGGCATAAAGTCGACTATAGTAATGTGAACCTCTGTCAGTTGCCGATTATCGACCGAAAACTGAAAATCGCAATCTATCCAACATCGGGCCAGCATGTAGTCGCCGATGCCGATACACTGCCGATGTTGTCGACATTGGCCCGACTCAATGCCGTCGATTTGTGTTTGCTGGATATCCTTACTTTTCCGAGGTCTATCCAGACTTTTACACGGTAAATCCAGACATTTCCAGGGTGTATTCAAGCTTTTCCTCTTTTTCTCTTCCTGGATATATCCAGACTTTTTCGAGGTGTATCCAGTCTTTTCTGGGTATGTATTGTGTGTATATGTTGCCAAACATTTTAGCACCAATATGCCAAGGTTTTTCTCCATTAATCACATAAACACGGCTGAACCAATTTGGATGAAATTTGGCAACAAAATAGCGTCTAACCTGCATCTTAACATAGGCCTATTTTTATTTTATATTTCACTCAATGATTAAATTTTTCAAAAGTTTTTTGCATTTTTTTATGTGCTATATATATGTTATCAAAAATTTTGGCGCAATTAAGCTAAGACGTTCATAAGCTTTCCAGTAAAGTATCACTATTACGTAACAAAGAAAAATATTTTTTTAGGATGAAGTTTTCTGGGGGTAACTTTAAAGGGTGTAATGGGCGAACGCTGAAAAACCAGAGGGGTCTGCGCGTCGCCACAAGTGAACCTTATATAAAATTTCGTTATGATTGGTGCAACCCAAATAGCATTTTTCTGTCTTTCGACTAGTTTTGTGCGGCATCTAACATCAAAGGGAGTATAAAATATAGTCAGTTGACGACTTTAGTGGTTTAAGTCAAGGATTATACTTGATCTTTCGTTGTTACGACGTCTTAGCTTGTATAGACGAACACAAGTCATCAAGATAACGTTTGGAGCCGTTGTGTGTAGTCTAATGCAGATTCCCGACAACGCTTCGACGTCGTTAAGGGGAACGTGTGCATGTAGTACAGAGTAAGACGTTAGCCCGACGTCTGAACGTAGTACTTGTGTTAGTAAAGTTTTCTGACGACGGTCCAACGTCTGCGCTGCCAACGTTGCAATCAGTAAAAACTAGGACGTCAGTCCCACGTCTGGGATGCGACAAATGTACCCAATGTATGTCGTGATGACATTAGACCTACACCGGACAGTTTTTCTACGTTAGGGTTTGGAATCCAACCCAAACTAGTGAAAATTAGACTTTCTTTTTGTATTTTCGTGCGTGCGGTACTTTTTTGTGTTATAACTAATAATGCGAAAGAAAAACCAACTCAAATATTCTACCACGTTCTACATGAATCTAGAAGCTGCCTTAAACCAGTTTACCACAAACCCTTGTGTATTGTTTATCGCTTATGTTGATCACTTAGCGCCTTATATATAAACGTGGTTGCAAAACGTGGTTGCAAAAATTTTGCAGGTTAGAATTTTTGGTATTCCGTTAAAACTCAGTGCTGCCACCTTTCTGGGTCTTTTTCCGATGTCGGACAGGCGTAGTGGAGGAATCTTTTTTGGAAGCAAACTTTTCTAAACAGATTAGGTTAACCAAACACGATCAGAGGTCAAACCCACCAGATCAAATCAAACTTACACGGCTGGCGACGTCTAGGATCTTGCAGTGTCGTTACTGTAGATGAAACCAACGTTTCGCCAGAACGGGCGACCGATTAAGTAAACAAAAATTCACTATTGGTCAGGACCAGTCAGATTTCGAAAATAAAACTGGACTCTCAGTAAAAATCGGGCAAGTTTACTGGAATTCTCTGACGTAGCCATCTTTTCCTTGCGGTAGTTGTGGATAAATAATAAAGGAGATCGGAAATTTTCTATTTTTGTGTGAAATATCATGAAATTTGTAAAAAGAATAGTGAAGTTTTTTTTTCAACTAAATTTTAGTTTTTATTGAAAAAGTGAAAATATTCGTGGCAATCGTGTATTTTCGGCCCTGCATTGGTCATGTGTGTCAGTAAAGTGAAGTGCGTTGGTAATTTTTGGTGATCAGCCTGATTTTCAAGCTCGCACAAGTTACAAGTTTCAATGTTCTCATAAGGTATGTAATAATTTTGACATGAAATACTGACGGCATCTTATATGTCTGCCAACGTTGCAAATATAAAAATCTAGGAATAGTTTTTTGACCTTTGGTTGTTATTTCGAATCAAACCGTAGATAAGTTTGTTGTCCAGGCGTTGAGCTATTTGCACTAAGCACGACTTAGTTTGTAGCACAAATTTCTGTATTCCCTCTATGAAACCCACATATGGCGACGTCGGTACAACCCGGATTTGTATTCCCCATTTTGGTATAAATTTGAGTCGGTGTACGGTCGATCTGACGTAGCTTCCTGACGTCAGGTTGTCTACGCCAACGTCGAAACGACGTCCAAATGCTAATTGGGAAGGGTCTTTGAGTTACAGTGACTACAAAGTGAGCAACGAACAGACCGAAAGATAGACAGACAGAGTGACAGCGCGGCGCGCGGCGTCTGAAAACGTGCTTATCTGGATTCGGAACCACCAAATTCGTGGAGAATCATCAAGTACCATTTTTAGATGAATAAATTACTTTCCTTAGCGAGGGAAGTAAAAAAAACGCAGTAGTTAAATATTATACCTACTGTGGATTTTCGGCGAACATTTGCTGGTTTTCGCACGCGAGAGTATCGATGCGTATATTGAGCCAATCATATTTGTGATGCTAATAAAGAGGCTCCAAATTGAGTCCGTTCGTGTCAGTGCTTCGCCTGACTGGATTAAATTAATTTGATTTGATTTGTGGAGGCAAACTACAGAGTATCCCAAAAATTCGATTCCCCCCTAATATCTCCAAAACCAAACAATGCGGAGAAAAAATAGGACGCCCTGTATAATTAGATAAATTTAAATATGTCAATTCTTTCTGATTACAAAAATGCTAACTTTTTTCAACGGTTTTAAAACAAAATGGCAGAATCATCTCCAAGGTCAATGAATTAAACAAGAGAAATTATTTATTTTTGTCATGTAATGCCCGCAATATGACCGCCATTTTAACAGCCTCTGAAGTGCCAGTTAAAACCACCGATGAACTGTCGGTTTCCAGCAGGATCGAAGTTATTAAATATTTATTTTTGTAAAAATATTCTTAAACTCGGTTTTGTTTTGATATGAAAAGTTTTTGGCGGCTTTAACGTTAATTAATAAGTTTTTAACTTTCATATTGTTTTGTTAATTTTTGACATTTCTTATAATATTGTCGTAAAGTAAATAAGCAAATACGTATAGCGCTATTATAGTCCTATATACAGTTCCAGAATAAGCAATAACTCATGAATTATTAAGACTTCATAGGTTTACATCTGTTTAGTGTGTTTTATGTGAGTGGTTTCAAAATTTTTCGTTAATATTCAATGATATACTAAATAAGAAAATTCGCGTAGTATTATTAGAGTCCTGTATAAGGTTTTGCAAAAAGCAATTATCCCCTAAAAGAATATAAAGAAAATGTATGTATTTGTGGGCCTTTGGTGAAAAATTTCATTTCTGCTTGTAGAACGTTATCTTTCCTGAATTTACTGACGTATCACTTGTTAATATCGGGTGAGAAATAAAAAAGTATTGAATTAGTCAGGCCAAGAAAAACATATTTTCATGTCTTTGCTTTGGGATCTATTTGTCGAATTTTACTAATGCGGAATATTGTGAAAAGCCAAGCTTAAAATTTTGCAGTTTTATATCATTCTTGACATTCTGTAAAAAAATCAAGATTTTTTTTTGGTCTGACGGAATTCAGTGAACCAAATACACTCATTTAAACAATTCAAAATATTCTTATTTATGACCCGATGTTAACAAACAATACATCAGCAGTGACACACTTTAATAACTTGTAGGGGGCCAAAAATACCTAAAAAAATATCCTCCATCTTGGATTTCCATAGATTGTCAATTTTAGTACCAAATTGTTAAAATTGATAGCCTTAAATTTTTAAAATGGTTAAGATTTTTGTAATCGGACAACAACTTTTTAAGTAATGGACAGTGAAAAAATTAGTTATTACCTACTGGTTTCGTAACAACATCAAAAATCATAGCCGTATGCCGTATAATATTATAGAAAACATATTGAAACTATTCAAATAAAACCGATATATAGTTTGAACCCTATGGAAACCCAGAGTTTTACATTCCTATAATAGAGGGAGAGGACATTAGAAGTATTTACTAATAAACTTTCTCATTAAAAACTATAATAGGTCTACTAGTTTATCTCTACGCATCATTTTCAGCAGAGCACCCCCCCCCCTCACAAATAGTGCAGTGGTGTATTGACAGCTTTGATGTATCTATGTCAAGTAGCAAAACTGTGAATTTTGCGCCAACCAAACGTTGAAAAAGCCTTTGCTACATTTTTTTGTGATTAAGCGATTCACATAAATTTTGAAAAATATTTATGTAGGCGCCTTCCCATAGGGACTGCCTAGTCAGCAGCACAAGGTTCTTTTCTTGAAATTAGGCTTTCTAATGCTATTGTATAAAGTTAAAAACTCAATCTTCTAGAGTCTCTTGTCAAAGCGATCTTGTAACACCAATTTTGAAAAATAAATATTTTTAAAAAAGATCTTCGGTCGTTTGCAATACATAATTGGCACAGTCGGTAGGATTGCCAACGCCAGTCGGTTTCGGGCAAAATCAAACGTAAAAGACAATTTGAAAAGACTAGAAAGTGATTTTTGGGCAGTTTGATGACTTTCGTTTCCTTCTGACCCTACCTATAAGAATCTCAGATGGCATATTTAGGGCAGTGTATCGCACACAAGATGGTAATGGGCTTTCTATCGCAGAAATTAGAATAATTAGGGCAGTGAATCGCACATAATTTAGTTATAGACTTTCTATCGCAGAAATTAGATTTTAGGAAGCAAGTTGAAAAACTGGTAAAAATGGAAATATTTGATGAGCTTAGATGACTTAGCAGATAGATTTAATAATTTTGGTCTGCAAAGAGAACCATATTTTGACAAAATGGCCCCACCGAGTGATCCACCGACAACACCGTCCCTTAATTGGCGCCTTCTATAATCTAAATTAGAAAATACTAAACCATTTGACGGAGATAGCAACGCACTTAATAGTAAAAAATTTGTAGGTTTGTTTACATTTTACGAGAATTTATGGAATAGTGATCTAAATTAACAATTCTTAAACATGTTATTGATTTTGGTAGCCGTTTCTTTAGAAGTAACGTAGCTCAAAGAGTATCTAACCTAAGTCAACAACAAAAATTTGTCAAAAATTACGACAAAACTGATTTGAACATTTTATTGCTGGTTGTTCAGGAACGCTCAAAAATAATATGCATTTAAAAAATCCAAATTCATTAGAAGACGCCATTGCTTACGTTTCAGAATTTGAAAATTTCGGAAAACTTTACGGAAATCTTGGCAAAAACATTGAAAATAGGGGAGAAACTTTTCCCAGAATGTATTTATAGTTCAAAAAACAAAATCAGAACAGTTTTGGATACCCAAAACACGCTCTACCAAGCTGATATCCCGGCTTTTCTAGAATTTTGTCAAAATTATAAAATAACATTTATCCTTTTTCGTTTTCACGATTTTTTTACGGAGTTTTGGGATTAACCGATTTTATTAATATGGCATTAAACATTGACCTATCAAATGAAAAATTAATAGGACTCAATCACGAAATTCCTTTTCAATACCGGAAGTCGACAGACGCCAATTTTTCTATCACTTTATATTCTAACGAAAAATTATTAAGAAATATACCAGTCAGCGTATATGAGAAGAATATCATAAGTAAGTCAACACAATTTAGCAATCTGATTTTTTCACGGTATTATCTTGGGCGAAAGAAGGGTTCTCTCCGATAGAAATACAAAACCCCAACGAGACAGATGCATAACAGTCACATAAAAAGAACCTCTACCGGTCGACTCTTTTCAACCCCAACTTTCTGAACTTTACAGTTTTAAAAATGTTTTTCAAAATTGCAATAATAACCGGATCTAAAAAACTAAAATATTTTAGATCGCACGGAACACATGAATTCAGAAGAAAAATCGGCGATTTTAAACTCTGCAAAGATTACAAAGATATCTTTTATAAAAATGTTTATCCACTCTCATTTACGTCCAAGGTGAAACACGAAATCAAAACTACGGATGAAATATCAGTCTACACGAAGTCTTACCGCTACCCATATGTACATAAGGAAGAAGTAAGAAAGCAGATCAAAATGCTCGAAAAAGGCACCGATTTGGATTGTTCCAAAGAGGAGGATCATGGTTGACTACCGTTGGGTGAACGATAAATCGATAACCGATAGATATCCAATCCCCAAAATCACAGATATATTGAATAAATTTGGGCCCACTAGTGTTCTGACACTAGACTTGGCAAGCGGATTCCATCAAATAAAAATGCACGATAATTCCGTCAAAAAAACCGCCTTCAATGTAGAGAATAAACACTATGAGTACTGCTGCATGCCCTTTGGCCTTAAAAACGCACCTTCGACCTTTCAAAGGGTAATGGAATAAGTATTAAAGGACGTGCAGCATAAAGTGGGCACTGAACACATGCAAAATTTAAAACTTGTTTTCAATAAATTACGCGAAGATAACTTAAAAATTCAGTTAGGCCAGTGTGAATTCTTGAGACGAGAAGTAGAGTTTTTAGAGCATGTGGTCACGGCCGAAGGTATTAAACCAAATCAAAACAAAACTGCCGCGATACAGAAATTTCCAACTCCAAAAGCAGCGCGATAAATAAAAACATTCTTAGAACTATTCGGGTCTACCGGAAATTCATAAAAGATTTTGCGAAAATTGCCAAACTCATGACGCAATGCCTTAACAAGGAAAGTGAGATCGAACACACGAGAGAATTTATTGATTGCTTTAACACATGCAAAACTGTTTTAACATCTGAACCCGTCTTATCCTATCCGGACTTTTCAAAACCCTTTGAACGTACAACTGATGCATCTAATTACGCAATCTCAAAAATACTCTCTCAAGGAAACCATCCAATTTGTTACGCATCAAGAACGCTTAATCCGGCAGAAATAAATTACTCTTGCATTAAAAAATAATATTTGGCAATCGTCTGGAGCTGCAAGAATTTTGTAAATCAGTTTACAGTCTACCATCAACCTCTAGAGTGGTTAAGAAAGCTAAAGAAACCCAATTCACGACTTGTTAGATTGAAATTAAACTTAGATGAGTACGACTATACGAAATAAAATACAAAAAAGGAAAAAATAACCAAGCGACCGATGCCCTTTCATGGTACCCTGTAGATTTAAACGCAATCAACGTGCAATAATCTAGGAGATTCAGACGAAATAATTCAAGAATAACTGAATACCTCTGGCGAATTGCCGAACCTCAATAAACTCGACATAAACGAAATTCTTCAACCTAAAAATATAATTAGCGATGTTTTACTCAACGCGGAACGACCAGAACAATAACTGTACAAAATTAATATATGCCCTACTACAAAAACGTGCTATAGTTAGGGGAATAAAGGGGTAGGGCAGAAAGGGCCCAGGGAGGCCTACTTGCCGGGCTTCGCGCCGCCCCTTCCTACTACTAGGGGAATAAATGAGACAAAGAACGCGCTCTCACGCGAAGCTTTATAAGTTTTAGAACACAATTAGCAAAAGTAATATTTTCAAAAGAAAAATATATAAACTTTGCAACTTCTCATTTTTGAATGTCGATGGTCCCCTTATCAAAAAGGAGTAAATGCAAAATCGTAAACATACGATTTTTTTGTACAGTCGTCGAAACAATAAATGTTCATATAAAAGTATTTTAAATCAAAATTTTCCTTCTTGCTTGATCTTTTTCTTCTGAAAAATATGGATTTATATTAATATGTCCATAATTGATTTGGTACAGTCAACAAAATGATAAACTTCTTTAAAAAAATCTCTTTCTAAAGTCACATTAAATCTATCAATTAATACAGATTAAACCCAAAAAACCCACAAAAATGTGGTTGTTACTACCCAAAATATAGTACTATACTAGTTACTTCTACCCAAAATATATACCAGTATTAGAAAGCTTCAAAAGAGTGGTTACTAGCTGTTTTGGAAATTGTTTGGATACAAACTATGCCATTTATATACTGCAGTTTGAGACAGAAATAAAAAAGGCAAAGCTAAAATATACAATAAAATTAAAATAGACTAGAAGGCGCACTACATATATTAAAAGCAAATTTTCCAAATCAGTAACCAAATCTAAGAAAATTACGGAGGACTGTTTATGGCAATATTGTAGAGCCGCTAGTTTAAAATGTGGCAGTTTAATAGAGATGTGATGTGTGAAAAGATAGTTCCGGCGACTTTTCAGCACTTTTTTCACCTAACACACACTTATGCGTTTTTATAAGTCTTCAAACAAACATATATAAGAATGGTAAATAACAATTACATAAAACACAAAAAACAAAAAAAAAACCTCGAATCGGTCGGACCTAAGATGGCAAACCATGCCACAATAATTCAATAACTTTTTTGCCCTGGTTGTCAAATTGTCCTAACCCTGATTTCAATAATGATTTCTAGAAGGTAAAACAAAACATTATAATTAAGTAAACTTTCTCATGCATTTCAAACTGAACTTCTTCGGCACTACACCTACTTTATCGGAATAATGTCTAGTATTTATGCTATTTATTGCTATATTATATAAATTACACGAAATAAAATAAGGGATAATTATGAAACTCGACAACCGCCGAGATGTGTGATTTCCCTCAAGATTTTTATGCGGTTTCTATTTTATTTAAATTTCTTTAAATATTTACCTCCAAAATACACGCTCTTATACACCATATCCCAGAATTTATCGAAGTCACAATCAAACCGTTGGGTTTTTATTCGGAACAGCCCACAGAGCAGTCTCATCATTCGTTTAAAATGTTCTACAAGAATTTTAACTTTAACAAAAACTCTTCTTCTTCTTATAACAGTAATCATATCTAACGTAAGTCGTTTTAATCAAATTAAGACTTTGTAAAACACCTACAAAATAGAAATAAATATTACTCCACTGACAAAAAAGCTTGTTACTTAGTATGAATATTAGTGCAAACGTTCAATATTAAAAAACAGTCAAATTGATTCTGAAGAAAATTTATTGATTAGTTGACTGTAAAAAAAGTAGGACAGAAATCAAATTTAAATAATATTCAATCAAATATACCAATACTATCATAAAATATAAGTTTTATGGGAGAAAAAAATAGACAAAATAGCTTTTCGACATTCAAAAATCAAGGGTTACAAAGTTTATATATTTTTGTTTTGAAAATAATATTTTTGCTAACTGTCATAAACAATTGCCAAAAAAACAAATACGACCGTAGCCCCATATTATAAAATAATAAATAAATAAATTATTGGCAAGGCCACCGATATTTGACAGGTGATCAGAAAATTGCTGTCAAAGTTTGGAATGGGGTGCCTAAGAAAAGGTGTATTACAACCGATTTCAGTGAGCAAAGCAGCAAAACCAACTAAATGCTGATTTTAAAATTGTCAACCATTTTAACAGCCGGTAAATGCTGTCAAAATGGCAAGATATTAATTTCTTCAATAAGTGCCCATATTGTACTCTTCAGACGATTCCCAATTAACAACTATCAAAAAAAATTGATTGACAATTTGACTTGACTTGAATTTGACGTTTTTAAGTTAGTGTATTGATGCTTTGCTCATTGAAATCGGTCAAAATTGGCCTGTTCTCAGGCACGCGCCATTCCAAACTTTGACAGCGAATAAATGTTCCCCAGGTCCCCCTACAACTTTGCCTTACAAAGTTTTAAAAAAAACCATCGGAAAATTCCATTTAAAAACTGCGTCTTTTTTGTCTTAATTTTTTTGTAATAAAAAAAAATCCTTCCAAAAATCAAATTTTAATAATTTAATGATACATACGCCCACCTAACTGAAAAACACGCGGGAAAATAATGGTTTAGAAGGAACGTATGTTCGATAAAATACCGTGAAATTTTAAAGAAACAGAGAGATAGTGCAGAAGTGTTGTAAAATTCACCTCTCTTGTTTAATTTTTTGACCGGAAAAGGTGGATACACGAAAAAGTCTGTAACATATGCTCTCGTAAAAATATAGCTCAAAAAACGATTTTAGGTAATATTCGCTTTTTTTAATTAATTTTTTTGGGCACTTAAAATTTAAAAATTCAGAAAAAAAGTAGTTTAAACTAAACTTTAGATGGCATAAAAATTGAAAAATTCTAACATTCGCTATTCTTTATAAGCACGGCAGTATTAGAGGCCTCATAGAGTTAAAAACATCATCATCCCTGTCAAAATTTTCTTCTATGACAAAATTTCTTGATGCCCAAGCACAAAATAGTTTATCTGCTAGTTTAGTAAAAGCTAAAACTACAGGGCTTTATTTAACGAAGCAAACTATACACCTAGGTATCGATTTAAACAGTTTGTCGTTTCCCTACTTCAACTAGCTTAATTAGTAGATTATTTAGAGTGTCAGTGAGTGGAAAACTTTGTTTCCACGAATTCAATATATATCATTTAATTACGTCGTTTGCATTAGTTAGTCAAATCATTGTTCTCAGTATTATAATGGGCCTTTGTTTACATTAGTATAACAAATGACTGATCTTTGGGTCAAAATTTATCTACTTGCATAACAGAGAATAAATCAGCATGCATTTTAAAATTTTTCACTCTTCTACGTTGATAGAAATCACTTTGCTGGATAAAAGTGAATTTGTAGAATTTAGACACCATTTTTAAGTAGCATGAATGATTTTTTATGTGTGCCGGTCACACTGTTAAATTAGAGAAAATTTATAAAAACATGCTAAAAAATTCAAGCTTAGTATTTCTCTAAAGTCTTCACATAAATCACATAAGATCTGAATTCTGCTTCAAAAAGTCTACAAAAAAGCAATTTACACCAAAAAGAAATTTTCATAAATAAAAAATGTACAGGCCCCCATAAGGCAAAATTGAGGCAGCAGACGTGGGGTGCCCCCATAATAGAAGAAAAGGAAGGTCAGTCAAGCTACACCCCCTTCGAAAGATATTCGAGTTTTGATACGCTTATAATTTTCAACTAATTTCGAACTAATTTTCGTTCGTTCTTATATTCAAAATGGGGGGTGCAGCCAGACGTCAAGCTACACCCCTCTCATTTAAAGCGTAGTGAAAAATTAAAAGCAACCATCCCAAAATTAAGAACTAATTTCTAACTCCTAATATCACTAAAAAGAATTTCGAAAAACTCTAAAAAAAACTAATGTTGTACAACTTTTAAAAAATTTTAACCACCTTAATTTCTTAGGTTTAGTCAATTAAAATCCAGTCAGTTTAGAAGACATAAAAATCAGTGGCGGATCCAGCAATTTCACCAGGTGGGGGCATCAGCCATAAACCTTATGTAGGCCGGCTCAAGCGATTACGAACATAGGGCAAAAAAGCCCTTTTTTATGGTTATCATCATTGTTTTTGGGGGTTTGGTTAGATTGGTATATTGGTTAGTGGTGACCTGATCCTCTCCTGTAACCAAACAGTTTCGACCTACATATGTTCGTAGTTGAGTGGTGACTAACAGATACTATCTGATACAACTAATTTATTTTGGCAAAGTCAGCGCTAAACTGCTATAAGTATTTTCCAAATTATCGGGACATTGTGGAGTTGCAAAAAAATTAATTAAGTAACAGTCAGACTGCCAGTTCTATTGATTAATAATAAGTTATTAAACCTTTTTTTCCCTTTGTTTTAATTTTTGGAGTTAATTTTTTATTAAAATAACACTCATTTTATCTACTTTTTTTTAGCTTGAGCATGATAATTTGTCATCTGATGCTTCTGTAAATCACCATCCACCCCCAATAGTTCAGCATAATTTTGTAAAGATTTTGTATTCAACTTTTTAGGCAAAACGGTTTTTTGTCCTCCAACAAAGGTCTTCTTAATCTTGATTTTGTTGAGAAAAAATCAGCCCATCAAATTTTTCAAAATGCTCTTTATTCACTCGTCGTTTTTTTTCCTCCCTCGCTTAAAAGTGAACCGAGAAACGAAATACATATATATAATTAATATCAGGCATCCAATATCCAATGATTTATCAAAAGTTGAAATCTCGTGTAGTCGTCTATATTACTTATTTTAGGCACAAAGGTACCAATATCATAACACATTGATGACGCTTCCTCACCTAAATGTTTAACAAAATTATCCGACATAACTTTGGTACTGGTACCTACTACAACCAGGAGTATTCTGTTCTGTCTCTTGCACAGGTCCTGAGTTTTATTCAAGTTTATGTTATCAACATCCTCTTTCGTCTCATCTTTCTTAAATTTTTTAAGATAACTAATTAGGGTATTATCCGCAAATCTTTTTTCATTTTTGAAAAAATGCGGGGAACCCCACGCGCGCAGGTCAAATTCTACGATTATAAAGCATTTGCTATAGCGCTCCTCATACGCGCTGATTTTTTAAATTTTAGTTCGGCTCTGCTAAAAAAAATTTAAAATTGATGGTATAAAGCAAATTTTAATATTTTTAAAACTTTGATAATGTTAAGACGCGCGCCCCTCTTGTGGATCCGCTACTAGTAGAAATATACTAGAAACGACTAAAAATCACGTAGAAAAACTTTTTTCATCTTTGTTGGACTTTTGGTACCTACCTAATATGTGCATGTGTAAAGCATATGTGTGGGCTGATGCGGACTATATGAGCAGAGAGATCTTTATTGCGCATCCAAATCAATAGTGGGTTTTTTTTAATTATTTTTGGTGATATTAGGAGTTCGAAATTAGTTCTTAATTTTGGGATAGTTGCTTTTCATTTTTTCAAAGGCTGATTTGGAACTAGGAAAAAAAAACAAAGCGCAAAAGCAGGAGACGACCATGTTCGTTTTTGGCTTTCAGGCATGAAGATGTCAGAATTTTGTGTGTTTCCCGGCGAAACTTTCTTGAATAAATAGTTTTTCCTTGATTTTTCCATTTGGATAAGAGAGGAAGCGATGAAGGTTGGTATAAGGTCAATGATCGAACCACTTATGCGTTATATACTTAGGTATATTATACAGGGTATAAAATAATACAGTAGTTTGCGACTTCAATTATGTTTAATAAAACATTTATATTTTTGAAAATTCTTAAATAAATTAATAAAAAAAACTTTTAATTTCTTTTCAGGTAAACAGCATGCCAAAACCAACCAGTAGTTACAGTTTCCAGCCATGTAGAAGTAAAGAATTTGATTGGTGTGTACCAGGTCAAAAAGGACATGCACGTTGCAAACTGTGCAATAAAGAATTTTCCATTGAATCGATGGGTCGTTCTGCAGTTCGGAGCCATGCTGAAGGAAAGAAACATCAAAATGCACAACAAAATTTGCAAAAATCTATGCCACTCGGATCTTTTTTTGTAACCGTGGCTGAGTACTCTGGTAAAGGTAAAACCAGTAGTTCCCAAAGTACCAATACTGATAAAAACACCATATCTACTACTTTCCAACACACCACTTCAACTTCAACGATTACAAACTCCAACCATATCCAACCAAGAGTTGAAATTGACGAAAAAATTCCAGGAAACCCCTTTAAATTGAGAGAAAATGTCTCCAGTCCACCACTAAAAGCAGCGGGAGAGTGCAGAAATATTTGGGCGCATATTTCCAGATTCCAGATAGCAAAATAGCTCGGGACATGAAACTGGGTAGAAGTAAAATTGCTTACAGTACAGTTTATGGTTTGGCCCCATATTTTCAAGGTGAGCTTAAGAATGACATCATAGATTGCCCTAGCTATGTTTTAGGTTTTGATGAAAGCCTCAATAAATATTTTCAAACTCAACAGTTAAATATTTCAATCAGATTTTGGGGCGAATCTAAAAATCAAGTAGCTACTAGATATTACAACTCAGTTTTTCTTAACCAGCGCAAAGCAACTGATTTGCTGGATGGCTTAAAAGATGGTCTGAAAGGTTTAGATTTGAAAAAAATTCAACAACTTGGCATGGATGGTCCCAACGTAAATTTAAAAGTTCTCAGATTCTTAAAAAATTAACTAAATGAAAAAGAAAACTCCTTTCAGTTGTTAAACATTGGTACATGCGGGTTGCATGTTCCAAATGTAGCATTTAAGACAGGTGTAAAGAAAACAAACTGGAATCTTATTAACTTTGTCAGGGCATGTTACAATTTATTTAAAGACTGCCGAACTAGATGAGGAATTTTTTAAAGGTTTTAGGAACTAAAAAGCGCCCACCAAAGTTTTGTGGAGTAAGGTGGCTCGAAAATGGACATGTGTCAAAAAAAATTCAAGTTTTGCTACCCCACTTGAAAAAATAAGTAGAGTATGTTGAGAACGAGAAGAGGGCCCCCAACCTGTGCCAGTTACGAAACTGTAAAAAAGCTCTGAAAGATAAATTACTTTTGGCAAAACTAGCTTTTGTTCAATCATTAGACGAAGATTTGCAACCATTTTTAACTGCGTTTCAATGTAATACCAATGGTTCCATTTTTGTTTTATTCTCTTTTTCACTTTACAAAATTGACCTAAGAAAAAAATCAAATTTAAGAAATGCGAAAAACGTCGATTTGGGTTACGCCACTAGATCGGCGATCAAGAAAAGTACAGGCTTGACTGATAAAGATATTCTAGTTTTTCGCCAAGATTGTCGAAGTTGCCTTTTTGCTACTGTTTCGAAAATTTTCTCCATTAAAGTATGCCCTCACAAATTCAGTATCATTTTTAGATCCGAAGAAACTTCAGTCCAATAAATCTGAAGCGACACGAAACATGATTAAAGCCTTTGATATCCTTCTAGATTCTAACTGGGTGACAGCCAATTTTGTCCAATCTGCCGATGCCGAACTTAGGCGATTTATTTCTTCACAAGAGTATCTACAGAGATGTAAAGAATATTCCAGAAAAAATCAAAGGCTGGATAGTTTCTGGATGCAACAGTTATAGGATTTTCCAAATATGAAGAAGGCAGTTAAATGTTTTCTGATACTGTCTCACGGTAACTCTGCGTTAGAACAGGGGTTTTCTATAAATAAAAAGGTTGTTGTGGAAAAGCAAAACAGTCAGTCTTCGGTAGCACTAAGAATACTGTATGATACTGTCTTAGAAATGGGTGAGATCAAGAATGTAACAGTATCAAAAAAAATTATACTGTCAATGAAAAATTCTAGATCTAGACTCACGTCAACAGTGGAAGACCAAAAAAAGAAACAAACCGATGCAGACAGGAAGAGAGCTGAAAGTTTATTTATCTAGATTTAAGATATTCTTAGTCTTCTAAAATAAAAATTGAGTTTTTAAATCTGCGCTTTTCACTTAAATATAGGATGGGCCACAAAACTAACCAATGGATGATTTCAAAAAAAAATGTCTGAAAAGAATATACTTTTTTTCCAGAACAAATGTCAAATATGCTGTTTTGTAAAAATTCAAGATGGTGGACAATTTAAAAAAAAAAACAACTTTTTTCTATGCGCCACTGACACAAAAATAATTTTTCCTCCTGAAAGATGCTTTTTCCCCGAAACAAAAAAATATATTAGCTATATAAAACGGTGATTAAATAAAAACGTGAAAAATAATCAAATTAGGTCCTATTTTTAATAAAAAAAAACTGAACTTTAATGTGCGCCATCTTGAAACTTTTGAAAATGTCAAATTTCACGTTGAATTTCTAACGTATCGGCTTTTTTAAATACTTAAATTCATTAAAATCGATTAATTCTCTGTCAAATTATAGCCAAAGTGAAAACTTCATTTTACTTATTTAAACAACACCTATATCTCAAAATATGAGAAAAATACACCAAGAACAAAGATCCCTTGCGTTATTAATTCTTTAGACATTAAGTGATACATTTTTTTGTTCCCGAAAAATGCATCTTTCAGAAAGAAAACTTAGTTTTGAGTCAGACGCGCACAGGAAAAAGTTACAATGGGGGAGGGGAGGTAAAAAATTGCTATTTTTTTAAATTGTCCACCATCTTGAATTTTGAAAAAAAATTATTTTTTACACTTGTTCTCAAAAATATAAGGTATATTCTTTCTAGCTTTGTAATTTTTTTTCCATCAGTCTATTGGTTCCAAAATTATAAGCAATTGAAAGAGTCGCATTTTTTGTGGCCCACCCTATATTTTTTAAACGCGTATAACGGAAAAAAAACTGAAGTTTTTAAGTAAAGTTGGGAGTTTCAAAAAAATGGGTCGGGAAAAACCGGGAAAAAGTCGGGAATTTAATTTTGAAAATCTTGTGGCAACCCTGCAACTTTATTTAACAGAGACAAATAAATGAAACGTTATAATTTGTGGTTGAGCAATGATCTAGTACTACAAAAAAATAAGCTTTGTTAGTGTTTACTTGTTGGGCAAGAAAATAACTTCTAGCAGCAGTCGTTACCAATATATATCTGTTTCATCAACTAACTGGAGGGACACAACTTTTATACTCCTTTAGAAGAAGCTAATTTGTTACATAAGAAAATAATTTGTAGCTGCTACCATTACTGCCATATGACATAACTTTTGATACCGCATTGGAATAAGCTTGGTTGGTGCTAATTTGTTACGTCAGAAAATAATTTATAGCTGCTGCAATTACTGATATCTTTAAGTAAGTGACGTAAATATTTCATGAACTAACTAGAAGGTTACAACTTTTTATACTCCATTAGAATAAGCTTGGTTGGTGCTAATTTGTTACCTAAGCAAACAATTTGTAGCTGCCGACGTTATTGACATATGTCTCTTTAAGTAAGTCACGTGACCTAAAAATTGAAATATCTCCCGAACTAACCGAAGGGTCACAACTTCTTATACATCATTCGAATAAGCGTGGAATTTGTTACGTAAGAAAATAATTTGTAGCTGGTGGCGTTACCGAGATATGGCTATCTGGGCACTCGACACAAAGTAACATAATAACATACTTAAAGAGATACATGTGAGTGATTGCAGCAGCTATAAATTATTTTTTTACGCAACAGATTAGCATAAACCAGTCTTATTCCAACGAGTATAAAAAGTTGTGACTTTCTAGCTAAAAATATTTCAATTTAAAAAAATATATCAGTAATAGCAGCAGCTAACAATTATTTTCTAACGTAGCAAATTAGCATCAACCAAGCTTATATCAATAATATATATATATATAAAAGGTTGTGACCACTTAGTTAGTTTCTAAGATATGTTACTTTTGGTATCGAGTGCGCAGATAGCCATATCTCGGTAACGGCAGCAGCTACAAATTATTTTCGTAGCAAATTAGCATCAACCAAGCTTATTCTACTGAGGTGTAAAAAGTTGTAACCATCTAGTTAGTTCATAAAATATTTCAATTTTTAGGTCACCTGACTTACTTAAAGAAATTAATATCAGTAATTGCAGGAGCTGTAAATTATTTTCTTAAGTAACAAATTAACACCAACCAAGGTTATTCCAATAAGGTATAAAAAGTTGTGACCCTCCGTTTAGTTCGCGAGATATTTCGGTTTTTATGTCACGTGAATTATTTGAAGAGACATATGTCACTAACGGTAGCAGCTACAAATGATTCTCTTATTTAACAAATTAGCTTCTTCTAAAGAAATATAAATGTTGTGACCCTCCAGTTAGACCAGTCACGTGACTTTCTTAAACAGCCATATATTGATAACGACTGATGCTCGAAGTTATTTTCTTGCCCAACAAGGAAACACTAACAGAGTTTATTTTTTTTGTAGTGGCAGATCATTGCTTAACCAAAAATTATAACTTTATTTATCTGTCTCTGTTAAGGAAAGTTAATTTACAGGGTGGTTCCCTCAATTTAGTTTTTTTCTTAAACAAAAAACTTTATGAAAAAAATCGTTTACACACTTTTGGATTGGCTGTAACAAATTCCAGTAAAGCATTTGCAACATTCTGATAGTGTATCATTTATATCTAGTTAAGAAATTTTTGAGTACAGATGTACCATTTCAGCTACAAATTATTGTGTATGCAATACAATTAGCTAATTAGCTACAAATTATGGAACAAGGATTTTTGTGGTCCTTTGTTTTGGTCACACATAAAACAAGAAAAAGTTTCGTAAATAACACTTTTGGAAAGCTGGTGGTAAAAAACTAATAACAAATTAGCTACAAATTATGGCATCGGTATTTTTATGAGCCTCTATGATGGTCCTCCCAAGTTAATGAACGTGTTGCACGTTGCCTTTAATTTGGATACTTGGGCAGTGTTTTCAGGCCCATTGCAGCATGTAAAAGTTTTATTTCCAGCATACCTTCCAAACGTCTCAATCGATTAACGAAAGCATATTTTGTTTTTTATATTTTGTTTTTTTTTTCTTTATTAAAAATATACGTTTCCCCACCACTTTCACGAAAAACCTAAAAAAATCTTTGAAAAAGCTTAAAATTTTTCACTAATTAACACCCGGTTCACACCTAGAGGGCCCACCCTGCATCAATAAACGCATCACGTAACTCTGCATTTAAAACAAGTGGAAATCCATATCTCGTCGCATGGTGCGTTTGGGGCTTAAGTTTCATACTTTCTTCAATTTGGATACTTGGGCCACTTCCCCGGGTCCAATGCATTTTATTTCCAGCGTCACTTTTCAACTGCTAAACCAATTTTCATAACTCTGTTTTAATCGATTAGGTTTTACTAAAAAATATATTTTTCTTTTCACTTTTTTGACTGACAAAATTTTTAATATATATACTAAAAAAGCTTTTACCACTAAAAATTTAGATACAAAAACTCTTTAACAAAAAATTGAACCGACAAAAAAGTACAAATTTTTATTTTTGCACTTTTTTGAAGTAGGTTCAATTTTTTGTTAAAAAATGTTTATTATTTTTCTTATTTTTATTGTTTAAAATGATAATAGAATCTGAAAAGTGCTAGCTAGGACATTCTTATTAGTTTTATTTCAAATGTACAGGATAATAAAGTAGTGCAATATTAAAGTTGGATTTATGGTGTTGTTTTCCTCAGCGAACATTCTCATATAAATTCCGCTGGGGTCGTTACTTATATAAAGGGATGAAATTTACGATTTTCCCTTGTAAACACACGCTCTTTTTTATATCGGTTCTCATCATGTTGAGAAATGACTAAATTGAAATATAAAAAAACTAAAGACCGGATTTTGTAATACAGTAAAACCTTTCTACTATAGTGGATACCAAACTTTTCATGAAAATTTTTCATTACCAAAAAATATAGACATTAAAAAAATAGGATTCTTTTGTCCATAAATTTATTTAATATACGGATTTACTCAGACTAAACTTTTTGGTTAGTTTTCTCATATTACTAGTCAAATTTTTTACTTTCCTCGACAATCAACCTTCTCTTTTAACGCCAGCCGGTTTCTCTTTTGCGACATTTTTGATAAACTGATTAAATCAAATTAAAATTTAAACTGAAACCAAATTGGTAAAACCAAAACGCTCTTGTTTTCTAATCAAAGGTAGTTTTTGGTGCTTTGGAAAACTCTGAAATCATTATATAATTTCACCGACCCGCTATAATAGTTATTTACCTAACAAGTGCGAAAAGTGATACTTTACCGCACGCGACGGCTATTTACTGAACGAAGCAAAGCGAGTTCGGTCAAGTCGGCAAGGGCGGTAAAGACACTTTACGCATGTGTTAGTTACAAGATAAGCCTTAAAAATTCCCAAATAAGAATATAAATTCCTGTATTTTAGTTTTTTCAAATAAACGTAGTCACTTTTCCGCACAGTGTGCTGTAACACCTGGTTCCCACCTACGACTTTTCCGTGAGTGCCTCACGCATCACATGAGGCGTTTTCTCGCGTTGAAATTGTTTAAAATGTTTTTAAAAAGTTTGAAACATTTGTTTTCTCGCGTTGTAACGGTGACGTCACATCGAAACGGGTTAAAAATATTTTGAAACGGAATCCACTCTAGTTTCAAAACTGGCGCGTGCGTAGAAGATACGTCAAAATTCTACATTCTTGTTTTAACCGATTTTTTTTTGTTTTTGCGTGAAAATGTATTAAAAATCGTATTCTAGATATCTTGTTAGCCATTCTTCATGATATCCCTGTGGTCTTAACAGTAAATAAAAAAACTTCACTATCCATGTAGCTTCCATTGCTTGCCACCCATGCTACTAAAACGGGCCGTACAGTCGAAGGTTTTGTTAGATAAACCAGTAGTTGAACCATTTTAATTTTAAACACCAAAAAAATAAACAGAAAAACGAAAAAAAAGTGAGGTTACACTAAACTACGTCAACGTTTTGAACTACTCATTTTTTCTCGGTTCTAAATGATGACGTCACATCTAAATAGTTTCAAATAATATTTAAAAATAATTTCAACGCGAGAAAACGTCTATGATGTACATATGAAATGTTATAACAGTGATGTGACGCATGCCCGGGTACGCGCGAACGGGTGTAAAGTGCCATAACGTTAACTTTACCACACAGTATGTGGTAAAGTACGATCTTCCACATCCAAAGGAGTGTTGTAACTACATGTTATTTTATCCAATTTTGTCAAAAATCAAAAATGACAATATGGCCATAAATTCTTGTTGACTTATCGCCGCTTACTATAAAAAAAAGTTTAGTTGAGGCATGACCTTAATTGACTTAAAAAATACCATGTACAAGTAAAAAACCAGCTTTTTACACTGTTTTTTCCAATTTACCTCTACGCAAAAACTTTAAGTTCTGGAGATGAAATTAACATATTTGCCCTAAATAAAACTTCATTTTAAATCTCTCTACCATTTTTTTTTGATTTGGTGCCTCAGATGGTTATACTCTACCCCGGTAAAAATGACCTATATGCCTTTCGTTTTTATTAAGTTTCGGAACTGTGAATTTTATGTTCTACTCACTTGTCTAGCCGTTTTCCAAAATGGCGGTCGAAAAATGAGAGAGAGCATAATAATGTATACCTAACCTCTGCTAACTCTCTTATAGGTAATTTAAATGACTTTGTTGGCTAGACAAGTGAGTAGACAATAAAACTCTCAGTTGCGGAACTTAATAAAAACGACAAGCAAATAGGTCATTTTTACCGGGGTATGGCATAAAGATCTGAGGCGACAAATCAAATAAATGGTAGGGAGGTTTAAAATAAAGTGTTTGTTAATTCTATCTGTGGCAAAGTTTTTGCCTAGTGGTAAATTGGAAAAAACACTACAAAAATCTGATTTTGCCTTTCACAAAGTATTTTTCAGGTCAATCAAGGTCATGCATCAACTAAACTTTTTTTGTCATAGTGTCATTTTTGCTTTTTTACAAAACTGGATAAAATAATTTGGTCTCATTTTGATATATCAGCCGCCATATTGAAACGCATCATCAAGAATGGACTTGACCTTCTTATCTTTCCTATCAAATTTGGTCCTATTGCTTTATTAGTTGATGAATAGCGCCCTTTAGAATGTTATTTTTGCAATATGTTCATTTTACTGGGGTATTTTTCAAGGTCATGAAGCTTTATACTGCATCAAACTCCAAGGATCAAATTTTGCATACATACCTAATAGTTTGAGTTAGATTGGAAGTTGGTCTGACAAAACGTCCAATTATTAAGATTTTTTGAAGAGAAAATGGAAAAAATCTTGTTTTTACGATTTGTAAGGTCATTTAAGATCAGACCTTTAAAGTAAATTTTTGGAATCCTCGTCTTCGATTTATACGGAATAGAGTATAATCATGCCCCGGTTGCGAAAGTTGTATTTTTTATGATTTTTGGCCATCTTGAAAGATGACGTCATATCAACCCCTTCTACACGGATGCGAACAAAACACCCGGTAACACTTGCTTGTGTGTAAAAATCCCACGGACTTACACATGCCCCTTCACTATTAAGCATTTAAGTAAAAGCAATAAATTTGGCAAGTTTTTATCTTCTACTTTCTTGGAACTTAATTAAGAAGGTATAAATTTTGGCTTGGGACGGACAACCACAGTAAATTAATTTTATTTTGAAAATTAAAAACAAAAACTAATAAAATATCAGTACCGTCAAATAACCGGACCATCAAGCTTTCATTCCGCGTCGACGTAAAACCTATTACAAAAAGGCTATTTTTCATAAAAGGCGTTTTTTCAAATGCAACTATTTAAAAAAAAGTTTCAAAACAATGACGTCACATACTACGTCATAGGTGCTTGTGACTCGAATAAACTAATTTTTCATCGGCACCATCTTAAAAAACCAAAAATATAGAAGGAATCTTTTCACAAATATATTTATATAAAAACTTTGTGGAAGAGGTGGAAAAACAAAAATAAGGATGCTAAGAGGTGACGAGAGCCACGGTATTTGACAGTTAACTAATGCCTAAGACGTCTTTTCGCGACCGATGTTTTCGAAAACACATTTTGAAGACATACGTCACCGTTTCAACCGCAACGTCGTCGTTTCGAACCATCGCCACTGATCATCAAAATGACAATTATTGAATGACATTAATCAGCTGTGTTTGTGTGGCTTCTCGTTTTTTGGATTTGGAATTTTTTTTGTGATTTTTCGAAATGGATACCCTAGATCCACAAGTAAGCCTTTTTTTTGTCGCCGCGAGATAACCTTGGCCTATTTTCATTATTGCTAAAAATTGACAAGTACCGCCATATTGAACTGTGTTCGAAACGGCGGCCGAGGCGCTTTCGAAATCCTTTGAAATGTTTTGAACCATGACGTCATCGTTTCGTCATCATCGGTCGCGAAAAGACGTCTCTAGTCTACAGTCCAACGTCTTGCCCCTGATTTCTATTTGTCTCTTTGTCGAAAAGAGTGAGAAGCAATAGATGGCAGCGTCACAAAATATCGAAAAAAGTTCGAAACGAACAAAAAGCTCAGTTACGTTTTTTTCCGCAACGTTGCATTGGCGTTGGACAACGTGAATGTTTTTTTTGTTTGGTGGAATTAAGATGTATTCACACGAAACTAAAAACGGATTTTTAAACAGTTTTCAAGTTTATTCGTAAAATCATTTGTGAGACTGAGCGAACTATTACTTTTATTTATTTTAATCGTTTTCTTGTGTTAAATATTGTCAAATTTATCAAAATTCAATAAATTTTATGTAGATCAGCCTTTATTATTAGAGGGGTGCAGATGTCAAAAGAGGTATGTCCGAGAATGACGGAAAATCGTCGTTGTTTTCATTCTGTCTTTTTTTGTCATTCTATCGGTAAAGGAAAGAAGCATATCCCGACTAAAACTTTAAATTTGCGGACATATCCTAGCGCTGATTATTTCGACCAGATTTGAAAGTCGGTGGCGTTGCGGTGGCTGCTAAATTTTTTGGTTAGAATTTTTTGTTTTTAATTTTACAAGAGCAGTGTCTTTATGTGGCCAAAATGGTTCAAGACTCGTCGTAGTCATGATCTTTAGAAGATTTTTATTCTGGCGGGACATTGAATTTTTGTGGAAAAATCAACACACAGCACAGCTCGCAATGGGCTTTGTGTGTTCATTTTGATTTCATTTAAATAAATATTTTTATTTTTTTGTGCTTTATAATAAAGTAAACTCATACCTATATCTACAAACAAACACCTTTTATTTATTTCTTTTTAATATTAGACCTTAATCCTAACCATGTCCAACTCGTCCCAACTAATTCCATATGACAATGATAGCCATACACAATAAACAACAAGTCAAACAAAGATAGCCATCTCTTTATTTCTGAGATCACAGCTACGTTTACATTTGCACGCATAAACCTTTTGGATCCGTTCGAGCTAGGCCGTATCAACAAAAGCAAAAAACCAAAATTACAAAAAAGGTACATCGATCATTGTGTTTTAGATAAAAATTCTAATATATTTTCATGCAACTTGCTGCAACTGCATATATAATTAAACGTAAAAATCTGACCAATAGGAAACAAGTTTAAAAAATTTTAAGTCTTGTCGAATGAGTTGTTAACCAAACCGGGTTTAACGACCCTTAAATCCGATTTTAAAATATGGTGCAAATAAAAATCGGCGTCTTAAATTAAAATCTTGTTTTAACTTTGTGGTGAAAATGGACATTATTATATAATATAAATAGAATTGGTAGACGAAGTATACTCAATAAAAATAAATAAAAATATTGAATGGTGAGTCACTTAACAAACCAAAAAAAATCTTGCAGTTGATAATTTTTTATTACATGTAAACGTATCTATAACATTTCCGCCATGTTTTCCAATATCCGGTGGATTCGACGCCATTTTTTCCACCGCAACGTTGCAGAAAAAAACGCAACTCTCGTTTCGAAACCATTCAAATTGCTGGAAAAGTGACGTCTTGATAACGAGCGGGAAAAATTGACATTTAAATTGATTCTATTTCAATTTTAAGCGCATTTTACTAAATTGTAAATGGTTTTTAAGCACTAGTAACACGAGATTTCAGAGTTGTGACTTCACTAATCAATGACGTATTTATTGAAAAAGTTTTTAAAAACGGGTTGAATGTAAGAAAACGTCTAGGGTGTGTGTAAATTGGCATGACCAAAAACTATTTATAATGTCTCGATTTTAGTTGTACCTTTATGCAAAGAATAGAGGCAAGCAACTGTGTACTTGTTTTCGCACGCGTCTACTGCATATCTCAGACATATGGCGTTTTTCACAGCGATCAAAATGTGAACATTATTGGAGTAATTCACAATACGAAACTGTAGGAAAGCCATTTTATTTAATTATTTTTAAGTATATATACAGGGTCTATTTTAAATGATGTACTAAACTTCAACGGGTTATAGTCAAAATAAGCAAAAAACTTCCTGTAAATAATGAGTAATTAATTAATTTATTTATTTAGGAAATTCGAATCTTATTTTCTTACTTTCTTTAGGAGAAATGTTAAAAAATTGATGACAATTAAGACACAAATGATTAAATTTAGATTTTTTTTTTAAATAAACAATTCCACCCTTTTCATCAAACGTGATAACTTCCCGTAATAAAAACGTTCGTAGTTTCTTCTTTCTTTCTTTCTTCTAAATATCAAAATACAAAAAAAAATTCAAATTTTTTTACGATTGTTACAGACAAACAGGCAGACAGACCCCATGACAAAATTTTGAACTTAGGTCTTTTTTGACACAAATCCCAATAGCCTCCATACTATAGTCCAATTTTTTGATGAGCGGACTGACGTCATTTTTTTTATTCCTTTAGACAACGACAACAAATATGTAAAAAAAAGTCATGTCGTTGATTGTTTCCACTGTTACTTCAAAATGACAACAACATTTTCAGAGGCAAAAATGACGTCAGTCAGTTCATCAAAAAATTGGACTATATGTATGGATGGCTAGAAATTAATCCTATGCTTGGTAGGTACCTCACCTATGAGACAGGGCATAATATTGGAGAAGTTTTCCAACAACAATTTTTTAGCCATTCATACACAATATGGAGGCTATTGGGATCGTCAAAAAAATTGTCTGTAATACGATTACTCAAAACCTGCTAAACCGATCCTTATTAAATTTGACACAAAAATTCTCCGGCACCAGGCGATGAGCCGATTAGTTTTGGTGGTGATGAGAGGTTGGCAAGAGGGTAGGAGGGGGGATCCAACTTTAAAAAAATTGTAACTCACGAACCATAGCAACTAGCGACACGCGGTTTTCACATTAAGATAGATAATTAAAAATTTCCAAAGAAATTTTGATTTTTTTTTATTTTTGTTTTGGTTGAAAATTAAATTATATGTTTTAATGTGAAAACCGCGTGTCGCTAGCTGCTGGCAACAGCGTAGGAGGGGGGATTAAACTTTAAAAAAGATTGTAACTCACGAACCGTAGCAGCTAGCGACACGCGGTTTTCACATTAGGATAAAACTACAATAAAGAAATTTCTTAAGCAGTCTTTTTAATTTGTTTTAGCTGCTTCAAGAAGGTCAGTTTGCCACCTGGAAAAACTCTGAAATGAAACTTTATTACTATAAAACTGTGCATGGGTTCTATGAAATGCTAGACAAGATAGGGAATAGAATAAAAGAAGTCACGTAATTATATTTTTTTTCGCATATTGAAAGGTTTCAAATTTTTTTTTAATTTAAATTTTTGACCAATTTTAAATAAATTGTAAAACAAAATTTAATATATTTTTTATTCTTAAATCCTAAAAATATAGGTCAATCAAGTCACCCCCCCCCCGAAAAATAATTTCGAACTAATTTTGAACCAATTTAAAAATTTTGAACCACACTTCTTCCTGGTTTTTTTCAATATTGAAAATGGGGGGTGCAGCCGGACGTCAAGCCACACCCCCCTCATTTAAAGCGTAGAGAAAAATGAAAAGCAACTATCCCAGAATTAAGAACTAATTTCGAACTCCTAATATGACCAAAAATAATTTCGAAAAACCCACTAGTAACCCTGTTTTTTATCGATATCACTATACCTAACGCGTTCAAAACGAAGCTAAAAGACACTACATTTCTCACTTGTCTACGGCATATTTTGAACGAGACCTGCGAGGCTTGCAATCGTTGCGTACGTAAAGAGTGGAGTTAGCTGTTCTTCCATCGTATCCACCATAAAAGCAGGCCTCGTTCGAAATATGCCGTAAACAAGTGAAGAATGTATGTATCTTTTGACTTTGATTTGAACGAGTTAGGTATACCGATTAGCTCTCTACCGATGTCTGAACCATGCACTGTAGCCTCAAATGGACCTATTGTGCCCAGGTATCTACTGAGATTTTAAAGATCGCAACTTAAACACATAAAACCCAAGAAACTAAAAAATCCTGCAGACTACAAAAACTTGATTTAGGCTTAATACTTTGTCTTCAACTTATGCCAGTTGAAGCTTTAGTGAAAGTGAAATATTTACTTTAAGTGTACTAGTACTCTTCATTCGTTTAAGTGTAAAATAATAAATAGTCAATATGGATGCGTTTTTAAAGAACCTGTTCTCCAAAAATGCAACACAAATCGGCACAAAACAGAAAGAAAGTACTTTAAAATGAAATCTACGCTTTAAATCCGGAGCATTGTTACATTGTTTTCGCTGTTTTCGAGCATTACTTTTGCACAATAGAGTTTTGATGATAAATAATTTTCTATTGTTTCCTTCTCCCCTTTGAGTTCGGCGAAGGGGTTTTGAAAATCCTCTCATATTTTTTCTATTATTTAGGATAAGGTTGATACTAATTAAAGGTATACAGGATGATTCCTGACGAAATGCTGTTACTTTAACGGTAGGTAGTAGGTCATCCACCGGCAATTGATATCTAATGTAAATACGTTTACCTACGATCAACGAATAATACTAATTTTCCGACCATCTCAACACGATTATGGCTCATTTACGGTCCTAGGATAATAACAAAGTTTATACGTAAACCACCGGATGGCGTGACAAGCGATGAAACTTTATTTTATAAGAGCACCAATTGACGTAAAAATGTGAATTATTTTTCTATATTTTTAAGACAATATATATTTATTAAACGTTAATAAATCCAATATAATTTTAGTACCTAACCAAAAATAAGTCCCGTTAAATTAACATATTAAGCATTTTTAAGAAAAAAATCCTTGTTTTTAAAAAGATATATGAAAAGTACTTTAGTTACTTTATTTGTTTTGACGTTTTAGATAGAACGTCATTGAAACTTTAGGTAATGAAGGTTGTTGACTTAAGAGTGTTCGCGTTTGATATTTTTAATCATTTCTGATATTTATGATGACATTTTCATTGGTCGTAGGTAAAGTATAGTACACTAACTCGCATATTATGGTCATTACACGCTCAGATAAATTAACACCCGGTTCCCACCTACGACTTTTTCGTGCGTGCCCGCTCACGCGTCACATGACACATAACATTTCCCATCATGTGACGCGTGATTAAGCACTCACGAGAAAGTCGTAGATGGGAACCGGGTGTAAAAAAACTTGCCTGCGGCTCGTATCTCGAACTAAATCTTCGCGTTTAATGACCATCAAAAAATGCTCGTTATGTAAACTGCTATTACAAGATTTTCATATTTACTCGTTAAAACAGGGCCTACATGTAGGCGCCTTAAAAAGTAGAATAGAAATAGAATCTTGAGCATTCCCTGATGGTAACCGCAGATTCTAGTAGTATTAAAGGATTATTACAGGATTAAAAAATAAAGAATAACTTGCCCAACTAACATTTATATTTTTAACTTTTTCACGACGCAACCGATACCATATAGAATTTCCTAAAATTTACTGCAACTTGCCCCCACTACGTGCCTGTATACCATACCGCGGTACTAATTGCCCAAGTGGGAAACAACTTTCCGGTTATGATTACGTTTGCTACGACCTCAAAGTTTCCTAAGGCTACGTACTTATATACTATGGGAAATCACTCAACCGTGAAGTTTAAAAAGTTGGCTCCGACCAAAGAGGGGCTTCTTCAACACTTGGTTTACTGAAAATACCCTGATTCTGCCCAATAAAGGCAGTCCACTTCATTCGGTGCTGTTTTGACTATGCATGTTCAGCGATTCCTGATTTCGTTGTTTCACCGCTTTGGGTATTCGACTGATGTTCCTTAAGCCTAACAGATAGTAGTCTTTTTATTTCGCTAATGTATGATTCACCACACTCATAAGGAACTTGGTAAATGCATTCCTTATTTTGTTTGTTCTCCGGTTTTGTTTTACTAAGAATGCTTCGAATTGTATTACTAGATTTAAAATCTGTTTTAATATTAAAGTTATTCGCTACTCTTTGAATTTTCTCTGATAGAAATAGTATCTATTGTAACTTTAAGGCTGTAAACATTCTGCTGCAGATCCTTCTTAATGTTTCTTATTTCGATTTCCAAGTCATGAGAATTGTTACAAATTTGTAAAGGCTCCGTTATACAAAGTTTTTATTATACCTCGTTTGGTTGTAGCAGAATTGCACATAGGAGGAAACGAAAATTCCTTGAAGCTGCCTTTACTGGGCAGAATCAGGGTATTTTCAGTAAACCAAGTGTTGAAATTCCAAATATTTGGAAGCCTTTCCTTGGGCGGTGCCAACTTCTTAAACTTCACGGTTGAGTGATTTCCCATAGTATATAAGAGGAAGCCTTAGGAATAGATTGTAGTTTGCAAAAAAGAAACGTCGTCTATAAATAAAAATATAGAAAATGAAAGTCCAAAGCACAGACTTAATTTCAAACACATCATTGGCTCAAACTTTCAAACAAACGTTGGAATCCCGCTACGGATCCAGTATCAGCGATCTATTTCGAGGCTACGAGAAAATTTTAATTAAGCATACCAGGAAAGACACGCACATCGAATTCCTATGTCACGCAAGATGCAGCAACATTATTCCGGTTGCGTTTCGTCTTAAGGCATCATTTATAGGCAAAGAGTTCAGCGGATTCTAGATGACGCCAGTAAAGCACTTTTACGATCACAACTCAGCTTTTAGCGCTGGAACAAGTCCTTACTGACAGAAGAACTGGGAGAACGGTTGCAGGAGATTCGATAAAATACTATAGAGGGAGATTATCAGCCGATTTTGTACAAAATTATATGAATCTGCAACCATCTACGATAGACTTGGCAAACGAAGCATCAAAGGAAACTCGCCCATCAACAGCAATGAAGCCAATCGACCACCGACACTGTAAGAACCATTATTAATGCGTCAAAGAAGACATTGACACCAATAGAAGAAAACGTGCTTGCCAAAGGACTTAACTTTTCCATCACTCCTAAGAAGATACCCACCCAAGACGCTGACGAGTTCAGACATCAAGTAAGGACCATTATTGACAAACCTATTAAGCATCCCTCTAACATAAGCAAGACAGAGGAAATCGCGTTGAAGAATCTTCAAAAGGACAAATCAGTTAAAGTCTTACCAGCAGACAAGGGCAATGCAACAATGATTTTGGACACGGAAATCTACGTCCAGAAAGTTACTTGGTACTTGCCAAAGGAAACTATAAATTTCTCTTAAATGACCCGACGTAATTAATCGAAAGTAATGTAGTATTGCAGATATATTCCGGACAACACAAGGTCTCAACTTACACCTCATTATAGCAAGCTCCTCATCTATACAGACTTCAGAAGAGTTCCAGAAATTATCCAACAAACAATTTGACTAAATTCTTTTTGAAAATTATTCAACCTCTTGCAGGTAAGACCGTTTTATTTGTAAAAAATTCCAACCATTTTGTTCATATTTTTAAATCTTTTGTTTTAGGACCCGAGGATAGATTTGTCAGTTTTGATGTCGAAAGTCTATACACCAATGTCCCGATAAAGGAATCGCTAGATATTATGAGACAGAGACTGGTTGATGACGAATCTCTCTATGAACGTACCAGTCTGCCGCTGAAAGGAGTGATGGAGTTGCTGGAGTGCTGCCTGCATAACTCTTATGCTCAGGATACCGCAACATATAAACCTAAGCTCTGGCCGAGATATGTTGATGATACTTTAATTATCTGGACTGGGAATGACCAACAACTTTCAGAATTTCTTGACAACCTAAATAACATAAGACCCACCATTAAATTCACAATGAAGTTGGAGCAAAATTTTCAAATTACTTTTCTTGATGTACTTGTCAAACGAGTAGAACGCGAAATCAGAACAACAAACTATCGTAAACCCACTCACACAGGACAATATTTAAATCAAAGTTCACATCATTCTGCTACAACAAAACGAGGCATAATAAAAACTTTGTATAACAGAGCCGTTCAAAATTAAGAGGGATCTGCAGCAGAATGGTTGTAGCCTTAAACTTATAACAGATACTGTTTCTAAATTTTGGCACACAGAACAGAGATTACAAAACCAGGCAAATGGATTCCTAACAATTCAATACACTAAAGTATTAAAAGTATTAAAGTATTAGAGAAAATTCGAAGAGTAGCGAACGACTGTGATAATAAAACAGATTTTAAATCTAGTAAATACAATTTGAAGCCTTCTTAGTAAAGCAAAACTGGAGAACAAACAAAACAAGGAATGCATTTACCAAGTTCCTTGTGAATGTGGTGAATCATACATAGGCGAAACAAAAAGACCACTATCTGTTAGGCTTAAGGAACATCAGACAAATACCCAAAGAAGTGAAACAACGAAATCAGGAATGACCGAACATGCATAGTCAAAACAGCACCGAATTAAGTGGACGCAAGCAAAGGTTTTGCACAAGAAGTCACACTGGAGAAAACGAAAGATGCTTGAAGCTGCCTTTATTGGGCAGAATCAGGGTATTTTTAGTAAACCGAGTGTTGAAATTCCAAATATTTGGAAGCCCTCCTTGGGCGGAGCCAATTTCTTAAACTTCACGGTTGACTGATTTCCCATAGTATATAAGTACGTAGCCTTAGGAATAGATTGCAGTTTGCACCTGAAGACGATCAGAGATTGCACTGGTCGAAACATCGTGTATAAATAAAAATATAGACAATGAAAGTCCGAAGCACAGAGTTAATTTCAAACACATCATTGTCTCAAACTTTCAAACAAAGGAGTGGATTAGTTCCGAAATTTCTGTTTGGTAACCTAAATTTATATATGAATAAAACAAGCAATATCGTCAAATTTGTTAGTTTGGTTATGGCTAGTATGCACTATATATGCGAAAAAAAAGTATGAACTTTTACAAGTAGGGTCATAAAATATACATCACGCTACTTACCATTCTGCCGTTTTCTTGTAGCTTTTGAAATTTCGTTGTAGGTTTTGGGGTTATGTTTTCAGAACCAGCACCTGGACATCTCAAAATATTTTGGATATCGACGTTTGCGGATCCTAATTTAATTTGGTGATAAAACAATTTACTTATTTAATATTAGGGCTAAAGAACGAGAATAAAAGAACGCAAATTTTCTGTCCCACGAAAAAACATAGCCGACCGAGCATGACTCACCGAAAGTAGAAAATGTTACTTTAAAAGAGTTGTGCCGCAAACTTTTGTAGTGAGATTTAAAGTAATTTCCTAGTTGTGGCGTTGAACGTCGACTATTTCAATGAGGCTTAAATTTATTGAGGCAAATAAGTAACTAATAATAGTCGGGGCTACTACAAATTCACCAATGAGAAGAAACCCTAGAAGGATAAATATGACTAAGAAGTCGTTTCTGGGAGGTGTACTTTTACGATAAACTAGGGAGTATTCTAAACTTATAAGTCCTATATTGTTGTTCTGACGACCACACTACTACCATAGGAAAGTAGCGAAGCCGTTATCCATGTATCTGTTACTATACATGTTAGTTGGGTGTACTTACCGTATTTTCCACCCGGAAGTTTTACAGATTTAGTTGACATCAACTGTCAACGAGAATTGTCGACCTGACGTTTTGTTAATTTTGTTTCTCCTTAAAGAGACAGTTGGGCCAGTACTGCTTTTTTTCCTTATTCTTACTTTTATTAAGTGTATTGATAATATTGTTTTGGTTTTTACACCTTCATTAAAAATATGATTTTAGTATCTTTCTGCAGATAACTAATGAATGACTTTTTTGGTTACCGTACCGTAAACTTTTTTTTTGATCACAGGGCAAAAAGAGATTTATGTCAGTTTTTTACCCAAAATTAAAGAGAAGTAGCAGAAATAGAAATATTGAAAAAATCTAATTATTCTTTCCTAAAAATTAGTTTTCATCAAGTATTTACGAAAAAGTCATTTAAAAACATCGTCAAAATATGAAACTGTCAAAGATTAAAATGTCGCAACAATGAACGTCACCGAGAAACGATTATTATTTAATTTACGAGCCGCCTTGATTTATAGTGTAAAGATGGTCTGTTACGAGAAGTGCTCTTCGTTCGAATTTTTAAAAGTATTTTCCTGTTTTCCTTGAATTTGAACTCGCGGCTAAACTGTGCTTTCTTTACTCGCGTTTTTAAATACCTCGCTGCGCTCGTTATTTAAACCAACGTTTTTAGAAAAAAGCACTATTTTAGTCACTAGTTGTGGAAACTACTACAGTTTTTTATCTACAAAATTGGAGACAAAAACATCACTACTATTTTGGAAATAAAAGATATCACTTTTATAAAGGCAAAATTTCAAATTGTTTGCCCTTATTTCCGGCTTTATCTAGTCAAATATAACGATACATTTTGTTATGTTTGTCAGTGTCAAAAAGCACAAAGCTGAAAACTTTAAATTCGACAATCAATCTAGGGCGTTTGGATTTCTGTTAACTTTTAAACCTAGTTTTATTCAGTGGGTCATTGAGGTTAGGTTTTGTCTAAATAAAAATGGAATTTGCTGTATAAGGGCTGCAGTGCCAGGGAATCCCTATATTTGACTTTGCTGTATAAAGTAAATCAATCAATTTATCACTGTATAAGGGAGGAACTTATCGGTACATGATGTTGGCAGAGCCCTGCTTTTATAAAATAGCCACTATTTTTGGCACTGCACGAAAGTTAAACAACCACTACATATTTTTAGGCACTTCGCAGTTTTCAGAAAAGTTTTACTTAAATTTTCATGTTTAAGTGCCCCTATCCAACTATAAAGAAGAAAACACAGTTATACTTATCAAGACTGATTATTATAACAAAATTAAGCTCTTCTTGGTTTCCGGGGTTATCTGAAATCTATCGTTCGGGTTATCCGGCCAGATCTTTCATCATGTTTGTGCCGACCTTTACTAAAGGACGGCAATAACTTTAATTATGTCAACTTTACAGGTGACACGATATGAGCATGTTTGGATGACATCCACTGAAAACATGCAGGTATCCTGCTAGGCTCCACCTACAGACCCTCTATACATTTGACAGTTATTATTTTACCAGAGGTGGGAAACTCATATGGTCCTCTCTTTCTAGTTTTTTTTTTCCATATTTGCAGGTAAAAGTGATTTTATGAAATGGACAGATGTTTTGTTGTCTCTTTTTATAATTTCCCGAGACAGTTTTTGAAAGATTGATTTTTTTTGGTTAGTAAAATATGTCAAGTTTTGACAAAAAAAAACACAAACAAATTTTAACAGTGAATATACACGCGGAGATATTAAAATATAAAGACCTATTGATCTATATTTTTGTTACTGTTTTTCTTACAATAAAACACGGAACATAATGTGTTATTTATTAACAAAATACATGTTAAATGCGCACGTTTGTACCTACTGCTTATAGCACACTTACCTTGCAAATTCGGCTATTTTTATTAATTTTTCAGCTTGGTAAATGCATGTTTTCTTTCCACTTTTGTTGAGTTTCTTTCTCCGTTGGACAACGGAACAATACAAATTCGTCAAAGCACGTGTTTTTACAGTTTTTGATACAGCAAAATTCCATTTTTAAACCGGACATTTCTTAATCAAAAATGTGAGAGTGACAAAATTATTTATTGTCAGGGGTTACCAATTATCATTGCCAACACACAATTTGTTTTTAAACTTTTCTCTAGCAACTGTCAACTCCAGTTACTCACCTCTGGTAAAACAATAACTGTCAAAAATCTTATACAGGGCCTCTAGCTCCACGTCTTCATCGCATGTACGACTGTACCGTGTCATTAAGCACAGGTTCATTTCATTCGGCGCACTATGGTATAAGTGGACCTTGTTTTGGACAAAAATAGTTTTTTGCGTTCAATAGATCCATTACATATTAAAACTATTACATTTAGCAAAAACTATCTTTTTTGACCAAAATAACATAAAATTAAGCTGTGCGCCCCCTTCCTCCGACTTACACCCCCCCCCAAAAAAAAAATTATCAAAAATATGTGAATCACCTACGTTAATGCCGTAATTTAGAACAAATAAAATAAAATGATTATTTGGCTACTAGCACAAAGTATTTGTGATGGATGTACAAATACTCGAGTACCAACGATGTTGGAAGGTCTAAATCTAATAAAATTTATTATATTATCTGGTATCTGACCAGATTCGAGTGGAGATCACTAGATTTTCAGAGAAGAACCTACCCGACCAACGCCCCTCCCCCTCTCTCACAGTCCCACCTCTTTAACACATCCCCCTCCCTTGTCGAGGCTTTTGTAAACACCAATCAAAAACAATCCAAGTTGGATTGTTTTTGGTGCCAACTATCATACTATATGTATGTATTTCACAACGTTACGTAGTATGTTTCAGTTTTTTCAAAAACGTTGATTTCATCTATAGCAAACTTAACCAAAGCAGTTGTGCGTGTTGTATGAAATTTCTCTGAGATCCAGACCTCAAAATTATCTTCATTTCCGATACCTATCTCAAAAAAGAGAGTGCTTGACATTAAAACTTGCTATTTTGTCCAGCTCCGGAGTTTTGAGGGCCCACAAGAATATTAAAACCGCCAACTTCTGCAGTGATATAATACGTTACGTAGTGTTAAATATACGACGACAATATATTAGAGAACAAAAAACCATTCACAGGACAAATAAATCCTATACTGGATATAGTACATTATTTCAACTCGTATTCCAAAAAGGTGAAAGTGATTAAAGTGTCATTGATCAGATTCTTGATGGAATGGAAAAAGACAAGGTTCATGCAAGTTTATACGGTGAATCTACCCAAAATCAAATCAGGTATTACAGTCGACTTCTCCAAATTGCCCCCAAACTTTTTTTCAACCTCAGATTTGACTTCAGGAGACCAAAATATCCCAGATTTGATGTATGATATACCCATGTTTGTAATTTGATTATTTTCCTCAATCCCCCCGCTCCCGCCGTTATAGTGCCCCCAAAGAAAAAATATCCACAGATTTAAATTCAGACGAACGAAAAACCCCTAAATCGATGTGTCACATGCCTATCGTTTGTTCAGATATTTTTTGCTCAATTTTGACAGGTTTAAATGGTCACCATCTACCTAATATTACCTAATATGTGCCCAAGTACCGTGCAAAATCTTCGACATAATTCCAGCAGTAAAATATTCTGGTGAGGTTTGTCGCTAACTCCATGCACTATATGGGATATGTGTACCTAGAGCATTAAAAGAGAAATCTAGAGCGCAGACGCAGCTAGACGCAAAAAAATTTAAATGATCCAATAAGCAGACATCATGACCAAAATAGTAATATAAGTATCACGGTTTAAATTTGTTTAACTTTTCTTGTTGATCAACAGGAACTCCGAAAAAGCTTTTTTCTCGACATTTTTGGTACATATTCGATTTCTCCAGGATTTAAAAAGGCGCTCTAGGGTTTTTGAGATAAAATTTCACCTAGAAATAATCCACTTACCTTTAGTTAGAAGAACCATTATCAACAATTGTCTTTCTCAATCTCACTTTCCAAAAATTTGCGTTTAAACTCAGCAGAATATTAAGAGCAATTGTTAAAAATCCGGCCTACTTGGTTATAGGTCTAAACTTTGCCGGGATTTTC
The DNA here is from genome assembly GCA_963921995.1 of Oxystoma pomonae. Classification (NCBI taxonomy): domain Eukaryota; kingdom Metazoa; phylum Arthropoda; class Insecta; order Coleoptera; family Brentidae; genus Oxystoma; species Oxystoma pomonae. The sequence continues at coordinate 59,442,351 of OY998167.1, forward strand.
CGAAGCAGTCATTTAAGTATAGAAAATTTATTACTAAATATTTTTATTGTCACTTTACAATTTTGCATTTTTGGCCAAAATAATTGGCATATATACCAAAGTGCGGCGGCGAGATCGAGCAGCTGGTAGCAGGAACTGCGTTGAAAAGACGGACGACGGACACCGCAATGAGAGTGCGCGAAACAGAAAGAGACCGGCCTGTGTTAAATTGTAAATACTCATCTAATTTAATAATAATATAAATACTCATCTAATTTAATAATAATATGATCAGCGCTGATAATAATAGGAAGTTTCGGAAACATTACAAAGGATAATATAAATCAGACATTTTATTTTTACTTTTTTATTCTGTGTGGGGGTGCACGTGCTCATGTGCTTCTATGGAGGAACCGCCACTGCATCAAAGTGAGAAATACTTGCAAGGCCCCATACTTACCATCAAAAATCAAAACATTAAACTTACTAGTTATAAAAAAAATAGACACTATACCATACAAAGTGTTACAAGAGGAGGGGGATTCATACAAAAAATGCGAGGATTCCCAGTAAGCAGAAACATGTTACAATTACATTACCTTAACGTATTTTTGTGACCTGTTACTTAAGACACCTTGTAACCTTAATGAGGATATTACATTGCTAGTACATCAATTCTCCTAAACATTTCCGTAACAGTGTTACATTCGATTTTTTTAACAAGTATGTGACTTGCATGTAACATTTAATGTTATACGGCTAGCTAAAATATTTTTTTTTTAAATTTACCTCTAACTTATTAAATATTGGTTCAAACTACATAAAAAATATATTTTTGTGCTTTAAAAAATCTGATCTTGGTGATTACATCTTAATCAAATAAAAAACAATAATAAAATAAAAGGAAAAAAAATCCGCTGACGGAATTCGAACTCTCAATCTAAAGACAATATACCAGGGTTTTAGTTTCTTAGACAACTAGGCCATCTCGATTTTGTTAAGAAATATCATCAATTCGTGGTATATTAATGCAGTGGTATCATTGGATCACGATTTTTACAAAAAATAAGAAATTATCAATTTAATTAATTGTTTTTAATAAATAAAATACATATAAAAAGGTTTCAGTTGCAATTAAAAAATTTATATACAAATATTGAATCACAATAATTTGATCGAATCATAATTTGGCAAAATTTAAAAAAAAACTGAACATACCTACCTATGTATAATTTCGCAGAACAGTAAAAAAATCAAATCATAAAATGATCGTATGTTATTGCGAATACATATACTTAAATTTATACTTATTTTCCTTTTGTGGGAAGCGGGAAGAAAAAGTTCAAGGATTTTTTTTTTTCAAAAATTTGGGCCATATTTAGGTTAAAAGTTTCATTAATTTTGGAATTTTTGCATAAAACTTAGAATTGTATTTGGTCATTCTCCAATAAACAACCAAGTTTGTCTTAAAGTTGTCACACAATACTGCTGCTTTCATGCGATCATTAATAAACTAAACTTGTTTCAACGTTGATGTTTATTACACTCACAATAGTGCATTTTGTCATGTCACAATAAAGAACCATAATATCATGTAACTGTAAAGAAGCAAATTTGTTTCGACACTGACATTTAATAAACTTCAAACAATGTTATTTTTCAGTCACTTTATCGTTTACATTTCTTGTTAAATCCAAGATTAAATATTAACGTAAAATTAGCGCTTCTTTCGTGTACCAGTGATACTTTCACATAGAATGTTAATTTTAAACTTACATTTTATTTTTTTAAACATTTTTCTTAACGTATAGAAAGATACATCAATTTTACATTTTTTCAACGTTGAAAACCTGTAATGTAACGGACATTGCTTAGTGGGTTTATTCCAGTAATTTCATAACAGGTAGGTAAAATGCCTAAAAATATGTAGTAGTTTGTTGTTGCCGACTTTATTAAGGTCAGGCTATGCCGATTAGTACATAATCGGTTCTGCTAGTAAGACTTATTATACATTTCCTCTACCCTGAACTTAACATCGCGTATCCGAAATTCTCCGGATCAATTTTATTTCACGGCGGCTGGCATGAAACTAAGTGGAATTATCATTGTCAGTGTCAAAAAATTAGTCCGATTGCATTTACAATCAAGTGTAGTTTAGTGGCAGAACCGTTGGAAATAGCTACTCGTTTATTATTCAATGCGTTTTTGCTGGAACAAAATAATAATAAAACAAGAGCGTTCTGATAAAAACAGAATCGAAAACAATAAAGGCCGTAATAAGGAAGTGCTTTGATCCAAGTCAAACAGGAGTGCCTGCAGGGAAATCTTGTTTAGGAACATTTTCTTGTAAAGTGTATTTTAGCAAATTATTCTCGAAGACTTGGTTTTTAGAGTTTTCCTGAGAAGAATAACTGTCACTAATTAACAGAAAAGCTTTTACATAAAGTGAAATATTTGTTTTGTGAAAAACATTACTTTTAAGAGCTCTAAGGACAAGTTATCTGTTTACAAATTGTATTGCATAACATTGTTTTCTCTTTACTTTAAATCTTTTCCCTCGCTCTGAAATTTGAAAAACTACGATATCTAAAAATGTATTTTTACTTTGTTTTCAAGACCCAAATTCAATGGCAAAATAGAAGGTACAAATAGTTTAATTTTGATTTTGTCTTTTCTGAAGTGGTAAGTCAAAAGTAGGTAACAGAATAACATGTTACACCTACTCTTGATTAAAATGTTCAAATATTTAGATATGGTCGGAATATGTTTTTAGATGTGATCCGAAAATCAGTAATATGAGTATTAGGTGCAGTGTGTTAAGGTACCTTTGTTGGATTTTAAAAAATGAATGCCTATTTTTGTTTATTGAGAACGAGTTTTAGGAGTTGCAGCTATAAGGAGACTATTTTTTTTTTTAATAGGGAAGGAAAATTAAAATTCTCTTTTCTTGTTTTGTGTGGCGTTACTTAATGCTTAATCTGTTAACTGGAACCACGTACCATACATACGTTTTTCTTTCACGATTTTCAAATTTTTAATTTGTTTATTAACAGGAAACATGTAGGTACTGCGGTGTTTTTTTCTGTGCGGGATTTTATTCCGTCATCATGTCCTACGTACATAGTTAGTTTTAGCAGCATATTTAAGGAAAAAAATATACATTTTTTGAGACATATATTTTTCGAAAGTCAGTTAATTGCCCTTTTATATAAATAAAAAGTAAAATCTTTTACGTAGATCCTAGCGAGAAACACCTTAGAATGTAATTTTTATTATTATTAGTATATCCGAAAAAAGATATCCTGCAACATCATGCTTTTTAACGTGTTTTTTTTGCTTTTTATAGTAACTGTCGATTCTTCAAAAAAAATAACACCATAGAAAACGGATGTCTAATAACAAGATGTATCCACAATAGGTACCTTTTTCACCATGGGATAAAAAGTTCCGTTTTGGTACAGGAAAGTGCCAAATTTTTTGACACATAAGCGCGAGCGAATTGTCTGTTGTTGTGGTACGTCTAGCTGATGAGCCTCTAATAAAGACGAAACAGCGTCGTCCTAGTGCTCTGTGTGAAAAGTAGAAAATCAGGATGTTCATTTTGCATTAAGAAGTACAAAAAACTTCTGTTTTTAATAACATTTTTACTTTTCCGAGTATTAAAACTTCACACGTTAATATCTCCAAAACTAGAAAACTTGCGGTATTGGTATTTTTGTAAAGCTAACTGTTGAAGGGATTTAAAAATTCAAAAATATACAGTATGCGAAGAGAGATAAAAAGTATATATAGCACTTAAGTTTGGCATATTTTACAAATCAATTTGCCTATTTAGACTGACTCTTTATTTTCAATAATAAAAAGTTATAAAAAAAACGATGTACGCAACATTAACTCCCGAGCAATAAACTATGATGTATAAAATAAAATAAAGAAAGTATATTTTAATAGTTATTTACCTAACAAGTGTGGAAAGTGATACTTTACCGCACGCGGTAAAGGCACTTTACGCAAGAGCTAGGTACAAGATTTTACCTATGAGCAGATAAACCTTCCAAAAAATAATTTTAAAATTATAAAAATATTTATTATGAAGTTCAGCACTAATATTTAATGTAAACTATATCAGTTATGCAAAGTAAGATCATAAGAATTTAGTGTAATTATTTATAGTAATAAAAAATCGTACTAAATCGAAGATTCTATATAGTTAAACTTTACAGCATGGCGTGGTATAATGTAAAATTATAAGAATTTCATATTATTTGGCGTCATTTTACATAAAAATTAAATTTTTATATAGTTTTCTTTTACAGCACGGCGTGCGGTAAATTAAGATATAAAAATTTAGTATAATTATTTATAATAATAAAATATCTTATTAAATCGTAGATTCTATATGATTTAACTTTACAGCACGGCGTGCGGTAAAGTAAGATCACAAAAATTTAATACAATTATTTATAATAATATAAAATCATAATAAATCGAATATTCTATATAAAATTATAAGAATTTCATATTATTTGGCGTTATTTTACATAAAAATTTTATATAAATTGAAGTTTTTATATAGTTTTACTTTAGCGCACGCCGTGCAGTAATATAAAATCGTGGAAATTTATGATAATTTTTTATAAATAATTAACAGTTTTAAAAAAGAAAAAAAAAAGAGAAAATCAGTGTTGACTGAATGGGATGCTGGTGGGCCAAAAAATCTGACGTGTTAACTAAAACTCTTTATTTGGTCTGCGCAATAGCTAAACGTCATTCCGTTGTGGTACCACTACCACTGCCGTAAGCTACGAATCCATTTCGTTGTGGTTATTTTTATGGTTAATTTTATAGAATTTTGGCACAATTAATTTTAAAAATAATAAAATATTACCAGGTTCCAACATATAAAACACTTATTTCGTAAAATAAAGTTCCATTTTGCATTTTTTTGCATCTTTATATTTTTTATGAGTGACAGTTTCTAATGTGTTCTAAAATCGATGCGTGGTAGTGGTAGTCCTTGTTAAACACTACCACAGCGGCTGTCAAAGATGTCAAAATTTTAAGCGTTTCAAAATTTCCCTAGTATTGTTTCATCTTGAGTACAAATTTGACCAAATTACGCGTTTTTTCTTAACAAGGCAGTTTGGCTATCTGGCTTTTAAAAAAGCAAGCGGCGTGCAGTAAAGTTACCTTACGGCACCGCGCCTTGTAAAGTACTACTTTCTGCACGCAAATGAGCCTTGTAAATTAGGTAGAGTTGCATCTTAACGAACTTTTGTGTTTCTCCAATTCTACATTAAATTATATATTTTTGAAATATGAAAATTATATCTATCTATTGAATAATTCCGAAGATAAGGGAGTTACGAAGTCGTTTAAAATTCTGTAATAACCTATAATTTTACCTAGTCGTTTAAAATTTTGTAACAACCTATAATTTTACTACATATTAAAATATGAAACGTTCTAGACCAAATGTATTTTCATTGATTAACACTGCATAAGAGTTATAATAAAAGTTACGAATTTGAAGGCTTGATTGCCATTTTGAAGGAATTTTTGGAATGACAACATTACTTCTAAATATATATGATATAAGTACTTTCTAATGACGTATACACTTGAGACTCACCTTTCGTTGATTTTTGCAGATTTCATTAGTCGACTATATATTAAACAAACATAAACAAAAATGATGTCATTATAAGTGAGTGAGATTTCGACTATATATATATATATATATATATATATATATATATAGGTATTTTGTCGATTTTAAAAAGAAATCTATACAATTTGACTAAGAGTGAGAAAGACAAATAACCAAAAAACACCCTTTTTCAATCTAATTTAGTGAATGTGAAGTGGCAAGGATTTACTACTTATACTCTGCCCATTGAATGGAAACCGATAAATTCTTTAAATTTATTGTTAGGGCTGTTTACGTTTCCAAAAGAAGTTATATTGACTGGAAAAAATTGAGGGAAATATTAAGTGATCGTAAAGTTATTTAACCGAATTTTGGTAAATCTATTACGTTAGAAAAGTAGTACCGTAAAGGCGCAATTACACAGACGAACATGCTCAAATAAAAGCTCGTGCAAAATATCTAAAAATTTTTGCGTGAACATTTTTGTGAGCTTTTCTTTGAACATTTTGTTCGGGTAAATTTTTGAGCAAATTATTGCTATCTATTTTGGAAACATATTTTTAAAGATGAGAATAAATAAAATTTCACATCAATGATCAGTGATCTCAATTCTTTAAAAAAATGGAACACCAACTTTTATTTAAAATTTTTGTGAAAAAAAGCCGATGGCAAGCGTAACATTATTATTGCCTCTACTATCAGTTTTGTCACATGGATTAGGGTTACTTATAATATTTTTTTCTTGGGGTTTTTTCCCGGATTTTTGTGCCCGTGGTTTTTTTTGGGATTTTCTTGCGAGTTTTTTTTATTTCCAAGGGTTTTTTTCCTAAAGTCAAAAAAAACCCAGGAAAATTATTCTTTTCCAAAAAAATTTTGAGTTTTTCAAATATCGGCAAAAAACTCAAAAATTGCACTTTTAAGCGGTAATCCGCGCCTCACAACTATGAGGAGTGGTGGGGAGGGGGATTTTTGTAGCTTTACTTTACCTTTAGCTTTGATTGTTTTTTTTTTTTAAATTACTCACACCAGATTTACCTAGTTAGTTTAAGGTCCCAAGGGTTGCTTAAAAAAGCAAAATGCTGAAGATATAGATATTTATTGTCAATTTAATGTAATAATCAAGATCGATTACTGACACTGAACCAACAATATGCAAAGGGCAACATTGCGATGCAAAAGAGTGGCCGGCCTACTACCTGCGAAATCCAAAACTCGGGATGATAGATCGGCGACACAGTCTACTAAATTACTGCTAAATTATATTTTTTAGACAACGGTCGGGTTCGTAGGGTTGTAAAAGTAGGTAATAAACGGGTATTATTTAAACCGAACGTGCTTTTGTTCATATATTTGAGATTGAATAAAATGTATATAGGTTTTTTAATTTGACTTAATTATTATTATAAAAGACTAAACTAGGAAGTAAAATAAAGGGATATTCTTTTAAACGTAAATTTTTATCATTACATTTTACAGGCAACAGCAATAAATAAGTGCCAATTATTATTTTTTTTATTCTCGTTTTTTTTACAACTCCAAAAAAATTACAAGTATACTGGCATATCCCCTATAAAAATCAGATCAATCGAAGTTGCTTATGAGGTAAAATGTGAATTTCGGCATCGAATCGTTTGTCCCTCGGAAAGCACTTGATTAAAAGTACCTTATTTCAAAACTTTGTTTTTCTATTTTCAGTTAAGTTCAATGAATTCCGATAACAATACATATTTTCAATTTGTAAAGAAATTTTTATAGACCCAATTCTTCAAACAAATTTTTCTCAACATTCTCTCCAAAATTTACGTGTGTTTTTTTGTACGAGATTTTGCTCGAACATTTCTTTGAACATTTTGCTCAAGAGGCTCGTGTAAATGTTTGTCGGCATTTCAACATCAAAGGAAAGTTTGTCTGTGTAAATGCGCCTTAATGTCTCCTAACATTAGGGAACTTTTGCACGTCTTATGAAGAATCCCCGTGAGGTGACTTTATCGCTTAATAACGCGTGTGTAGCTAACGTCACGTTCTTTTTAAGGCAGCATTTTTAGTTTTTGCATGCCGCCTTTGATTTGTTTATCTATAGACGACTTTATACGGTATTTATTATTATCAAGATTTACAAAGAGAATTTGTAAAATAATATTTTTCACTTAAAATATCGTATTATTGTGTTTAATTATTAATAATTTTTAAAAACTTAAAAACACAACAGAAAAAAGCGAGGTTATAATAAACAGATCGGAACCACTTATCAAAGTTGCCAGTGCAAGTCATTGGTTTACATTTATTACCAAAATTCCAGGCAAAGAAAATGATTAAACAAAAATTGACACCTATCTTTACAATTAAAAAGAATACATAGAATAAACTCAAAAATCAATTTAAATATTTTGTTTTTCTACTTAACGTTTTACTGTCGGCAACCATGTCAATTATAAGGGATACGGTATTCACCCGCAGGTAACGTCAAACTTTATCGGTTAGTAAGCGAAATCGCTATTTCTTATCAAGTGCGCACGCTTCAAGTAAAGGCTAAAGTGAAATTGGGCCAAAATAAGAGGTGCAAAAGGTCTCTATTGATTCTGGGCTGCAACTATGGCCTTAGGCTCTCCAAAATTAAAACAATTGTGTTTACTCTGTTATTCTAATACCAAGTCGCATAAAAAGTACTGAACTTTAGAGACGAATAATAAATTTGTTTTATGGAGACAGAGTCGCGAGATCACAGCGATTTAAACTACGAATAAGAGATAAGTTATTTCCGTCAGCTGCTAGCTGCATAATTTTATCCGCCTGCATCCCTTAAGCTAAGAAATAGCAGAATAAGATTTTTTTTAAAATATTTTTTGGCCGGTCAGGGAGGTCTGATTAATATAAAATTGTTAACTAGAGTCACGTGCAACGTTTCCACAACGTCGCCAAAGCAACTACGACTGGAATGCCCTCTGGATAATATTTTAATAATATAATTGATTTGAAATCAAAACTTCCACGTCTGCAACCACAAATCGTCTAATTTCCACACACCATTTTTTATTGATAATTCTTAATACGTAGCTATGTAACTTAATTTATTACTTTAAATTGGCTTTTTAAGGTTTTTTAACGATTACCACAATCCAGGAAACCAGATGTGTCACCACATATCATGTCAAAGTATCGTGAAATTTTGGGCACCAAATTGACTAAAAAGATAACTCTCGTCAATTTGACGTAATATTGAAAACTAAAATATGTTGTGTAATGTAAATACAACTTGGTTTTGAAAATCTCCGATATTTGTGCTCTTGCCCGAAAAGTGCAACAGTTTGAAAGCACCTCTGCTGCTGGTATGATACTTGCCCCATATTCTGTGTACTGTAGAAATCCATAGCGATACGTTTCTTTTTTTTCTTTTCTTTTTAATTGGCAAATGTCAGAGGGAGAGATAGACATATCGCCAAAGACAGAATAAAGGCTATTATATTTTTTAAATCAGCACGAAATGCTCCCGAAATTTGATAGAACATTAGAAAAGTTGCTTTCAATTTTATATCAAATAACAGTTGACAGTTCTTGTCATGAGTATTGAAAAATTTAGGAAAAACTAAACATCTTTTGTATTATTTAAACTTTTTTTATATATAATGAATCACTTTTTGCATAATATTTTATGTTCATAGTAGTTGATAAATAAACAATATTTTTTAATTTACACAAAAATTTTTTTTAATATTCATACCAAAAAAACTTTTTTTATAGTCTCTAAAGACGTTTTTATTTGTCATATTGAGACGTTAACAAAACGTCTGTTTTAATACGTCTTATTAACGTCATAAACTGTGACGTCAAATTCACGTCGGTAAAATGACGTCAATTTTCGAGACAAACCCACGTGATTTTCATGTTAAAACAAGTGACAAAATAGACGTCATAGTGATAAACTTTGACGTCTATTCGACGTATAATTTACATCTCTTGTTTGCTTGAAAAAGAGTATGGCGGCAATAATCCTTTCTTGGTTTACTGAAAACCTAACCGTTTTGCAACTAAGGAGGTGCCCTCTATAGCTGTCAGATACAGTTATATTTTGAAATTGGCCGCAACTACATAGATTATTTTGACACTATTGTGGAGAAACGTTGAAAAAACGTAAATTAATTAACTCTAGTTAATTATCAACGTTTTGGCGTCGTTGATCCGTCGTTTGGTATGGTCGTTGAAAACCCTACAATGTTTCAGTAAAAATAAACGTGGTTATAGGGTTGCCAAAATTACCCTAGTTAATAACAACGGTGTGGCCTTCTTTTCTCGTCCATCATAGCGGCCGTTGCAAAAATGCCTAGTTTTTGTACTTTATGCAACGTTAATTTTATGTATTTCTTAGTTATGGCAACTAAGGTTACTTGGGAAGTCGAGTTTCCAGACGCGTTTTTATTAAAACTGCATGAGGAAAGTTTATTTTTTATTTTTTATAAATAACTTTTATCGTATAAACGTGTCGTACCATAGTTAGGCCACTAAAAGCACAAAAATGAACCAACCTAAGAAATTGGTAATTCTGAGCATTACTTATTAAATTTTTGTTTATGTTCAGGCTGCACAGTAGAGGTTATACCTCTTGTTTAAGACGGTCGCATCGAGATTCACAGAATGAAGATGGTTTTAGACCTTGAGCGTGTTCAGCTCTCATGTAAACTGCACTGACCTGGGGCCGGATTCATGCCTGTGAACCAGCGTTCACCGATTACATTCATCTAAAAACCGTTCGAACTATATCGCTTGACCCGCGGCAGGCAAACAGGTTCATTTCGACAGACGTATAAATAACTTTTTTTTAATACCTTTATCAAAAATATTATTTTAGTAACTGTCTGCAGATAACCAAAGCATGGCAATTTTGGTTAGCGATGCAAAAAAACTTTTTTTTGATCACGGGTGAAATAGCGGAAAATAGTAATATTGAAAAAATCTAATTATTCTTGCCTAAAAATTCAGCCATTTCCGACAGTTTTCACCAAGTATTTACGAAAAAATCATTTAAAAAAATCGTCAAAATATCAAACTGTCAAGGATCACAACAATGAACGTCACCGAGTAAAAACGCACATCGCTATGGAAACCATTGTGATTTCATTTACCAGCCGCTGCGCTCGTTATTTAAACCAACGCTTGTAAAAAGAAGCACTATTTTAGCCACTAGTTGTGACAACTACTATTTTATATTTATTTATTCCATTTATTTTTGATAATTTTGTTTTTGTTCACCGGGAAGCGTTCACTTCACAGAAGTAAACGTTCTTGCACTTGAGATTCAAGATTTTAGCTACTGCAGGCTAAACTATGTGAGAGTAGCCCAATAACGCAAGGAAATTAGTGTTAGGAAGCAGTAACACTGAAAGTAATTATTAGCGTATCAAGATATAGAAACAAAAACGAAACAAATTATACATAACAGTTAAGAGCGTGACAAGGATTTTTTTTACACGATTTTAATGCTGCGATGAGGAAGGCAACGGGAAACTACCTCATTATATTCCCCAGAAAAAATGACTGGAAAACGAAGAGCTCAGGCCCTCAGTTCCCGGCATGACAGATGATCAGAGGATGCTAAGAATCCCTGGACCAGTCATGAAAAAGATTGCTATCTGAAACCTTCAAAGAATTTTTTAGACAGGAAAAGTCGATAACGCCATCAAAGAAATGGAAATGTAGGGTGGGCCAAAAAGTCTTGCACACTCCTAAATTTGCTATAACTTTTGATTGAGTAGCTCGATTTAAAATTTTTTTAACTTTTTTAAAAAACAACACATGAGACTTTTCCGATCCGGTTCAACATTTGACATTTCGTCAAAATCCAAGATGGCGGACCGTTTTGAATTTTGGGTAATTTTCACCCCCCCCCCCCTTAGCAAAAAAATACGTGCGCCACTGGAGAAAATCTAAATCATTGCGACAAAAGCCTTCTGTATGCTTTCTATACCAAGGCATTACTTAATTAAATTGGTTAAGAGATGAAAACTATAAACCTCTGAAATAAGTAGTTTTTGAAAAAAAAAACACAGTTTTTGCATTTGCTTTAACTTTTGATCGGATTCTTCGAACATCCAAGATGGCGGACAGATTTAACACGCTTTAACCAATGGGTAATTTCACCCCCCCCCCCTTCATACATGCAGCACGGAGTTAACTTTTGTCGCATTAATTTGGATTTTGTTTAGTATAGGAACCAAACATAATTTTTTTTTCAGGGAAGAGGAGATGGGGGGGTAAAAATTATTTAAAAATGTCCGCCATCATGGATTATTGAGAATTGTTAAATTTTGAACCACAACATAAAAGCCTTAAGTCTTGTACTTCTATCTAAGTTACAGCAAATAACTCCACTCAATATAAAAGCCCGGATTCTTCTTATTTCTTAACCGATTCCCTTGGTATTAGAGAGAACATCTAAGGCCTTTTTCACAATGAATTAGATTTTCTCCAGTGCCGCACATATTTTTTTTGCAGGGGGGTGTGAAAATTTCCCGTTATTTAAAACGGTCCGCCATCCTGGATTTTTAGGAAATGTCAAATTTTGAACCGGATCGAAAAAGTCTGATGTCTTGTCTTTCTAAGAAGTGAAAACATTTTAAAATCGACCGATTCGATCAAAAGTTATAGCAAATTCAAAAGTCTGCAAGATTTTTTAGCCCACCCTTTATTAGATATAGAGATCTTAGGAGTAGGAGCGATCAGGCGGCTACCATGTCTATTATGCAGGAAATGACGGCGAAAATCAACTTAACGTCGTAGGAGTCATTTTAAATATAGAAATTCACAAATCCCTAACCTCTCTTGTTCCTATATTAGATCAAGTCATTTGCTTTTGCTAAACTCTAAGTCTTTTAATATTAAATATTCAGATAATGACGTAGGGCCATTCTACGAACAAGTACAAACTGCCCTTAGATGCGGAGATGATCCGGACAAATTTTGAAGGTGGCACAGTCGAAAGCACAACACTTTGAGGCAAGAGTGAAATAAAAAATAAAAAGATTTTTTGGAAAACGCAGTAAAAAAGGCAGCGCTCAATACCACGTAGTCGATAAAAAAATAAGAAGCATGATAAGGCCAGCGAAACAAGACTGGATAATACAACAATGTCAAGAAATATAAGATCTTTATGCTAAACTTTTTTAATTTCCACAAATTCATAAGGGAAGCGATCGGATTATTTAATAAAAGACAAGCCAGAATCCTTGTGGACAAAATCACCCCGGATACCAAAAAAAAAGCTAAAACAATGGTGTAGACATAGAACATCTTTTCAGCGATAATCGATCCAAACAGCCAGAATAATTCTCAAATTCTCAAACCAAGGCACATTAGAGGAAGCACAACAGGCAATAACTTCAGCTAAATACAGAAAAGCTATAAGGCAAGATAAAGTATACACGGAGGTGTTAAAGCTAATAATGTTATAAATTAAATAAAAAAATTCCCGGTTTTTCATAAAAACAGTATAGTACAGTTTTTCAAAAATTTTCGCCTGCGCTGCGGCGCCCTATTGGGTCAAAAATTACATTAATTTTAGAACTTTTGCATAGAACTTTTTCTTTGGGAAAGCTGCGACCGCCACTACCTTATTAAAGCTTATGGGGCACTGACGAGTTCCTAATAAAAGCGAAATACGTTTCTGCATCTACTCTTCAAGTCGCACCGGGTGTGCATCCTTACAAAAACAAAAAATCAAAAGATCTTGGGTGGAAAAAACGAAAATTAAAACTTGGATGAGTATCCCACAAGGAACACACAAAAGACCAAAGCGAAAAAGAGGATGATCAAATGATGTTTTGCCCTGAGCAACCAGCATGGGCTCGTCAGTAGTTTCACTGGTCACCCTCCCCAAACATCATTCAACACCATCATACACTTTGACTTCCAGCTTTGAATTACTCACAAATAGGCATCGTTCCGCACTGGCACTTATCTAAGTCACCTGATACGGGTTCGTCCTGACATGTTAATCTTTCCAATAGGGTTACGCTCCTAAGGCGATTAAAACAAAAAGAAGTTAAAAAAACCTCCGAATCAAAAATCAAAAGATCTTGGGTCATTCAACACCATCATATTCAAGGTTGGAGGTCAAAGTGTCTGATATTGTTGAATGATGTTTGGAGAGGGTGGCCAGTGAAACCACTGATGAGCCCATGCTGGTTGCCCAAGGCGAAACATCATTTGATCATCCTCCTTTTCGCTTTGGTCCTTTGTGTGTTCCTTGTGGGATATTCATCCAAGTTTGAATTTTCGTTTTTTCCACCCAAGATATTTTAATCTTTTGTTTTTAGATTCTTTTCGGTTGAAGTAACTGATTCGGAGGTTTTTTAATTTCTTTTTGTGTATCCTTATATTTCTTCGGTGTATATGTAAAGTTTGGTTTTGCCCAGCCACGCCAGTATTCAGGCCGGATGATAACGGATTTGTCGTAGGAAAAAGCCCGGCTGGTTGATGGACTAGTTTCGAAACCAGTTAGTTGTAGAACTAGAGGAGTCAACCAAAAATCAAAAAGAATTATTTTGGTAAATATTTCTATTAACCATTGACATTGGCAATGTATTCGTTATTTTGTTAAAATGAGTTTGGTTAGTTACCAGAGTAGTTATTCTTGATATCAGGGGAAAAAAATAATTACCACCAAATGCGCGGTTTCCATTGTCGATGTCGCTGATTTCTCCCATAACTGACACTAATGACATGTTTAAAAAGGGATTTAGTGAGGGTAAATAAATAACAAAATTAATGAATAGCGAGCTTTCCCTCAAAAAAGATAACCGTAGATCCGGATTTCGCACTTGTGCTGCTCATCAGTACGGTGCTAAGAATTAGGAGATGAAATGATGATGGAAAAATATGTCACAGGATTCATGTAAAAGACAACCATCAATTGTCAAATTGCAGAATTCACCCTCACTAAATCCCTTTTTAAATTTATCAACTCCAGAGCTTAGGATATCTGTAAAGATAATTATATATGTCTCCGTAGAGACGCTCAATTTTCCTTCAAATTGAAGGTACATCTGCCGATTCTGCAATTTGACAGATGGTTGTCTTTTACATGAATTCCGTATCATATTTTTCCATCATCATTTCATCTCCTAATTCCTAGCACCGTACTGATGAGCAGCACAAGTGCGAAATCCGTATCTACGGTTACCATTACCTTTTTTGAGGGAAAGCTCGCTATTTACTAATGACAGTGTTTTAAATAAAAATTGGTATCTTTCATTTCTCTCACTAAAGACCAGTAGAAACAAATTTTGTCAAGTCATGTTATTAGTGTCAGTTTCGGGGGGGATTGTCCGCGTAGACCAATAAGATATCTGCATTTCAGGAAGATAATTGTTTTGTCCCCGATTTCAAGAAGAGCTACAAGGGGAAAGAAGAAATTATCTCATTATGCCCCTACCCCCTTCAACTCATGCCTATGCCTATATCAGTGTTACACTTTTGGGAGCCTGAAAGATGACATCAATCTTTGTCGGAATATAGTACCTATAATCTCTGTTTGTGTACAATTTGTTCCATATATATTTTAAATATGTGATTACAAGGATGAGGGCACAAATGCAAAAACAATATTTCCGCTCTGCTAAAATGTCAAGTCTACTTTGTCTTTGAGGCTAAAACAGGAGCTGTTTTGAAAGCTAAGGGTAATAAAGTTTAGACAATATTACGTTTTATCGCAAGAGGCAATTTTGCTTTATATTCTTATTTGTGTATCTACCTAAAAGAATTACAACTTATTCCGGCTGTTCAGATATAACAAAACGCAATAGGATTTGTTGGAATTTTAAAAAATCGCTATTTTGGAAACAAAATAAGGTAGGTTACTTTTTATTAGTTTCTACTCGCGTGCGGAAAAGTTCACTTAACCGCAATAATTTGGGTACAAAAAGATGAACTTTACCGTACACTGTTTAACATTATCGCACTTTATCTGAGATTGTGCGGTAAAGCTATGTTTATTTCAGACAATTAAAATACCTACGGATATTTATATTTATTTTTTGGGGACTTTTTGAGGCAAATACTGCCGTCCGAAGGAAGAACGCAGTTTTGAGATTTTTTGATATTTTGGTGCAGAATTAAATTTTCCATCTATCTAAGAAAGTTTTTTTTCAAAAAAAAAATGTTTTTTTTGAAAAAAAAAATGTTTTTTTTGAAAAAAAAAACGACTTTGAAGTTTGAAGTAAGTCGTAAATGGACATCTTTTCAAAGCTAGAGCACAGTAAGTACTGTTGTTCCAGAGTAGAGTGCAGTAAGTCTAGCTGAGATGTATATACCGCAACGTCGCTTGGATATCTCGCTAATAACGTCATACATTTCCAGTTTAGAATGCAGTAAGTCAACCCGACGCGGACCTACTGCGAATTACGTCACGAATTCCCAGGGTAGAGCGCAGTAAGTAGTGATGTTTCAACAGCCTTTTCGGTCACGTTTATGTTATTGCGCCGCTCAAAATAAGAACTGGACGCTCATGTCGTATTTGATGTTTATTGTAAACTCTGACCTAATAAGGGTAAATAAAATAATAATTAAATTTTTTGAGTCAGCCAAGGTATGGCACCTTTATGAGCGCCGATAGTTTACATCACCCGGTGGAACTATCCATGAAGTATAAAAAAACCTCTTCGATTTTGCAGATTTGGCTTCTGCTGTCCAAACGGCCAATTCAGGAAAAACAAGGGTCATAGAAATTGATGTCCAAAAGTTTTATGACTGGCTTGATCTATATCTGCTCATGTCCAAATAAAAAAATTAAACCTAGACCATACTTATCAGAATTTACTTCTGTAATGGTACAAAAAGAGAAAATTGTTATTTTGAGAACGTAAAAAAATTTGAGTTTTTGAAAATTAAAGCCCAAAAAAATGCTCAAGCTCAGCATCAAGAACGGAACCTCGAGGTAGGAAGCTAGGTCCGCTTATGAGAGAAGATCGCAAAAGATTTTGGATTGAGCTATGCGATAATCAATCATGCAATAATTTAAATATCTCTATGGAATATTTGATATATATTTGATCAAATATTAAATATTATTTTTCCTCAAATTTTTTCTTTTCAAAGATTGAACTTATTTATTTATTTATTCATAGGCAATAAATAGTATGAATTATTTATTCCTAGGTGATAGGTAGTATGTTTCTATCTAGCTGTCAGTTGTTGTAAATCTTGTAATTTTTGATTAATTGTGAACTTTCTGTGTCGACCTGTAAGGTTCCCTTTTCCGATCTACTACAGTAAATTCCTAGTACCTAATACATGCGTAAAGTTTCTATACCGCCTTTGCCGGCTTTACTGAATTCCCAAGAAACAGTAAAAAGAGCACATATTTTAATATTTGGACTAGTGCTACCTAATACTAAAAGATAAATTTCGAGTCGAAATAAAGATAGCGGCAGTCAAAGTTCAAAAAAATGTGTTAACGATTTAAAAAAAAAATAAGTCAAAATTAGCCCGCTTATAGTAAAGAGATATCACTTAATCTAAAAATATGAAAAAAGTAAAAAGTTTTTTTTTCGTAAGTTAAAAATAAAGTAACAAGTGGAATTAAACATAAATAAAAAGACAATTTTATAGAGAATTTATTCCTCATTTTGTTGTTCTAGTGCTTTCCGAGCTTTTGTCCACGACTTATTGACTTGATCGTTCGTATTCACCTATAAAAATTTATGGTGCACTGATAATTCCTAACAAGTATGAAAAACGTATTTGCTTCTAGTCTCCAAGTCACCCAGAAGTGTTCCTGTGGTACTCCGGTGTATTTTATATAGTTTGTATTTTGCTATCGATTCGTCGTAGTACAAAGCCCAATTGATGGATAGACTGTATCTGAAATCAGTTAGTGGTAGAACTAGTGGAGAATGCCAAAAACGCAGAAGTCTTTCGTTTGGTAAAATTCGCTTTTTATTTATATTTAACAATGTATTCCTCATTTTCTTATTATAAAAACATATGGCGCACTGAAGATACCTAACAAGGGTGAAACATACCCAACAACGTGGTCTGAACGCTAGCGCGTCTCTTACAATTTTAGAAAGCTAGATAGCGGGATCGTATCGGCCGACAGGTGGGTGGGCGCGAGTATTTTACCTAATACTCCACCACTAGACCACGAGACTTCTATATTATACCAAACCTGTCTTTTAACTTCAACCGTTGCGAACCCGCCGCGAAAAAGAGCTTCGTAGGCCCTCTACGAAGCGACAACACGATTACCACCGTCAGACTTTGTCAGCGCGCAAAGAACCTACTTTCTAGATAGCGCATTTTGGTAGCGTTTAACTAACTCCGAAATGAATTCGAATTAGCAAGCGCCAAATTACGATCCGAAATATAGGAAGATTTTATCGGCAGCATTGCAAGTGCTTATACGTCCCGTCAGAAATCCGCCGGTATTACTTATTAGCGGCCGACTGTTTACCGTCACCTCCTGGTTTGCTGGGCATGTTTGCGTCTAGTCTTCAAGTCGCCCAGGGGCTCTATTCTGGGCGTAATAGAACGATCATACCCTGAGAAGTAATCAATCGTACAAACGTCATTCGAACGACGCACAGTGGTCGATTTTTCGGAAAACGCGGACATAAATGAAAAAATTAAAAAATTCAAAATGTATCTAAATTTGCCCTTATATGGTTGTCAAGATACTAGGCGAATAGTTGGCCAAAGAATAAACTATGCTTTTTACGAGTTTGACATTACGTAATCAGTATTCAACATCAAATTTCAAATAGAAGACCCAGAGTATGACAGTATTCAACTGTTAATATCTCGAAAATAGTTGAAGATCGACATAGGGTACGTTATATAAAAATGCTTAAAATTTCAAAACAGAATGCAAAAATGCAATAATATAGTGGGTGTTTCATTTGAAAGTTTCGGTTGGCATTCTTTTTAATATACCTACCCTATATACATAAAAATATTCTAGTTTACTGTTTTACATTTATATATTGTGTCAATTACTTTAAAATAAATTTGATTGTTCTAAAATAACATTTTTAGTTTAATTTTGTAAAGTGAGCTTAAAACTAAAGTATCATGTCACTTTAACTTTAACCAAAATTATCATGTGACTGGACACTTTTAAATAGTCACGTGACCATCAGTGCTATATTCAAACTGTATTTGACATAACCAACATTTTTGGCTAAATAAAACCCATTCAAGCTCTTTCAATGTACATGTCCTTCGTAGATCCCCCCTCACACTACCATCACAAATTTAGCTAATTAATAAATATATATCTTTTACCTCTTAAAAATGTCTTAAGATAAATGTGAAAATTCACACGATCATCCTGTGTATCAGCTAAATAAGAATAAATTTTACAAAAATCGATCACTGTGCGAGTCCTACTCTAAAAGACGGTCAAGTTTGCCGTAGCATGCGTATAAGCGAGTTCGGTCACATGATGGTTTCGTCCAATAGCGTGCTCTGAAATAATACGAGTGACGTTTTTCACACGAGCTTTCCTACAACTCCCAACTACTGGGTCTAATCGAGAGAGCGGCTTCGCTCAAAAATTGTTATTCTCTCTCTGCTCTGCGCGTGCCCATAATAGTTTGGTGATTATTCGATCGTCTCGTCACTGGTTTTAAGCGCGTTTATTGGTTGAAACTACTTTTCTTCTCTCAGGCGAACGATCACTTCCTATGACTCCCAGAATCGGTACCCAGAGGGCTTATTCTTGAATTTCGTAGGAAAGATCGCACGGGAACGGTCGTCACCCTGATATCGACCAATGGGTTCTAACCTAAAAAAATTATTGTTGTTGTCATAAATAAATATTGTAAATTTGCTATTCCGGTGTTTTTTGTGAGCGGTCATGGATAATTTCGACGAAATATAGATCAAGATATTTTAGTATATGATAGGGAAGACCATTTTAATGGGATGGACAACTTGAGATGAGATTCCGTCTGTTAAAGCCTACATAAGTGCTCAAATTGTGCTTGATATATAAGTAATTAGGTATAGATATCCAATTAATCCTAATAAAATGTCTGGTAAAGGTGGGAATCATACCTACAAAATAAACAAAAGTGATAAAAATAAAACAATCAAACTCACCAAAGTCCAACCAAGACTTACCTTCATCTTTCAACAATCTTCTTTTTGTTTTTAGAGTCTAATGAGATTTTATGCAAGTTCAGGGTATTTGGCAGCTGTATTTGTAGGGGACTACATGGGAATTCAGGAATCAACCGCAAGTTTGATTGTCTGCTGAGTTTGCACAGCCTTATTGGCTTCATACTGAATTTTATAACATAGGAAAATGTTAGAGGTACATGATTGTACTCACATCTGGATAAACTCACAAGGTAATTATAATTACGTAAGTATGCCATACAGTGGGGGGCTTGAGTAACAGCAGAGTCTCAGTAAACCATTTTATTCTTGATTTTTGAGGAAAATTCAATTTTTAGAGTTGATATTCAAGAACTCTAGGGAGAGGGGCGTGCATAGTTTAGTTTGGTTTACTGATATTTACATGTAAGGGCTTTTACAAGTCAACCAAAAAAATAACAATTGCAATTGTTTTAGGTGGCGACCATCCAGAAGTTTTTCACAATAGAAAAAGGAATTTTTCTGTAAACACTCAAGCTGTGACTGACGCAAACTTTAAGTCTCTAAATATAGTGGCAAGATGTCCAGGATCAAGCCATGATAATACAATTTTCATCATAGAATAAGACAAAAAAAATCCATCTTGTTAGGTTAGTAATAAGATAGAAGGCAGAATGGGACAAGTAAAATTAGTTTGTTTTGGGTTTGGTTTTTATTCCGGAGGATTTTTTTGGGGGGTTTAAAATAATAATATTTTTGCGCCCAGTTGTCCGTGCGCCCATTTAGTCTTGTGCCAAACTATCCCAGACAACAATAGGTAGAGCTGTGATTAATAAATTTTGTTCCCCTTTACATCATGTATGACATATATCAATAATAATTGTAATGAGTCAAACACTCATATTTGTCCCGAAGAGTTAGAATTTTTGAGTGATAGCTGTTCTTTATACCACAGAAATAATGCCAGTTTCTTCCAAAATATAATTTAAAAATCATTTCTGTCAAAATATCAGTAATTAGTTATTATTTTGAGTTTGTGGTTACACCCAGCGTTGTTAATCGAGCTCAAGCATTGTACAGTGAATCTTTAATAAGGACAAGAAACTCTGTAGAAAGAGGTTTTGGAATATGAAAAAGACAGTTCCCTGTCTTAGCTTGAACTAAGTTTTCCTGAAAAATAGAAAACTTTGTTTTTGTTATTTATTCATGCTTACTAAAATCGTTTTTAAAATTATTATTTAATATAAATCATGCAGCAGTAGCTGGAAAACTAATTTACAGTGAAAAAATTAAAAACTTGCATCAAATATTGGCTGGATCAGCCATTTTTTAAAAATCCAGTAAGTTATATTTTTTCGTGATTTCTTGAGAACTTAAAACAATTTCAAGTAATATATTTTTTTCAAAGTTTAAAAACCTGAGTTTGTAATACCATACCTATAATACTATGATATACGGTCATAATTCTTGGATTGATTCACAATGAGCGGATGACACAAATACAGGAGAGCCAAAAAAAAGGAAGCCCTTTTATTGATCCAAATGATACCTGGACATGCAACTTTTGTAAATTTTCTAATTTTTAATACCTATACAACTAGTAAGATTCCATAGGGTTAAATTTATCTTAAATGTATGCAGATCGATCCTGCAAGTTCAAATCTATAAAAAAACTGAATTTTGCAAAAAATATGACATCCGCGCTTTGTAAACTATACAACTACAGAGTTGAATGTCACTATTTTCAATTACAAAGGGTAAACCAATCCCAAAATGTCTATAATTTGAGGACCTGTTTTGAATGATATATGTGTGCTGTGAATTTTACATTAAAGTCGGCTGCTACTTTTCCCTCAAGCCAATTTTTTTTCTGTGTTTGTTGTTTTGTCTGTCCCTTTGTCTTCTATAATGTTTTAAATTAGGGTTTCGTCATGATATTTATAAAGTGGATTTTTTTCATTTGAGGAAAAATTTTATGACCTGGAAAAAAATACTGTAAATTGCTGTTGAATAATTTTGATACGGATTCAAATGCAGTTCAACCTCATCGTGAATTTGTTTTACGTATTATTTTTGCAAAAAAAATCTTCAAGAATCAAAAAATGTGCGGGCAACAACAAACCTAGCAGACAATCGAACTTGCCGTTATTTCTTGAATTCCCATGTAGTCCCCTACATATACAGCTGCCAAATGCCCTGAACTTCTTCAATGTTGTTACTAATTGATTCATAGGTGAGAAACTGTTGTTTCTAAAAACAAAAAGAAGATTGTTAAAAGATGAAGACAGGTCTTGGTTGGACTTTGCTGAGTTTGATTGTTTTATTTTTATAACTTTTGTTTATTTTGTAGGTATGATGTATATGTAGGTATATGTAGGTGATTCCGACCTTTACTAGGCATTTTATTAGGATTAATTATGATTCTTTTTATGCTTGTTTTGTGGTTGTTTGTTCATATGTAAACAAACTTATATCTAAAAATAAATCTAAAATCACATTACCCACCTAAATAGACAAAAAATTATCTATCACTAACTACTTACAATTAAAGCACAAGAATTTTGAGCACTGATGCAGGCTTTAACAGACGGAATCTTAATTTAAGTTGTCCATGCATTATATACTGAAATATCTTGATCATCTTCCAGCTATATTTACAATATTTATTTATGGCAACAACAATTGTTTTAGGTTAGAACTGTCTTAACTATAAGTTAAACCCATTTAATCCGCCGAAATTGAGGGAACAGTAGTTTAACAGCACTTAAACTTTGCTTAAGTTGCGGTGCAAGCCAAAAATCAATTTTAAGCTACTGTTAAAACTTAAACCACCGTTAACCTTACGGTGCAATTGCCCATGAGAAGTTTGTACATGTACTATATAGCCACGGGGGCTCCAAAAACAGGAATTGGCTATTTTTGAGATGTCGGTCGGCTTTGCCGCCGATAGGTGTTGCTACCTAATCTGAACCAATGATGTACTACTCATATTTTTTGTGGTTTTTTAACGTAGATATTTAATAGCTTGTGTATATCATGTACCGATTATTATTATAAATCTCTTATTTGCATGCTTATTATTAGGGGGCACCGAGTACCGAGTAGTTCGGTGCTCGGTCAGAATTTTAACCGAGTAATATGTAGAAGCAATCCATTTATGCATGTCAAAAACAGAAAAAGATGGGACGCAGAGTGGCAAATAATAAAATAAATAAAAAGCTATTCGTTCATAACTTTTAATAACGTATTTGATGAAAGAACTTTTAAGTCGATTTCTTTAATGTTAAATTATATATTTATATTCAGTGCCGGTCGCAGCTTTCCCAAAAGGCGGGGGGCGTGAGAGCAAAATTTTGTAAAAGCGAAGAAAAAGTTTTATAGGGTACCACAGGCGAAAATTTTTGAAAAACTTAAAAATTTTACTGTTTTCGTGAAAAACCGGCAATTCTTTAAATAAATTCTCAAAAAAAAGGGGAAGGGCGAATGCCCTGGAACCGCTACTGTTATATTATGTATAAAATATAATATTATTATAATGATATGACAACTGTTAAGACTAAATTAAAAAAACGACAATTCCACTACTCGGCAGCCGAGTACTAAGTACTCGGCTGTTACCTTTAGCCGAGTACTCGGTACTACATTGTGTAAAATTAACAATAATTCCCAAATAAAACAGTTTTTTTGAACAACGGAATACTCTCTAAAAAAAAGCAAAAAAAAACATCGATGTTTAGAAATATCTATGTTTTTATTCCGACCTTCTATTAAAATTAGTTTGTCCCTGCAAAACATATTTGCTATGTTTTCATGGATATTGAATTCGTTTTCAATATGTTTTGAAAACTTTTTTTCATGAGTTTTCATGACAGGTTTCCAAGTCGATTTTGAATCAATTTGAAAATGGTTTTCAAATTTTGATATTTGGCAGCTGATATGTGTCATAGTTGTCAAATATTCATTTTTGAGTTTTGGTACTTTTTTTAAAAAAAATGTATTTTATTCAAATGATGATATTGGCCCTTGCCATACATTTTTTTTTAATTTTAATTGGTACTCTGTTTGCAAGTGGAAGTGAAGAAGGAAATGCTGGACTGGCATATGTGCATAGCACATACACTTTCGAGCCAAATATTTCTTTTATTTTCCATAATTAATTTTTTTAAAGTCTTTAAAAAAACAAATCAAAAAGAGTGAGAGCAAAAAAATATAATTTGGCGGCTGTCTGGTAATCCGACGCAATACGCATGTGTAAACTCAATCCCCGTTTTCATGGAAAATCGGTATTTCGATCTACGGGAATACGGGAAAAACAGGCGTTTTCATGGACGGTATCGGATTGAAATCAGAAGGAACTCAATTCCCATGAAAACGTAGCAATTATTGTTTTATTTTTTACAGTTTTGTCAATTCGTCTACATACATCAAAAATAATAAAGGCCTTAATACTGTACCTTGTGGTACACCATATTTCATGGGTAACTAATTCGCTATTCCACGTATACTCATGAACCCCATTTTTGTAGTATATGATGATCTACTTAGTCAAAAGCCTTTGCTAGATCCAGAAAGATGCCTATACATTTTTTATTTCTATCTAAATTTTTTACTATTTTTCACAATTAATATTACTATCCTAAACGAGTCTTTTTAGCGAGAATAAAAAGTTATTTAAAGGCACTATTGTAAAATTTTGTTACCTTTATATTACTCCTAGGAAAGGTAACCACTCGGGAGGATATAAATTATACCTATACCTTGAGTAGAAAAAGTCTCATTTTCCCGCTGAAAATGAGGTGAAAACTGGCCACAAACAACTTGTGCAAACACACCAGCGCTTTCTCTGAATTTTAAATCCAACTCGCAGTGTTACTTGCTCTTGTTTAAATTTGCTTTTTGCTAACAAAACTACTTTTTAAGTGCTGTAATGAACGTCTGGTTTATTTGAGTTTCCATTTTGTTAGATTTTTCCTTTAACTTTAATAAATAATCACCTTTATCCCTATAGATCCGCATTTTATAATATGCTGATAAGGCAAACCCCAAAAATAAAATAGCATTTTATAACCAAGTCTTAAAATGAAGAATATTTTGCACTTTTCATTGATTAGGTAAATATTTTCAACCGCGTTGCTGCATGCAATTAAACCTATAATCAAATTAAACAAAATACTAAATTTTAAATGTTCTGGGAACTTTAATTCGGTCTTATTTTTTTATTTTACTCTTTTTTTAAAGTTTTATTGAAAAGATAAAATATTAAATTCGATGGCCAATAAATCATTTTTGATAACATGAAAGTGATTGTACAAGAACGGAAATATTTAATCAATTTCTATTTGATAACAAATATTGAAATGTAAAACAGTTCAATTTATTTCTTTAGTTAATATTTTTGTAATTTGCTTACTAGAATAAATACTTACCAAGAAAATTTTAGAGATGGAAAGATCGATCGTTGCAAGGGCAATTGTGAAAACCCTTTGCACAGGGGCAGGACACAGGTTTAGTAGGTGTTGGGTTCGATCAGTGTGTAAGAAAAATATATTTATTTATAATTAGAAACAAGGTCGCATCTAGTATTAAGGCTAGATTTGTTGCCAAAATTATGTCGTAAATACGCTGCAATTTAAGTTATAACAGTAATTGATATCATGGCGCCGCAGTCATTATTTTTAAAAGTTTAAGTAGAAAATTCTTTAAAAATTTTAATCTCTTTTACGTTTTCTATGAAATATTAAAAAAATACTGGTTTGGCATCTGGTTTTAAAGTGCCCTAGATAAACTAAAATTATAACAAGCAACAATTTTATAACTCCGCAGGCAAAAATTTTTTTTTAAATGTGAGTTGGGTCAGCTACAAAGGAGGGTGCAAAAAAGAGCAATCGAAAGATGTTCAGAAAATGAGTGAAAATACAACCTTAGTTTTAGGTTTCAAGCGAAACCAACATTTCTTTAAAAAAGTTAAAGTTTAAAGGTTTTGAGCCCCTAAGTTTCATGCTTTTTTACATTATTGCTTATTTCGGGCATGCGCAGTTACTGGGTAATAAAGGAATCCCTTACTACCCGATAAAATTTTACGTTACCTGCGGGTAAAAACCCTTTTAATTAATATTGATTTTTGAATGTCAAAATAATCTGTATTCTATTTGATTGCACAGTTCACTGTTTGATTGATTTAAAAAAAATATACTCTTTTCGAAAGGTATATTTTTGTGTAGATGACATCCCTAAATATAGTTATTCTGATAAAAATTTAAAAATTAAAAATTTAAAATTTAAATCTTTTATATACGTCCTAAAAAATATTGAAAAAAAAAATAAAAATTTGGGGTTATAGAGCATTCCATTTTAGACAAAAAAAGTCAAATAAGCATTTTTGTAGTAGTAACGATTTTTTTTATAAACGTAATTTAAATGTTTGAAAAATGGAAGAAATTGTCACGTTTTGAATTGTAATGCTGTTAATTAAAAAAATATATTTTATGAAAAAGCGATGCGAAAATTGAAAGAGAACAACATGTTCGCTAAGAAATCGTTACACTTTTTTTACATCACTTATAGTTTCTATATAAAACTAAAATTAGTTGAAGAAAATGCTAAAATCATGTCGATTGTATTGAACTTCTTTGCATCAAGATTTTTCTATAAACCTAAACTTCAAAAAAAAACAATTATGTGCTAATTAGGTACTCTTATTACCTATCAAACGACATTAAAAAAGTTTTGACTTTGTTATGTTTATTAAGTAAAAATAAGAAATAACCAAATTTCTGCCGCATAAGAAAAATAATTTTTCGAATGACCGTAATACTGACTGGTAAATGATGCTTTGTGCTCTGATATATTTTTTAAATGTTCTATAATAACTTTCGAAGTCACCGGGATTAAAGAGGCACGATAGAAGCAGGAATAAGGGAGGTACCTTGTATATTCAATATTTGTTGTTATTTTATCGTATATAAAAAGATGTCTTTCAGAGAGCTCGTCTTATTTTATTCCGTCAGAGCCCAGCAAACAGTGGTGGTCCGAATTATGTCCGGCCGAGTGCCATCAGCGTTGTATAACCCTCTGTATCTGAAAAAACTACACCGGCCTTCTGCTTTTTTTCATACGAGCTAACGGTCCGGTTAAAGAACGCATGGGTCAGTAATGGCAATTTATGTTTAACGCCGGCGTATAAAATATTTAATCACAAGTAAAAATGATGTAAGAAAAATAAACACGGCCTTTTTTAAAATAAAAAAGATATTTCAAGAATACCGGCCTAGAGGTAGAAGAAAAAGAAGCCCTCTGCAACTCACGCTTTTTCAGCATTCGCTCACCTGACAGCAAAATATGTCAAAAATTATGTAAAACCACATGAATGGTTCCGAGACTTTTACAGTGCGAAATTTGATACAAATTTGCTGGACGGTTTTTGTGGTTAACTAATTGCCAAAAGCACATTTTTTATTCAAATTCTCTCTTATAGAGCAAGAGTACAAGGTATAAATTATGATGGACAGGTAACCCTCGCCATTTTTTGATAATATGTGCATTTACTCGTCCTGAATACGAAGTGGATAATCCTGTACCTCAAAATTGTAGATAATCCACAATTCAAAGGTGGGCATTTTTAGAGGGGGTATTTTTAGAGTGGTGTGGCGAACCCTTATCCATTAATGAGGTCCGACACACCAGGTGATTTTTGGTCTGGTGGTACTACTACATCATATATGTGAAAATGGTGGAGGTTACCCTATCCATTATGTGACCTCTAAAATTGCCCACCTTTGGATTGGTGTGCCGAGTCCTTATCCACAATTTTGAGGTACAGGATTGTCGATTTCGTATTCATGACGAGAAAATGCACATCTTATCAAAAAATGGCGAGGGTTACCTATTCATCATAATTTTTATTGCAAACGCTTATACTATTAATACTTCCAAACTCGAATGTTTATAACTTGATCCGTTTGGGTTGCCCCTTCAAGATCGACTTTTATAGGTTTGACTATAATCTTAATTGAATTTATTGATCCCGGAATGTTTTTAGCACTGAGTTGGTGTAATGGATGGGGTTAAAACACAAAAGAATTGGGAATTAACTTTTTGAGTAAAACGAACCCAAACGTATATAATTCACCCTTGTTATATGCTAATAAGTACATTATTTCTAGAAAAAAATATAGTGAAAAACTTATTTTTATACAGGTTTTTATATTAAAAACTCAAATTATTCTAAGAGTCTCGTCGCCTATAAACCAAAAGCAAAGGCTTTAGTGCACTTTAGATTTAGTCAAAGAAAAACCTAGCAGTGTTAGGGTCGTAAAAAATATAGAAAAATAGAAAAATTAATTCGGTTAGTTTTTGTGGAGTATAGAGCTCAAAATATGTTACTTGTTATTTAGGTAAAACCAACTAAATTATTAGCTTTGGCCTACGTCTGGCCAAATGGCTCCGGACCGTAATCACGGGGCTCTCAACGGACCGGGTCGGCAAAGCATCTGTCGCCCGGTCCGGGATTATCAACGGCCCGGAGTGAACCTAGCCGATCCGGCAATCTAACTGTGGTCCTATACCGTGAAGTCCGGGGGACAAGTATCGAGCTTATATTAAGCCATCCATTTTTCTTTGCTGGTAGGTTACCTTTTCAAATCTAGTCTAAACATTTTTATTGTCGTTTAATAGATAAAAAGACTAACTATTTAGGACATTTTTTTAGAGTTTAGTTTTATAGAAAAATCTTGGTGCAAAAATGTTTAATACAATCGACTTGATTTTACCACTTTCTTCAACTTATTTTATTTTTCTATAGAAACTATAAGTGATGCAAAAAAAAAGTTGTAATTTTTTTATCAAAAATACTCGTATGTTCGCTCTCAGGTTCCCTGTCGCTTTTTCGAAACTAAGAGCATTAAAATTCATAATGTGACAATTTTTTCCATTTCTTAAACATTTAAATTACGTTTATAAAAAAGTGGTTAGTACTACAGAAATGCTCGTTAGACTTTTTTTGTCTAGAATGGAATGCTCTATTACCATAATTTTTTTATTTTTTAAAAATATTTTTTTTATATTTTCGGAAAAAATTACATGTTTTCGAAAAGTTTTGACAGTAGGACATATATAGAAGATTTTAATTTTTATCAGAATATCTATTTAGAGACGTTGTCTACACAAAAATATACCTTTCGAAGAGTATTTTTTTTTTCTTAAAATCAATTAAAAAGTCAACTGCTATTGTGAAAATAAAAGCACCAATTTTTGCTTAGTAATTTTATTTGATTAAAATTCCATAATGGTCAAAAATTTACTTGCATTGGCAAATGTTCTGATTTTTTTCTCCAAAATGTAAGGAACATTATTAATTACAGGGCACCATAAAAAAACAAGAGTAAGATATAGGAAAATAAGGCCTTATGAGTACTTAAGGTCGGCATAGTCTGACTTTAATAAAGTCGGCAATATTTTTTACAGTTCTGCACGAAACTAGTATATTTTTTATGTAAATCCCCCTTCCCTCTTTGTAACAACACTTACACCTATCCCTCTTCCAGTTTCCCAAAAAAGCTCTGGCTGAATAGCCCGAACGTAGGTTTCGGATAGCCCCGGCAAACAAGAAGATCGCGGTCTAACTTCAATTTTGTCATAATAATGAGCCACTAGGGGCATTTTGGAACGCTTAAAATTTTGACAACTTTTTGACTGCCGTTACGGTAGTGTTTAACAATCTTTTCCACTACCACGCGCCGATTGTACCAGAGTTTTTAGAACACATTAAAAACTGTCACTTACAAAATAAGTGTTTTATATATTGGAACCTGGTAATATACCACAACGAAATATACTTTTTGACTGCCTTTACGGTAGTGTGTAACAACCACTTCCACTACCACGCGCCAATTTTATCAGAGTTTTTAGAACAAATTAATAACTGTTAGTATTATTTGCGCCAAAATTCTCTAAAATTAACCCAAAAAATAACCACAACCACAACGAAATATATTCGTAGCTTACGGCAGTGGTAGTGGTTAATTACCATTATGGCATGACGTTTAGCTATTGCGCAGACGCAGTAATTACCACGACCACTACGAAGTGTCAAGTAAGCGTTCCAAAATGTCCCTAATAATAAATAACGTATAAAAACGTTTATTAACAAACCAAAGGCAGCGTTCAAAAAACTAAAGATGCTGCCTTAAAAATAACGTTACGTTAGCTACGGCGCAGCGCATTAACAGATGATAAAGTCACCTGACGTAGATTTTTCGTAAGATGTGCAAGAGGAATCTTCGTTTGCTATTTTATTAACCACATAAATGCTGGTATGCACCATAGTACAATTTTTCTGATTAAGACTTTAGCCGTGATTAGTGTTTTTTTTTCCCAATCGGCAATTAACTTTAATGGCCCGATGGCCTAGAATTAAGGAGCAGATAACCGCGGCTAGTTTATTAGTGAGGTTATGTTTGGTTTTTGTTTACAAATATTTGTCAAAAGAACTCAAAAAAATAGTGTGTGAAAAATAATAATAATATGGAGGTGGAAGACCTCGACTTGACGATGATTTATAATTTTCCTACTACTATAAAATGCCTGCATACCCTGGATAACCTTGACTGATTTTGATTGGATTTATACAAATAAAATAAAATCTTTGTTTTGTCAAATGTGAGCATGTCATTACAAATACGGTTTTTTATTGGGTGTTTTTATTTGTTATCTTATATTTTAATTTGCTGTATAAATCCAGCATAAGTCATTATTAGAAATCAGCTCCAGAATGGCATTATTACAAATATGTATTAAAATCTAACTTTAATATTGTACGCATTTTATTTGAAATCCACAGTATAGTAGCCCACAGAGCAAAAAAATATTGCATGTATATCCAGCGTATATACGAAAACGGAGAAGGATATTGCCCTGGATATCACCCAAATATTCACCTGACTTGCATAGGAGCTCCAAAAAAGATCCAATTTAGATCCAGAGGTACCCATTAGGTAACATCCACTGAATATACGTTATAAGTATATCTGAACATGTATTAATTACTCCACAAAAATATTCGAGTTATATTATATTACACCAAATTTGATGTTCTATGGTATATCTATTATGGTATATATTTATATATTATATCCTGTCGATATCCGTCACGATATACAAATTTTAGTTTATATATAACAATGGTATATCCATAAAAGTATATTCTTTTTCTATCCATAATATTTTATTGAGGGTATATGTAAGATTTATATTACTGCAATATACTAATCCTTATAACACTGATGTATTTAATAAAGAATGTCCATTACAAATCTATGATCATATATATAAGGTATATACGTTTTGTATGTACCCTGCATATATTGTCATTTATATTACAACAATATACCCACTTAGCACAATAACAATAATAGGTCGCATCCTAAATTTAGAAAAATTAACGTGAGTAAAATTTACATCAGAAACACATGCTCTCACATAAATAAGCATTTTTTAGATGTAGAAAATATCGTTTTTTATGTTATTGACATATCCAAAAAATATACGGTATCACGTAAAAAAGTGCTGTTTGTTAGTAAAAAACCCTAAAATGCCTAAATTTATTTTTTTTAAAAATAAAAACGCCTTGGACAGCTAAAAATTTTTAACAACAATAGTTTAAAATTTTGAAAGGTTTTTTTAACAAGAAACAAACACTTTTTCCTCATTTCCTAATTTAAGCAGTTGAATTACATTTTATTAAATTTTATTTATAAAATACAGAATTAAGCTTTCCATTAAAAAATTTAGTTTAAGTCAAGCAAAGAGAGCAAAGCAGTATATTAATACTCGCAGGCACCATATCGCATTATTACCAGTACCTGTCCTCATGTTTATCTTGATTCTTTTTGGTGGTTAATATCTGTCTCTATCTACAGCATCCTTAAAAAGTTTTTTGTGACAATATGAAGCTTTGTATTCGTGGTGCTGTGTAAAGAAAGGGAATTTCTTCTTGCTGCATCTACATCTGGAAATAAAATATTTTTATAAATAGATAATACGTGGCATATTCATTTTTTAATCAGTGTTTTTACGAGTTTTTATTCAGTTTTCTGGTGGTACAAAGCAACATTTTATAATAAAAAAACTATAAAAATGCCATGAGCAAAAATTTTCTTAAAAATGTGTTATTTTAATCTTTTAAATACAATACTGTAAAACAAAAATTTTTGAAAAAATTAAGTTTATAAAAAAAAGGCCAAAACTTTAAAAAAAAAGTAATGTTTAAGTTTAGTAACAAATATAAGTAAAGAAAAAAAATTATACAAGTTCTCTAGACTCAACAAAAAATGATTATGCCAATTTCTGGCAAATTAATGCGTGAATATCCTGAGCACTTTTATATGGGACCTTTCGGACATCATCGTTTTAGTGTTTAACAAAAGTAATATATAAAAAACTAAAAATAACAATCTATAAAAAGACTCAGAAAAAAATCTTTTGTAGCGTCTCAATTTTGCTTTAAACTGAATTTAAAAAAAAGTTCCCGACAGTTTATACTATTTCCCTGCAAAGTCTTGATGTTAAGATGGCCGCCAGGATTATTGTCTTTTGCCATGTAAAGGAACCAAAGATATAATTTGTGTTGTTTCAAAATTGAGAGGCATGGTAAAAACTACCGATATTTCCATCATCAAGTCAACCTGAAATAGAAATTTGGTGATTGACAGATACCATTCCTAACGACTTTATCAGGTCAGAACTTATTTTTGAGTAGACTTAATTTCACAAAATCCTTAAATTGTTGCTAATTGTAAAATAAAACTTTAATATTTTATATAGGGAATTTTCACAGATAATTTAAGAAAATGAATCTGCTAAAGTCACTTTACTTGGATAAAAAATACAGAAAAAATAAAAATTACAACTTTAAAATAATATTCAATTAATAATAAATATTGTTCGTGGGTTTCCATTTAGGTAGGTATTTCATTTCCTGAAACCTTGGTGCATTTTTTTCTGACTCCACCATTTATGAATACAAAAACTGTAATCGGCTTTATGTACTTACCCTGCAGTCCCCAAGAGATGTAAAGTTACGATTGGAACAACCAACCAAATTTTCATCCAGTGTCCATCTGAAACAAAAAATAAAACCATACAACTTACATATTTGGTTTTAGAGATCTAATAGGAAAGAAGAAAAATAAAAAACTCAAAAGGATTCTTCTTTTACAATACCCATTAATAAATAAAATAAAAATATAGGTAAATAACTTTAAATTAATCAGCACAAAACTTTCATAAATGTCCAAAAATGTAGGTGTCAGTGATTTACGAGGTCATTTATCAGCTTTCTAATTTAATATTTGGTAAACACAAAAACCAGTTTTTTTACATTTTCACAAGAAAACCAACCAATACAACCCCAGCAAACCCAACTCAACCCTAAAAAAGATTGTTTTCACTCTAGGTATAACCGTCGTAACTTTAGACACTGTGAAACAAAAATGCAAAATACACTGCCTCCCATATAGGTCAATGTTCTTTTAATTTTACAGTATAAACCTAGCTTTAGATAACACAACACCTGCTGTTCCTGATTAACATTGACCCTTCTCTGTCCCTTTTTTACGCAGTGCGTCAACGTCGAAAAGCAACATATATCGTCAAGTTGAAATTCAGAAATTGAGCCATATATATAGATGCATTTATATCATCTTACGCCACCATTTTGAGCCCACACGAATAAAACAACTTCAATCGCGTTTATCTACTTACCTGCAACAACTGGTTGTAAGATAGCAAATCCCAGGGGGACAGTCCATTGTAGTTTAATCCAACCGGTAATAAAAAATATTGTTTTCTGCTACAAAACTTTAGAAAATGGCACAAACTCACTGCACACAACTCTATAAACAAGCGAAACAAGCTTAGTTCCGTATTTGCAATGCAGAGAAAGGATTTATTAATCTCGTATCTGATTGGTTGAATTGAAACCACGTGGTACACGCGCTAATGCGTAGAGGAAAATCGAGCTTGCAGGGTTGTATGCAGCGCTAAGTGGTTAATATTTAAGCCTCCCTCACTAAAGGAATCCTTGAATACATTTTATCAATTTAGTGGTTTTTTATTCTCTGAGATAAGAAAATATATATAAGACTAGGGACCATGGACCTAACCCGCGTAAAAAATATGTTAACTGTAGCAATATACCTACGATTTTTTAGAGATATATAAAACAAGGAGGATCTGGGTTAAGCACATTTAAAAAAAAACAGAAAAATGTTGTGATCTCTAATGCTAAAAAAATTTAATTATATATTATAACAATAATATATTTAATAAAGTATTCCATTCCACAAAACAAATATTTGGGCATATTTATTGTGCAAATATTCAAATGATATTGGGCTAGGATATGTCTGCCTTAAATACAAAAAACAGATAAACAGAATATACTCAAACGCATACACACTGAATATTGGGAAAATATTCATATTTTTTTATATAATTTCTTGCAATAAATTTTATCTAAAAAATATATAGTTAATTAAATGCAGAGGAAAATATTAAAAATCTTATTTAGAGAATATTACGTGATAATTATAAAATTTATATATTTAGTTTATATTAAAAAACAAATATTTGGGTAATATATGTATTATTATATACAAAAAACATATATTTAGGATGTACGATAGCGCATATACACTGAATATACAGTAAATATCCGTTCATGTTTCCTTTTTTTTAAATGAATCAAACAAAACGTATATCCTAATTTTAAATATCTTTGTAATATACAATATCCAAGGCTTGCTATGTGGGAGTGGTAATTAATTTTACAAGCTTAATACTAATACAGTACTAAACTGTATTTTTGGTTTATAAATCAGTTGTTGGCGTTAACGTTTTATTACTTTAATGGAGACGAAATAATTTGCTTAATATAAATACCTAGAAAATTTGCGACGTTGCGAGCTCTTCTCTGCTGGCCCTGGTTACCAAATCACAATTAGCTAATTTGAGTGCAAAATACTTTGGTGCATAGTACTGACTATTTAGCCGTGATTACATAATTAGCCGTGATTAACTAACTACGAAAATACGTGAAAATGGTGCATAGAGGCAAAAAAGTACAAAAAAACTTTTCGTTAAAAATTAGTTTTGACCCCAACAGCTTTCACATAGCCCGACAAAGAAAAATAGAGTTTTAGGATATCTATGGCATCACCGCAAAATACCGCAGGAGCAATGACGGCGGATATGATATAATATGGATCCATAATCTGAATTTGTCAATAGTTTAGAATGTAGGCATTTTAAAAAGCATTATTTTAGTAGTGCAGTTGGTAAAAAGCATTATTTTTATTATTTTTTTTACTTTATATTTGAGGGTTTTAGTCTCACGACCAAAATGTTCTGCAAAACGAACCCCAGTCTTCTTTGGAAAAAGAACTAAGTTAGGTACCATGTGTATATTTTTATAAAAAATATTACAACTTTAGTCATATACTATTCAGTCATATACTAGCTGAATACCCGCAGCTTTGCTTACGGTTTTACCCGTTTTTTCTCCGTTTTTCTTCGTTTAAATGACTATAAGTTTTGTTCCTGTTAACGGATTTTTATAGAATAAAGTATGTGCCTCCAAAGAATCCAGCGGGTTATATCGCCTCAAAATCGGTTCATCAGTTTTTGCGTGATGACGGAACAAACAGTCCAATAAGAGAATATTATATTATTACATTTTTAAATTTTGGTCCGCAGCACTATTTTCATTCCTAAACATTGGGGGCTTATATGGAATACGGACTTAAATTAGTTATTTACAAACATTATAGTTAAAACTTACCTTTGCTGTTTTTGATATTTTATTATTTTTATTTTATTTATTTATTTTCAGAAAAAATTTCCTAGTTTGTAACTGAAGAATACCAGAGATTGTTCTGATCGAAACGTCGTGTATAAATAAAATATAGACAATGGAAGTCCGAAATATAGAGTTAATTTTAAACACATCACTGTCTCAAAATTTCAAATAATACCGATGGTATTCCATTATAAAACTGTGAAAATGTATGATATTGTATACCTTTTATATATTTTCTATGGATTAAATACATATATAAGTAGTACGTTTTTTAAATAAATTGCGCTACCTGTTCCCTATGAATTTCACAATAAAGTAAATATTGAAATTAACTCTGTGTTTCAGACTTAAATTGAGAGTTAATAATAAACACATCATTGTCTCAAACTTTCAAACAAAGTAAATGTTGTAATTGGGCAATAATATTGAAACTAAAAAAAAATATAAAAATATAAAAAAGATTTTATACAATTGACAAGGACGATTTTTTTTCTCAATACATATGTTTTGTGAGAATTTTTCGTTTGATGAAAAAACAAAACACAATTAAAAATAAAATTATATTACAAACAAAAATAAGACTTAAACCTAACGGAATACCTGTAAGAGTTCAACTTTTAACTTTTTAACTTAATTTTATCTTAAAACGGATATAAGTGTGTCAGGATTTTTTTTTTTAGGTATGTAAATACAAAAAAGATTGTATGAAAATTTGGCAAACGCGCTTTTATAATTTCAAATTAGAGAAAGAGCACTGCTTGAAAAGGACGATTTTTTTTCTCAATACATATGTTTTGTGAGAATTCTTTGTTTTAGGAAAAAACAAAACAAAAAAAGTTTTTAAAATAAATTGCACTACCTGTTCCCTATGAATTTAACAATAAAGTAAATATTGTAATTGGACAATAATAATGAAATTAAAAAAATATATTACAATATAAAAAGATGTTATGCAAATGTGGCAAACTCGCTTTTATAATTTCAAATTAGAGAAAGGCCACTGCTCTCGCTTTTATAATTTCAAATTAGAGAAAGGCCACTGCTTGACAAGGACAATTTTTTTTCTCAATATATGTGTTTTGACAGAATTCTTTTTTTTTTAGGAAAAAACAAAACAAAATTAAAAATAAAATTATATTAAAAACAAAAATAAGAGTTAAACCTAACGGAATACCTGTAAAAGTTTATATGGTGAAAAATAAAATTCGGAAAATAAAATTAAAATTAAAAGATGGTCAGCTTTTAACTTTTTAACTTAATTTTTTACTTAAAACGAATATGCGTATGTCAGGAAAATTCTTTTTATGTATAATCTCACTTTTCTGTTTTCTTTTAAATTCAAAAGAAGCTGTATAATTTTGGTCTTTTTTTGTAAGGATATTGGGCATACATCGCCCAGTTTTCTTATAAAAAGGTAAGGAAATATTTTGGCACTAATTTTGCTGATTAAGATAGTTATGTGATTTGGACCACCATTAGCTTCTGGTGGGACAAAGCTCCGGTAAAACACGGCTGTAAAATATACGCATGTGATTTTATTAAAAAATTAAAAATTTCAAATGAAAACAACAAATACGGAGAAAATGACAAATACCGACAAATTACAGATCACATATTTTTAATACGCATGCGTGAAATTTGTCTATACTATTCTAATTTAATTTAGTTTTATTTTTTATTACCATATATTACCAATGTTAAACATATGTAATCTCCGTTGTTTCCCCGATTGCACTAATAACCGAACCTTCCCTACCTATTGCAAGTGCTTGTATATTTACAACAGGTACCTATATAAGCTTTATTGAATTCGAATTGCTAATAATAAAAATACTTCTACAGATGCTGATTAGTTCATTTTGCTCTCATAAATATGTAAAAAAAACTATATTGTCCCAATACTTTAAGAAAACGTTTTTCCGCACCTAACTGCTTGACCAAGGTCCGCGAAGTTAAGAAAAATAAATAAATCTATGTAACGCGACTTGAAAACTGACTGCCAAATACAAATGAGCACACAAACAAAAAAGTCGATATCACAAAATTAGGAAAAATTCCAAAACTACTATTGCACGGCATATAAATGCCAGGACCATTTGTACAAATACATAGTTCTACATCGTAGCCTCCTACTTTTTGCGTGTAACAACCACTACTTAAGGATCCCTTGCCTTCTTGTTGCACCTTGGCGCACATATGGGACTGATTATTAACTAAAATTAAAAAATATATATTGACTTTACAAAAAGACACTTCAATTTTTATTCGCAATAGAGAAGCGTCCAGTGGCGGTCGCATTTTTTTTAACCTTTCAGGGATAACGAGGCGCTATATTACAAGTAACGTCGGACTTACAATCCGCATTTTTTAAATAATTCAAAGAACTAATATTTTGCAAAAAAAATATTTTTTTTCTTACAGATAGTTTTAATACATAATATGGAGATACCAAAAATTAAATTCTTATAAAAATCTATTTTATTTTGAAGCAAAATTAATGCTTTCAAAGATAAAAGTTCAAAAATATATGTTTTTTTTAATTTTGAGTGCTATTACTTTTAAAATCCCCTGTTTAAACGAAAAACTAAAACAAAAAAATGTTTCAACATCTTTTTATAAAAACCAAATTAAACGTATACAGGGATAAGGTGGCGATATGTTACATAACAGGTAATGTCGGACACACAATCCGCATTTTTTTAGTTAAAAAAACCATGGTTTTACAAAAAATTGTTTTTAATCTTGTAGGTAATTTTAATACATAATTTAAAAAATATGAAAAATAAAAGTTAAAAAAAAATGTTAAAAAAGTTAAACTTATTTTAATAAACTAGACAAAAAAATGTCTCAACAGAATAGAATAGAATAGAATATCTTTATTTGTCACTAGACCACTAATTCCCAGCTAACACGATTCCCTCGGGCCTTCGTCGGTCCGATGTCGATTGCCGAATTTGTCGTCATCGGCACGACGTCGATTTACGACATCGGACCAGCAGTATTTTTTGTCCGCTTTGCGATGTAGGCCCAATGTATGTTTGCCGATGCAGCGTTAGACTGTAACCCGTCGTCGGACCAATGGTAAATTTTACTTTTTGCTGACATCGGCATACCATCGCCGTACGATTAAGGTCCGATATGGTTTAACTACATGGTACCGACCATCCGCCCATAACTGCTTAATTTGGTCGGTCTAACGTAGACAAGCTGGTCTCGGCCCGACATCGGTAAACTATTCAAGTCCGACATTGGTTTCCTAAAGCACGGAGGTCCGTCGATGGTAGCTTAAAGCGGCCCGACATTGGAAAACTACAAAGATTCGATAATGAGGGTGATTAACCAGTCGGGCTGGTTTAAGTGGCAGAAGAGGTGATTCTTGTAGAGGAGGAGGAGATCTTGTCAAGTCCGAATTCTAGTTTTGAAATATCTTTTGCTCATTATATATATATAATATCTTCCACTGTACAGGGAACACTGTGACATTAGCGCCATCTCTACATACTAGGAAGAAACTATTAAGCAGTTTAAAAATTGTAAGGTGACGTAATCGGACCATCGTCGGTTGCCAATTCTCGACCAATTAAACAAAGTTCCAATCGGACCATTGTCGGCCCTAAAGCAGATAAAGTGGTCGTCGGCATAAATTCAACTATAGTAAATCGGGCCATCGTCAGTTGCCGATTCCCGACCGATTAAAGAGAGTTCCAATCGGACCACAATCGGCACTAACGCAGATAAGGTTTGCGTTGGCATAATGTCGACTATAGTAAATCGGGCCATCGTCAGTTGCCGATTCTTGTCCGATTAAACAAAGTTCCAATCGGACCGTCGTCGGCCCTAAAGCAAATAAAGTCGGCTTCGGCATAAAGTCGACTATAGTAAATCGCGCCATCGTCAGTTGCCTATTTTCGACCGATTAAACAAAGTTTCAATCGGACCATCGTCGGTCCTAAAGTGGTGTCGGCATAAAGTCGACTGTAGTAATGTGGACCTCCGTCAGTTGCCGATTATTGACCGAAAACTGAAAATCGCAATCTGACCAACATCGGGTTAAAGTGTAGTCGCCGATGTCGACACACTGCCGACGTTGTCGACATTGGCCCGATTCAATGCCGACGATTTGTGTTTGCTGGGTTTGTAGTACAAACATCGTCAACCGTAAGAACAGAATTTATAAATTTGTTAAAACTCAATAATTACAAAATAGAAAAAAATAAAATGAAATAAAAAATCATATATTTAATAGACAAATTATAAATTAAATAAATTGAATTATTAGACTTAGAATACTAGCACATCTGTCACGTTCTAATCACAATAACCTCTGTGCGCACAGAACCTCACTGTGAAACAAATCCAAAAAAATATTCAGAATGATTTAAGAATCTTTGCTTTTTTTCTTTTTTCCAGTTTGTCGACTATAGTTTCCATTTTCTAAGGTTTTCTCAGGGCAACGTAGGTTTTTAGAAATCCTCCACCCCTTTTTGATCATCCAGAGCACAATCTGGGCCTACTTTCTAAAGTATACTCCTACCTCAACATACCACCCAAAATCTTAACACAAACAATTATTTAACATAAATATAATATTTTAAAATTTAAGCTTACCTTTATAAAAAAATTTTACAACTTGTATAACGTGCGGACTCGCGCTCCAAAATTCATGTAGCAGGTAAACCAAGAGCACCACACAACTGCCCCTCCTGCACTAGATAAAGCATAAAGCGCACGACGACCGTTACCGGAATCGTGAAAAATAGTCAAAAAAACTCCGAGCGCGGACTAGGAGTCCACACGTTAACTCTGAAAGGTTAAAGGGAAGGAAGCTCGGAAGGAAGAGATAGTGTGCGAAACAAAATATTTACATTAAAAAAGCAAGGTCGGGTCCTCGGACCTTTCTATTCTCAATTTTGGGGAGGAATAATAAAATTTGAACTTCGACTTATGGTACGGCCATGATGGTAATTTAAGGCCTCAAATATTTTAACGTATTTTAAGTGGTAAACGTTTTTGTTTAGTCAATTTTTTTCTAGGTTTTTCACATTTTTAAGCTATAATCTACTCACATTTTCTAGTTTTTCTTTCCAAAAAATTTAATTGTAAAATAAAAAATTCACTTTTTTCAAATTTTTTCTGCTTTTTTAGCATTTATAATAAGTACTGCCAAAAAATATTTTTCCTCCTTAAAAATGAAAAATATTTTAGAGAGAGCAAGTAGTATTTTAGAGTCAGAGAGAGATAATTTAGAGAAGGAAAAAGTATTTTAAAGGAAGATAGAAATATTTTAAAACTGGTTGACTGGAACATTTTTCTGATTTGACAGAAGAGAAGTCGCTGTTGACCGATCAGTAAACCGTGGTATTTCCGCTTAATACATGTGTGCAGTTTGAGGCCGTGCACAAATTACGTTACGGTCACAGGGGGAAGGGGGGAGCCGAAGAATTACAAAAGGTTACGTGGGTGAGAGGGGGGTCTTGAAAACGTTACGTAATTTTACAGGGTGGTTCGCTTAACCGTCACAAAACGTTACATAATTTGTGCACGGCCCCTTTGTTGCGAAACAATTTTTTTTAAAAAGAGCACTTTAAACTGTCAACCGCGCGATCAAAAATTGCGGCAAAGCGTTCTTGGTTTTCTGAAATGTATAGTATATTTTTACATCGTACTCAATACGTATTTAAAAGATTGTCTTCTTTTTCTTTCATAGAGCATGTTCTCAGTTCTGACAATAGGTATTGAGCACGATATGAAATCATACTAATTGTTTTATCAGGTTGGTGAACTGAAATCGTCCAAGAGAAAAAAAGAGCTTGAAGAAAAAATTATTAAAATCTATTTAAAAAAAATTCCAATTGGTTCAGTGTTATGGATATGGTGTAATTTTTTTTACAAAATGTACGGGTATCACATTCGACATTTCCTGAGCTAAGGTCACTGACATAAAAAAATAATTTCTAGTCTTAAAGTATTAAACTGGTATATTAACTCTTTTCAGTATCACGTTCTCAAAGTATTTATACAGGGTGTCATCCTTTTAACTGATGAAAGGGGGACTCAAAACAAGTCAAAAAGTTCATATGACTTATGGGGCAAAACTCAACAGATTCTTGTCTAAATGACTTGAAAAATTTAGATGCTTATATCTAACAGAATTTTGGAAATATTCATGTCTAACTTAGGTCCACTTCCAAATAAATAAAAGTAAATATTTTCTTTAAATCCTCTAAATTAAAAAAAAAAATAATGAAAAAACTAATAATTTAAGTAAAACTCGTGGCATATCGGACAAAGCGTTTTTGTTTATCACTTCATTACGACCAGGCCTCCAATGTCTAATGGAGAATCAAGACACCTGTTTCATCCTTAATAGGAATCATCAGGGAGTCATAGAATTATACCTGGCAGTTGAAGCTACACAGTGACCATGCACACCTCTAGAATTTAAAACAAAAAGTTTGTAATCCTTGGGGACGTAGTAACTGTGTGCGCCACCTGTCGAATAAACCGAGAAACAAAAATATCAAAATTAAAAAGTGCAAGACACCGTAAATACAGAATCCTGTACCGTTCAGCAGGTTATGAAGTAGAAACCTGTAAAAGTATAAGGTCACTGTAACATTGGAGGCCTGGTCGTAATGAAGTGAGAAACAAAAACGCTTTGTCCGATATGCCACGAGTTTTACTTTCATTTTTATTTGCGGACACGAGATTCATTTTGTTGTTTTCTAAATATTTTGGTTTTTTAGTTCTGCGCAACAAGCCTCCTCTGGAGCGATTGCTTGCTGATGCCTTAAAATTAGGGCCACGTAGTATGAAGCTCCAATTGGGGGCGGTGCTGCTGCGAACGTTACCTCTTTTTAAGAGTCATGTTACAATGACCTTATACTTTTACAGGTTTCTACTTCATAACCTGCTGAACGGTACAGGATTCTGTATTTACGGTATCTTGCACTTTTCAATTATGATGTTTTTGTTTCTCGGTTTATTCGACAGGTGGCGCACACAGTTACTACGTCCCCAAGGATTACAACCTTTTTGTTTTAAATTCTAGAGGTGTGCATGGTCACTGTGTAGCTTCAACTGCCAGGTATAATCCTATGATTCCCTGATGATTCCTAATAAGGAGGAAACAGGTCTGTAGGTGTCTGGATTCTCCATTAGACATTGGAGGCCTGGTCGTAATAAAGTGAGAAACAAAAACGCTTTGTCCGATATGCCACGAGTTTTACTTTCATTTTTATTTGCGGACACGAGATTCATTTTGTTGTTTTTTAAAAATAATAATGATTTCCTTTGATTTAAAGATTTAAAAAACACTTGGCAACAACGCAATTCGCTGCATACGTTAAGCCCCGTTCTCAGAGCTTCGACGTGTCGCGAGCGATACTTTGCTGACCAATAGCAATTAAGCAGCATTTCCCCTATTTCCTCCACCCATCTGTCGCGGGCTGCCGTCAGCCGAGTTAAATTTATTTCAACTTTTTCTCGTGTAGCCGCGACATTCGCCATATTTAGAGAGTACCTGTTTTTGTTCCAAATTATTGCTTGGTTTTTTAGACCCTTGGACATTTTTTGTTTTGTTTGTGCATCTGTGCAAATATAAATAATTGAGCATTTCCATTGTTTTGTCAAAATTGCTTATTTAATGGTGGGTTTATAGAGTAAAAAATATTAAGGACGTACCTTCTGCGGGAATTTCTATTTTTTTGTCCCTTTTTTGCTTTACGCCAAAGATACAAAGCAATTAACGTATTCAGGTTCATCGTTAATTAATGTTGTTATTATTTATACAAAAATATAACCTCAAAAAACAAATATTTTGCGATACCCAGCGACAGTCGCCGACAGTCGTTAATTTCGCCGGCGAGAGTGGAGGGGA
This sequence comes from Oxystoma pomonae, assembly GCA_963921995.1. NCBI lineage: Eukaryota > Metazoa > Arthropoda > Insecta > Coleoptera > Brentidae > Oxystoma > Oxystoma pomonae. The sequence continues at coordinate 59,485,800 of OY998167.1, forward strand.
CTGTCGCGGGCGACACGTCGAAGAGAATGGGGGTTTAGTCTTTGACCACCGAACCCCGCTCCTCTCTACTGTCTCTACAGCACAGTGCATCTTCCGCTGTTCGTTGTGAAGGTTGTCAGTCGCGCGACTCTACTTGAGGCAATTATTTTCGCGACTTTTTTGCAGTTTGGTGTGAAATTAAACTGAATTAAAAATGTTCTCCAATCAGGACTACGCTGACATTCTATTAGTATACTGTGAAGCTCCCAGAAACTCGAATCTTGCAGCTCAAATGTATCGCGACAGATTTTCCCAGCGGCTAAAAAGAAGTGCTTTTTGCTCGGTTTTTTGAGTGTTTTTCCAAATTAAAAAAAAATACATATTAAAAACATTTTAGAAACTGTGGAACAGGTTTTTTAATTTAAAAAAGAGGGAGTGTGCCCTACAAGTGTACAAACAAATGCTGAAAAGAAGTGTTTTTTTGAGTGTTTGCAAAAAAAAAAAATATTTTTACAAATTAAAAAGAGCTTTGAAAATTGTATGACAAGTGTCGTACTTTTTTATAATAAAAGTGGACTGAGTAAAACTTTATCTCTCTAACAAGTGCGGAAATTGGTACTTTTCCGCACGCGACGGCAGTTGCGAACGACGCGGAGCGGAGTTCGGACAAGCCGTCAAGAGCGGAAAAGGCATTTTCCGCAAGAGTTAGGTATAATATTTTTCCTGAGTGTTTTTGTCCATCTTATTTATCAAAAAGTAAACTTTTCAGCACTAGTGCGGAAAAGTTTTTACTTTTCCCCATGATTTTTTTAGAAGGGCCTGCATGTGACTTTTTAAGTTAATGGTTAAGGCTATAAATTTTCTGAATGAAAAATAGTACCCATAGATAGTAATTTGATTTACAGTATATCTTAAATTTAAATATTGTCCTTTGGAGTAAAAATCGTGCGTTAGGTACACTAAAAATCGTGCGGAAAAATACAACTTTCAAAATGAAAAATCGTGCGGAAAAGTAATTTTTCCGCACGCTCGTAGGAAAAGGACTTTTAAATAAACTTTTACAATCAGACGAGGCTTTGCTTTTTACTATTTTTAAATAATTAATAATTTGTTGATATTTAAGTTGCAGCCCGTTGCGCCGTGCCACTCTCTCATGAGATCTCCTTTAATTTTTTCGCACCTAAAAGCGCATTGTTGCCAAACTATGTTAACTTAAATGTCGTATATCTCCGAATCCACTAAATTTTGACGCCTATATTACATGAACTTTTTTGCTTGTTATGGCCCCCCTATCCCCCATTTAAATAATGACTATCATATCGTTTACACCCTGTATAAAATTAGAAAAAAACTAGTCATTACCGTATTTTTTCATCCCTAAAAATATTTTGACAGGTATTTTATCTAAAATATTTTAAGGTCCATCACGGCCGTACCATTGAAATTACTACGCTTTCATGTAGAACTAAATACGTTTTTAGTACCTTCCTTGAAGAGGGAATCGTTTTGAAAACGTTCTACATTATTAAAACGTTATTGTTTTCTATTTTTTTACTTTTCCTACAAACAAACTTTTAAAATGTAACAAGAAATAAATTAAATTAATATCCTCCTTATTATAAATTGTGTAATGTTATGAATTTGAAAGTGAAACGAAATCATTACCTAGATTTGTCAGAAAATTATTGGTGGGGTACACTGAGAAATTTTCTACTTTGCTGGCGCCTATTTAGCCAAAACATCTTGCTGGAACAGCAACGTTCTTAGCTGGGACAGCAAAGTTTTTTGCTAGAATGTTAGGATACTAAATTTGTTTCCTGGCGTAACTATTTTTTTGGCTGAGGCTACTAAACATTATTTTCCTATCCGAGTTCTAGCAGAAAACTCTACTGTTGTAGCAGAAACTTTGCTGTTCCAGCAAGGTTGTTTGGCAACATAGGCGCCAGCCAACACCACTTTACTAAAAAAATTGTATTGTCAGTGTAGAGGGCAACGGGTAAGAAAATAAAGCTATTTAGCCAAAACATCTTACTGGAACAGCAACGTTCTTTGCTGGGACAGCAAACTTTTTTGATAGAATATTAATTTACTAAATTTTTTTGCTGGCGTAACTATTTTTTATTTTTTTTTGGCTAGACCTACTAAACATTATTCTCCTATCCGAGTTTTAGCAAGAAACTTTGCTATTGTAGCAGAAACCTTGCTGTTCCAGCAAGGTTGTTTGGCAACATAGGCGCTACCCAAAACCACTTTTCTAAAAAAAATTCTTAGTGAACAGGATTTAAACCCGGGACCTCTAAAACGCCAGTCTTAAGCTCTACCAAGTGAGCTATCAAGGCCGCGGATTTTGACGAGCTATACGGATATCTTTCCACCGACTTATTTTTTAGTATAGTTGTGGGAGACTTGAAAAACCTACCCCCTTTCCCTCAACGCAAAAATTCATTTTTCTGTTAATTTATAAGAGCGTTAAAAGTTTTCCTTTATTTAAAAATAAGTATGACTGAAATTGTTAGTTGGAAATTCGTCGCTTGGGGGTAATTCCAGTGGGCTATCGTTATGAGATAACGATCGCTATCGCCATTATTTTCACTGTTACGGCAACATCGCTTATTATTAATTAAAAAGAAGGCTTAAATGGCACGCAACCAGCAATACTTTCCCAAAACAACTGTCAAATGCCGACAGTCAGTCAAGTTTGTTTAGATTTTTAGATTTTTGTTGCGGCGAAATTTCGGGAAAATAATAATTTTCATGAGCTTTTTGCACGCAATATGGACTAAAAATCTGATCACAATGTGATGGTGGTCAACCGTTATTGAATTTTGTTTGGAAAAGCCACGTTCTCTGTGAAGAAAAATCCACATGGGCCTTGTGTGGAAGTTCTCCAGATTTTTTGTTTGGGTAAGTACTTATATTTACTTTATCTTATATTCTATTCTGTTCTTTTTGGTGCTTAAAGAACACTACTTACATAATGTAAACAAAAAGATATAGTAGGTCCGTTTTAAGTTCAGTTTATACATTTTGAAAAGAGCCAGTGGCCAGAAAACCGAAAAATAATTTTACAAAATATTCATACATTATAAGAAAAAAAAGTTGGAAATTCAAGAATGCAGGATTTGTTTGATCCAAGGTTATTACACTGACTTTTTATTTAAAAAAATCTGACATCAACTAATATCTACCTATATATCGAGAAAAAATCAAATATTATTTATTTGGACAGTTTATGTTTATATTTTTTGAGGTTATAGCCAAATTACTAAATATTATGCCTGGTATAAATAATAGTACTTACAACAGACCGCATTGAGTACCTAGTTGAAGAGAGGCGGCTGATTCTGAACTGCTATGCACGATCAAGTAAAAATTTAGCATCCCTTCTCATACTGTCCCCCCTTCTTCAATTATTTTATTTGCACAGGATAGTAGATCTTTTGAACTCCCTCCCTCTGACAGACAGATAAGAGTCATGTACCTAACTTTCATATATTCAAATTGATTTTGCTAAAACAAATTTTGATGTACACATTTTCTTTTTTTAAGGTTTTCAAAGTTTTAATGTTTTAATGTAATGTAATTTACTGTTCTTTTTTTAGGTCAACTGTTGAAAATCTCTAAGAGCAGGACCCATGCTGTAGTGCTAATAAGAGAGAAAATAAATTATGAAGTTTGGGAATAAACACTTACCGTAGCTGCTCAATGTATATTGATAAATTATCCATAGAAATCAGTTTTGGTAAGTTTTCAATTCCAACACCTGATTTTAAATTTGTAGGTACACCTATTGTCAAGTAATGCAAACTATCCTAAGATTTTGTCCCATACAGTCAAGTATTGTCAGGTATTATCGAGTTTTCGTACACCTATTGGAGGTGTTGGCCTCTCGGTTTTAGATTCTGAGTTTTAAAAATGTTTACTTAAATCTAGTAAACAAAAAAATTTGTGTAAATATAATATTTTTGTGTAAAAGTAGAGTATTGTGGTTTTTGATGAAACATCATTTTAAGTTTCGCAATTATGTCAGTAATAAATAGTCATTTTTAAATATTTAACCTTTGCGTTTCTACATAATTTTAAGACCAAGTTTCTCACCTTTGTCAAAATCAAAATGCATAAAACTTTTAACTTTTCAAACTCTCTACTGTTGATCAAATTCCTGTTTTAAAAACTCTTTTAGTTTTTATCTACTGTTTTACAAAGTTTACTAGTTCTTATCAGTAAATTATTTAACCCATCATCACACAAAATTAGTAAAGTTTAAAAAATTTAATAATAATAAATTGTAATTTTACTCAGAAATCATTTTATTGGGATAATTTCAGATAATTTAGTTTTTTTAACCGGTATCAGAGGGTTTTTACCTCGACTTCCCCTTCCTTTGGGACGCCACTGGGTAACCATATACACCTATATAACAAATCTTATGCATTTTTGTTAGATAACGTTTAAAAAATTGGATTATTTAATTGACGTTACATATTTTATGCAGATTTTATGGATGTCACTAATAAAAAGAATGAGTAAAATTGATAATACAGTACCTAAAATATGTTATAAAAATCTAAACTTTTTACATGAAAAAGTTAGCTCATTTTTTTCCTCGTATTGAAAGGTCATTCATTCATTTTGATTCAGGCCTAGATGAGAAGATTAACTTTAAATTTGGCACAAAATTGGAAAAATATTTGGAAAAAAACAAAAAAAAATAGCACATGGTATTGCTATTGTCTGAAGTATTAATTCAAGTGAACTAACTGGTTAGCTGATTAGACTATAGATTTGCATACATCAAACCTATAATAAATTACTTTAAATTTAATTTCAGATCAATGATTTCTCGTAATTATTAAGATGTATGATGAATACATTTAAGCAGGCAGCACCCCACCCCACCTACGCAACTAAACATTTTAGCAGGACAAAACACATATGGTAAGCTACCTTCACATTAAAAAGAAAACATTTTAAAATCCAAAAATTCATCAGTAAAATTAAAAAAATTGGCTACTTTCGTTTCAACCACACATAAATTTCCACTTCTTTATTGCTGTAATTTAAGTTTTTGTTTTCTACTATTTTTATTAGCCACCAAAACCTAAATATTTCAAATTTCATTAGTAAAATTCAAGGAGGAATAAAGTTTTAAGGTAACTTTTTATGTCCACAGGATATTTTAAAAAAAACATTAAATAACAATTAAAGATCTTGGGGTAACTAGGGGATAAGCCACACTTATTTCGTTAATTTACAAGAAAAACTCAAGTCTTTTTCCACTTGGATCCCAACTTGTTAGATTTTCTGAACTTGTTCCCTTTGTTTTCCCAAAGTTTTTAATTATTATTCACTATCTTGATAGTTTTTTTGATCGACAGTTTACATTACTTTTTCTAAATAATATATACAAGGGCCAAATTCATATCGTTTTTTTAACAGGCAAGTTTTTTTACGACCTTAGCCAGAAAGTTGTTTTATCCTGTCCCTTAGTTTCTAAATCAAAGTGCGTTGGACCAAATTCACACAAGCATTGACCATCACTTAAGTTTCTACTTTACCTTAAATATTAAGATGTGGGGTAAACAAAAGATAGTCAATAACAAAATTTTCAAAGTAGAATGTAATGTAAAACTTGGTCCGTACTTTTCTAAAAGAATCTAAATTGGCAGACAGCAATAAAACTGGTGGCCAAAAAATTGGTGAGATATATGCTATGTTTTCATGGGTATTGAGTTCGTTTTCAAAAGTCATTCTATCTTTTTCTTTTATATAGCGTGTTCTTGGTCTTGATAAAGAACACGCTATATAAAAGAAAAAGATACAATGAGTTTTGAAAACGAACTCAATACCCATAAAAACATAGCAATAGTTGATGTAAGTCTAATAAGTCGGATTATACTCTTATTCAAAGGGTGAGGTGATTAAAAGTTACTATTGGTGTAATTGATTGATTTTATAAACCAAACCTGAAAGCTTTCAATCTTAAGTAGCCATTTCACTGGCTTACATTTTGAAATACATCTTATTTTTTGTTTCAGGTTATCAGTGCCCAAGCTGATGAAAGAAAAGATGCAATCCACCAATTATTGAAATATTAGAAAACAATTTGTAATTCTAAGTAACATTTAAACCAATAAGTAAAATAAATCAGTTTTTTTATCCCAAATTTTATTATTTTTTAATAGCAATGTTAAGAGTGACAAAATCAACTCAAATCAATTTTTTCTTTGTAATATAATAAATTGGTAATATTAAATTAAAAACTAGTATAAAGTATTAATCTAGCCAAAAAAACAAATTTATTTAAATGCATTGTAAAAAACTTGCCATGTCAGTCAGTAAAACTTTAGAGTTAATTTAAAAATGCAGCATACATTTAAGGCCCTTTATTTGAAGTAGGTACTAAGTAGGTTTCTTAAATTATATTAATCAGGTATTAAAAATTAAAATAATTTGCTTAATTAGACAACTGCTATATAACTATCAAGCTATGCTATGTGTGTGTGGGAATAAATATCATTTAGGTAATTTAAAAATGGATGTAAAATAATGAAGAAATATCATTTAGGTAAATATTAAATCACATCAGTCCAATTTTTTAAAACATCTTCATCAATTCTTTTTTATAGCAATCAGAGCTTGAAATAACTTAATACTGTACTTAACTTACCCCACCAAACCAATCTAAAGGCTCTTGAAAAAAAACTCTGCCTTATTTTAAAAAGTTTGCAATAACTTAAAATAATATATAGTGGCCCACACTTTTTCGATGACTCCCCCAAAAAATCTGCGAATTTTTTTGAAAAAGTTCTAAAATCGTAATTACAATAGGTCCAATGTTCTATAACTATCACTTAAGTGACATTTAAATTTTTTGATTTAAACAAATGTGGCCTAACAGAATTAAATAATAAAATTTTATTTCTGTACTATATTTAACACAACTTTTTAATTCATTAAAAGTTATCTTATTATTTTTTAATGGGAGAACAAATAACATTTAGCATACATGTATATTGCATCAGTTTCTTCTGAAAGTTAGTTTCACTATGTCTATTGAACATCGAATCTTTGTCTAGTTTCATTTAGTGCATTGGAAGGTTGGTCTGTGTCTTACTTGAATCTATCCATAGTTAATTTGTGGCCCGAGTTGTGGTCTTGTGTGGTACTATCCTACTAGAATGATTCTTACATGTAGCTCCATTCACATACCCTAGCATGTTATACCTAAAAAGAAGTATACACTTTAAGTTTTATCAAATTAGTACTTATCCAAAATCTGATCTCAGCTTTAAGTAGTTATTGTTTCTTTGGTGAACTGCTGCTGAAGTCAGTAGTTTTCATTTTAAATAAACTATCTCAATGTATCACATTCTTGCCAAGCCTGACTTTAATTTAAGTGGATGATAAACTCAACTAGTTGGGCCATGCTTATCTATATTCTATCATAAGGTCTTGCGATTCCCTTTACAGAAGAGTATAAAATATAAACCCAGCTTAAAATAGCAGTGATGTACAAGTTTCGGATAAGTAAAACAAATATTTCCCCATAACAAAAGCGAGTTTTACTTACTGTGCCGTTCTTTGTGGGCTCCAAATATGGTGTAAACTTATTTTCGTCTTCCATTCGGGTGGTTGGAGAACACAAGATCACAGAAGAAACTAGGCAGCAGGAATTATAAAAAGTATTTTGTTTCCCGATGTCTGCAACCATCGCAGAAGAAATCATGTTAATTTTTCTCAATCAAATCAAAACTTATATTTTTGTGCGAGTTTAGTTGTCAAAGTTGCATTGACACGGCCGCGGCCATTGTGAAACAACAAAACAAACCGCGGTGTTGCCGCGATAACGAATTCGCTACGTAACGATATCGGTATGAGCCACTGGAATAGCCCCCCTGACACCTTCAATAAAACGTAATCCCACACAGCATCATTCATCTCAGGGACGTACATTTTACATCCATTTTATGTCTTTACGTCCCGAAACTCACTAGGTATGTACAATGTATGTACAAAAGTGTACGTAAAATGTACTGTCTTTTGTTGTAAAATTTCTCTCACTTCTAACGCAAACTTTTGTGTAATACGGGGAAACCAGGAGAATTGAGAAGTTTTCGGGCTTTAAAATCCCCCCCCCCCAGCGGGCTAGGTATTATTTTTTTTTTATTTTATTCAAGTCTAGTACACAAATGTACGTACATGTTACTTATTTTCTATATCTCAAGGACGTACCTAAGACGTACACAGCGTTGGAAAGTGCACGTAATATGTACGTCCCTAGTACGCACAATAAGGTTAGCGTACGTACCATGTAGGTACTTTTCATCTGAAGCTTAAGTACGAGGTACGTAACTTTACTGTCTGGGATAGATGTCGTGTATCATTTACGGATAAATAAAAATTAAAATCACTATCCACATAGCATTAAAAAAACAGTTACATGATATGAATATTCGTCTGACCTCCTTCATAGGATGTTCTTTACAGTACCTCTTTAGCATATGCTGGCTACATACCATTTAAGAATGTACTTATAAAGACGTGATAGGACATGTCAAGAATAAAACATTAAGGAAGAATATTTTTAGTATAACATTCGAATATGCAAAGTATATAATATATATTTGCAACAAAATTTATCCAAATATCCTCATTTGGACATTCTGCGAAAGTTCTCTTAAGACTAGGATATCCTTTCTGGACATCCCGGAAAGACAAGAAAAAGTGCCACGTATACCTGAAGATATCGATGGCAGATATACTAGCCATCTACCTCGCATTAAATTTGTGCTGGGGTACATGTTACGCATCTGTTAAAAACATCTGTATCAGAACATTCTTAGCATGTGCTTCAAATATGCTAATTTAGAATCTCCTTAGCACATATTTTTCCTTCTTAGAGATATTCTATGCACCCGCTAAGGATGATAAATTGCTATGTGGATAATAATCGTGAAAGTGTATCTTCTTGTCTTTATAATCCCTATAAGTTTTTCAAGCCGAATAGCTGGTCAAAACCTATGGCCTCGATAGTTGGTAGAGCTTCAAGTGCTTTAAGTACTTAAATGGTGACGTGAATATTTATTTTGCGGTGAGTTTTAGTCTATACTAAGTCTCTACTTATTTGTTATTTTGTAATAACTTATCTGCAAATAAACTTCTATTCTATTCTATTCTATGCTTAAAGGATTAACTTACTTGCCCCGTTATAGAAGTAAGTATACTTCACACAAGCTTGATTTTCGGACCTTCTGCATAAAACGCTTGTTCTATGATTGTTCCATAGATAATCCATATCTGGATAGTGCGAATTATCTAAAAAAAAGTTAACCGCTGTATAGATATGAAGAATTCTAAAGATTACATACACCAAAAAAGAAATAGAATATACTTCAATATATACTCATGATATTGCCACTAGGTACTTCCTTTAAAAACTTTAATTTACCAGTTGACCAGGTTAAATTTCATACTATTGAAATTGAAGCAGGAAAAATATTCAAACATGTGGTATAGTACGACCATAGATTTAAGAGACTCATTATAAATGCTAGTCCCTTACCCTAATAATCACCTATTGTTGTGGGTGTGAAAGTAAATAAAAAAGCTGTAAACTTGCTACCATTTCTGAGGATTACAGGTGCGGATTTAAAAATGTGTAATTATTTCTTAATAAGTACACGTTTTTGGCCGAATTAAAATCTATCAACTTTATGACTAATCACGAAACGTTATAACATTAGAGTTTGATTACGTTACAAATTAATTTTCTAAAAATAATTAAGACAGGCTTAAGATACCAAGCTGATTTGTAGTTTTGAAAATCAGTTGGTGTTTGGTTACAAAAGAAGTTAATTGTGATTGTATGAAAAATGTTTCGTCCGTGGGAGGAACAACCGAGTGCGTCACGTGGAGATACGGGGAATAATGGCGTTACAAGAGAAATAAGTGATAAAAAATAATTTAAACGCGATATTTTATAACTTGATACAAAAAAAAGTGATATTTGACGTTTATACCACCCTTCTTGAACGTGGGTTATCAAAATTTGGTGCATTGAAGGAAGCGGCAGCTTTAACATGAAGATCGGTAAAAACAGTGTGGCGTATAGTAAATAAACCGATAGTTGGGAGAAGAAAAAGGAAGGATTCTAATACTTCTAAGAAATTGGACATGGGGTGATGTGGATATCATTCGTAGAAAAATATATCAAATGTATAGGGAACAAATGATTCCTAATTTACAAACATTAACTCAAAGATTGTGTAATTGTGATAGATAATGGAGCTACCACAGTAGAAGGCTAAATAAAGTTCCGTGTTCAAATGACACAAAACATACCATTCAGGACTACATGTTAGAAAATAATATGTATTTTGAGGATAGTTACACCAAAAAACAATTGCTTGAAATACTTAAAACATTTTCAATACAAAAACAATACTATTGTGATACTTTGGCGGAAGAAAAGAGCCATACAGTGTTGAGACTTCTTCCTTACCATTGCATGTTTAATCCAATTGAACACATATGGCATGAGATAAAAGCAGCGGCTAAAAGAAATAATGTTTCGCCAACTTTAAATTATGCTGTGGTAGCTTTAATTAGGTCGGCGGAACAGAATATTTTAAGTAATAGAAAAATCATATGTAAATATAGATCTGCTACCCAGAGAAAAAATTATCATGGACCTTAATGACGACAGTGACAGTGAAACTGACTTAAGTTAAAATTTGTTATTTTTTTACTATCCCGTATTTTTTTGTAATATATATTTATGTACATAATTTTTTCATTTAAAAAATAAATCGAGTAAAGGTTTACTCCAAAACTTTTCTTGCTTAGAAGAACATATATTATATAAAAAACCGCTAATATATACATGGGTTAGATTGGGTTGGTCAGACTTTTCCAGAGTATATCCAGACTTTTCTTGGGTGTATCTACACTGTTCAGGGGTGTATTCAGACTTTTCCATGGTCTACTCGGACATTTTCACAGTGTATCCAGATTTTTCCAGAGTGTATCCAGACTTTTCCAGAGTGTATCTAGACTTCCAGGGTTTTCCAGACTTTTCCAGGCTTTTCCAGGGTCTTTCCAGACTTTTTCAGAATATATCCAGACTTTTCCAGAGTCTTTCCAGAGTGTTTCCAGATTTTGGATGGGTTTTTCAGACTTTCCAGAGTGTATCCAGACTTTTTCCGGGTGTTTCCAGACTTCCAGAGTCGTTCAAGACTTTTCCATAGTCGTTCCAGACTTCTCCAGACTTTTCCATATTATATCCAGACTTTTTCAGGGTCTTTCCAGACTTTTCCAGAGTGTATCCAGAGTTTTCTAAGGTCTTTCCAGAGTGTCCAGACTTTTTCGGGGTCTTTCCAGAGTTTTTCCAGACTTTTCCAGGGTCTTTCCAGACTTTTCCAGAGTATATCCAGACTTTTTCAGGGTCTTTCCAGACTTTTCCAGACTTTTGTAGGGTCTTTGCAGACTTTCCAGAGTGTATTCAGACTTTTCCGGGGACTTTTCGGACTTTTCCAGGGTCTTTTCAAACTTTTCCAGAGTCTTTCAAGACTTCTCCAGACTTTTTCAGGGTGTATCCAGACTTTTCCAGGTTCTTTTCGGACTTTTCCAGAGTATATCCAGACTTTTCCAGGGCCTTTCCAGACTTTCCAGAGTGTATCCAGACTTTTCAAGGGTCCTTCCAGACTTCTACAGGGTCTTTCCAGACTTTTTTAGGGTCTTTTCAGACTTCTCCATAGTGTATTCAGACTTTTCAAGGGTCTTTCCAGACTTTTCCAGATTGTATCCAGACTTTTCCAGGGTCTTTCCAGACTGTTCCAGGGTCTTTCCAGACCTTTCCAGAGTATATCCAGACTTTTCTAGAGTATATCCAGACTTTTGCAGTGTCTTTCCAGACTTTTCCAGGGTCTTTCCAGACCTTTCCAGAGTATATCCAGACTTTTCTAGAGTATATCCAGACTTTTGCAGTGTCTTTCCAGACTTTTCCAGGGTCTTTCCAGACTTTTCAAGGGTATTTCCAGAGTGTATTTAGACTTTTCCAGAGTCTTTCCAGATTTCTCCAGGGTGTATCCAGACTTTTATAGGGTGCACGGACTTTTCATGTGCTATAATTGTATATATATATATATATATATATATATATATGTGGTCAAAAATTTTGGCGCCATTCAACTACAATTTTTATAAGCTTTCCAAGGAGGTATCACACGGTAAGAAAAAAAATATTTTTTTTTAGGGATGAAGCTTTTTGGGGGTAGCTCCGAAGGGTCTACTAGGAGAATGCTCAAAAACAATAGGGGTCTGCGAGTCAACAAAAGCAATCACTATGTAAAATGTTGTTATGATTAGTGAAGTAGTTTTTAAGTTAGAGTGGCTACAAAGTAGACGACAGACAGACAGAGCGACGGCGTCTGGATTTGTGCTTATCACTATTCGAAACCTCAAAGTTCGTGGAGGATCATGAAAATCTCGAAGTGCGATTTTTCGATGATTACATTACTTCAAGGGAAGTAAAAATTGTAAGACCGAACCGTCAATAAAACATATTATCTTCTTCACCTTTAAGGAGATCCGTGGTGGCAATTCACTGATCTATTACAACACTAAGTGCGTCCCTGCTTCCATTCGAACACCCGCTGAGTCGCAATAAATGCTTATCAGCCATGAATAATAATGAGTCTCCTAGATCGATGGTCAGATTTTACAGAAACGAACAGACTTACTAGTAATGACAATAGGCGGAATACAAGGCACTATTCCATTAATATTATTTTCTTCTAGGTAATCAGCGCAAGTGCCATTATACCCAGTGACATTATTATAATCAGGTCCAAACCAAGTAAATTCATAACAGTAGCTCCATTCTGGACTTAGGGTAGTAAAATTTATATTGGTCTTCTCGGCATTGGTAAGAACTGCTAAAAAAATATTTAATTTATCATTTTCTTGTTTTTTTTTTACCTTCACACATAACAAAAATTAAGTATGTTTGAAAGTTTGAGACAATGATGTATTTGAAATTAGATCTGTGTTTCGGACTTCCATTGTCTATATTTTATTTATACACGACGTTTCGATCAGTACAATCTCTGATCTTTTTCAGGTCCAAACTGCAATCTATTCCTAAGGCCACGTACTTATATACTATTGGAAATCACTCAACCGTGAAGTTTAAGAAGTTGGCTCCACCCAAGGAGGGGCTTCCAAATATTTGGAATTTCAACACTTGGTTTACTGAAAACACCTGAACGAAATCAGGAATCGCCGAACACGCATGGACAAAACAACACTGAATGAAGTGGCAGAAGTCACACTGGAAGAAACAAAAATTCCTTGAAGATGTCTTTATTGGCTAGAATCAGGGTGCTTTCAGTAAACCAAGTTTTGAAATTCCAAATATTTGGTTGGACGGAGCCAACTTCTTAAATTTCACGGTTAAGTAATTCCCATAGTATATAAGTACTGAAGTAGTTGACACCCAGGTAAGACCAAGTGCGACTGAAGGTTGGCGAACAAATCCTCTGTTGAACAAAAACAACGAAGAACCAAACCATGGCCAAACATCGTCTTGTAGAATCCATCTGCCTGTTATGTTTGTAGCTACTATAAAATCTTGTATTACAAGATTTTATTTATTTTTTTATGGAATGTGAAGTAATGTGGAAGCGTTGGTTCCACTAAAACAAAGTTATGATTGTTTTCCACAAACCAAAACTACACTTTTTTGCACTCGACGCGCGTTTCGCTAACAACGTTAGCATCATCAGGAAACGATAAACAATAAACTAAATTAACCTACGCCCTATCTTGTATACAATCTTTTAGTGGGCAGAGATAAGACTAATAATTTTTGATTGATCACGATTTATAATCCTATCTCCTCTCAACTAAAGAATAAAGTGTACTAAACGGGATAGGTCCTCTATCTTTATTTAAACTATTTCTGGATTTAATGATCACTTTGGTACACTTATTAGAAGTTTTAGGTTATCTAATGTGAATCTATGATTGTTTTCAAAAGCATGCTCGGCCACACTTTACTTTTCTGTTCTTCCGTATTTTAAGCGTGCTAAATGTTCTTTAAAACGTATTTAATTAGAGCGTCTCGTTTGGCCAACATATTTCGTAAATTCCACTTTTTTCTAGAACTGTAGTTTCATCCTTGGGATTTCCTAGTAAACTCCTTATTGTGTTACCGGATTGATATACTAATTTAAGACCGGTGTTATTAAATACTTTTTGTAATCCTTTCGTATAATTAGGATTATAAAGAATTGATACAAATTTTGAGTCGCAGGTATCTTTTTGTCTGAAAAAAGTGAAATTCCGAAAGGTTTTTTGAAAAGAATGTCTATTTATCAGTTTATTTATTAAGCCTTCGTCGTAACCATTTTCGCCAGCTATATTCCTAATCCTATTCTTTTCTGCTTCAAATCTTTCTTTGTTTAAGGGGAAATTTACTAATCTATATGTTAAAAAGTGCAAACTTGCAAGCTTATGTTGTACCTGTTGGTCGCCCTTCCTTTTCTGTATAGGACAAAGTCCAATTTATTTTTATTTCTTATAACTAAAGTGTCTAGAAATGACAGTGTACCGTTGTTCTCTGTTTCATAAGTAAATTTAATTGTGGGAAATTTGTTATTCATTTTTTCCATAAAATTTTCAAAACTAGTTACTTTAGTGTTGAATACTGCAAACACATCGTCTACATACCTGAACCATACTCTGGGGAAATACTCAAATTCTTTACTTATATCTTATTCAAATTTGCTCAAAAAGAGGTTTGCGATAAAAGGTGATAAACTATTACCCATTGTGGTTCCTTCTAATTGTTGGTAGTAGTTATTTTTATATTGAAAGTAATTTTGATTCATGCATAGTTTTGTTAAAGATAGGTATTCTAAAGTCTGTTTGTCTTCTACATTGTTTTTTCTTAGTAGTTCCTCCAGGTATTGCAAGGTATTGGGGATCGGCACACTAGGGAACAACGAACTAACATTAAACGAGATTAAAATTTCACCTTCTTGGAGTGAAATATCTTTAACTTTGTTGATAAATTCAAGGGAATTTTGAATATAAAAACCTTTTTCCTTTATATGTAAATTTTCAAACTCGTTTGCTAGCCATTTCGAAATGTTGTAAGTAGGTGATCCTACAGCAGAAACTATAGGTCTAACCGATTTTCCAAACTTGTGAATTTTCGGAAGACAATACAGTTTCGGCATAGTGGGATTGCTTACTTGTAGCTTATATTTTACTTGTAGCTTATATTTAATATTGTCAGTAATATTGTTGTTTATCGTCTCCTGATGATGCTAACGTTGTTAGCGAAACGCGCGTCGAGTGCAAAAAAGTGTAGTTTTGGTTTGTTGAAAACAATCATAATTTTGTTTTAGTGCAACCAAAGGTTCCAAATTCCCAACATCGTTGAGATGGCTTCACGGTCAGCGGAACTAAATCTCTATCGTAATTTTAGTACTAAGATTAGGTTAGTTGGTGCAGATATTTGGTTTCTAAAATCTTGTAAAAAGTTTTTCCAAACTTTGTTCAAGTAAAGTTGCCGTAATCTACAGTTTCTTCAAAAGTAGCCCTGTTTGCAAAACAGAAATGGTTAGATTTAGAAATCAAAAATTTGTACGCAAAACGAAGTATGTTTGAGCTTGAAGCATACCACCTTTTTAAAATCTGACATTTAGACTTAGTGATAAGAACTTTGAAGAATGGTGCGATTTCCAAAGACATATGTTTGTAGTAATTCAGAAAAAATTAACGAAGAAGATGTCTTCACTTAATAAAAAGCTACAAAAGTTGAAACGTTCTGAACCAAAACCAAAAAAGTCGAAGGAAATCGCAAACATTGTAGAAAACCTATCCTCTCAAACTTTTAATAACAAAGAAATATCTCTTTTAAATAAAGGTCCTAATTTTGCTTTGCCCCCACAAAAAGATAATTTAAGTGATATTATTGCAAATATTGAATGTTCAATCTCTAATCTTTCAAAAGGCACAAAGGGCTATGTGCGAGATGCTTGCTGATATCAGATCTCTAAACAATTAAAAGTTTGAGAGAAAAAGATGTTTTCTATCTAAAAATTGACAAGCGTAATAAAGTTGTTATATTAGATAAATCAGATTATTTCGAAAGGGTAGATAACCTAATAAAAAATTGACCCTACAAACAAGTCCCAAAGAACCCCTTACCAAAAATGATTAACGAAGTTAAAAACACAATTAAAAAATGTAACAATATTATTACTGACAATATTAAATATAAGCTACAAGTAAGCAATCCCACTATGCCGAAACTGTATTGTCTTCCGAAAATCCACAAGCTTGGAAAATCGGTTAGACCTATAGTTTCTGCTGTAGGATCACCTACTTACAACATTTCGAAATGGCTAGCAAACGAGTTTGAAAATTTACCTATAAAGGAAAAAGGTTTTTCTGTTCAAAATTCCCTTGAATTTATCAACAAAGTTAAAGATATTTCACCCCAAGAAGGTGAAATTTTAATCTCGTTTGATGTTAGTTCGTTGTTCCCTAGTGTGCCGATCCCCAATACCTTACAATACCTGGAGGAACTACTACGAAAAAACAATCTAGAAGGCAAACAGACTTTAGAATGCCTATCTTTAACAAAACTCTACATAAATCAAAATTACTTTCAATATGAAAATAACTACTACAAACAATTAGAAGGAACCACAATGGGTAATAGTTTATCACCTTTTATCACAAACCTCTTTATGAGCAAATTTGAATCAGATATAAGTAAAGAGTTTGAGAATTTAGACGATGTGTTTGCAGTATTCAACACTAAAGTAACTAGTGTTGAAAATTTTATGGAAAAAATAAATAACAAATTTCCCACAATTAAATTTACTTATGAAACAGAGAACAACGGTACACTGCCATTTCTAGACATTTTAGTTATAAGAAATAAAAATAAATTGGACTTTGACCTATACAGAAAAGGAACGCCCACCAACAGGTATATTCCAAATGACTCTTTTCATTGCTTACAACATAAGCTTGCAAGTTTGCACTTTTTAACATATAGATTAGTAAATTTCCCCTTAAACAAAGAAAGATTTGAAGCAGAAAATAATAGGATTAGGAATATAGCTAGCGAAAACGGTTACGACGAAGGCTTAATAAATAAGCTGATAAATAGATATTCTTTTCAAAAGACCTTTCGGAATTCCACTTTTTTTAGACAAAAAGATACCTGCGACTCAATTGTTGTTTCAATTCCTTATAATCCTAATTATACGAAAGGATTACAAAAAGTATTTAATAACACCGGTCTTAAATTAGTATATCAATCCGGTAACACAATAAGAAGTTTACTAGGAAATCCCAAGGATAAAACTACAGTTCTAGAAAAAAGTGGAATTTACGAAATTAGTTGCATGGATTGTGACAAAAAATATGTTGACCAAACGAGACGCGCTATTCAAACACATTTTAAAGAACATTTAGCACACTTCAAAATACGGAAGAACAGAAAAGTCAAGTGTGGCCGAGCATGCTTTTGAAAACAATCATAGATTCACATTAGATATCCTAAAACTTCTAAAAAGTGTACCAAACAAAGGACTTTTGAATGCATATGAAAGTATGGAAATCATTAAATCCAGAAATAGTTTAAATAAAGATAGAAGACCCATCCCGTTTAGTACACTTTATTCTTTAGTTGAGGGGAGATAGGATTATAAATCGTGATCAATCACAAATTATTAGTCTTATCTCCGCCCACTAAAAATTGTATACAGACCGCTTCAAGCTACTGCAAACATAGGGGGAATCAAGTCCAATTTACTCTCCGTGCCGTACGACCGAGGTGGATTCGAAGCACGCTGCAGTGTTATCTTTTGGAAATTAATTTTGTTTTTATTATTTTGTTTTATTTCTGCCTTGCTCGAGAAACAGATGGGTAAGTTCTTAATTGAAATAATACATTTTTAAAACCAAAAATGGATGTCTACGAAGTTGCCGAAAAAGTGCAGATGTTCAAATGGTCAAATCGTCATAACCCAACACACGTTCGATATTGGTCGAGGGAAAATTTGCATTTGTATTTTGAAGTAAGAACACAGTATCCCCAAAAACTAAATGTTTGGGGGGGGATATTATAGGGGAACACGTAATTGGGCCATTTTTTATTAACGGCAATTGCAATTTGAATGGTCCTAGATACTTGGATCTACTGCAGCAGCACATTATTCCAACTGCTAGGCAGTTGTTAGGTGTAAGATTTGGTGAAACATGGTTTCAACAAGATGGTTGTTCCGCTCACAATGTTGGCCTTGTTAGGGAATATTTTGATAATGTATTTCCTAATCGGGTTATAAGTACACGGGGAACTATTTTATGGCCAGCTCGATCTCCCGATCTTGCTCCTAATGACTTCTATCTGTTTTTGAAGAAGCTTTTCAAATTATCACCCCTAACATGCTTGGAAACGTTAGAAGGGGTTTTTATAGTAGGCTCGGATATTGTCTAGCCGAGCAAGGAGGACTTTTCGAACATTTGCTTTAATTTTTTTTTGACTGGGAGAATCTTTTTGGTTTTTAGAATGTATTATTTTATTTTGAGAACTTGCTTTTATTTTGTTTCCCCTTATTATTTTCATTGTAACACATCGTCACTGATAAATCTAAGCAGTTGACAATAAAACGCTCTTATTTATCAGTGACAAAAGATAAGAAAATTACGTTATAAAAATTTGCGTATTTATTGACCAAATTCCGGTTTCATTGACTACGCTCCACACAGCACCGTGGTTAGAGGCGTACTAAATACCAAAGGAAAGTCATGCAAGTGGTGATCGCAAGCCTGAGTATTGGTTGCTTCACTGATAGGCGTGCGGTGTCTCTGCATGTACGTACACTGGCAAATTAGCGGTCTGTATAAGATAGAGCGTAGGTTAATTTAGTT
This sequence comes from Oxystoma pomonae, assembly GCA_963921995.1. Classification (NCBI taxonomy): domain Eukaryota; kingdom Metazoa; phylum Arthropoda; class Insecta; order Coleoptera; family Brentidae; genus Oxystoma; species Oxystoma pomonae. The sequence continues at coordinate 59,504,739 of OY998167.1, forward strand.
TATCGTTTATCATCTCCTGATGATGCTAACGTTGTTAGCGAAACGCGCTTCGAGTGCAAAAAAGTGTAGTTTTGGTTTGTCGAAAATAATCATAAATTTGTTTTCAAATAATGAACTTGTCTTTTGTCTCTACAATATTCATCCACAGAGTACCGACTATTATCAGTTAGATAAACAATTACTCCGTCTTGAGCTAATATCTATGTTAACAGATTTCACCCAAAGATGTAAATTCTAGGTACAATAGTCTCCAGTGTCTTTTAAATATTTTGACACTGAATAAACATTATATTGAATCTTAATAGGATTTCTTAGTAAAATGTTTAATTTGTGAAAGAGATTAGATGAAAAATTAAATAAAATAATATATCAAAGACATTGAGCTTAACAAAAATAAAATAACTAAAAATAAAATGATCTAGTATCCATAGCCATACGTAAGCCTGACAAACTACTGCCACGTTTCCAAAGCAATATTGCACATAGGGTAGCCAACACCCCCCCCCCCCCTCGTTGAAGGAAAGATGTGACTAGCAATGGTCGTACTCTCGCATATTCCTACGTACCAGAGCATATTTCTTATCACTTTGGCTCAGCAAAGGAAAGAACAAAAAAAATCTCAAACTCTTCTATCTATGTAAATAAAGCAAACGCGGGAGTTATATTATAAATAAAACAAAGCCAAAGAACTACTCGAAGGATCTTAGGTGCCCTTCTTCGATAAAAACAGCTCCCACCTCCCAGGATTCTGTAACCCTCGAGGACAAGCCTCTTGTGTTCGAAGGAGGGTACAGTCCCCGTTACCACTTGGCAATGGTTTCCGATGGGGAAGCACATGGGCAACACTAATTGTCTAAAGACTGTAGTTAGCGACACACATGTCCTAAAGAAAGCAATGACTAAGATTTTCAAGTAATATGGATTTTGATTGAATTTGATTTCGGAAAAAGTGAATTATTTTTGAAAATGTAAAATCCGAAAAATATAACTCACTATTTTAGATTTATTAAATTCAACATTCTTTAAGAGAGTATAATTTATAGTTTCATTTCGATCAAAATTAAAGAATGAATTTTTAGATTTTTTAGCAAAATTAAACTTTGTAGTTCTGTGGTGAATATAGTTTATAATAGATTGGATTTATGATTCTATCTTCTAAGAGTACGAGCATTACGGACCTATCTCTAGCTGATCTGACATTGGAACCTAAAAATCGTAACAAGAAAAAGAATTAGCGAAGTATGACGACTTCATCGAATCAGTAATGCTCCCCCTTATTTTGAAAAAAAAAATATAGCTTATGAATGACGTTTTGAGGTAAATGAACCTTTTTCACTCCGTGAAATACCCAAAATTAGGTCATATTTAATAATAAATACAATTTTACAACATCCACTTGAAAACCAGACTATCCCTCGTGAAACGACTCAAAGTGATTCCTTTAAAGAAAACAGGTGGCACAACAATGTAAGTGTTTAGTTTCCGAAATGAAAAGAATTCAAAGCTTTAAGTCTTTTGTTTTAAGATTAATAGAAAAAACCTCAAGTAATGTATTATTATTTAAGTAAATTAAAAAAAATAATTATATGAACTTTAGTAAGTGATGAAAAAAAACTGTACGTCAATAATAATCTGTAAGACATCGTTCTGCACAGTGCTCGAAAGCGACTAGCTCCAAAATCTTGCAAACTATGATTGTACTAATTTGCAATGATCTGTTCCGTTGCTGTGTTTGTCAGTGTATGTTTAAAATAAATAATCATTACAAAAATTTAAAAAACTAAGTATATGTTCTTAATCTATAAAGAATCGTTCCGGTGCTGAAAAGCGACTAGCTCCAAAACTTTACAAATTATACTTGCACTAATTTGCAATGATCTGTTCCGGTGCTCGAAAGCGACTACCTCCGGACCATAGCAAATTAGTGTTTTGTCATTTTCTTTATTTTTTTTATTTTAACATGTTAAATAAAAATTCAGTTAAATATTGAAGCAAAATTACCACACTTTAAAGGCCACCTTTTTCTTTACAAAAAAAATAATTAAACTCCCAAAGAAAAAATTTCTTTCCTTTCTTCACAAATAAAACTTTTTTTTCTAGCAACTAAGAAAAACAATTCAACACTCTTTAAGGAAAATACCTTAAATTTTAATTACCAAAGAAAAAGTTTTGAAAAAATAAAATTATTTTTATCCAGCATACTAACACTAGTAAGCCTTACCAGACCTTTTAGTTTCGAAGAAAAAAGTGATCCAAAGTCGGCTTGCACCTTAGTTTTATCAAGATCCTGCTGCTTATCCCCTCTATAAATTCCCCCAACTTGAGCTTTGCGACGACTGGACAGCAGGTCTTGGACATTACTGCTATTATAGTGCCTTTTTAGTACCGTGTATTGAACAAAGACAGCCAAAGGCAATGAGGTCAGGAATAAGGCATACAAGCGGTCGCTGGTGTCTCTTGGAAAGCAACGGCCGGTTGGCAGGATTTTACTATCTTTCTTCTAATTGCTTTAAACTACTTGGATCTTATGCATAATTAAGGATTAAACAACTTACCTGTAAGGAAGTTCAATCCAAATTATACGAGATTGGTCACATCCTATTAGATACACCAGGTAGTGATACTTCGTAGCACGTCATACGCAAGTTTTAGAGATAAGAAAAACATACCGCCATGGTAGACGGCCTGAACTCTGCTGGGTACTTTAGTATACTTCTAAAGCTTTCCTGAAATACTAAGATCGCCAAGGGCGGGTTGACTAGTACTTAAGTAAATTGCATGAAAAATACATGAATATATAAATGGGAGGGCGTCTAATAGGATGTGACCAATCTCGTATAATTTGGATTGAACTTCCTTACAGGTAAGTCGTTTAATCCTTAATTATACTTAGATTGGGCACATCCTATCAGATACACCAGGTAGTTGTTTAGAGAATATGGCGATATTACTTAAAAAGTTGATTAATAATAAGGAAACCACAAGGTTTAAAATTTAAATGTGTTTAAAATATATTTCTTAATGTAAATAGCTAAGAAATCTTTTGAAATTAAAGGTTTATTATAAAATCGATTGAACGTTTTCCTTTTTTCGGAACATCCTGCAGCCTTTCTAATACTTTTGATTGATACACCAACCCTTATTGCTGCGGAAGACACCCCATGTCCTGTGCTATGTCCTTTAAAATTTGATTATTTTTAATTGTTAAAAACAAGTGTATCCTCTGTTCATAGAAATAGTTTTGTTTTCTGTATGCAATATATAACGGTAAAACACAAATAGATCTGTAAATTTTCTTTGAAACGGGGTACTTAAGCCAAAGCTGAATTCTTCTGGGTCCAGATATTTTTAAAAAAATCTTTAAGAATTATTTCTATGCTCTTTTCGTTAGCTTTGATGTTACTTAACTTATAGAAAATGTCTGAACTCTTTGAGCAGAACAAAGAGTTAAAAGAAGTACCATTTTTATAGTTAATAACCCGAATGTTAAATTTACCAAAGGGTACAAGTTACCTATAAAAAGTAACACTGGTTCCGGATACCAAGTTTATGTTTCGGAAACTGAGGGCGCAGCTTAAAAATGCGTCTCATAAACCTATCTACCATTTCTGATTTTTCTGCTCGCAAATTAAATTTAAGGCAGACTATGTGTGTTAAGACTTCAATATTTCCCAGTATTTTTAAATTCTGTTTCTAAAACGGATACAACTTGATTTACATTAGGCTGCAATATGATCTCCATATTATTGTCGCAAAACTAAAACATCATTTAGAAAAAATAAATTGCATCCTCCCAAACGCCCCTTTTACTATAGGCCACCTTGATAAGATTGCTACCTCCAGGGAAAGATTCTTTCATAGTGGGTGGGGTTACCTAAACGAGAATAAGAGTAAATCACCTTTCGGATTTAAAAGGATAACTTTTAAGCGAATCACGGATTCTAATTTTGGATGCCATGCTTGAGTTTTTTTTAAACATTTTTGGAAACAGTGAGGAAGGGGAAATATATAAGAATTAAGGTTTTTCTAATTCATTGTGCCACGACACAAACCGGTGGCATTTTTTGTTCAGGTAGCTTGCAAATAAATATACAATTCTTATACCAGATTTCTTGTCTGCTATATGATTATCCAACGTATTTATGTATGTGGCAAATACAAAAAAATATACCTAAGCTCACTGCCACATCATTCTCCCAATAGCAATAAATTCTTAGTAAAATATGACAATTTTTAAAATCTTTTACAAAGCTTGTTAAGCCATAAAAAGCTGCCTTCATTTCAAGAATGTTTATGTGTTTCTCCTGTTCACCTTGTTGCTAAAAAACCCCCTTTTGCTTCCTTTCCATTGCATCACGCCCCCATCCCGATTTGTATGCATCGGAGAAAATTTTAATGTTATAATTAGACTGTAATATAGTATGTGCTTTAACCACCACTCAAGTTCATTTTTAACTAAGAACCTAACAAGCATCTTTTTGTTATAGTTGTTCCTGTTAGCCTTTAAGGCACGATATTTTTCTCGCTCAAGGGTTTTTACGTACAACAAGCCGTACTCTATACAAACCGAGGTTAGCCTTCCTATAATTTTCAAAACCTCTTTAATTGTTATTTTATTTTCTCCTTTGAATATTCTGAATGGCTGGTTTTATTTTTGTTATTCTTTTTTGTGCGATATATATTCACATCTATTTTGCATTAAGGATAAATGCTAAAAATTGTATCTCTTGAGTCGGTTGTGTATGATTTTTTAATTGTTAATAAAAAACCTAATCGTTTAGATAAGAGAAACAGACCTGAAAGGGTGGAACAAAAAAGTGCAGTGGCTAAACCGAATGGTAAACATTGGAATTCAACTTTTGTTTTGAAAAGAAAATTTGAAATATTTTTTATATTCATCAAACATTGGAACTAAAAAATATGCATCTTTATTAAGTAAACATATTATAATCTTCTTAGAAAATTGGACACCCGGTAAGTAAACCATGCATTGGGAGCATGGGTGAGATATGGTAGGATTTGTTTTTACGTGCAGCATATAGGATATAGCGTGCTAGGCAAAAAAATTCTGAGTCATCCTCCGTCTACATGGACAATTCGGTTGAGAATTTTTGTTAGATTACGACGGGTGAAGGGTATTTGTTATAATAATTATTCTGGAAATTAAAATGTGATATTTTGGAAACGGATTTTTTTAACATTATGGAGTTTTTTATTGACACTAATATGGCGCGCATAAGTCAAAAACTATGCAGGGTTTAAGTTTCTATGAGTCATAGAAACAATTGTGTGTTACAAAAAATATTAGCCAATGCGCCTTACTTACTTGAATCACGACGCTTCCTTTTCCCTCCTTTCCCAGTTTCCTCATTTTCTTCTTTGGGTAATCCATTTGCTTTTCACGTTTTCTTTTGTTAAATTTTTTCGGCATTTTATTCGTTCTGTCAGAATCGTCGTCACGTATAGTATGAAAAACGACGTGCTAGTAAGTAAACATTTGGAGTTTTTTATTGAGACTTATTTAGCGAGCATAAGTCAGAAACTAGGCAGGGTTTAAGTTTTTATGCGTAATAAAAACAAATTTGTGTTTACAGAATAAACAAACCTATACCAAAAAATATTAGCCAAAAGCATAATATTTGTCTCACTCCATTGTTTAAAAACTGACAGTTTGCTGCCCTTTTCATTTCCTTTTCCAGGTTCCTCCTTTTCTTCTTTAGGTAATCCATTTGCTTTTCACGTTTTCTTTTGTTAGATTATTTTCTTAAAAGCGTATTTTCACAATTCGCGCGCGCGATACCGTAACTAGTCGCATGACAGCGCAAGAAGTATACTGAAGTACCCAGCAGAGATCAGGCCGGCTGCCATGGCGGTATGTTTTTCTTATCTCTAAAACTTGCGTATGACGTGCTACGAAGTATCACTACCTGGTGTATCTAATAGGATGTGCCCAATCGAAGTATAATGGCGCGAAAAATAGTGGGAGAACACTTTGCGTTTAAGCGCGTCACGAGAAATCCAAATTTCGATTTGATACCCATTTTGAAATATATAAATTTCTTTTAAATAAATAAAATTATAAACAAAAAACAAAACAAAATCTTAAAGATGGACAGACCTGGGTCTGAACCGTCTCAATACGTAGCCTTAGGAATAGATTGTAGTTTGCACCTGAAGACGATCAGAGATTGTACTGATCGTAACGTCGTGTATAAATAAAATATAGACAATGGAAGTCCGAAACACAAAGTTAATTTCAAAATTAAGTACTTGGATTAATTATAATTTGAACAAACAATTTTGGCTGTGTGTACAGGGTTATTCACGCAAAAATACTTATGGCGATAGGTACAACCGTTAAGGCTTTTCCATAACCGTTAGTATAGTATAGTACAGGTATTCATAAACCTATACAGGATAATTTACCAAAATATCTAAAAGTATAAAAATATCTCTGCTAAATGACTTCATTTAAGTACATGACCCATGTTAATGAAATTTTGTACGTTATTAGGACTTCTAAAGAATAGTGTAGAACTGAAAAAAATTAAATTTCTTTGAATATAATGCAATTTTAAAACATATTAACTTATACTTACCAGGTCCGGATTACATTATTATAAGTTTTTTGAATATTTTATTAAAAACCACACCCTCTTAGATCACATTTTGCTACTCCTAATCAAAAACAATAAACTAACATAAATAAATAGCAAGTAAAATTAAACGCGCCATCGCCAATTGTCGCTTTTAACAGAAATAGGTAATTATTTTTTAAAAATTATTTTAACTTACTTAAATATTTAAAATGCCATATTTTAGAAACTATAAACGAAATTGGTATAAAAGTTGGTACACGTTTAGTAATTTGCTTTAAAAAAGTATATCCTTATGCTCCTTTTGAGAACTGAGTTATAAAGTTCCGAAAATCTGAGGATTAGGTTTTTGATGACAACAAAAAAAAACCCTCGTTTTTTCCTAAATTTATAAAAGATTGTTGAGAAATCGAGACACTTGTCCATGGACATCTTTTTCCTTAATTAATATTTATTAGTGTTTATTCGTGTATGAATTGTGTGGCTACATTATATTGCTGTTAGCAAAAATAGTGAAAAAGTCCCCCTCGCACATAAAATTGTGTTTCTAAAAATTAATTTTTCTTAAAAATATCGGTACCTACTTACCCGGAAGTGCAATAAAAAAGAATAACCAAAAATATATTTGATACATTCTTGCTATAAAAAACCATCTGCGTATAACGAATTTAAAAATCTACATGTTTTTCAAATCGAACTATATTACTTATGAAGTAAAAGAATTAAAAAGTGTCAAATACATCCAGTAATATGATTTTCAAAAACTTCCGTCTTCTTATCTTATCAAAATAAACAACAACGCCAAATCAATTTATTATTATAGACATGTATGTATTTTTTTAAACAAAAATTATGATTTTATGATTAGATATCCGTCAAAGGTGGTTCTACAGGGGGAGTTTATAACACTATAGCGTTCCAACAAAAATAGATAGATTCACAAATACCCAGCCATGCATCACCTAGTTTAGGTACCCGTAGACCCGCACTTAAGGTTGCACTTCTCACCAATTCTCTAGGTACTAATAGGACTTTTTAACCAATTATACTATAGTTCACTAATCCCAGATAAAGATATTAAGGGGAGTAAGGGATAGTGATGCGAATATAATGTAACCTTCATATCTGCTCGGAACGGCTGGAGACCATGCTTGCGTTGGGAGTGGGACCAGAGGTTTTCGGTCGGTATGATGCGAATGCGTCTAGCCTCTAATATCCAAATGCCAACCTCACCGTCTCGTGGTGCTCCCTGGGCGATATAGCCCTATGGGGATGTTTAACTAGACCCAATAACTACTAGGAAATGCTCCATTAATAACCTGTACAAACTCGTACAGGGGATAAATCTAATGGAGTGGTTAAACTAGAATCAACACTAGGGACTGTTCCATTAATGACCTGTACAATCTCGTACATGGGATAAATCTAATGGAATGGTTAAACTAGGATGAAAGGGTGTACAATAAGCCAGTAATGGCTGCAGTGCAGTGACTCTAGCCAGCCATCAGGCTGGTCGGAGCCACAATCAGGGAGTTTTAGTCGGTAGGAATCCAACACTACCCGCGCTCTCCTGGTAGAGGAGAAATGACTCTGGCAGGAAAGTAGTTCGGGCGTCTTATGCAAGATTTCCGTTTGAGACCCTTGAAAAAAAAATCCCAGATAAAAAGACGCATAGGTTCTCATGAAAGTTGGTCAGTTTTTATATTGTTTCATAGGGTTTTACAATATTCTTTGAGCTAATTAAGCTGCCGTTCTTGTAAAATCTGATAAAAAAATCTGTAACTGACAACATTTGCCTTGGTTTTAACAAGTTTGTCTCACATATCGCCATAGAAAACATATAAACCCTGACAAAACCTTGTAAAATCTCTTTTCTAAAAGATTTGACGCGGTTTTATTGGCAGGAATATACCAGGTGTAACAAGGGGTAGGTACGGCAACTTAGCGCCTTTATTTTTAAGAATAGAATTCTGAAATTTTGGAATTTTACAGAACCGTCAAAAGCTCAAAACTGTGTCCTATTGACACATGTCAAACTGTTACAGTTTCTAGGAAAATAAAGTTAACTTTTGATTTTTAAATGAAACACTCTGTATATGTCATCATACCTGAAGATGCAAAGAGATTCTAAATACGTTTGTGTCATTAATATGTCATTTTGACAAGTTCTAAATAATATTTTTTTTGCATTTTACATTTTTTTTCTAATATGTTTCGATTTGACAGCAGTAAAAACATCTACCAATACCTACGGCTTAAAAGAAACTTTAAAATACAGGAGATATTAATAGCTAAAGGTTTAATCACACAGATTACGTTATTAATTCAAGATACAATAAAAATTGCTAAAGTTATAAAAGGTAAAATATGTAAACTAATTTATAATTTTTAATAAGCAGACAACACGGCACTGTCACCAAGACAGAAAGACAGTGGCAATTTTTAATTCGTCAACCTAAAGTCATGTCATCTCGAATTCTGACAAGAAAGCGTGTCTTTTTTGCACTTCAGGAAGTAAATACCTATTTTACTCCCTCATTTCAGGGACTAAAATGGTACTTTTTATCTCCGGGACTAAAATATTTTAGTCCCGCTCCTTATTATGCACTATCCAAAAATAGGCATGAACACAATATGAAAAAGAACTAACCTAATCTATAAATTCTGAAACTATTTGATAATATTTACAATAGCCCCACTACAGCCAACTAAATGGACTAATGGTCACAAATCTGGGGCAGTTCCGCTTCCCTGCTGTATTGGAATTTGAAAGATTGCCGATTGTGTATGTTCAGTGCCGCAATCTTCAGTGATTGCGGTGCATATGGTACCTGATGTATCTTCGCTTTAATAAGAACGGTGCGCAAAAGTGCAAAAAATAGTATATATACCATGTGACTAAAGTGTCATTTCGCCTCGGAATAAAAACTACCACTTTAGTCCCTAGGTATATAATGTACTATTTTCTGGGTGACAGTGTTACTGATTAAAAATTTAGTAAGTTTAAATATTTCATCTTTCTTTACTCAAGTAATTCTTATTATAAGTTAAATCGTAAAACTCCAAATTATGTGTAATAAAATGTCATTTCAGAAAAAGTTAGTGTACCAGAAGGTTTTCATTCGTCTTGAAGTAGAAAAATGAAAATGAAACTTTTAGCTATTAATGTTTCCCTTAGGTATTTTTAAAATTCCTTTAAAGCCGTAGGTTTTGGTACACGTTTGCACTGCCGCCAGTCGAAAAATATTAGAGAAAACTGTAAAATGTAAAAAAAAATAACAAAAACAAATTTTTTGAAACTTGTCAAAATTACATATGAATCTAAAAGCAAAAGATCAAAGGATCTTGGGTGGAAATAACGAAAATTCAAACCTGGATGAGCATCTCACAAGGAACACACAAAAAAAACAAAACGAAAAGAGAAATAATTAAGCGATGTTTCGCTCTGGGTAACCAGCATGAGCTCGTCAGTGGTTCCACTGTTCACCCTCCTCATACATGACTAAACACCATCATACACTTTGATTTCCAACTTTGAATCACTCACAAATAGGCATCGTTCCGCACTGGCACTTATCCAAGTTACCTGATACGTATTCGTCCTGGCGTGTTAATATTTCCAATAGGATTATTCTCCTAAGGCAATTAAAAATCAAAAAAGAAGTTAAAAAACCTCCAATTCAGTTACATCAACCGAAAAGAATCTAAAATCAAAAGATAAAAGGATCTCTGGTGAAAATAAAGAAAATTCAAACCTGGATGAGCATCCCACAAGGAACACACAAAAAAAACAAAACGAAAAGAGAAATGATTAAGCGATGTTTCGCTCTGGGTAACCAGCGTGAGCTCGTCAGTGGTTCCACTGATCACCCTCCCCATACATGACTAAACACCATCATACACTTTGATTTCCAACTTTGAATCACTCACAAATAGGCATCGTTACACACTGGCACTTATCCAAGTTACCTGATACGGATTCGTCCTGGCGTGTTAATATTTCCAATAGGATTATTCTCCTAAGGCAATTAAAAATCAAAAAAGAAGTTAAAAAACCTCCAATTCAGTTACATCAACCGAAAAGAATCTAAAAACAAAAGATCAAAGGATCTTGGGTGGAAATAAAGAAAATTCAAACCTGGGTGAGCATCCCATAAGGAACACACAAAAAAAACAAAACGAAAAGAGAAATGATTAAGCGATGTTTTGCTCTGGGTAACCAGCGTGAGCTCGTCAGTGGTTCCACTGGTCACCCTCCCCATACATTACTAAACACCATCATACACTTTGATTTCCAACTTTGAATCACTCACATATGAATGACAAAAACGTATTTCACGTCTTTAGGCAAAATGACATAAACAGAGTTTTTTATTTATAAATCAAAAAATAACCTCATTTTCATGAAAACTGTGAGAGTTTGACATATGTCAATAGGATACAATTTTGTGCTTTTATCAGTTCTGTAAAATTCCAAATTTTCAGGATTCTATTCTTAAAAACAAAGACGCTAAGTCGCCGTACCTAAAGGCCCTCTATACATTTGACAGTTATTGTTTTACCAGAGGTGAGCAACTCATATTGCCCCCTCTTTCTAGTTTTTTTCATATTTGCATGTAAAAGTGATTTTATGAAATGGACTAAAGTTTTGTTGTCTCTTTTTATAATTTCCCCAGACAGTTTTTGAAAGATTGATTTTTTTTGGTCAATAAAATATATCAAGTTTTGACAAAAAAACAAAAACAAACAGTGAATATACACGCGGAGATATTAAAAATGTAAATAATAGGTAAAATATAAAGACTCCTATTCATCTATATTGTTGTTACTCTTTTTTTTACAATAAAACACGGAAACCTAATGTGTTATTTATTAACAAAGTACATGCTAAATGCGTATGTTTATACCAACTGCTTATAGCTCACTTACTTCGCAAATTCGGCTATTTATTAATTTTCCAGCTTGGTAAATGCATGTTTTCTTTCCACTTTTCTTGAGTTTCTTTCTCCCTTGGACAACGGAACAATACAAATTCATCGAGGCACGTGTTTTTACAGTTTTTGATACAGCAAAATTCCATTTTTAAACCGGACGTTTCTTAATCAAAAATGTGACAAAATTATTTATTGCCAGGTGTTACCAACTATCATTGCCAACACACAATTTGTTTTTAAACATTTCCCTAGCAACTGTCAAATCCAGTTGCTCTAAGGACACTAATCCTAGAGTAAGGTCTAAAGGAAGCGAAGCCTGACATAACTTTGAAAGTTTGAGTTGTCATTTTTGATTTGTTTGCCTCGCTTTTGTCATAGGCGGCTCGTTCTTATTTTAAATATTTTAATGAATGAAAAATACAATAAGAAAGTATTTCTCGAAAGCACAACTAGTCCATTATCATACAGTCGCGAGTTACTAAAGTAAAAAATATACGCAAAAATTATAAATCTAACAGATTTTACTCTTAAGAGTTCCAGGTTCTCTGTATTTTGATAAAGAAGTAAAACGACAGGCATTCAAAATTACTAAAGTTATGAATAAATTATCAATACAAAAAGTTGGGTAAACCCTGTGTAAAACCGGACAACAAAATTTTCAGGTAAGTACTATCACAGGAACTATAATCTGGAAACGTATATTGATATTTGCTTCTTTACTTCAAAAATTATTAAAACAACACTCGTGGCATATCGGACAATGCGTTTTTGTTTCTCACTTCATTACGTCCAGGTCTCCAATATCTAATGGAGAATCCAGACACATACAGACCCGTTTCATCCTTATTAGCAATCATCAGGGAGTCATAGAATTGTACCTGGCAGTTGAAGCTACACAGGCACCATGTACCCCTCTCGAATTTAAAACAAAAAGTTTGTAATCCGCGGATTACAATTAGACATTTGAGGCCTGGTCGTAATGAAGTGAGAAACAAAGACGCATTGTCCGATATGCCACGGGTGTTATTTTAATTTTCACTTTGTTGTTTTTTAAATATTTTGGCTTTTTAGTTCTGCGCAACAAGCCTCCTCCGGAGCGATTGCTTGCTGATGCCTTAAAGTTGGGGCCACGTAGTATGAAGCGGTGCTGTTGCGAACGTTACCTCTTTTTAAGAGTCATGTTACAGGTTTCTTCTTTATAACCTGTTATTTTAATTTTTATTTGCCGACACGAGATTCACTTTGTTGTTTTTTATATATTTCAAAAATTATGTTTTTAAAAAAAATATTTTAACACCTCTTTTAAATATTTCAAAAACTAAAGCTAGTAATTTGAACCAAACTGCAGAAAAATGTTTTTTTCAAAGTTACAATTTTTTCAACTATTTCATACTTTTCTCTTCCTAAACCCCCATGATTCTATCCAACATTTACTTGGTGGGTGGCCAAAAAAATACTTTGGTACCAAATTTTGGTTAAAATCATAATACATAATGCCTTCTCTATCATGTGTGCAGACCGACAGAAAATACTTTTTTTTGTAGATGTAGGTGTTTTAGGACCCAAATAGCAACTAAATTTTTGATGAACCACCGTACCATTCGTTGGTGTGATGATGGTGTACTATAATAATACATTTTGTGTCACTGTGTTTCAAGTAAGAATTAAAACAGTTTTGTTGTTTTTTTTTCTTTCTTTTGACTATTATATTTATACTTATACCTAAAAAAAATAATTATTCCATAACAATTACAGAAAACTGATCAAAGTTATCTTAATTATTCAAATGAACTTAAAACTACATTAGATTAATGTTTAAAATTACTTTAATTTACTAAAATTTACCAATACAACGCATTCTTATCACAGTACCTATATGCTACCGTTAAGACCCGGTTTTTCCTAGTAAAAACTAGTTATAACTGTTAACTCTATATTAGATTAGATTAGACTAAATTATATAACTTTAGATTAGATTTTAATCTGACCTAATCCACCTGACCTAATCTAAACTAGTTTTTCCTAGGAAAACCCAGGTTGTAACTAAAATCGGGGTTTTACGGTAACATATATACAGGCGAATACTTGCCCCAAAAGAAGTACTTAAATTCTTACCATAAACTAAATAACTATATACCTATATCTTTAAAAAATAATTTTTTTTACCAAGAATAGCTAAACTCGACTAAAGATCAACTTTCACAACGACGTAATAATTTTTTTACTAATTTCGGATATAAAATGGGACACAAAAGTTCACACACTAGGCACGCAAATACACAAGGAAACGAATTTATACTTCCACTTTATTAAGCACTATCGTCGGGGCAAAAATAGGTACTGTTATAAAACTCCAAAACTAAAAACTCAAAAAATATTTCGAGTAGAATACCTTTTAAATTCATTAGAATTAGTTGAAACGTCCCTAATTTTTGAAAAAATGTGAAAACTAATGACTTTTTAATAAATTTTAAGTAATTTTCCTCAAAATTTATTTGAAGAATTTTTTGGTTAAGTTGATAGGAACGGCTCAGTTTTGTTCCGCGTTTTACACCTATACGGTATCCTCTTAAATAGGTACAATTATTTTTCTGCAAAAAGGAGGAAAGGTCAAAAATTTTTATTTGAGAACTCAATAAAACATTGAAAACATTGAAATGTATAGTATGTAAATAAATTATTTGAGAACTCAACAACGCATCAACGAACAAAATTCCAAATAACGGCTTGCAAATAATATTCTCTAGTAGAAATGGGGTAGCTCGTTACCTGGCAAGGCCTCTATGCCCCTTTTTTACTTTAACCCGTCCAGTATATATCGCTTCATTTGAGAGAATGCAATTCTTCCGCCGTTAGTGCTAGAACTCCCAGCATTCGGTGTCTTACTGTCGCGTAAAACGCGCATTCTCCCACCAGGTGCCAAGATGTCTCTTCTGTCTGTCTACCGGAGGGAGACACAGGGTTGTCCTCCACACCCATGCGGGAGAGATGTTTCCTTTACCTGTTGTGGCTGGTTAGTATGTTTGTGAGTAGTCCTATGTCTTTGCGGCTTCTTCTCAGTAGCAATCTACTTCTAGGTGCATCTGGTCCGTGCACAAACTCCTTGGACAGTCTACACTCTTGTTCTTGACTCCAGGAACTTCCAGTACATGTTTAAAGGGTATATATCGGGAAAAAAGACTTTGGAGGCTTTCTAGCTTTCTGGATCTGGTCGAGTTCTCTGCCATCGATCACTAGACCACTGACCCGTACTGGATCTGCGGTCTTCAAGTCTCACCAACCACCGCAATTGCCACATTGCTGCTTGGACCTATATGGTCAACAAACATGTGGCGTCTAGATGAGTCCCTTATCCATAGTCACCCCCACGTACTTTAGTTGTGACACTAAAGTGCGGGGCTTTCCGTATAAATGGGGAGCTCTTAATCCCGCCATATGCCTTTTTCTGGTGATCAGGATCATTTCCGGTTTTCCTGGGTTAGCGGATAATCCATTTTGTTCAAAGCAGTTTCCTATGATTCCTATATCTTTTCTATTCTATATCGCAGACTGTTGCGAGAAAATAACGAATCATCTTGATTAAACAATCATCTGCGTAGACGTGATAGTCGAATCCTACCTGTGACGGGCGTTCCAGCAGGGTGTCCATAATTAGGTTCCATAGATATGGCGGACGCTCTGTCACCTCTACGCGGACTCTAGACTCTCCTATGTCGACTTGGACTTATTTCTTTAATAACGCAGATCTTACCTATTCGATAAAGGGTTTCTTTGCAACCCGTCTATCAAAAGCTGTCGTTATTATCTGCATTCTTATCTTGTCGCAAGCCCCCTAGACGTCAAAGAATATCGCAAGTTTGTATTGTTTAATATGGAAGGCTTTTTCAACTGTATGAACTATTACATGCAGAGCAGAATACGTGAACTTTCTTTCCATGTATGCGAGTAGATTCTTATGGAATGAGGATGCTGTAGGTGCCTGTCCAATATTTTCTTCCGACCTATGGCCTTCCTCCATGAGGACGGAACATACCCTAGAACTATGCTGGGCCCTAAGGAGTCTTCTCCCATAGGGGGGAAATCTCGTCAGACTCTTTTGCAGTAGCGCCAGGAATACCCCATCCGGACCTGGTAAGATGGTTTCCGTCTCCCGGGAAATTTACTGCTACCAAGTGTGTCATCCTTTCTTTTTAGAGAGCTTAGAATTTGCCTTGTCTCGCTTAACACTTATCGTACCTTTGGGTTTTTACAGACAAACAGAGGTTGGGAAAACATTTTCCCAACTGATACAATTTAAATATTTAACCAAATGGTTTTTACTTTCAGGTTAGGTTTGGCAAGGGTCGAGTTTGTTTGTGCAATGCATTATACATGGGATATGGTAGGTATATCAAAATCTGTAAAAATATTTTGACAAGCACTTGAAATTTATTATGTCTTATTATTTATATTAGTACAGCAATTTTATGTTTTCAAGTTATATTTCAAATTATATTAATCGGAAATTTTTGGACTAGGTGAACTTTTGAAGGTAAACTTAGTTATTTAGTTTAAAGTTATTAAAGTTTAGTTCTGAATAAAACATAACATTCGTAGTTTTGACTAATTTTTCATTTTTAGTCTGCTAGGTTTAACTAAAATAATGACAAAATATTTTGATATTCCGCACGCTAATAGGAAACATGTTGTACCTAACGCGTGCGGAAAGTATTTTCCACACTTACGGCTTGCCCGAACTCCGCTGGCGCGTCGTTCGTGCAAACGCCGGTGCGTGCGAAAAAGTATAACCTTCCGCACGCGTTAGGTACAACATGTTTCCTATTAGCATGCGGAATATCAAAATATTTTGTCATTATTTTAGTTAAACCTAGCAGACTAAAAATGAAAAATAGTCAAAACTACGAATGTTATGTTTTATTCAGAACTAAACTTTAACAAGCTTAAAAAATCAATTTTTATGGTAATTATTAATCACTGTAACAGTGAAAGTACCACTGCTCATGTTGCTTAATGCCATCGTCGACTTCAAGTCTTCCTGATTTATCACTGAGCAACAGCGTGCTCAACAACAAGCGTGCTCAACAGCGCGTGTGAAAATGTTTTTCGCTCACGGCGTGCGGAAAAGTGGCACTTTCCGCACGGAAATAAGTGCGAGAAAAGCGTTTTTCCGCACGCTCGTAGGAAAAACAAGATTTATCGGTACAGTTAACTACGCAGGCTAATATGACCATGGTCAAATTTCTATAGATTTAGTAACAGGCATTAATGAGCCAATAGAATATATGAACGGTTTGTGAAGCCCGGAGAGACGTAACCATGATACAAGTACAGATATGATATCGCTCAGGATTAGGCGTGGCTAACTGACGTCACCTGGTGAGAGACATGAGAGACAGCATTCAGTCGCCATTTTTATTACGAAGTCGTTTGTTTACAACTAGTTTTAATAATTTTTTAGTGGAGAAAATTAACAAAATGAGGTGATGTGTACACGGATGTGGACAAAAGGATTTTCGCGTGACATTTCCGAAAGACAAAGAAATGGAAGATAAATGAATAAATATAAAAAAAAAATATAAAAGAAGCATTTTTGTGGACGGGATGATAACTAAATGCTTGAAATTTGTAAATTATAAATGTCAAATTTCAGATAACATGATAAGGTTTATAATGGATAACCCCTTACATAAAAAATCTTTAAAAAAATTTTAAATATCGCGTTTGAAAATGTTTAACTGTGAAAAATATCAACAAAATCAAATATTTTAATATAAATATTTTTATTTTGGACTATATATTTTAAATATTTCCCACACTCCTTCAATATAAGGGAAAACCGCTGAGAGGGGTAAGGAAATTAAGATCCGATTATAATTTGCGCCCAAGTAGAGATCCTCGTGTGTATAAATAGTGGAGTATATATCAAGGTGAGATACGGCGGTGTTGCCAGGCTTACAGGTGTCATAAGATTCATAATAAACGTTAAAACATCTAAACTAATAAAAGAACGGTAGTTAACACTAGATCAGCTATAAACGCACAGGTCAAACAACTTGACCTACAGTTATGAAAATTTAAGAACATATTGGGCTTTTAACGTAAGCGCTCGCTAAGAAAGAATTTTTGAAAATTTTACATTTAAGGGGGTAAAAATAGGGGTTGAAATTTTAAAGGGGTTTTCTATATCTCGGAAACGAAAATCCGCAAAGATCTGAAAATTGATATGTGGATTCTACTAATAAAATAAGGAAACACATGTTTTGGCGTTTTATGAAATTTCAACTGAGGGTGGAGAAATAGGGGTAATTCGATGTCTAAGAGGGTAAAGGGATCTTCTTTATCTCAGAAGAAAAAGTCACAGAGGTTTAGAAATTGGTATTATATCTATTACTACTCTACTAATAAAATAGATGAACACATGTTTCAGTGTTTTTCTACCAACCCTCTATTAATAGGGGAGATTATCCCCCATATTTGATAAAAATTTTGATCTGTTGAAATAAGGGTTATTGGGTATCAAACTGAAAGTTCGGAATCGAAAAAAGTCTTTTTTTTAAATAAATTTTGCAATTTTTTATTACCCCTCCCTTCCTCCCAACCCCATATTTAATGAAAATATTGAACAACTAAAATATGGGTTGAGTGGTATCAAACTGAAGGAAATAAAGTCGCAAATCGAGAAAAATGCTTCTTCTATTAATTTTGCTATTTCTTGCAACCCCTTCCCTTCCGCCACCATGGTCGATAAAAACAATGAACTGTTGAAAAATAAGTTACCTATAAAACCGAAATCAGAGAAAGTGTTTTTTGCAAAAAAGACTGCATTATCAAAATCGGTTCACGGGAACAAAAGTTATGATGGGAAAAACTTCAGGCAAAGCGGATACTCGGGTAGATGGAAGGATTTAAGGAGCTAAAGGTTTGAGGGCATGAAGGTGGAATAAGGTGAAGAAGGAGGAGGAATCGACAATTTTAAACACGCGAACGAAATCGCGGGCGTCCATATAGTAGCTAATAAAATTAGTTCCTGCGTAGTGACCAAATAAGTTTTCAGTTGCTAATTGTTCAACTATGAATAAAATCGCCGTTTCAAACGAATACTGCAAATGACATTGGGTCAGGTAGAATTGCCAATCCATAAGGCAATAGAAAAAGGTAAATACATTTTTTGCTTCAATTGATCAACTTTTGTTTCCGTGAAGCAATTATGATGATATTAATCCAACGCACACCCAGAAATCTTAGGAATGCAGCAGTGAATCTCCAATCAAAATTGTTTCAGAAGTTTTTGCGTGATGCTGGCACAGACAGAGAAAAGTTCTAAAAATTTAATCTTTGATATCTCGTTTTGGTTAAGGCCAACAATTTTTAAAACACATTCAATGTATAGAAAGTATTTCTGGATCTTTATTATTTTTATAGAAGACCTACTATTCCTACAAATTTTAGCTCATAAAATTTAAATATTGTTTTTAAGCGTTTGTTTAAATAACGAACGCAGCGAAATAATTAGATTTTTTTTATATTACTATTTTCCGCTATTTCTCTTTAATTTTGGGTAAAAAACGAACCGAAATCTTTTTTTGCACCCGTGCCCGACATATATGTGCTCCATCACTGTATATCCATTGTATATGTACCCAGTGGTAAATAATCATCTCTGATGGATGTCCATTGGATATACGCGGGACATCCAATAGATGTCTGTTGCAATACACGTGAGACATCCATGTGCCACTCATGGATATTCATTTGCTATTTGGGAAAGTAAGGCCTAGGGGGCTGAAATTGCTAGATTTAGGTATCACCTAGT
The DNA here is from genome assembly GCA_963921995.1 of Oxystoma pomonae. Taxonomy (NCBI): domain Eukaryota; kingdom Metazoa; phylum Arthropoda; class Insecta; order Coleoptera; family Brentidae; genus Oxystoma; species Oxystoma pomonae. The sequence goes on from OY998167.1 coordinate 59,524,082, forward strand.
GTGGTTAGGGGTCACCAATTAGCATTTGGACGTCGATTCGACGTTGGCGTAGCTACGTCCGTCAGATCGACCGCGCACCGACTCAAATTAATACCAAAATGGGAAGACAAAAATTTGTATCATAAACTAAGTTGTGCTTAGTGCAAATAGCTCAACGCCTGGATAACAAACTTAGTTAATATTTTTGTCCAAATTTAGAAACTCAAATATGTGTTCTCCTGGACCCAGCCGTGATCAAAAAAACAGTTTTTTTGCATGGGTAACCAAAAAAGCCATGCTTTACTTATCTGCAGACAGTTACTAAAATCATGTTTTTGATGAAGGTTTAAAAAAAAGTTTTTTTAAATCGGTAACCAAAAAAGCCATGCTTTAGTTATCTGCAGAAAAAAAGTATTTTTTTGTGACATTTAAAAAAACCCTCGAACACGTCGATTTTATTGGCGAGGGAGACACTTTTTGACAAAATTAAAATTTTTGTAGCACGTGCCCCCTCCGAGGGTTGTATCTCACATCAGAATTTAAATGGAGATAGTGGATCAAGTCTCACCTTGTTTTAAAGGTATTTTAATTCCTTTAAACCTTTTATTTTTTCTCAAATCGATAGATTCGTTCTTAAAATATTTGCTTTCAAAATTACCATGGGCCGGTTTAAAAACATTTATTTTTAAAATTTTTCGTCAAATTTTTATATTTTTCTCCAAACAAGTCGATATTTTTTTTGCTAAATTGCTTTTTTCCAAAATTTAAAATTTTTGTGGAACGCATCCCCTCCAAGAGAAAAAGTAGATCGAGTGGCACCTTGTTGTGAAAGTATTTTAAAAATTACCATGGACTGATTTAAAAAGCATTTTTTAACTTTTTTTCGTATTTTTTTTATTTTCCATTTACCAAATCGACCTGCCCGAAAAAAATGGGCAAAGGAGGAGGCAGGAGTTATTTTAATTTACAACTAAATTTAATTTAGAAAAATTAGACAAATAGTAAAATGTTAGGTACAGCTGTTTAAAAAGCGTGTAATTCAAACTGCTTTTCGTAAAATATTTGTTTTTCTTCGCTAGCAACGCAGTGATCCTAGCATGAAAGAGTTAATCGAAAAGTATTTCAGATCCCTGAGTTTTACTAGACGGCGGAAAAAATAAACCGTGATCATGAGTTAGAATAATTCAGGCCCTGAGTTATCGTAGCCCAGACCGTGAATTAGCACAGACCGAAAATTTAATACATGAAACTGGGCTGGGGCAATCCCATGCCTAAATTATGGTAGCCCACGACTTGCTGAGTTCTCCCAGCTAAATTCAAATGGTTTGGGACAATCATACCGTGTGCTATAGTAACGTACGGTGTGAGTTCTGGTAGCCCCAAATTTTCAACCCACCGTCGTGGGTTGGCCCCGTTTTCTCAGTGTATACTGGTTTATAATGGATAGCGCTGTATAGTTAGCTATTTATTTATTATATTTTGTGTACAGTCAGCCTTGAGAGTCAAGGAATCGTTGGATTTTGTTTTATTTTTTAATTATTTTTTGCGAAAAATACGATCCACATCTTTAATGCTCCCTATAGTTGACGATATTTTTTTAATCTCTAGTAGCGTTCGTGCTGGAGATGAAAATTTTTCGTCGACTAAAACATTTTTGACCTTGTAGTTTCTTATAAAAATAAAATAAAAATAAGTTTTATTTTTTTTCATAATACTAGTATAGTCATTTGGGGTAACTTTGAACCACTGTGGGAACTTTGAGCAACTTGGAAAATTATATGTTGGAACTTTTCATGTGTCTAAACTGAATTTTCCAAGTGGCTGAATGTTACCCATAATGGTTCAAAGTGACTACACTACAACTCAGATGCTGAGTTCTGGTAGCCCAAAGGTAGGGTTCTCCCAGCCCAGGCCATGAGTTACCACAGCCCAGATGCTGAGTTCTGGTAGCCCAATGGCAGGGTTCTCCCAGCCCAGATCATGAGTCACCACAACCTAGATGTTGAGTTCTGGCAGCCCAAATGGTCAAAAAAATACATTCAGTGTTTATACATATTTTGGCCTTAGTTCTCACAGCCCAGAGGTCTGGACTTTCCTCTATTGGCAACACGGCTGGGTCCAGGAGAACACATATTTGAGTTCTCGTAGCCCACCATTTTTCTCAGTGTAGGAATATTTTTTTTTACCTTTGGTTGTTATTTCTAATCAATACATAGGGGTTGCCTAAATTTGGACAAAAATATTAACTAAGTTTGTTATCCAGGCGTTGAGCTATTTGCACTAAGCACAACTTAGTTTATGATACAAATTTTTGTATTCCCATTTTGGTATTAATTTGAGTCGGTGCGCGGTCGATCTGACGGACGTAGCTATGCCAACGTCGAATCGACGTCCAAATGCTAATTGGTGACCCCTAACCACACTAGGTGATACCTAAATCTAGCAATTTCAGCCCCCTAGGCCTTACTTTCCCACATAGCAAATGAATATCCATGAGTGGCACATGGATGTATCACGTGTATTGCAAAAGACATCTATTGGATGTCCCGCGTATATCCAATGGACATCCATCAGAGATGATTATTTACCACTGGGTACATATACAATGGATATACATTGATGGAGCACATATACATTACTGGATGTCCAATAGAGATACGTTCATTTATGTCTTTTTGCATATACGTGACTGAATATCCATTGGTGGTACGTTTAATGTATGTCCATGGAAATAATGTCATTTGCACAGCCAATGGATACTGAATGAATGTATATACGCCGACGGATATCCATTGGATATTCATATCCACGGCTTGCTATGTTGGCTAACGTCTTCCTACACTAAATATAACCTAAAAAAAATAATTTTGAGAGAGTTTCAAAAATTTTTTTCTGCGTAATAACCAATATTTTGAACGATTGATGATGACCTTTCATGGTTATTGAGAGATTGTTGGTGACGGATTTACTGGACAAATCCATGCTGTAAGCAGGAATAAAGCTTGAATTTTATTGTCGTCATTGTTGTCTGCGCTTGCTGTTTGAGAGAATTTATCTTTTTTATATGCCAGCGGTTTCAATGTGCTCTAGCCATTTGTTTTGTTACTTAAGAAACAACAATACTGATAATTCCCAGCAAACCAGAAGCTGACGGTAAACAGTCGGCCGCTAAGTAATACCGACGTATTTCAGAACATATTAGGCGCTCGATAATTCGAATTCATTACGAGGTTGGTTAAACGCCACCAAAATGCGCTTTCTAACGAGTAGGTTCTTTGCTTGCTGAAAAAGGCCTGACCGTATTAAGCGTTTCGTCGCTTCGTAGGCGCCAGCTCTACGCAACCTTTCGCGCGGCGGATTCGCAACATAGAAATGAATCATATTTCTATGGTTCCCAACGGTTGAAGTTAAAAAACAGATTTGATATGGAAGACTCGTAGCGTAGTCCTAGAGTATCAGACTATCACCCGGGATGCGCAGGTTTGGATCCCGGTTGCGTCCAACACTTTTTTTTAATGACAAGTAAAATACAGGCGATCACCCGGCTGTCGACCGATACGTGGCCAAGCGGTCATGGGCGGTATACATGCCGCGGCGCCACAAGCAGTCGAGCCGCCAGCTAGCTTCCGAAAAATTGTAAAAGATGCGCTAGCGTCCAGACCATATTGTGTTAGTTGAGTACATAGTCGTATGACTTCTTATACTGTACTGCATAGCTTACGGATTTTTAAATCCACCATAAAGACTTCACCGCGGCGGGTGCTTTATGCCAATGTGTTTGTGCATGCGGAAGTAGTACAGACAGAAAACTGTCAGCACCCTTTTCTCGACGTTCTAGTCACCAAAAAGAATTGAACCATAACCACCACTTCCGTATATCGCAAACCAACTCATACTGGACAATATTCAAACTTCAAATCAAATCACTCCACATCAACCTAACTGGGAATTGACAGATCTCTTATAGATCGAGCCACCTACATCTGCAATACAGAAAACGCTTTAAATAAAGACAAAGCAAAAATTCGATCCGATCTGCGAAGGAATGGTTTCTCCAACTACACGATCAATAATGCCCGTGTGAACCACTTCCCCTTAATTCCTCCACTTGTTCAAGTGCCACTTGAAATGAGGGTGACCCTTGAGATTTACTTGGTTTGCAAGAGTTCTGAATATGTTCCACTTGGAAAACGTAACGAAACTATTGGCAACGTGGCAGTAATTTGCATTATTTTGTGTTTTTTGTGTGGTGACCATGATTATTACCTGTCATGTGTAAAAAAAAGTAAAATTTGAGGTTGTTTTTAAAAAAAAATCAAATCTTATTTTATTTGCTAAAAAAAAGATAAATTACTCGCTGAGCGAAAAAAGTTTGCTGTTGAGCATCGCGCAAAGTTTTAAAGATATAATTGAAAATAAAAAAACTCACGCAGTCACCAAGCGTGAAAAAGATTGTGCATGGGAGAGAGATCTCAAATCGTTTTAACTTAACATCGATGGAAGAAGTATTCCAAACTAAAGATTCTCTAAAGTAGCGTTATGAAAATCTTTAAAAAAAATTTTGGAAAACAAGTAGCAGAAGAAAAAAAAGTACTCATCTGTACAGCGGACGGGCCACCACCTGAAAAGAAACCAAAGGCAGATAATGACATTAAAGACCAAATATTATCCATTGTGAATAGTAAGACTGTTTATGGATTATCAGCAAACAATTTTGACGGAGATTATCTAGAGGAAAGTAGACAAGAATCACCAAGTAAATCACATCAGCCAGGATACAGCAAAGGCTTTTAAGATTTGTCAGACAATGACCATGATTATTACATGATTAATAATGAAGTTGAAATTGTGACCATGCCCACCCCCAAAAAGCAAATATTAGAGGTAAGAAAATGGTTTTATTTTCTTTATTGTGTGGGTTCTTGGCCCTTCCAATGCCTTCAAAGAGCTGTGGTGATGGCATGCTCTGATTTTGAATATTATAATCTTGGCATTTTTTACAATTTTTGTTTAAATGTCTGTTGGTCTCTGCCAATCTGTAATCAAGGCTCATAACTCAAAGGGTATACATCTGATTTTGATTGTGGGTAACTACTTCTCCTTTGTCCCATTTTAAGGAGGTTAAACTCACTTTTTGTTATTGTCATAGTATTTCACTAGTGAAAATTATTCAAGTGTTATGTAACGAGTGTCTGATGAGGTGTCTGACTATAATAATAACTTAAATTTAACCTTCAAATTCTTTTTTTCTTTAATTTTACAGAATAGACAAAACAATACCTACAATAAACCTGAAACTTGCCAGAACTTTGATGCAAGTACCACCACTCGGTCCACCACTAGTGAAAACAATGATACAAGTGATATAATGGTAAGGACTATTAGGAAGTTAGCCCACCAAAATTGTGACATTTATAAAATTATTATTTTAAAGAATTGTCCACTTACCGTTTCTGAGATATTGAGAAAAAACATTTTGGGGGGCTAACATCACTCTGCCCTCCAAAGAAGCTTTTTTTAAACAAAAAATTTGAAAAATGATTGACTACTCTTCAACCATCATTGACCATCCCTCGTTTTTTCATATTAAGAAAAATAATTTTACAGGGGCAAAATTCATATTTCCATTGACCACCAATTAAATTTTTTGACCATCTCTACTTTTCAGTTTTTTTTAAACTCATTATATGGGGGCCAACTTTAGGTTAAAATGCCATTGTATGTAGCTTTTTTAAAAAAATTAATAAGTTTAAAAAAAAAACTAAAGGGTTGTTCAAAAAATCTAAAGGGCGGTCAATAATATTTAGGAAGAGGTCAGTCCAATAAGATAATTTAAGATTTTCAAACAAGCTACATACAATATATTTTAACCCGTGTGAAGTTGGCCCCCCTAAAATGAATTTAAAAAATCTAATAGATGGTCCATGATGATCGAAGAGTGGTCAATCATTTTCCATTACCAATTATAGTTTTTGTTTACAGAATAAACCAATCAAGGATATAAACATCTTTAAAACAAAAAAAGATGATTCTTTAAATGGATGGAGTTCGAGAAGAAAACCTGCATTCAAAGATACTAGCGGAACTGATTTAAAAAAAGAATATTCTTCTTTGGCCAAAGCAAAATTGGAACTATATTCAGAAGAACTTAAACTGGCTAAAAGTCGCATCAAAATTGAATCGGAACTGAATGAACTTAATAGAAAGAGTTTACAGCTAGATATTCAAAAAAAAAGTTGGAGATAAAACGACTTCAGAGTTCTATTTGATTTTTTAAATAATCGCCTTAAGAGTAGAGATTCTTTTTTTTTCTGTCAGTGACCTTCGCTCAGAAAATGTCGAAGTGACATTTAAAATGGGTCATATAATATTCGTAGTTTTTGGAGTCAAATAAACATCAAAATTGGCTAAAATTTGAATGGAAGACCCATTTTGTAAACACTAAGACACGGCTTGAGCGATTTTTTACCAAATAAGCAAAAATTTCTTTCTAAAGCCACCGATTGAAATTGAATATTTCGAATTGGGGGTCTTGAAAATAAATTTTAGTTTAGTCGGCAAAAAATCAGGCTCCGAGCCGTGTCTTGGATTTTACAAAATGTGCCTTCGATTCAAAGTTCAGCCAATTCTGATTTTTATTGGCTCCAAAAAGTATGGATATCACATGACCCGTTTTGAACGTTTTGATATTTTCTGAGCTAAGACACACTGACAGAAAAAAAATAATCTCTACTCTTAAAAATTCATTTCAACCGATTTTTATGATTTTTAGATCATTAAAATTCTACCCATAATGTGGTTGAAAATAAAAAAAAACAGCAATGATTGCTTAAATTGCTACTAAAAGAAATTAAAATATCTCGAGAACTACTTATTTCAAAGGTATTTTAAATGCCGCCCAAACGAGGTATTACCGAGGGTATTACATTATGTACTTATAATTTAATTTTTAATTTATTAAAAGAACTAAAAAAAGACTTTGTTGCACATATAATCCAAGATTGAGGTGCGAGCGGCGCCCAAGGTCGAAAACTTGGACTTTTATTAGAGCCTATATGTCTATAACATATTTCAAAATCGTTTATTCCCCACCTTTGGCAAGCCAAAGGCCTTTTTTATACCCACTTACTGGACTATTTATAGATAGAATAAATGTTGATTTCATCTGAAGTTGTCTGTTGCTTTTATTAATAATTAATAACCTTACAGTATTTTTTTAAGTTATGATCTCAGTTGTGATTATCTTATAAGCAAAAGTTATAGCTTAGTTTTCTAAACGGTTTTTGTTGCTTTTTAGTTAGTGTGCTGTGTTTGTTACTTATTACCTTTGACTTAAGTATTGGTTAATTACTTTAGGAATACAAAACCTTATTGAAGTTGAGTTTATGTTGTAAAATTTATTTTTTACTTAGTAGTTTACATATTATAGTAATAGTATAGTAAATCTTGTTATTTGTTTAATATACATATAAGGGGAGTCAGACAACCTTATGCACAAAACAATGGACATTTTTGGAAATCATGAACTTTTTGACCATAAGGTTGTATCACTTTCCATATAAAACAATGATACAAATATTGTTTTAGATGTCTTTAACTAGTTTGTTCAAAACAATTTAAAATAAAAATTATTAAAAACTGTTCTTGTTGATATAATTATATTTTTAATAAATATTTGAAATAATACGTGATTTTTATTTACCTATATGTGAAAAATAATTAACCATTTTCTCTCTTATGCCGACTGCTTGAAGGTCTGCACATTGGCCTACAGGTGGAATTTCTGAAACTACATCCTTTTCAAAAATCTCTCCAAATCTTCTGGATCTGGTGGGTCAGCCTCATTTTGGTCTCTGCATATATTGTGCAGGACTGCGAGAGCTACTATAACTATTAAAATGGTGTCTAGTTTAAGACGACATCCATAAGCAAGTATAGGAAAACGCCTCTTTATTATTCCATTTACCTTTCAATAATGTTGCGGGTTCTTATATGAGCTTCATTGTATAGCTGTTGTCCTCTTGTTTGTGGATTAAGTAATGGAGTCAACAAATATGGTTTTTATCTTTTAAGGTTAAGCAAAAGAAGTTACTATAATCGTGAAGAAAATTTTTGACGATATTACACCAGAAATATGTTTTTTTTTAAATTTTAAAAACTAATTTACTTATAATGTAAGTATAGAACATGATTGCTCCTAAACTTCTAACCCATTTTGATAACAAAAATAATAGATATGGATACTACTAGTTGAAGTGATTATAAGTTATAAGGGTGGGTTTTTTAGGGATTGAACATTTAAAAACATTTTTAAACCAAAGAAATTGATACCTATACGTTTTCTAATTATCAATATAGCATATCTTTATTATAACAATTTTTGGGTCCATAAAATTGAGTTATGGCTTTTGAGATGTTTAATAAAATATGATTTTTTTTGTTGAGAAGGTGTATGAATTTCATGGTTCTATTTATTTTTAATAGACAGATTACTATGCCATATATTATGTGAATCATTTTGCTGTATTAAAAACATCTTTTCAGCAAAAAAAATCCTGCTCTTAAAAATTGCAAAAATCATAAATCCTACAAAAAGTTTCTTAAATATAAAAATTAATTTTTTGAAAAAATAAAGTTATGCAGCAACATTTTTTTAAATTTTCAACCTTTAAAAAACACCCCTAACATCAATATATATTAACTACCACATTGCTTTTAACTCGATCTAGGATCGGTAGATTTTTGCTAAAAATTTCATCAAAATTGGTTTAATGCTTTACAAGCAATTATGTAAGGTGACTAACTCCTAAAGGGGCAAAACCGGGACACTCCAGCCATTCAATGTATTGTATATCATGTATTTTTTCTTATTTGCATCCCTAATAATATTAAGATGTATTTTCCAAAATACTTATTAAAGAAAAATAATTTAATTTCAATAGTTTCAATTCAAATTTATAGATGGCAGAAAACATCCGCTTTTTTAATTGCAGTGATTTTAAAGTTACAAAATACAGTGGTATCAAAACCGGGGCGAACCGGAAATTTTGCTGAAAAATCGGGACTATCCGGGACGGATTTTTTCACCGGGACAAACTGTTAAAAATCGGGACTGTCCCGGCCAAACCGGGATGGTTGGTCACCTTAAATTATGGCCCATACAGTTCTGATGCTAATCTGTCTGACATATGTTGCTTTGTGAGAAATGCTCATTTGTAAAGGAATTACAATAGAGAAGGGTCTTTCCCAAAGAATATAAGATATATATACTGTTTTCTTGACTGTTTTACTTACCTAACAAGAGGCAATTTTGGAAATTATTCTGGTCAAAGGCTTGTTTGATTCGGCTGTTATTAAAAATTGTGCTATCGTGACTTGATCCTGGCCATCGTGCTATAATGTTAGTGATTTTGAGATTGGCATCACTAATAATTTGAGTATTTATCGAAAAATAATTCTTTCGATTTCGGTAAATCTCTGCATCATTTCCACCTAAAAGTGTAAGTGTGATAAATTAAATTATTTTAAGATTATTTTTAGTAGTAATGTTTATCCAGTTATTTAATAAAATCCAAATTTAATTTAAGTTCAATTTCAAATTAAATTTATTTTGCTAGATTAACTGGATACAAGGATTTAATTAGCTTAGCTTAGTCTAGATACCCGAGTCACAAGGTGATCTGTTTTTTTGCTTCTTGGCTTTTTTTATGGCCAATATTAAATTTGAAGTTAATTATAAAATAGTTGCACTAGTGCACAACTACTGGGTTATATATATTTCTCTGATTTACAAAAAGTTGCCTATACTTTTATATGCTTACCAGGTGATTGTATTCTTATATGAGTACAATTTATTACTCCTATCACTCTGGGAAAACTGGCCTTCTCAGAAAATAGAAGATTTTGTTCATCCCTTTCTTCTTGAGTAGCTGGCATTTTAATAAAATCACCTGCTCTTCTTGCAAGTGCGGTCCCAACCCTTTTCATTTTTCTTGAAACACTGGAGTAATGCATGCCCGCAAAGTCACCAATTAATGTCAAATGGCTTCCAGTTGCACATACCCGTAAGAATACTAATAATTGGTTAATTGGTGCAATACTTTTATTACTAAAACCAAAAAAAGTATATAGGAATATGTATTTCTTGCTCCGCTGTTAACCTTAATACTTAAGTATTGTGGTAACAGCTCACCAGGAAATACATAGTTAATCAGCTGTTTTCCAGAACATCATAGTTTACTGGACGGGGTAACAATAAATATAAAGTCTAGCTTTTACACTGCATGAAAATAAAATTATCTTATATGAAAATTTTATAGGTACTGCTGGTTTTACAATGGATAGCTAGTAGGGGTTCAAAAATAAAATATTGTATTACCTATGTACTTTGGGAAGGGGGTTTATCAAAAGTTTTAGGGGCAGAAATTTGGATTGTATGAAGTTAATATATAGGTATACTTACAAATCATATGGATGCTCAATATCGCCTTCAATAAGATTAAGCACAAAAAGGCTTGTATTTTTGGACATCCTAAATCTTTTGTAAAATGTATCTTCATCAAAAGAATTAAAATAATCCATTCTTTCATAAATCCTTCTTGGAATTCCATTAATAACAAAGTCTAATTCTTCATCTTCTTCGTCACTCCGAAGAAGTTCCATTTTCAGCACAGACCACTAATCATACAAAGATTTTAAGGCAACGGATCAATTTTATAAGCTCATAAAATTAATGGCTTTTGTTTAAAAACATAACCAAAAAATACCACACATAACCTCAAAATGCACTTAAGCCGAAGTAATTCTGCGGCTTATCTTAACTACAACTTAAGTGCCACTTACATGATATTCTACACCTTTGCAAACCAAAACTAAAGCTTAAGCTCGGCTTACATGTCAAGTCGAACATGTGCACACGGGCATAAAACTCTTCAGACCACACCAAAACAAAGGACGACAGACGTAAATACTGGAAGGAAGGCGACATTTATAATTCCATAGATAAGAAGAATAGGCAACCAATACCATCTTCGGACTGTCTTCAAAACGACCACAACAATAAGAAGTCAATTAACAAAAACCAACACTCGCTACCATGCGAGTGTGGGGTAACCAGCCGACCCATGGAAGTTCGCCTTACAGAACAATAACGAAAAACTCGACAAGGGGACATAACTGGATGAAAAATAGCTCAACAGTGCTGGGAAAATCAACATTATCTATATTGAATTAAAAAAGGCAAAGATCGCCGCCAGGGAGGAGAATCTTTTCAAGTGGAAGTTCAAAGAAACAGCATTCATACAGAGGAACTAGAATGTATTTTCTCAGCAGAGCGTCACCATCAAGGATATTTGCGAGGTAACAGATTTAAACTGCCAAAGGGCGAAGCCAACCAAGTGTAAACTTAATAGTATTAGTATATATATCCCTAATAGCACAGAAATATTCCCCGAACATTCGCTGAATGTTCAGCTAGGATATTGAGAACATTCCCTGAAGGTTCCCTCAAATCCTCTAAGCATACCAGGGATGTTCAGAGAATGTTCTGTGTCCGCAGTTTTGATATTTCTAGAACATCCTGTTAGAACATACATAGAATATTTTCGCAGGATTTTCATAACACATTTATGAGCTTGAAAAAATATGTTCTCTCACAAAACACCCTAAAAAAATTAAATTAAAAAAAAAAGGTTTTAAACATCTATGGGATTCGAACCCTCAACCTTCTGGCATCCACATAATACTTTTCCAACAACTTATGCCCGTGTGTACGGGTTTGGCTCGACATGCAAGCCGAGCTTAAGCTTTAGTTTTGGTGTGCAATGGTGTGGAATATCATGTAAGCGGCACTTAAGCTTCAGTTAAGATAAGCCGTAGAATTACTTCGGCTTAAGCGCATTTTGAGGTTATGTGAGGTATTTTTTTGGTTATATTTTTAAACAAAAGATTAAAACTGTTCCGTTGCCTTAAAATCTTTCTGTGATTATAATCGTGGTCTGTGCTTAAAATGGAACTTCTTTGGGATGACGAAGAAGATGAAGAATTAGACTTTGTAATTAATGGAATACCTACCAAGAAGAGTTTTTCAAAGAATGAGATAAAGATACCTTTTACAAAAAGTTTAGAATGTCCAAAAAAAAAATGTTTTTTTCATTAAGCGTAGTAGAAAAGGGGCGGCGCGAATCCTGACAAGTAGGCCTCCCTGGGCCCTTTCTGCCCTACCCCGAGCCTGCCCCTAATCCACCGCCTGCACCACTGGTCTGGCAGTCTGCTCTTCTGGTTTCACTGTTCTTTTTGCAAAGTCCATTTGAGCGTTTGCAGGTCCTCCTCATCCAGGGTCGGGAAACCGAATACCTGGTATCTCGTCCTCTGGTATGCCTCGCAGTTCGCTATAACGTGTCGAGATGTCTCTTCTGCCCGCCCGCAGGCCCGGCAGGTTGAGTCATTCTCCACCGCGATCCGGGTCATATGCTCCTCTCCAAGCGGTCGTCATGGTTGGTCCATTTATTGAGTCGACTTTGCAATTGCCCCTTGATTGTTCCTAGGAGCGGTTCCGGCCCTACATACTGGGTGATTGCCCCGATCCTGGCGAGCTCGTCGGCCATCTCGTTACCCGGCACCCCCATATGTCCCGGTACCCACATAAGTGTCACTTGTTTGGCCTCTCCCAAGGAGTCTAGTGCATCCGCACATTCCTCCAGAGTGTTGTTGATCTTGGGCGCCCTTAGTGCCTTTAGGGCCGATTGGCTGTCGTAGCATATATAAACATACTCCTCCCTACCGTTCTTTATTTCTTCCATGGTTGCAGCCATTATTATGGCATACACCTCTGCCTGAAAGACCGCGGCTTGCTCTCCGAGCGGGTAGCTCTTTCGAACCTCCTGGTCTTCCACGTAAAGCACCGATCCTGTAGTTTGCTTCTCCGACAGTTTGGACCCGTCGGTGTAGCAAATCACGGCGTTTTCCTTGAACTGTTCGCGGAGGTTCTCACTCTGCCATGGTTCTACCTCTTGTTGAATCTCCAGGGGTTTTTTGGTCTTTTTGTTTTAATCGCTGCCATAGGAATTTCTCTCTCGGTAATTTGGGCAATCCTAAGATGCCCCGCAGCTTCCCCTCTTCCTCTCCATTGACCTGTATCTCTCAGCCGGAGGTGGGTCGCCATCGCTTCTTTTCTGATCCAGATCGGAAGCGGCGGTAGTCCAAGAATGGTTTCGACTCCCAGTATAGGTGCCGTCCTCATAGCGCCGGTTATCCCTCTGCATATGGTTCCCTGTAGGCTCCTAAGCTTGAGGGTAGTAGTGACCTTCTCCACTGCTGGCCACCAGACTATGGATCCGTACTGGATCCTTGGTCTTAGTACTGCCGTGTACATCCAGTGGAGGTTTCTGGGGCTCAAACCCCAAGTGCGGCCAACCACTCGACGCAGTTGCCACATCGTTGCCTGCACCTTATTGGTCAATTTCGCAACGTGTGGTGTCCAGGTGAGCCCCTTCTCTAGGGTGACCCCTAGGTACTTCAGTTCTGAAACCAAAGTCAGGGGTCTTGGGTGCTCTGAATCCCTCCATTTTCCTCTTTCTTGTGAACAGGATCATCTCTGTCTTTCCTGGATTGACAGAAAGACCGTTTTGTTGACACCAGTTTTCTATGATTCGTACCGCCCTTTGCATTCTGTTACAGTAGGTGGTGGCCTACCAACTCCACGACACCGTCGTCGGCGTATTCGTGCGTATCCTTCCTCTGTTAGGCGTTGTAGGAGAGTATCCATGATCAGACACCACAGGTGTGGGGATAAGCAGCTACCCTGTGGGCAGCCTCCCGCTGCCTCTATGTTGACCCTGGACTTCCCTAGATTGGCCTGCATCTTTCTCCCTGTTAGTGCAGATTTTACCCATTCGGAGATAGGAGACTCGGCTCCCCTTCTCTGCAGGGCTGTTGTTATTACCTGCACTTTCGCCTTGTCGGAAGCTCCTTCGACATCAAAGAATACTGCCAGGGCGTACTGTTTGAATTGAAGGGCTTTTTCTGCCTTATGCACTACTGCGTATAGGGCCGTGGCGGTAGACCTTCCCTCCACGTATGCATGTTGGTTTCTGTGGAAAGGTTGGTTGGTTAGGACTCCCCCTAGTAGTTGTCTGTCCACCATTCTTTCCAATGCTTTCATCAAAAAAGATGTTAGACTTATGGGTCTGAAGGATTTGGCCGCCGTGTAGTCTTTCTTTCCGGCTTTCGGAATAAAGACGACGGTGGCTTTTTTCCACTCTCTATGCTGGCCCTAAAGATTCTATTTACAAAAGAAAGGAGTATCTCTTGGCCTTTTTGCAGGAGCGCCGGGAATATGCCGTCAGGCCCCGGGGACTTGTAGGGGCTGAACTCGTTGATTGTCCAGGAGATGGTAGCATCCGAGACCACTCGGTCCGCCAGTCTCCAGTCAGGATCTTGCCCCTCCCGGGGTCCGGTGGTCCTCTGCGCCCCCCGTTCACCGCCCTCTCCCGGGAAGTGAACCTCGAGCAGGTGTCGTATTAACTCCTCGCATGAGGCGGCCCAGCTCCCGTCTGGCCTTTTTAACGATGTTAGAGTTTGTTTGTTCTCGCTGCTTAGGATTTTGAGAAGTCTCGAGGTCTCTGGAAGGGAATTAATCTCTCCGCAGTATTTCCTGTAACTGTCTCTTTTGCAGTTTCTTACCTGTTTCTTGAACTCCTTTCTAGCTTCTCTGTATATTTCCCAAGAGTCATTCTCCCCATCCCTCATCGCCTTGTTTAGTGCCTTTTTGGTTTTGCTGCGAAGCCTGTCTAGCTTGCTGCTCCACCATGGCACTCGTCGGGTCGACTGGGTTTTTAGGGGGTACGCCTCTTCGAAACTTGTTGTTATGACAGTTTTAAGCCTGTCGACTGCCTCTTCTAAGTCCCCACAGTTGTCGATGTTCATTTCTAGAATACCCGTATTCAGGTCTAGGGTCGCTAAGAAGTGTCTCCAGTCCGTATTACGCGGGACCTTTTTTGTTCCTGGATTTTCTCGTCAGTGTCTATCTCGTACCTGATCATGCGATGATCAGACGTAATAATCTCCTCTGTTACTCTGTGAAGAACGACTCCTAGGGCCTTATCCAGAGTTCGAGCGGAAAACTCTGAGGTCTGGAGGAGACGCCTCAACTTTTAAATAGGTTGGGCATGAGTGTTCTAGTGTGCCTAATCTAAGGTTTCGGGCGGGTGGTAACTTGGAATTAAGCAACTTGATCTCATATTAATGTTCCATTATATTTAAACAATCAATGGTTAAACACAGTACAGTATCTAATATTTACGGTTTAGCACTACAGAAAATCATAATACCTGTCCTACAGTGTCAATACCTCGAAATCATACGATAATTCGTTTAAAAACAAAATACCTGGTCATCGTTCAACTGTATATCAGAGTTTCTAAGAGCTTTCAGTTTTTAAACACTTACATGCTAGACAGTTTGGGATTTCACTAGTCCGAGAGCCACCAACATTTTTCGCTACTAACTAACTTATTCACTAAAAGTACAATTTTTATCCTTAAAACGAGACACTTACTTTTTGAGTCATTTTGGCACTATTAACACGACTTAGTTCTTGTAACAATTACTTTTGAAACACTAGGCTGAACCTTTTAATTTGCTGGTTGTTTTTAGACTGCCTTTCTCTGGTTCCAATTTGCTGTTTTATATCAAATTTTTACTGACGTCAGGCTTGATTTTTCGTAAGCATTTTGGAATTTCTTTAAAATCACGGGGTTTTGTTTTTCTGGATCAAACGGTCCCCAATTTGGAACACGGGCCCCTTTCTTTAGAAGGAATGTTGGTGTATCAGACGTTTTAATAAGAAAAGGCACGAGATTCGTGACCTACTTTGAGCTGGTGACCTGCTTTGATTTTAATTCAGCGAAATATAATTTTTGCCCTAATTTGAAGACATTGGAATGCGAGATGACGCAGATTTTTTTCTAACGTGGGGACTCATTTGTACAGAATAATTTTTGTGAGCGTTTATTTAGTTACAAATCGCGAGATGAACAGGTCGTCAGTTCGGTGCATCAATAGTGGTGGCTTAAAGTATGCCGGTGATTATACTTATCTTGGTTTATTAGTGCTGGTTATTAAGTGAAGTTTAGTAGCCAGGGTTGTAAGTACTTAGTTACTTTTATCATTTTATTTTATTGTAGTTTTAAAATCTCGCGCTCTGGTTTTTGTTTTTTAAAATTTATTTAAATAAATTTAGCCCATGAACTATTTTTCGTAATAAAGTATAGGTTTAAATTTTACCGTGATTTTTTTTTATTCGAGGCGTTCGCGATTTTTTAACAATTTGCAATGAACTGGAATCATTTCATGAAAATAAAATGGTACATATCTTTTAATTTTTTAATGGGAAACGCGTGTTCTTTACATTCCTCCCTATTTCGGTTCAAATAAAGTTCTCGGAAGATCTTTATTTGGTCGTAAATTATGAAATCTAATACCCTCTTGGGTTAGGCACACTTGTAGGTTTTTTTTTACAAGGTGCAGTCAGCTGTGAAATTTCGTTTTTTTTTTAACGTGAATATAATAACAGAGGTTTTCGTCTAAATCTACTACTTTTAAAACTCAATTGTTGTGGTTTATAAATGAATACCTTCTGTTTGATATGTCACAAGCGGGGTTTTTAAAATTTGATGACCATTTGCTTTTTAATTTTTACAGGTTATATATCCACGGACAGACTACAATGGCAATTATACGATAATTTGGACGATTGTGGTTTATTTCTTAGTTTTAAATATACTTATTAAAAGCGTAGTTCTAAAAATAATTATTCTTCTTTAGGGTAGGTTTGGTGCGTGTTCAACTATTTTATTGATGGTTGTATTTCTATATATTTTTTTTTAAAATAAAACTTTAATAATCAAAATACCCGACAGTTTTAATGTTCAAAAAAAAAACGTACCTTCACAGTATTCTCCTTTTCTTGTATATATAGATGGATTTTTGTTCTTTTAAATGATATTTATGCCTCGTTGTAGGTCATTTTAAAATAATTAATGGAATGCCGTAAGGCTATTCTCAACAATATCTTTCGAGGATGTTTGTTTTAATATTAAAGCCCATTAAATTTGCCAGTGGCCACTATTTTATTCGTTAGGGCCTAGTGCATTATTTTTATGACTCAAAAGGTAAGGATTGCTTACTGCTAAAACAGAAAACTTAAATTGAATAAAATTTTGTATATAATAAAATAAGTAAATGGATATAGGATGGTTAAAAATATATAGGTATAGATATGGTATAAGTAAATATATAAAAAAAATAATATATAAAAAAAAATGGTTAATAATGAAAATTGTTCATAATAACAACCTATCAAAATAAACTTGTATAAGTATAATGTATATAAAAAAACTGAAAGATTATTACTATAAGATTACTTCAATTACTCCTCTTCTCTTCTCTTTCTGGTTCGGGAATTCTTGGTTCGTCCACGCCACTGTCCGGTGATTCTGGGCGGCGTCTGCGAATTCGAAATCTCAAGGCATTGCCAGGTTCTTGGGCAATGACATATTGGTTTCGATCCAATGGGTTGTTGGGCCGAATTAATAAGTTTCGTAATACTGGCCGTACTGCTGGTAACTGCTGGTTTCTGTGGGGCATCGGAACAAGGGGTGGCAAACGGTGTCGTGGTGGCGGTGGGTTTCCTTGCGGTGGAACTGGGGCTGGTCTTGGGGAAATTAGTGCTGCTGGCTGAAGCAGTGCCTGAGGTCGTGCGTGCTGTAGTTGCATGTGCTCGCAAGGCATAGTAAATATACATATAGGGCAAGCACAAGTAAAAAAATTTA
This sequence comes from Oxystoma pomonae, assembly GCA_963921995.1. Classification (NCBI taxonomy): domain Eukaryota; kingdom Metazoa; phylum Arthropoda; class Insecta; order Coleoptera; family Brentidae; genus Oxystoma; species Oxystoma pomonae. Next base: position 59,541,892 of record OY998167.1, read on the forward strand.
TTAAATGTGCCCAGGTGGCCCAATAGTGTCTTGGGGTGAAAAGATTCACCTGGGGTGGTACGCACAGCGCGCACTGACATGGAGGAAGCTGGACTTGTGGCCCTCCATGTAGCTGGTATCGCAACATTGTATATTCCAGGTGAATGACCATTCTCCATGTGGCCAAAATCGCTAGGGTGGCCTCGTACTGGGGCACCCGGACTCTGGATTGGCATAGTTTGTGGTCAGTTCCCACAAATGGTAAAGGGCCAAACGATATACCAGCTCCTTCACTGGTAGTTCTTGGATACACCGCACATAATATAGAAACGTAGTTATCCAAATCATCTTTATTGTTCGTTTTTTTTTAATAACACTAGTTAGTTTTTGTTTTGTTTTTTTTTTTTTTTCTTTACCAGCACTCACAGTATAGTTTTTAAAAATATTTTTTTGTTCAACTATTTAACTTGGTTTGGATTTTATTTAAAAAAAAATCGTCTTTAATAACTAGCCCCCACTGATTAAGGATTAGAAATGGTGCAAGTTTTTATTAAATGACCAGAGGTTGTTGATCGTATACCCTACTCCTTGCTCTATTTTAAAATGTCTCTTAACTACTCTAAGTGAATTAGGTTCTCATTTCATCTCTTTTACTCTTTTCTAATAATTGTCACGTCATATAGTCCTAGTAAATCTGGGTTTTCAATAAGGTTCTATTGACTACGGCTATTAGCTCGAATTTTTTAAAATGTAAACAAATTCTGGATATCGAGCCTCTTTAAAATAACAATTCAGCACTTTTCTTCCCGTTTTAGGTCACACTTGGTCATGCTCCTATGCTTTAGATTTCTTTGAAGAAATTTTATTAGTCTAGGTATCGGGTTATAGGTATTTAATCGCAATCATAGATATTATTTTATTTGTATTTTGGCTGGTACCCCTACTTAAGCGGGCCAGCTGTAAGTTAGCGCGCTGCGTATGGCAATCGATGTCTTTGGATAGGTGTGTTCGTTGCGGCATGTAAATATGTCAAGTAAAATTTAGGTGGCGCTAACAGTATAACGCACGTTATAAAATTATTTCTTTGGTGCGGTGGGCAATTCATGTTTCTCATATAGGCTCCAAGTTACAGGGGGAATTTCTTTTAATTCCTGTTGAAAAGTTACATATGGCGAAGTAGATGGTTTGTTGACAACGTGTTTCAGAATTCCTTGAGATTTCGGCGGTGTGTCACTTTCTATTCTAAATTCACTGCATAAAGTTTCTGAGTTTGGCCGGTAAATCTTTTCTGAAGACGAGTTTTGCGATTGTTGATGGTTGCGGTGTAGAATGAATAATGTCAACGTGTCCCAAAACGATGCCAATAAGTGGAAATTACAACCACCCATTTTGTGCAATGCTAGAGCATTTAAAAATGATTCCAGTATAAATTTAATTACTCTATAGATAACATAGACGCCTAGCATACTGGATGTAAATTTTCCTAGCATTTCGAAAATTCCATATAATTTTCTGATGGTAGAATCTGCTAACTTTTCCAGTTCCTCTGCATCAAATAACGATAAGGTAGTAAAGCCCTGGGGAGTTACGGGTTGGCCGCTAATTTTTCGTAACAGGATATTGTTTAATGCTGGACGTTCTATTTGAAAAATCATTGCAGTTTGAGCTTTTTCAATTTCATCGTTGGTATAAATACCGCCTGATCCTAGACTCTTTATAGGGCTAAAAGTAAATGGTTCCTCTGTATCTGGTCTGAGCTGATGAGGGGTTCGTCCTAGCACCGGAAATGGATCAAAACTTATCCATTTATTGTCTAGATAATAAGATGGTGGTATTATGGAATTACAGTCTACTTGTTCTCCATGCTCGGTTAAAATTTTGGTAATAGGTGAAACGAAATAACTTCGGTTGTATGCTGTGACTGGTAGTTCTACATAACAGTTATTTTCTCTGCGTACGTCGACCACAATCGGAAAACATTTCATGATATACAATGTCTCACCCATCATTCTAGCTGCCCACCCAAGAGTGTCTTTTAGTAACGTAGCTACTAAATTAGGAGCTATGGTGGCCATTATTAATCTATTCTTTAAAATTTCCCTGTGCAACATGCACCTGCGATGAATTGTTTCAGCGAACATGTTGTTTAAACTTCTCTTAAAAGACTGCTCAACATATAGAAACTTAGTATTTACATAGGTTATTAAATCGGCGTCTCTGTGGTAACCCCCCTTTATTGACCATGGTGTAAGTTGCTTTGAGTCGGTTTTCTCTATAATTTGTAATCTAGGGTGCTCGCTTTCCCATAAGACTATACCGCAAACTACAGTTTTCTTTTGTAGCTGTATGGCAAATATCTTTGCTCTGTCTTCAATGACTACATATTTATGAGTCATTATAGCTTTTTCTTGAATCAGTGAGGCAGGGCCCTCGTACAGAATACTATACTGATCGCAATCCTGGGGCTTGAATTTCTCCCAAGTGCTTTCTCCTATGGTGTAGTCTAAACAATAGCCTAAATTATAAGAGCAGGATACCCCGTTGGATAAACGGATTTCGTTCGACTCTAAACTAGCTTTACCTATGTAGTCTTGCAGCATTATTTTTACTTCCGCAGTAACTACTACTTGCTTCCATTTCTTGCTGTTTTCAATGTATTCAGTACCTTCACAATTACCTTTATCGTCTATAGAGCCCGCCAACGTTATGGATATTGTAGTGGTTGAGTTTGGTTTCAGATTTGAGAAAACTTTACCGAATCCTCGATATTCTTTGTAGCTGTGGATTTTTTGACATTCTTCCGCACCTACTTGATGTAAAAATGTGCCATAACCGTCTTCTACAGTAGATGCATGCGAAAATGCACCACAATGTGATATTAATCTGGTTACTTGTAGGAAACACGATTTAACGTGTAAGTACTGATATCGGTTCTTTTCAATTACCTGCACATAGATGGATCTTTCTATGTATCCGTCATCTGGATCTGGACAAACTCCAACGTCTCTCAATGAAATAGACGTTATATTGGTTGAAGGATTTCTGCAATCATATGCAATTAAGGTTAGGCTTCCTTTTAACACTACTTGAATAATGATTAGATGCACCCATAATTCCGTTATATATATCTACAACAATAACATAACTTTAATTCTAAATTTTATTCTAACTTTCTGGTGGCTCCCTGGTTTAATTTACATTTGATAGTCGCGAAATCGCGCAGGCAACCTGATATCCCTAGTTCTAGTTCGTCTAGGTGGTTCAGGCTCGTCGTCTGTACTCTCGTTGTCATTTTCGCTTGAAAGTGCGGAATACAAACTTTCCTCGCTAGAAGCATGGTTCTCATTATCCTCCATTTCTTCATTTATTACTATAGGGTTGCGATTTCTATGCTCTAAGTATTCATCTATTCGATCTTGTACTCCATCATCATCTTCCGCATTATTTTCTAATTCATCGGGTTCTTCTGGTCGAGATCCGTGAGATATTTGGTCCACCGGTATCTCGTTGGAACTGTAGAGCTTAAGTCGTTCTGCATGTACCAATCTCTCTTTTCCACCACTAAGCTTCTTTATCGTAAAATTAACTGGACTGCTTTGTTTTATAATACGGTATGGTCCTGACCATTTACTATAAAATTTTGTAGCTAAACGTTTTCGTGTTCCTGGAATAGCTGGCGTATACAGGTAAACTAAGTCTCCAACTTTTAACTCCTTTCTAGTTTTTCGCCGATTGAGCCGATTACATCGGTAGTCAACGCTTTCTTCAATACTCTTTTTAGCTTTATCGTGGGCAATTTTTAACCTAGCAATCATCTCGCTTGCATAATTCTCATCTAGGTCGTAGCGTACCCGGTCATCTTTGGTTGTTAGGTGTATTGGTAGTTCCATATCTCTGCCAAACATTAAGAAAAACGGAGTGTCTTGAGTGGCGGTATTAACTTGGTTTCTATAGGCCATTAAGGCATAAGGAATTATTTCATCCCAACTATTCATGAAATCGTTGACAAAATGGCTTATCATAGTTTTTAATGTTTTATGAAACCTTTCCAATAACCCATTTGTAGCTGGGTGGTACGGCGTTGTTCTCAATCTTTCTACTCCTAAGATTTTACTGACTTCAGTAAACAATTTTCCTACAAACTGGGAGCCCATGTCTGTTAGAATTTGACGCGGGATGCCAAATCTTGTTATAATGTTTTCTACAAAAGCTCTTGCTACAGTTTCCGCCTTAATGTCGGGAATAGGTATGCATTCCGGATATCTAGTTAAATGATCAATACAGGTGAGTAAATATTTATTGCCCTGTTGAGTTTGATTTAAGGGTCCTACTAAATCCAATGATATTCTGCCCCAAACTTTTGCTGGCACTGGCATCTTTTGTAATTTTACTGGTAGTTGAGGATGTGTTTTATGCAGATTACATGAATGACATTTTTCTACAAATTGTTTAACGTCCTTTTGCATATTTCGCCAATAAAAATCCTGACGTAAACTTTCCAGTGTTCGTTTTTGGCCTGGATGAGCAGAATAGATGGTAGAATGATACATTCGTACTAGTTCCGGTTGTATAACTTTAGGCGCAACAATCTGGTCATTGCGTTCGTTGTTACGTCTTTTCTTACGCAAAATTTCGTCCTGATCTAGGTAGAACTGGTCATCATTGTCATCAAGCGTTTCTCGCTGAGCTGCAATTTCTATATCCTCAAGTTGAAATCTTTTAAAATCAGCTTTACTCCAAACAGCAGTAGGCATAGGCAATACTTTTAGTTGTTCCACAGCAGCAATTAATTTTCCTTCTGACGTATGGTTTTCCCGTTTGGAACTTTCTCGTAGTCTTGTTAAACTGTCTACGTTTTGATTCATGCGGCCTTCTCGGTATTCAATAGTAAATGAATATTCCATCAATTGCATGGCCCATCGACTTAACCGACTGGAGGGATCTTTGATATTTAAGAGATATTTCAGAGGACGGTGGTCGGTAAGGATAACAAAATGTTGGCCTGTAAGATACACTCTATACTTTTTCACTGCTTCTACTATAGCAAGCATTTCCCGTTCAATGGTACTATATCGTCTCTCGGCTGCATTTAGAGTTCGGCTTGAGTAATATACTGGGTGTTCAATTCCTTCATGTTTTTGGGTGAGAATTGAAGCAATAGCTGTGCCAATGGCATCTGTGTTTACAATAAATTGTTTGGTAAAATCGGGATACTTTAGCACTGGTGGTATGATAAGTGCTTCTTTTAAAATTTCAAATGCTTCTTGTTCAACCGATGTCCATACAAATGGCACATCTTTTTTGGTAAGGTTCGTTAGTGGCTGACTGATCTTGGCAAAGTTATTTACAAATTTTCTGTAGAAAGAGCATAGTCCAAGATACGCACGGATCTCTCGTACTGTCGTAGGTACTGGGTAATTTCTAATTACTTCCGTTTTAGCTGGATGAGGAGAAAACTCGCCTTCTCGAACTAAATGTCCCAAATACTCTATTTCTTTTCGTAAAAAATGGCATTTTGTAGGTTTAAACTTTAAGTTACTTTCTCGCATCTTTTGGAAGACTTGCCGAAGTCGTGAAATATGGATATTAACGTCATTCGGACTATATACAATCAAATCGTCAAGGTAAACCAGAACTTGTCCAAATGGAATCTTGGAAAAGATATGATTCATCATGCGACTGTAAGTAGCTGGAGCATTCTTTAGTCCCATGCTCATTCTAGTAAATTGGTAATGATTATCTGGAGTGGAAAAAGCACTTTTCTCTTGGCTTTTCGCTTCTAATGGTACTTGGAAATATCCCGAGGCTAAGTCCATGGTGGAAAATAAACTGGCACCAGCTAACTTGTCAATGGTAAATTGGATTAAAGGTAATGGAAAGTAGTCAGTACGAGTCACTTCATTAAGTTTTCGATAGTCTATGCACAAGCGGTACTGAACATCTTCTCCAGGATGTCTCTTCTTTTCCACAAGCAGTGCTGGAAAACTCCACGGACTTTCACTTTCCACGATGATTCCATCGTCCAACAGTTTCTGTATTTCTTTTCTCATTATATCCTGCCTAGCATAAGGAACTCTGTAAGGTCGTTGGCAAATTGGTGGTACTTCTTCTGTTATAATTTTATGGGTCACTTCACTTGTACAGGTTAGTTTCTGATTTGGGGCTCGGAATATATCTATATATTCTAAGACCAAATCCCGTACTTTCTTTTCGTCCGTATTGTGAATGTCGTTAAGTTTTAACTGGGTTAAAATCTCTTTTATATCTTCAGTTTGAACTTGTCTTATTATTTGGTCATCTGCAGGAAGTTCCATAGATTCCTGCTCTGCTTCAAAAGCTTTTGCTATTATCATCTTCCTGGGAATTATTAATTCAGTTCCTGTAATGTTTGTTAACTGTAGCGGTACCCTGTCTGTATTCCTACATAGTACTCTGGCCACAAGTAGACCCCTTGGGGTATTCCAAACTGGTTCTAAAACTAGTTGCTCGGCCGAGGCTTTTGAATTTCTACTTACAGTGGCTGAACAGAGTGCATGACTATGAGGTGGAATACATAAATCTTCCTTTAAGTACACTGAAAATCCCTTTTCCTCATATTCTTTCCCCCTACTCTCTTTCTTATTGCTAGCTTCTGGGCGGTCAGTCACTTCTGTACAACTCTCCGATGTCTTAACTGTCTTCTGAGTGGAGCAAATTTTCTTGGAAGCTGCAGTCTTCCTTTCTTCTGTCGTCTGAGTTCTATGTTCAATCATCTGGGTGGTAGGGTGTGTAGGACAGCAGCCAACTATCCTAACACTAGAGTCTTCAGTTATTGGCTGTAACTGAATTCTCGAACTAAACACTTTATCTTTTGACAGCGAAATCTTCTCCAACTCATTTTTAATTTTAATCCACTGTTGTCTCGCTTCTTCCTTGATCTCAAGTATCTGTAGTTTTACATCTTCTTGGACATCAAGTAACTGTCGCTTTACTACCTCTAACTGCTTAGTATTACTTATGCAACAAGCCTCATCTTGACTACTTCTTTTTTCATTAAACAAAGGTATTTCCTTTTCAAACGCGTACATCACGCCATCGCCCCAATCAATCTTTATCCCATACTTGTGTAGGAAGTCTAATCCTAACAGCAAATCAGCTCCAAAGCTATCCGAGTCTATTAACATAAACTTATGGGATACTTCGACGTCCTTTTCAAATATTACTGAACACAATACCTGTCCTCGCGTAGGTATCGTGTTGCCTTGAATATCCACTAATCTTTGTTGCACATTAAATTTTTTTCTGAACCCCTCCGCAATATGGGTTTTCATGAGGGAAATCACAGCACCCGAGTCAACTAATGCACGACATTTTTGTCCATTAACTTCTACATTTACTATATTAAAGGGGGTTCCCCTCGGCGTGCATGCGTAGATCCCTACCCTTTCTTTCTTTACTCCCAATTTGCTTCGTTGACAGCTGGACCCCGGGGTTGCTGAGTAGCTGTACGATAGTTTAACGAGTTTCTGTTAGCAGAAGACGTCTGTGTCTGGTTGCATTGACTCATGATGTGACCTGCTTGGCGACAACGGAAACATATGACGCTTCTCTTCTGCGTACAGTCCCGTTTCATGTGCCCTTTCTGCTGGCATCGAAAACAGACAATGTCTCGTTGGTTGCTGGACGGTCGATAGCTTCTTCCGTTAGATTCACTTATCATAGCACGAACCTCTCTTGTAGCTGGTCGTAGCAAATTTTCAATCGATTCCTCACGTTCCGCAATCTCTAAGGCACTGTCCAAGGTTTGAGGATTGCTAGATAAAACTCGTTGCTTAATAGGCATTAGCAGTCCTAATGAAAACTGGGTAGCAATGTCTTCTTGTAGTTTATTTTGAATGTGTTGCTGGCCTGCCTGAGTACTAGAGACGGTAAGATTAGCTAACAGTTTTAACCTGGTTAAAAATTGTCGGCAAGTTTCTCCAGATCGCTGACGGCACTCGATAAAATTTTTCATTGCCGAACCTCTTACATGTTGTTTGACAAACTGTTGACGTAAGGCCTTCTTTAAATCATTCCATGAGGTTGTACTTCCTTTTAAGGATGGCTCGGAATCTATATACTGTTTTGCTTTAAACCTGAGCTTTAGTCTTGTGACACTAACCTTTTGTTGCTCTGACCAATTTCCAAGCGTTGCTGTCTCTTCTATGATTGCCAAAAAGTCTTCTATACTGCCTTGTCCGTCGTAGGTGGGTATAGCTTCAATTCCAATTACTACCTGCTGAGGTACCTGGATGATAGTCTGTGTTACGGTCTCGTCCGCCATTTTTTCCTGGGATTATGCACTGTCTGAGGAGACCTCGAACTTTTCGGAAAAAAAAATTCCTGCCAACCGAAAACCAAAATCCCACTTCTGACACCAATGTGAAGAACGACTCCTAGGGCCTTATCCAGAGTTCGAGCGGAAAACTCTGAGGTCTGGAGGAGACGCCTCAACTTTTAAATAGGTTGGGCATGAGTGTTCTAGTGTGCCTAATCTAAGGTTTCGGGCGGGTGGTAACTTGGAATTAAGCAACTTGATCTCATATTAATGTTCCATTATATTTAAACAATCAATGGTTAAACACAGTACAGTATCTAATATTTACGGTTTAGCACTACAGAAAATCATAATACCTGTCCTACAGTGTCAATACCTCGAAATCATACGATAATTCGTTTAAAAACAAAATACCTGGTCATCGTTCAACTGTATATCAGAGTTTCTAAGAGCTTTCAGTTTTTAAACACTTACATGCTAGACAGTTTGGGATTTCACTAGTCCGAGAGCCACCAACATTTTTCGCTACTAACTAACTTATTCACTAAAAGTACAATTTTTATCCTTAAAACGAGACACTTACTTTTTGAGTCATTTTGGCACTATTAACACGACTTAGTTCTTGTAACAATTACTTTTGAAACACTAGGCTGAACCTTTTAATTTGCTGGTTGTTTTTAGACTGCCTTTCTCTGGTTCCAATTTGCTGTTTTATATCAAATTTTTACTGACGTCAGGCTTGATTTTTCGTAAGCATTTTGGAATTTCTTTAAAATCACGGGGTTTTGTTTTTCTGGGTCAAACGGTCCCCAATTTGGAACACGGGCCCCTTTCTTTAGAAGGAATGTTGGTGTATCAGACGTTTTAATAAGAAAAGGCAAGAATCTCGTGACCTACTTTGAGCTGGTGACCTGCTTTGATTTTAATTCAGCGAAATATAATTTTTGCCCTAATTTGAAGACATTGGAATGCGAGATGACGCAGATTTTTTTCTAACGTGGGGACTCATTTGTACAGAATAATTTTTGTGAGCGTTTATTTAGTTACAAATCGCGAGATGAACAGGTCGTCAGTTCGGTGCATCAATAGTGGTGGCTTAAAGTATGCCGGTGATTATACTTATCTTGGTTTATTAGTGCTGGTTATTAAGTGAAGTTTAGTAGCCAGGGTTGTAAGTACTTAGTTACTTTTATCATTTTATTTTATTGTAGTTTTAAAATCTCGCGCTCTGGTTTTTGTTTTTTAAAATTTATTTAAATAAATTTAGCCCATGAACTATTTTTCGTAATAAAGTATAGGTTTAAATTTTACCGTGATTTTTTTTTATTCGAGGCGTTCGCGATTTTTTAACAATTTGCAATGAACTGGAATCATTTCATGAAAATAAAATGGTACATATCTTTTAATTTTTTAATGGGAAACGCGTGTTCTTTACAACTCTCCAGTTGACAACGTCTTGGTATATACTCCGCGAGAACAGTGTTATGTCGATAACTTCCTGTCGGGTCTTATCGACAAACGTTGGTTCGCACCCTTTATTCACTATTTCCAGTTCCGTGGTGGTCAGAAACTCAAAAAGAGCCTCCCCACGCTTATTCACATCGCTACTACCCCACGCTACGTAATGTGAGTTGGCGTCGCACCCCACGACTACTGGAAGTCTTTTACTCTCCGCGAATGAGATGACCCGCGCTAATTCCTCTGAAGGAGCAGGATCTACGCTGTCGTACGGAAGGTACGCGCTACATATAACCACCTTTTTAGTCCTATCTCTTACCTTTAATTCCAGGATAGCTGCTGTGACGTCTCCGGTTCCTAGTTGTGGAAGCTCCACAACGTTCAGGTCCTTTGATGTCAGTATGCAGCTTCTTGGTGCTGCCTCTCTTGTGCCGACCTTGATATTTAGGCCGGTGCTTCCTAATGCTCCTAGTCTTGTGGTCCCTGTTAAAATATAAGGTTCTTGTATCAAAACAATCTGCCTGGCACTAGTGCCAGTCAGGATCCTAAACAATCTGCCTGGCACTAGTGCCAGTCAGGGTCCTAGCGAGATCCCCCGCAGGGCCCAGACTTTTATGCAGATTGATTTGACTCACCCGCAGTTTCCCGGTTGCCGTGTGAATCGTGAAGAGTGGGGGAACCTCCTACTTCTGCCTTTTGGTGGAGGGGTCGCCACAAGGCCCCCGGGAAGGGCGTCGAGTAGCGGCGCTATGGGTTCTGTCACCCGACACGGCGAGGGTGACGAACTCATACGCCAGTCTCCAATTGACGCTCTCCAGGTACCTGATGGTGTCCGCTCCTACCATCCAGGTTAGGCGCCAAGCGCCGGGGCCCCCTACGGTCCCCAGAAGCCGCCACTGCGACATGTCGAGCGCGCGGTTCTGGAGACCCAGGAACTCCCTTAGCCTGGCCTCGTTTACCTCCTCCTGAGTTTTTAGCCAGAACGAGATTCGTTCTGGCCAAGGCGCCTCGTCTGCCCTGATAGCACTGAAGGTGACGTCTCTGACCGTCGCCACCTGACCAAGGAGCCACTCTCTGGTCTCCTCGGAGTCGTCCATCGTTACCAGTAGCCATCCTGGCTCTACTAGGCCTGAATTCAGAAAGCGTAGCTCGGGTCCTGGGGGGGGGGTCCCCGCATGGTCCTGAGCATCGCTTCCAGAAGTTGACGTGCACTTCTTTGACCTCATCCTCCGTAATGGTGCCTCCGACTCTGTCCAATCTGAAGACAACCTTTATCGCTTTCTTACTGGGTGTCTTCCGGGACGCAGCCTCTGTGCTGGGTTGTTGGGAACCCAGGTCGTTCCTTAAAAGAGGCGACCTGTTTTCCCCGTCTCTCTTACCTTTCAAGGTTACGTCCCTTCTCAACTTTTTGCCCAGTCTTTCAGGCGACGTCTGCTGCTCAGATCGGGGGCGCTTTGGGGTGGCGGGCTGCAACCAAGAAGTCCCTGCTTGGGTCCCCTGGCTGGTGCTGTCCGACACTCCTTTTGGCCCTGTCGTTAGGTTGGCCATTGCTACTTTCTTGGCCAGTTCCCTGGCTGCCTTCTCATATTGCCGCCTTGGTGGGCCGCGAGTTGAGGTGCCCCCACGGGATGAAGCTGTCCCGCGCCTAGACGTTTGGCCTCGGCTGGCCGCTTTCGGGCACCTTGCGGGGGGTACCACTTGGCGACTTGCTTTGGCCGCCCGTACTGGACGGTGGGTCAGCCTTCTTCCCAGGCGCAGCTTCACTCCCCAAGGAGTGGGAGTCAAGGTTTCCCTTGTCTCCGGTTCCTCTCCCGGCAGCGATCTGCATCTTTCCTAGGGCAGTCAGTTCACGGCGTTTTTCGGCCTGCCTCTGTCTGTGCCTCCGACTTTTCTCCTGCTTCGACGTCCTCTGGACCACTTCCTCTGTGGTGGCCTTTTGGAGTTCAGGCGGTGGGTGATCGGCCTTCCCATCCTCTTTCGGTTCAGGTAGGGCGTCCATTCGCTAAGCGAATAATTCACCTTTTTTTTCGCAAATTCTTTGCAAAGAAACTGAAAATGGGTTGGGTTGGTCTGGTGGTGTAATAATAATCTTGTTCTTCATATGTCACGCTCTTTGTCGGAACAGAGAACATGCTCTATGAAAGAAAAAGAAGACAATCTTTTCAATACGTATTGAGTATGATGTGAAAACATACTAAATAAATAGTCAGGTTTTATAGTTTCAAGTTTCGTTTAAAGTTTACAAAAAGTACCAAATTACAAATCGTCAAAACCTCCTCCCTAAGTCACAAGTGACTTGTCGGGACTCCGATTTCTTTCGGTTTTTAATCCTATTTACTAATTAAATCTTAAAAATATTTAAAAAATTTTCACTTTATCTTAAATACAGCTTATCACAATTAATTACCTAATATTTTATGCTAATATAAAACGCTTACCATATATCTGTTACATATCACAGTAAAAAGGAAGACTTTTTTTAAAGGAAAATACATGTGTTATGCCCAGAACAGGGTGTCGAGTACCTATATACATCATGAATTTGAGAATACCATCGGGGCAGTTGCGTCTGAACCTATTTTCTAGTGTTTTATGTACTTAGCTATAGCTAGTATTAAAATATATTAAATTTGCTTTTTATGTAGTTATTGTTTTACCCATTCCCCAATTTTTAAAGTAAAAGTTTTATTTGCCTTTTCCTCCGTACAATCAATCATTTACGTCGTTTTTTGACAGCTGACAGGTAATAATAATGATCACCACACAGAAAACACAAAAAAATGCAGATAACTGCCACGTTGCCAATAATTTTCTTACTTTTTCCAAGTGGAACATATTCGGAACTTTTGCAAACCAAGTAAATCTCAAGGGTCACCCTCAGTTCAAGCGGCACTTGAACAAGTGGAAGAAGTAAGGGGAAGTGGTGCACACAGGCATTAACCTTTTGCGCTATGGAAGCTTATGGGAGAAATTATATATTAGCGGGGTATAACCTTTTGGACATTGTTTTCTGTTAGAAGAGCACCGTGAATTGTTTTTTTTACATAAAATCAGGATCACTCCTGAACGGCTCAACGGATTTTCATAAATCTTTTTTTATGGAGTCAAAATTTAACCGCCCCTCTCCCCGAATCCTCCCAAACGGTAGTGGAAGGGGATTATGTTATTTGTTCTATACAGGATAACTCCCGAACGGCTCAACCGATCTTCGATCATAATTATTTTTTTATTGGAAATAAATATTAGCCTACCCCAACAAGCTCTGATGCGTAAGCATGATCGTAGATAAAAATATATTATTTCTTTTCATGGCATGATTTCATGATATTTTTGTAGGCCAAGAAAATGGTATTTTCTTGTAACTAAAAAGAGAGTATTTTTTTAATAAAAAGAAAATTTGCAGCGACAGATAAAAATATCCCAAAAAAAATCTTTACCTATTAGAATAAAAAACGCTACAATATTGTGTGATATATTTCGGACTTTGGTAGAACATTGGTAGATTATCCTGACTAGAACATTTGCTGAATGTATTACCCAGAATATTCCCAGAATATCTCTTAAATGTGCTATCAATGTGCAAATGTAAGGACATTTTGGGACATTACCAGAACATTCGTGGAATATCCTGCATAGAATATTCGGAAAATGTACTGTTCAGCATGTTTAAGAATGTTTTTTGAATGTGCTGTCCATATCCAAAAGGAAAGGACATTTTACGGAAATTGGCTTTCGTATCACTTTTTTTCGAATAAAAGGCTTTTCTTAATTAAGAAGGTAGTGATCTGGCCCAAACAGAGCAGCAATGGACCAGTTCGAAAGCACCTCAGGAGATGCACTCTACCCTACACCACGCAAATCGAATCGATCGTGTCCATTTTCAAACGCAACCACCTGGCTAATTGCCTACTTCAACAAATCACAGATTACCCCATAACCCTAAAAATTATTTTTTTTCAACAAACAAGAAGCGACGTGTACCGAAAAAAATCAAAAAAGCTGTTTTTCGAACTTGTGCCGGAAAAGACACCAGCCCGATAAAATGCATTCGGTACTACAAAGGGGCAACTCCATATTAGCGTACACGTTAAGTGTTTTAGCATTTGTTACCTTTTGCTGCTTTGCCTCCACTGTCTTTTTGGACTATAGAGTTCCGGCTAACATAAAGACTGTTAAAGTTCTTGTGTAAGTATAGACGGTATTGATAAAATGAGAGATTTTTGTTAAAGGCTGCACATTTTGAGTTGATGGTTTATCACCAAGAGGGCATTATAATCATGTTTAAACTTTTTTTCAGCAAAAATGTACCAGACTACAGTGCATCAAGAGAGAAAAATGATTTGGGTTTCCTTACATTTGATTTACAGGCTGACCTCACTCCCCTATTTAACTGGAATGTAAAGCAGTTGTTTTTGTATCTTACTGCTGAGTACAACACGCCAAATAATGAACTTAATCAGGTAAAAATGCTTATTTTCAGTTTTTTGATAATTTAATTTATTTATTAATACCGATCAAGCCCACTTACAAAAACATTATAGTAACATTTTTCTATAATTAAATCCCTTAATTTAAATAAATTAATTGATTTTAGAAAAATACATATTGGATTGTATATATTCGACTAGCAAAATATGTTTTCACTTTGTTGGTAGCAAGGTTGTGAGTTATTGTACAGCCTAATTTGTTGTCAATTTTAGGTAGTTTTATGGGACAAAATCATTCTAAGAGGAGAAAATTCAGTGTTGGACTTCAAAAACATCAACACAAAGTATTACTTTTGGGATGATGGAAATGGTCTAAAGTAAGTCTAAACTAACATCTTTTGCCACTGCAAGTTTTGTGACTACTTTGTTTATCAATTTCTAAAACAAAGTTATGATTGTTTTCCACAAACCAAAATACACTTTTTTGCACTCGACGCGCATTTTGCTAACAACATTAGCATCATCAGGAGACAATAAACAATGAACTAAATTAATCTATGCTCTATCTCATATACAATCCTTTAGTGGGCGGAGATAAGACTAATAATTTGTGATTGATCACGAGTTTTAATCCTATCTCCACTCAACCAAAGAATAAAGTGTACTAAACGGGATGGGTCCTCTATCTATTTAAACTATTTCTGGATTTAATGATTTCCATACTTTCATATGCATTCAAAAGTCTTTTGTTTGATACACTTTTTAGAAGTTTTAGGTTATCTAATGTGAATCTATGATTGTTTTCAAAAGCATGCTCGGCCACACTTGACTATTCTGTTCTTCCATATTTTAAGTGTGCTAAGTGTTCTTTAAAACATGTTTGAATAGAGCGTCTTGTTTGGCCAACATATTTTTTGTCACAATCCATGCAACTAATTTTGTAAATTCCACTTTTTTCCATAACTGTAGTTTTATCCTTGGGATTTCCTAGTAAGCTTCTTATTGTGTTACCGGATTGATATACTAATTTAAGACCAGTGTTATTAAATACTTTTTGTAATCCTTTCGTATAATTAGGATTATAAGGAATTGATACAAATTTTGAGTCGCACGTATCTTTTTGTCTGAAAAAAGTGGAATTCCGAAAGGTCTTTTGAAAAGAATGTCTATTTATCAGCTTATTTATTAAGCCTTCGTCGTAACCATTTTCACCAGCTATATTCCTAATCCTATTCTTTTCTGCTTCAAATATTTCTTTGTTTAAGGGGAAATTTACTAATCTATATGTTAAAAAGTACAAACTTGCAAGCTTATGTTGTAAGCAATGAAGAGTCATTTGGAATATACCTGTTGGTGGCCGTTCCTTTTCTGTATAGGTCAAAGTCCAATTTATTTTTATTTCTTATAACTAAAGTGTCTAGAAATGGCAGTGTACCGTTGTTCTCTGTTTCATAAGTAAATTTCATTGTGGGAAATTTGTTATTTATTTTTTCCATAAAATTTTCAACACTAGTTACTTTAGTGTTGAATACTGCAAACACATCGTCTACATTCCTGAACCATACTCTGGGGAAATACTCAAATTCTTTACATATATCTTATTCAAATTTGCTCATAAATAGATTTGCGATAAAAGGTGATAAACTATTACCCATTGTGGTTCTTCTTTAAAGTAATTTTGATTCATGCAGGGTTTTGTTAAAGATAGGTATTCTAAAGTCTGTTTGTCTTCTAGATTGTTTTTTCTTAGTAGTTCCTCCAGGTATTGTAAGGTATTGGGGATTGGCACACTAGGGAACAACGAACTAACATCAAACGAGATTAAAATTTCACCTTCTTGGAGTGAAATATCTTTAACTTTGTTGATAAATTCAAGGGAATTTTGAACAGAAAAACCTTTTTCCTTTATAGGTAAATTTTCAAACTCGTTTGCTAGCCATTTCAAAATGTTGTAAGTAGGTGATCCTACAGCAGAAACTATAGGTTTAACCGATTTTCCAGGCTTGTGGATTTTCGGAAGACAATACAGTTTCGGGATAGTGGGTTGCTTACTTGTAGCTTATATTTAATATTGTCAGTAATAATATTGTTACTAATTGTGTTTTTTACTTCATTAATCATTTTTTGTAAGAGGTTCTTTGATACTTTATTACCCTTGTCAGCCTTTAGATAGAAAACGTCTTTTTCTCTCAAACTTTTAATTGTTTTATTGTGATTTAATGTACTATTTTTATTGTTTTGAATGATGTTTTGAGAGATCTGATATCGGCAAGCATCTCGCACATAGCCCTTTGTGCCTTCTGAAAGATTAGAGATTGAACTTTCAATATTTGCAATAATATCACGTAAATTATCTTTTTGTGGGGGCAGAGCAAAATTAAGACCTTTGTTTAAAAGTGATATTTCTTTGTTATTAAAAGTTTGAGAGGATAGGTTTTCTACAATGTTTGCGATTTCCTTCGACTTTTTTGGTTTTGGTTCAGAACGTTTTAACTTTTGTAGCTTTTTATTAAGTGAAGACATCTTCTTCATAAATTTTATTAGATAGAGCGTAGATTAATTTAGTTCATTGTTTATGGTCTCCTGATGATGCTAACGTTGTTAGCAAAACGCGCGTCGAGTGCAAAAAAGTGTAGTTTTGGTTTGTGGAAAACAATCATAACTTTGTTTTAGTGCAACCAAAGGTTCCAAATTCCCAACATATCAATTTCTAATTTATTAATATTTTCTTTTTTTTTAAGGGATAACAAGAACATAACACTCACACTTTCATGGAACCTTATTCCTAATGCTGGTCTGCTGCCAAACATTTTCTCCAAAGGAGCCCACTCATTTAAGTTCCCAGTAGACTACACTTCCTCAAGAATGTAGCAATGCTAAATGTAGCAATGTTATTTTTATTTTATATGTTTTTGGGGAGAAAATATACCTACACTTCTTTTTACAAGTATTTGGTTTTATATACTGGCAATATTCACTTATTAAAAAAAAAATATAAGTTTAAGGAGACCACTTGAGGTAAAATATTAGTTTATTTGCTTAATAGTTATTTACCTAACAACCATGGAAAGATATCCTTTTCCACATGTCATGGCAGATGCTTGAGGAGTTCGGGCCTACCACCAAGGGAGCAAAGTAAATCAAATACATAAAAACCAATTTTATGCTGCATTTGCAATTGGCACTAAGTCTGGGAGGCATTTTCTTTCAATTCTTTATTTAGCAAAATGATCCATAAATGGTACAGATACTTAATAAGTAAATAGAAATGAAATAAAGTTAATTATAAAGTTCCATCCTATAACTAAAGAATCCCTCATATTTTTAATATAGGACTTATTTTTTGTTGTTGTGTATGCGCCTAAAACCGGTTTTATATAAGGACGGTTGTAAATAAAACTGCTTTCTGAGAGGGTTTATACATCCTTCATTAAATGTCATCAGTTTAAAAGGCCTGTATAAACAAAGTAATTGACTAAAAGTAAAATCATAATATTAGGTATCCTCCCAGACATTTAAACTTCTCACCTTTAAATTGACAAATAAGACATTTATTGGAACCTGCCAATTAGATGTTTGTTAAGATTATGATGTTTTTTTAAATCAGAGGATGGGCATGCATTGTTTTAATCAATTAGTTTTAATTTTCAACAATTCTGCCATATTGAAACAATAAACTAGTTAATAAAATATGTATATACGAAAAACTAAAACAGGAAGAAACTTATCTAAATTTATATGG
Source organism: Oxystoma pomonae (assembly GCA_963921995.1). Classification (NCBI taxonomy): domain Eukaryota; kingdom Metazoa; phylum Arthropoda; class Insecta; order Coleoptera; family Brentidae; genus Oxystoma; species Oxystoma pomonae. The sequence goes on from OY998167.1 coordinate 59,559,794, forward strand.
CTCATTTTATTTGAAATAACCTTAAAAATCTACTTAGTTAAACTTTATACAATGCTAATATTAAAAGTTTTTGAGTAATAAACACAAATAATTGCTTACAGTATTAAAGACAACTTAAAAAAAAAAACATCAAACTGATGATAACTAAAAAACAAGAAACTTTTACTAAAAGATATTGCCTAGACATTATAATTTATAACAAAATTAAAATAGAAACTATATGCTAGTTGAGGTTGACTCTGTTTGAACTATTTTCTCTTCTGTATTTGTATTTAATTTCTGAGATATTTGCAGTAGTTTTCGCAAACCCTAAAAAATTATTAAATATTAATTGTTTGTACAGCTTCTTGAGGGATAGCTGCAGCTAAAGTTATGGATTTTAATCAGCAAGTTAGGAATGATACTTCTACAAAAAACTTGCTGTCTCCAATGGAAAATGACTAAATAACTTTTTTAACATGATATTAAGTACCTACTCATTTAACATCATGTGCACTTTGAAAACCTTGTGGTTGTTTTATATTTAATGGGTAATTTATAAAAAAGTGCAATTCTTTCATCCGCCTCCAACACATATTACATATAAGCTATTTTAAAAATTTTATAAATATTGCTTTTTTTTTATAAAAATTACCCAAAAAAACATTACCATGTCATGAATTTCTGCTTTCTTCTGTTTTACTTTGATATCAGTAACACCAAAATGTTTTTAAGAAAAAAATAAAATTTAAAATAAGTTGTGGCAGTGTATTTATTTTTGAACACCAAATACAAAAAAGCAACCATTTCATTTTAAAAATATTTTTGGTGGAAGTCTAATTACTTTTTTATGTTCATTACCATGTCTGATAAATTTTTTAACTATGGCAACACTGCACATGTATGGTAAACCCCACATGTTGTAGGGAATTCCCCCATAGACATATTTTATAAGGTTAAGTGGAAGTAACAGATGAAATCAACTTATGTGCTGGTAGAAATGAATTTATTGGCATTTTTAAGGTATGTAATTATTTTTAAGCCTTACCATGTACGATAGGGACAAATGCTGTGATTGTAAAACAGTTGAAAAGCATTTTTTATTGGTTAAAAACCATAGGGAACAAGCTATTATAAGCCTTTGATTTTTGATAAGCTTTTACAGTTTTGAAATTTTGGAGGAAATGCTCATTACCATGCCAAAAAGAACTAACATTAACATGTCATTTAAGGAGCATGGTAATGTTATCGAGACATGGTAATGAGCAAATTACCTTTTTAATGTACATTAATAATTTTAGATGCCTAAATTAAAAAATTCAGATAAAAGTACATATAAAATTAAGCTTAAGAAAGGAAAGAAAAGCAGGGAAGAAACTTTAGTTATAAAAAGAGAGCGAGAAAGAGCATGTAGAAAGAAAATTCAAAGTGATCCCGAAAGATATGAAAAACAAAAACAGATGGAGAAAGAAAGATATTTGAAAAGAAAAAGTGACGGAAAAATTAAGCTTATTAAGGATTTAAGCGAAAGAGAGCAACAGATACAAAGAAAAAAATGGAAAAGTAATCCAGATATAATTGATACATGCAATAAGCCATCTACTACTACCAGTGAAGAAACTATTCCCAAAATGTTAGCAAAAAAGAAGATTAATCGGGTAAGCCATTTGCAGATTGAGAAATTGAAAAAGGAAAATCGTCTTTTGCATGCAAGATTAAGAAAGATAGAGACGGAACAACACAAAAGTCCACAGAAAAAATGGAAGTTATAACTCCCAACACAAAAGTCGATACTATCCTGAATGATGCTGGTGTAACTGTGCCAAAAAATGTACACCGAGAACTGGTGGAGAATGTATTAAACAACAACTTAATAACAGACACATTATATTTTCTCTCAGATAGCACAAGTACACAGTATAGGGTCAAACCATATCAAGTCAACCAAGCAATAGTTTTGACCATCTCCGATTTTGATGATTTTTGGTACACTTATTCGTCTTATCAAAAAACTCAAAAATCCAAAAAATCAAATTTTTTGGATAAGCGATTTTTGTTTTATTGATTTTTGAAAATCAAGAAATTGACCAAACGAGTGATAGCTCATTTTGAAGGGTTTTTAAAGACGTTTTTAAAGATGTGTGACACAATATAGTTTGTTTAATTTTTTTTTCTAAATTAAAAAAAAAAAATTTTTTTAAAAAATCTCAAAAACACATTTTTTAATTTTTGTCAAAAAAATATTTCTTTTTTTTTCAATATTTTTTTAACATTTTTGGAAAATTTTAGGATGGAGAAATAATGAAGTCATACTTTAAAAAAAGAATAAGATATTTAATACAGGGCTAATTTACCTAATATGGGTATAAAAAAAAAATGAAAAGTAAGAATAATAGAAAATTTACAATAAAAAATATTTAGGTTGCTAATTTTTTTGTGTAAAATATTTAAGGAATCTGTCATTTCTTCTGCAGTTAGCGTATATGTCCTACCAGTGGCAGTATTTGGGTTGACCCGTCTTAAAAGAGAATTTTGATCTATGACCAATATATCAGCTTTTGGCTTTGGAAAGTAAAAAGACGGAGAGGGACCATAAGGATGTAAAAAACTAACTTTTAATTCCCCGCTTTCTATATTTTTGCCAATGATACATCCCATCCACCAAAGACAGTCATAGTTTATGGTTACAAAACCGAAGTCGATGTTTTCAATTTCTGTGTTTGACAAACCACAGGTTGCAAAAAGACATTGAATATTTTCCTCTTTACTTAGTGAAAATGGTTTTGTAATAATTTTTTCATTACTGAGGGGCATAATCGAGTGCAATTTTTGAATCCCAGGTATCGATTGTGCTTCCAGGTATCTTTTTTTCCAAAAACTTTTCATGTTGCTGGTAGGCATTTAATGAACAATATTTAAATGTTACACCAGGAATGTTTTCTGTTGCAAATTTAAAAAGATCTTCGGGGGTCATAATCTGTTCATTATATGGTCTCTGCAGACTTGCTTTAGCAGCCAACCTTTTTACAGTGCCTCCCAGTCCATCGCATGCACTCTTTCCGTGGAAGGTGCCAAAAAAATTCCATTCTGCTTTAATTTTAAATTCCTCGAGATGGTACGCAATATTAACAAATTTTTTTTTTTTTTATTTTTATACTGTGCGGCACAGCCGTCTGAAAAATAGATAATTTTGTCTAAATTATCAATTTGCCTCTTTAGTTCAGTAGTTAGTACCAAACAGTCTGAAATAAATATATAATTTAAATGACCCAGTTTTCCCTCATGAGTTTTGTAATATATTACAAAAGGATGTAGGGTTGCCTGGCTATTTGTCCAGTGATAGGACTGCACTTCATCCTGCAAAATAAATGAATAATTTTCAGCGAAGTCGCATGCGATTAGTGCTTCCCCCTTTTTTAAATTGTCTTTTACCTCATTGTAGTATTCTTTTTGCATGTGAGTGTAAAAAGAATGAAATTTTAATTTAATCAAGTCGTTTGAAAATTCTTCAATGAAGTCCTCTGCTGGTTTAATTAATGTCTCCATATTGCATCTATCTACAGATATCCACTTCTTAAAAGTCACATTGTCAATCATTGCTTCTTCGAACTTTTCATTCAAAAAGTTTTTTAAATTCTCAGTTCCTGGGCATATCTCACATTTGTCCAAAAAGCAGTGAACTCCTGGTGGGTTACACATCATTTTTGAGAGGCAAGCATGGCAGTCTGGTAAAGCAGGATTACCCTTATCATTTAAGATAAACTTGTTTATTTTAGAACACTCTATCATTAACTTCATATTTTGATGTATTGTGCACACACACACTGTATTTGTATCGCTCTTTCCTGCTAAAATGCAACTTTTTGGTCTCAATTCACTAAATTTTTACGTCTGGATGCTCTTTCTTAAAATGCAAATATATTTCTTTGATATTAGCCAAAACTAACCTTTTCTGATGATGCTCCTTAGTTCCTTCTTTTCTTACCACAACAAAATCTTTTTTTCCAGGCATGGGTCTACTCACATCATCTCTAAGGTAAAATGATGTTACCATTTCTACAACGTTTTGGTCAAGAGTTTTCCCAGGCTTTGGATTAGGTGTGGATAAAATTCCTTTTTTTTTTTGACCATTTTTTTACCATCCTGGTCATGTGTTGGGAAACTCCAAATTCTTGCTGAATTCTTGCCTGACTCCAACTCATAGGAAGACAAGATAGAATTAACATTCTTTCGCTTCTTTTTTGAACTAGCTGAAATTTTTCTTTTAATTGTTGTATTATTTCGCACTCGTCCATGTTTTTTTCTTTGGTCTTTTCTACTATTGAGTATTGTTCCTGACCTAATTTTTCGATCACTGCTTTCACTTTTTCAGCGTTTTCTTTGGATACTCTTCTTTTTTTGATAGGCGATTCCCCAATAATTTGCAACGACTGGTTTAGAAGGTCCATAGATTCACATTCTTTAAAAGGAGAATCTGGAGTTTGAGAGGAAGGTCTGTAACAATAAAAAAAAACAATTTTTAATATGAAAACATTTACTAAAATTGGTAATTATTTAGTATCTGGTTTTCTGCCATTTTTGATTTTTTTTGAAAAATTCTTTATGGAGGCACCTACTAGGGTCCCTAGGACCCCAAATCCGCAACCGCCGAATTTTATTTTTTTGTTTTTTTTTATTTTTTTAAAACCAACCCAACCCAACCCCACTTAAAAATACTCAAACCAACCCAACCCAACCCAAAACAACAAAAAAAAAACCCTCACAACCCCCCCCCCCCCCCGGCACCGGCGACACCCCTTTTTGCATCAAAAAAATTTTAAAAAAAATTTTTCGGCGGTTGCGGATTTGGGGTCCTAGGGACCCCAGAACAGAACAGACAAGACAATAGTTTATTTCCAAATTATTTACAATAGGTAAAATCGGATCGTCATAAAAATCTACAAAAAAATTGTAGAAATAACAAAGGTATATAAATAAGTTGCAGTTACAACTTCGTTAAAAATTATTTCTAATAGTAATCGGTTTGAGAGTTTGTGACCAGAAAAATTCTAAAAATTGTTAAAATTGCACACACACAAGTCAAAACATAACATTAGAACAGACAATAACGTATAGTAACAATATAATATAAAATTAGTTAAAATATGGTTAAAACATTGCAATAATATTTAAAAAAAAAACAGAAACCAGATGTGGCGAACATTACTTAAAAGACACACATTACCAAAATAAAAAACATTAAAATTCATTAAAATTTAGGAACTCACTAATGCTGTAGGGTTCTATCTTACAAATTAGATTAAAGCATTCTTTTTTGTAAAGTTTGTAGCTTTGGATATTTTTTATTTTGTTTGGAAGTTTATTAAAGAATTTAATTGCAGCATAATCCGGGCTTTTTTCAGTAATACTTAGTCTATGTTTTGGATATATAGACATGTTGTTTTTGTTTCTTGTGTTACAGGTTCTAGTACCGGCATATTTAACAAAAAGTAATGGATTTTTCCCAAATACAGTAAACATTCCAAGATATAAATACCCGGGACCGTTAACAACTTATTTTCTCTAAAATTATTTCTACAAGAAGCATATGGCTTGATTCCTACCAAGATTCTAATAACACGTTTTTGTAAAATAAAAACGTCATTTATGTGACTACTATGGCCCCAAAGTAATATACCATATTTTAATTGAGAGTAAAACATACCTTAGTAAATTGATTTTAATGAACTGTGACCTCTAAAAATTTTACTTAAAACTCTAATAGCATAGCTTGCCGCTGATAGTTTTTTACATAGATCTCTGATGTGTGAAAAAAAAATTTAGGTTTTTATCAATAGTTACTCCCAATACCTTCGTGTGACTTTCAAAAGTTAATGTGTCTCCTTCATAAGTAAGGTTTTTAGGGACATATATGTCCATGTTCAAGATAACAACTGCTTTTGTTTTTTCTGTGTTCGTAATATGTTGGTTGTTAACACAGTATTCAGACACTTTACCTAGTACGTCAAAATATTCCTCATGGATGTTCCCCTCCCGATAAACCGGCATCACTACGTTGGCATCATCTGCGTAATTGGCCAGAAGGTTTGGATTTTTGATGACATGGTTTAGATCATTAAGATAAATAACAAAGAGCAGAGGACCAAGAATACTTCCCTGCGGAATTCCTGTCATTATGACATTTGATTCTGACGTTATTTTATTGTTGTTCAAATTTATTGTAACTTTTTGTGGTCTTTCAGTCAGATACGAGCAAAATAAATCCAAAGCACTTCCTCTAACCCCGTATGCTTCTAATTTTTCCAAAAGAATTTCATGATTTATTGTATCAAATGCTTTTGATAAATTTAAAAAAAAGTCCACAGGCCGCTCCCCTAGATTCAAGAGTCGAAATTATTGACTTGTTCAACTCTAAAAGAGCCGATTCTGTAGACCTTTTCGGGAGAAAGCCATGTTGAAAATCGTTTAAAAGTGAATTTGTCAGAAAAAATCTAACAGCCTCTTATGTATTAATAACTCATAAATTTTTGAAAAGGATGAAATCAGACTTATAGGCCTGTAAAGAATTTTTCACTTAAAACCAAAAATGGCAGAAAACCGGATACTAAATAATTACCCTAAAATTATTAGCAGAGCCACAACACACAAAAAAAAAACATGTAAAAATGTAGGTAGGTATTCTTTACTATTACTTACCCTGCTACAGGAGATGGTTGTTCATTCTGTTCCTTGTGTTCCTTGGAAAGTTTCATTCGACAATTGTCACAAATTTTCATGCCAGTCTCCACCCCTTTAAAGGAAGTCATCCAATTTGTGACATTCCGTAACTTTCCGGAATGTTTCTCCTGACTTAATGGATCACAACACCTCACAAAAAATTTTGTCCATTGTTTTAGCTTATTTTGTGCCATTTTACAACACACGACTCTGATAAATGTTTTAAATTAAAAAATAGCAATTTATCACATAAACGGCATGTTTGCAATTAATTATTGTCAAAACTTTTCCTGTCTGAACCAGAAATGATACAAATAGGGGTAAGGGCCAATAAAAAGTAATGGGAGGAGCTAAACATTTTGCAGAAATTAACATGTTTAAATGTATAATAGGTGGGTGAAAAGATCTTGGGTGGAGGGGAGGACAATTGAAGAAATACTCAAAATTTTGCAGGAATAAACAAGTTTGGAAAAACCTTTTATGTATCTTATTTACAAGACTGAGAGCAATTGACAAGTTTTTAGATAAGATTTTTTTCCTGCAAGGTTTTTTATATTATTTTTTTTTTAAAATAGAACCAATAACTTCTCCATCCTGAAATTTTCCAAAAATATTAAAAAAATACTAAAAAAAAAATAGTATTTTTGTGAAAAAAAAATTAAAATGGTGTTTTCAAGATTTTTCAAAAACAAATATTAAATAAATTTAAAAAAAAAATAAAAACAAAAAATTACATGGTGATACACATTGTTAAAAAGGTCTTTAAAAAACCTCAAAATAAGCTATCTCGCTTCTATAGGACCAATAGTTTTTGAGATATTGCTATTTTTGTAAGTGCCTGTCAAGGGCATATTGGTCAATTTCTTTATTTTGAAAAATCAATAAAACAAAAACCGCTTATCCAAAAAATTGAATTTTTTGGATTTTTAAGTTTTGGGATCAGAAGAATAAGTGTACCAAAAATCATCAAAATCGGAGATTGTCAAAACGAAAAGTGCCTTTTTTTTTGGTTGATTTGATATGGTTTGACCCTATAGGAATAAAATGATGTTTTCATTAATAGCAAAATACATTCCGGCGCTTTTTCCGCAAATAAATTATATTTCTTGGTCATACAGTGAGGCTGGACACTGCAAGGGTGCTCCAGATGGCGTAGGAGCTACTCTAAAAAGAACCGCTGATGGTTTAGTAGCAGAAAATAAAGATATTCCAAATTTTGACCAATTTTTACAAGTAATGGTTGACAATGTAAAGAATAGTTATTTGGAAACAATAAAGGAAAGTGACATATCTAATATTGACAATAAAGTTAAAGATATTGACCTGTTTGAAACGTTTAAAGGGTTCATAATCTGTTATGGAATAGACAAAATGGGATTTTATATTTAAACAAACTAACATGTCTCTTATGCCAAGGATGTGCTTGTGAGCATTTCTCAGTTGGAGCACTGAGTACAAATTCTATAAACAAGGCAATCAAAAATGTGGTAAATGATTAAGTCTCTGGCTATAATGTTCCCTCTCTAGATGTGATCAAAATTTTTGAAAAATAGAGTTTAAGGTGTGAATTTTATTTTATTGTTTTAGTTCTTGTTTTGTGCAAAGAAAATGATTCTTTAAAAATCGAATTTATGGATCCAAAAGGAGACAAATTTTTTTGGCCTGAAAAGCAGGACATTCAAACAATTCCTGCTGCTGAAATCATAATGAAGTTGTGTTTTCCACCAGTTCCATGCTCTGCTCAACTTTTTGATGTTCCAGAATACAAAAAAATAGATAACTTGGTTTTTGATCTAGTTCATTAGTTTAATTAAGCTAAAAATATGTTTTTAGTTTGTTAATAAAATAATGTGATTAACATTACCGTGTCACAAAGAAGCATTACCATGTGTAGTTTGGCATTACCATGTCACCCATTTCTCATTACCATGTCAATTTCTAATTATTTTTCAAAAACCAGGCAAATATCTGGGTGATACATAGGCACACTTCTTTTAGCTAAGGGTATGACCTATTAACTTATAATGAAATAAAAATCAAATGAAGGATATTCAGGGACAACCAAAAAAATTGCTCACAATTGCACTTTTTTATGAAATTACCCTTATATATTATTTTTTTTTATACTAGGACTTTCCATCCATTACAGGATCAATGCTCATGCACCTAGCCGGGATCCGAACCCGAGACCTTCTGTGCGGCAGGCCGATACGCCACCCACTGCGCTATGGAGGGTGAGGTATAATAAGTACCTAATAAAGTGCTATATTTACCCGATTTTCTGCTGTAAGTTGCGAAACAATTTCTTCAAACTTTATTTCTGTATCTTCATCAGCTTCAGCTGCTTGTTTCATGATAGCTGCCATTTCTTCTATTTTTTCTGCTTGCTCTTGAATTATGTATTGATACCTTTGGTCTTGAAAACTCTTAAAATCTACTCGTGATTTATAAATTTGTTCTGTTGTATGTTCTCTATATTTAGTCATAATATGTTCTATTGTTAACTGGTAATCTTCTAAGGCGCATTTTAGTTCCCTGTTCTCCTGTTGAATTTCTCTCAAGTGGCGATTCTCTTTTTGAATGTTTGCTATAATTTGAGAGTGAGGTTTTTGGTTTGCTACTTCATTCAGTTCATCAACCTCCTCTTGAAACTAAAAAGATTTATGAAATGAAAAAGATAGAATCAGGTACTTAAGGCCTCTAGTAGGGCAAATTTGATTTAAATATACAAACCTGTTTCATAGCATCTATCTTTTTGTTAATAGCATGGGTCTCATTGAGCAGTACATCAGCACACATATCCCGTTCTTTTAACCTTCCGGCTAGCTTCTTAGCATCAATAATAATTTGTTGAAGTGTGAGTGACATATCAGCTAGAAAACTGCTTTATTATTAACTAGGTAGATGAAATAATATGTATTCTATCAACAACTATCCCTTCTAAAGTGTTTTTAGGGCAGCAGTGGCAGCACTAGACATAAAAAAACAATATAACTTAAATAATTGACAACACCCTAACTAAATCAATACAGTTAAGGAGATTTGACCATTTGTTTTGGTATACATTTGTAAAATATTTTAATGATTATTTTGTTGATTCCTTTACAATTCTTGATGAAATCTGACAAGAAGATGACAGCAATCAGCTGACTTGGCATACTGGCTTGGAACTTTTATGAAAAAACGCTAACTTCATTTATTACGATCATCTGTTTGCAACTAACCAACTCGTAAACTGTGGGTCAAGAAGACGACGTCAAAATGACGGCCGTTGTGTTATTTTCCAATTTAAAGGCGATAAGTAAGAAAAAATTCGATTTTTCCACTTGTTCATCACCATTTTAATAAGATCCTTTTCTTGCTAATGTAATAAAAAAATCATCGTTGCCGCCCTTGGGCGGAAAAACTTGTTACATAACCTCCACTATTTTGATGGGAGACTTGATGATTTCATGTCACTTTTTCCATAGACTCTTTGGCCTGTCTTCCCCAATGCCTACTCCAATTACATTACCATCTATTATAGTTTTCAAAATATAAGCTGCGGGCTGTGGCTAAAGTTATGTCAGTATCATGTGGCAGGCACAAGACAGTTGATTTTTTTTTACACAGGCTGTCGTAACTTTAGCACAAAGTAACGACAGTCGCGAGAAATCTGATTTTTTTCACAATTGAACAGTATTATGCGGTAAGGCGCAAGGAAAATAAACAAAAGCAAATGCATGCTGCTCTTACCACTTAGCAACTTGTGGCTTATGTTACTGCCTCTTAATCCTAGAAATAGATAGGAAAGTTAAATTAGCCTGCTTTTTTAACAGAATTGTATTTCTTGAAAATAAAGTACTTTATCAATCAATCAGCCTTTACAGTTACAACTGCTGTCTTTGATGTTGGGTTGCATTGGTTAGCACTTTTTTTGTTGGGTTTTTTGAATTGGCATGGTTTCCTTGTAAAAATGTAAAAAAATGGGTTTTCCAAGGGGCATCTCACTAGGTCCACAAGTGAACTGCGATTTCTGAAATCGCGCGATTTCGTACGATTTCCAGAAAATCGCGGAATTTTTGGCGATTTACAAGTGATGTCCAGAAATTAATCGATTTCCTGAGAAAAAAGCAGTTTTCCTGCTATTTCTGCAATTTCCAGAAATCACATGAGATTTGTTACCAATACTTTTATTTTATTTTTTAAGTTTTTACTGAAGTTTTTACTAAATATATCTTACTTTTCTAATTAACCTCCATTCATAATTGCAATTTAAAGACGATCACATGAGATTTCTTACCAATACTTTTATTTTTTTTTTAAATTTTTACTGGGATTTTTTACAAAATATATCTTACTTTTCTAATTAACCTCCATTCATAACAACTTTTTTTGTGCCCTTAAACCAAAACTCTCTAACAATTTCAACTGGTTTCAGAGTACCTAATCTAACTGAAAGACCCAAAGCAATAAAAATAGATAATGCTGTCTCATTGTTATTTAAAGCAACTTGTACTTCTGCTGATGATCTAAAATTGTTTAGAATTATAAGAAGTTTGGAGGATTGCCATATTTTGCAACAGGAGTTGAATGGATTTTCATCATGGTGTGAATATAACAATTTATACCTGAATGTTGACAAATGTAAAACTATCTTTTTATAGAAAACTAAACCATAGATATTTTACTTATCAGTTACATAACTCCAATTTGGAGAAACCAACTATCATATGTGACTTGGTGTCTTTTTTGACAGAGAACTCAGCGGGGAACTCAGTTTTGTTGAACACAGAGATATTATTGCAAATAAAGCTATGAAATTGCTAGGATTTTTATTTAGAACATTGAATTGAAATGTACTTTATTATCATATAAGATTAATAACAATGTATCAATCTCGTTGACAAAGCGTAAGATAATCCTATTATAACTACTTATATAAAAAATACAGAGACTGAGTTAAAAAAACTAATAACAGTAAATTTATAAAATTAAGTAAAAAAAACATTAATTTAACAGTTAAATGACTAAAAAAAGAAAATAATTGGTACATAACGCAAAACAGTACAAATAAAAACGAAAAAACACTACACCAAAAGGCATGAAATTAATCTATCACACAATCAAAAATACAAAATAACATGTAATGTCATGTAAAGAAAGTGAGGGCTGAAAAAAATTCAAGGAAATTGTCTTTGTTAATCAAAATAACTGTTCATTCTTGACCCAAAATGACATTGGACATACATCTACACAAACTACTGGAAGTGAAGGAACCTCCACAGCAACTGCTTCCACTGCCAAAAAGGGTTCCACTCCTTTTTTGTAATCTTTTCTTATTAAGCAATCAGTTATGGATGCAGAAATATTGTGGTGGAAGGAGTCTTTAAGATTAATCCTGCTGTTGCCAATTATGGCCACATCATCTGCAAAGGCCAATAGTAGGTTGAGCCCTTCCTGGTGGAATATAGTCATTGGTGTCTCAATATTGGCTTTCCTGCATATTGCAATGCTATGTTGAAGAGTTGGGGTGAAAGAGAGTCACTCTGCTGCATTGTTGATCCCAAAGAAATCAGAGTAGCTCTGTCCCACCCTTATCTTGCACCTTGTATTCTCCCTACACATTTTTAGCAAGGATATCAGATTTTTTGGAAAGCCCAGTTCCTGTATTGCTTCCCACAACTTTGCTCTTCATAATCTGTCAAATTCCCAGCATTTTTCCATTATTTGTCTAAAGGTGAAAATCTGGTCCATAGGGGACGTTTTAGGTCTAAACCTGTACTGGTATTCTCCTCCTTATACGGTTCAATTCTCTCTCGCAGGATACTGGAGAGGACCTTATAGCATATATTTAGCAGAGTTATTCTATGATAATTTGAGCATTTCTTTTTATCTCCTTTTTATGGATGAGGACTATCACGCCTTCCTTCCATGGATCCGGTAGCATTTCGGTGTTCCAAATGTTTTGGATGAGCTTATGGATGGACCTATGCAGTGTTTCTCCACCATATTTTATACATTCGGCAAGTATGCTGTCACTACCAGCAGCTTGTTTGTTGTTATTTAGCTTTTTTATGGTTTTAACTGTTTCTTCATATGTTGGGGGTTGGTATCTCTATTTCAGCTGTCAATATGCTTATGGGTGTAGTATCGGTATTTACTTACCTCTTCGTTAAGTAGTTTGCAAAAGGGTCAAACCATATCAACCAAAAAAAAGGCACTTTTCGTTTTGACCATCTCCGATTTTGATGATTTTTGGTACACTTATTCTTCTGATCCGAAAACTTAAAAATCCAAAAAATTAAATTTTTTGGATAAGCGGTTTTTGCTTTATTAATTTTTGAAAATAAAGAAATTGACCAATATGCACTTGACAGGCACTTACAAAAATAGCAATATCTCTAAAACTATTGGTCCTATAGAAGCGAGTTATAGCTTATTTTGAAGGTTTTGTAAAGACCTTTTTAACGATGTGTATCACCATGTAATTTTTTTTTTTTTTTTAATTTTTTTTTTTTGAAAAATCTTGAAAACACCATTTTGAATTTTTTTGAAACAAACAGTATTTTTTTTCAGTATTTTTTTAATATTTTTCAAAAAATTTCAGGATGGAGAAGTTATTGGAGCGGTACACATACAGTGTGTGTGTGCACATTACATCAAAATATGAAGTTAATGATAGAGTGTTCTAAAATAAACAAGTTTATCTTAAATGATAAGGGTAATCCTGCTTTACCAGACTACCATGCTTGCCTCTCAAAAATGATGTGTAACCCACCAGGAGTTCACTGCTTTTTGGACAAATGTGAGATATGCCAGGAACTGAGAATTTAAAAAACTTTTTGAATGAAAAGTTCGAAGAAGCAATGATTGACAATGTGACTTTTAAGAAGTGGATATCTGTAGATAGATGCAATATGGAGACATTAACCAGCAGAGGACTTCATTACACTCACATGCAAAAAGAATACTACAATGAGGTAAAAGACAATTTAAAAAAGGGGGAAGCACTAATCACATGCGACTTCGCTGAAAATGATTCATTTATTTTGCAGGATGAAGTGCAGTCCTATCACTGGACAAATAGCCAGGAAACCCTACATCCTTTTGTAATATTGAGGGAAAACTGGGTCATTTAAATTATATATTTATTTCAGACTGTTTGGTACACAACACTGTGGCATTTCATCTTTTTTTAACCCACCTTATGCCTGAACTAAAGAGGCAAATTGATAATTTAGACAAAATTATGTATTTTTCAGACGGCTGTGCCGCACAGTATAAAAATAAAAAAAAATTTGTTAATATTGCGTACCATCTCGAATTTTTTTGCCACCTCCCACGGGAAGAGTGCATGCGATGGACTGGGAGGCACCGTAAAAAGGTTGGCTGCTAAAGCAAGTCTGCAGAGACCATATAATGAACAGATTATGACCCCCGAAGATCTTTTTAAATTTGCAATAGAAAACATTCCTGGTATAACATTTAAATATTGTTCATTAAATGACTACCAGCAACATGAAAAGTTTTTGGAAAAAAGATACCTGGAAGCACAATCGATACCTGGGACTCAAAACTTGCACTCGATTATCCCCCTCAGTAATGAAAAAATTATTACAAAACCATTTTCACTAAGTAAAGAGGAAAATATTCATTGTCTTTTTGCAACCTGTGGTTTGTCAAACAAAGAAATTGAAAACATCGACTCCGGTTTTATAACCATAAACTATGACTGTCTTTGGTGGATGGGATGTATCATTGGCAAAAATATAGAAAGCAGGGAATTAAAAGTTAGTTTTTTACATCCTCATGGTCCCTCTCCGTCTTTTTACTTTCCAAAGCCAAAAGCTGATATATTGGTCATAGATCAAAATTCTCTTTTAAGACGGGTCAACCCAAATACTGCCACTGGTAGGACATATACGCTAACTGCAGAAGAAATGACAGATTCCTCAAATATTTTACAAAAAAAATTAGCAACCTAAATATTTTTTATTGTAAATTTTCTATTATTCTTACCTTTCATTTTTTTGTTATACCCATATTAGGTAAATTAGCCCTGTATTAAATATCTTATTATTTTTTTAAAGTATGATTCCATTATTTCTCCATCCTAAAATTTTCCAAAAATGTTAAAAAAACATTGAAAAAAAAGAAATATTTTTTTGAAAAAAATTAAAAAATGTGTTTTTGAGATTCTTCAAAAAAAAAAAAAATTAAACAAACTATATTGTGTCACATATCTTTAAAAAAACCTTCAAAATGAGCTATCACTCGCTTCTATAGGTTCAATAGTTTTTGAGATATTACTATTTTTGTAAGTGTCTGTCAAGGACATATTGGTCAATTTCTTGATTTTCAAAAATCAATAAAACAAAAACCGCTTATCCAAAAAATTTGATTTTTTGGATTTTTGAGTTTTTTGATAAGACGAATAAGTACCAAAAATCATCAAAATCGGAGATGGTCAAAACTATTGCCTGGTTGACTTGATATGGTTTGACCCAAAAGTAGTCCTTCCATGTGCTTAGGATCTCTCTTGTTGGTTATCAGTTGTCCGTTGTTTATTGAGAGAAAGTTTTCGGCTCTGGGTTGGTATCCTGTTTTGTGCTTTGTTATTTTAGTATTCTTTTATTCTGTTGTTTTGTCCGTTTTCCTCCATTTCTCTTGTTATATTTATATGGTGCTCTCTCTTTTTTCTTTATATCATTCTGCATGCTTCAGATCTTTGTTATTTATACTATTCTATATTAGATGCTGTTGGGTGTTGAAGCTTTTTTTTTCCTGGTCATATTTCGTCTTTCCGTCGCTCTACTATAGTCGTCATCAAACTACTGCCTTCTTTCATTTCTCTTTTTATCAAGCACTTGACTAGCCAGCCTAGTTACTGTTTCTTGGATGTTCTTCCAGAGCTCGTTTACATTGTAGCCCCATTGCGGTTCTTTCATTTCTTCAATAATTGGTTTCTGGTATATTTCCTGTGTTTGCTCCGTCTTGAGTTTTTCCTTATTCCGGATTATGCTGGTCTTCTTTCTTCTGCTATTCTTCTACTATATATTAACACTTCGTGTAATTTACTTTTATAACTTGCTAGATGAACTCAAAAAAACGTAATGTCCCTAGCTTATGCTGTTTCATAGGGGTTTATAAGATTCTACGAGCCAGGCTGTCTTGCTCGTAAAAAATGATAGAAAGAATCTGTACTTCATGAGATTTTATTAAATTAAATCGTTTATTTAGCAATAGCTAATCAATCAATAATACAGTAGTACAGTTAACAAAAAATAAATAAGAAATCATAATATGAACTAACTAACTTTGTCATGGTTTTTAACAGTTTGTTTCACATACCCCATAGAAAACATATAAAACCTGATAAAACATTTTAAAATTTCGTCAAGCTTCCAAGAGATTTGTCGCGGTTTTTTTGCAAAATTCTTTTAATGCTGTTAAGTACCTGATTTGTTTTTAGGATTTAACGAATTCGGTTCCTGTGATTTTTGCCTTCAAATAAAGTTTCTCGTCTTATTCATCTGCTTTTCACAACTCGATAATATAAATATCTGCTAAATTTGAGAGATGGTATCCACGTAAACAAGCAACTTATATCCAAAAAATACCTGGAATTTTTTAAAAAATGGTCTAGGAAAACCTGGAAAAGTCAGGGAATTTGGAAATCAAAATTTGGTGGGAACCCTGAAAAATCGTTTGGAAAAAATAAAAAGAAAGTTTTTGCACTTTATATGCTATAAATTACACATACCTATTGAGTCATTTGATTATGACCAGCTAATGATCTTATCACTCTGTTTAAAATGCTAAATAATGAAATTGACTGTCAAGAGTTACTATCATTAATCAAGTTTCATGTGCCATCACAGAACACAAGAAATCATAAATTATTTGCAACTCAACATCATTACACTAACTATGGTTTTAACTCCTCAATCCACAGACTCAGTGGGGTCAGTAATGAACTAATTGAACAAACTGATGTCACTACATTAACAAAATTTATTAAAATAGTAAAAAGTCAAGTGTTTCTCTCTGTTTAACTTAGTTGGTTTTCTTTATTTTAATTACTGTGATTAATTGTACTATTGATACCTATACCTGTGATAATTAAGAAATTTTATTTTGTTATTATGGCTTGTGATACTTAGTTAAAGTCAATCTAAACATTTAGAATTAGTCTTTATAAATTTATTTCCTATGTAAAACTGTAACTGGCTTGTCCATAAATATAATAAACTAAACTAAAAAAACAATGTATGAGAAAGAAATGGGTAGTTTTTGTCCTTGTCGCTCCCGCTGTTGAAGATTTTTAGTTAAAAAACAATAAAAAAAGTTGCTGGGAATGGGGGTCCCATAAAAATCTTCTAAACCAATAAGTTGATGGAGGTTGAGTTTTAACAATAAAAAATTTAGTCCATTTAAATAACAGTAGTCTTTATCTCTTGCTCATTATTAATTTATTAAATAACTTAGCATAAAAAACAGTATTAACGTATAAAAAACGAAAAAATAAATAAATCAAAAAATATTTACTCATCAGAATTTGAGTTATACTCTATTTCTGTTTCACTTTCCGATTACTCTGTTTTAGTCATGTCAGTATCAGTGTCCAGTTCCATGTTCTTTTGTTTATTTGTCAGTTATATTTTTTTGTTGCTTTTATATATTTATTGTTGTTAAGACCTTGGGTTCTCAGGGTTCCCACTGACCTGGAAAACCTGGAAAATCTGAAAAAGTCAGGGAATTTTGGAAGCTACCTGGAAAAGTCAGGGAATGATCAAAAAATCCTCAAAAGTCAGGGAATTGGGACACAAAACCTGGAATTTCTCTTTGTCAGCCTATTTTTTAAACCGACTTTGTAAAAAATATTATGCGAGTTCTTCTCTGCTCACCTCGTATATAAGTTCAACATCTGTTTCGCGCTCAATCAGTTCCAGTCCACCTAAAATCCAAGAGCAAGAGAAAAGAGAGAGGAAAGCTTTTTAAAACGTGTAGGACAAGAACCGCATCATTACCCAGGGTGACAGGTTGTGTTTATTGAACATATTTGGTTTTCGTTTCGAAATAATAAATATCACCTGGTATAATTTCTCCTTGATCTAAGCACACATCGCGCTCTCTTCTGCTACAACTTTCAAGTGTAGTCTAGCGCGTTTTTTTCTTATCCTATAATATTTGTCATGTAATGTATTTATTTCTAACCTTAAAATGAAGTGGGGTGCAACTGTGATGCGAGATTTCAAGAATTTTAAATTTTTTTAAGAATCCAAAATGTCGAAAAAAAAAGTTACTAATTTAGACAGGCTAAGTCCTTCCATAAAGTCCCCCAGAGTGGCAGTGTCTACAGCTCGGTCTACAGGCTGTGAAAACCTTTGTTTAAAAAATATTTAATTGAATAATATGGGGTGTCAGGCCATCTTGAGCCATTTTAAGAGCAGTGGTCATGTAAAGTAAGTGGAGGCTGAAAAAAATTCAAGAACTACACTACACCTACACCAACTACTGGAAGTGAAGGAACCTCCACAGCAATTGCTTCCACTACCAAAAAGGGTAATCTTTTCTTAGTAAGCAATTAGTTATGGATGCAGAAATATTGTGGTGCAAGGAGTCTTTAAGATTAATCCTGCTGTTGCCAATTATGTCCACATCATCTGTGAAGGCCAGTAGTAGGTTGGGTCCTTCCTGGTGGAATATAGCCGTTGGTGTCTCAATCTTGGCTTTCTTAATTGCATATTCTAATGCTATGTTGAAGTGTTGGGGTGAAAGAGAGTCACCCTGCTTAAGCCCATTGTTGATACCAAAGAAATCAGAAGATCTCTGTCCCACCCTTATCTTGCCCCTTGTATCCTCTGTACACATTTTTACCAGAGAGAGCAGCTTTTTTGGAAAGCCCAGTTCCTGCATTGCTTCCCACAACTTTGCTCTACATATTCTGTCAAATGCCTTTTTGAAATCAATAAACATCTGGTGAAGTTCTCTGTCAAATTCCCAGCATTTCTCCATTATTTGTCTAACGGTGAAAATCTGGTCTATAGTGAACCTTTTAGGTCTAACCCACACTAGTATTCCCCGACTATCTCCTCCTTATATGGTTCAATTCTCTCGCAGGTTACTGGAGAGAACCTTATAGCATGTATTTAGCAGATTCCACAATAATTTGAGCATTTCTTTTTATCTCCTTTTTTGTGGATGGAGACTATCACGCCTTCCTTCCATGGATCCGGTAGCATTTCAGTGCTCCAAATGTGGATGAGTTTATGGATGGCCCTATGCAGTGCTTCTCCACCATATTTTATACATTCGTCAGGTATGCCGTCACTACCAGCAGGTTTGTTGTTTTTTAGCTTTTAGTTTAGTTTAGTATCTCTCTTTTGTTGGTTATCAGTTGTCCATTGTTTGTTGAAAGGAAGTTTTCAGTTCTGGGTATGTATCCTGTTTTGGGCTTGGTTATTCCCCTAAGTATTCTTTTATTCTGTTGTTTTGTCTGTTTTCCTCCATTTCTCTTATTATATTTAGATGGTGGTCTCTCTTTTTTCTTTATATCATTCTGCATGCTTCAGATGTTTGATTTCTATACTCTTCTATATTAGATGCTGTTGGGTGTTGAAGCATTTTTTTTCCTGATCATATTTCGTCTTTCCGTCGCTCTACTACAGTCGTCATCAAAATACTTGCTTCTTTGTTTTCTCTTTTTGTCGAGCACTTGACTAGCAACCCTAGTTACTGTTTCTTGAATGTTCTTCCAGAGCTCGTTTACATTGTATCCCCATTGAGGTTCTTTTATTTCTTCAGCAATTGGTGTCTGATATATTTCCTGTATTTGTTCGGTCTTGACTTTTTCCGTATTCCAGCTTATGCTGGGCTTCTTTTTTGTGTATATATATTAACACTTCGTGCATTTATTTATATCTGCTTTTTACCTTTTTATTTCGATAATATAAATACCTGCTAAATTTGAGCTTTCAAAAATTGTCATGTTTAGTTTACATTTACTTGCTATCCACGTAGACAAGCAATTTATATCCAAAAAATACCTGTAATTTTTTTAAAAAATGGTCAGGGAAAACCTGGAAAAGTCAGGGAATTTGGAAGTCGGAATTTGGTGGGAACCCTGGTTCTTTTTTTTTGTTGGTTGACAATGTTGCCGGTGCTTTAACGTTCATAAATTTGTATCTTTTTAGACATTGATAGCCAACAAAGTGTGCTTTTTAACGCACATATTTCTTTTTTGTCTTTTTTAATTTTTAATAATGACCTTGTCTTTAGTTTTTTCCTTTTCTTAATTTTTTGTTTTATAATTTTTTTATATTAAAATCTTTGAATGCTTTTAAAGCGTCTAAATCGTTTGGGATTTCATTTTTTTCTTCTTCATTTATTTCTATGGATTCATCTTCTTGTTCATTTTCTTCTCCTGTTAAATAATCTGTAATTTCCGATGTGATTTCTGGCACATAAACAGTAATTGAGAATTCTCTCTTATTTAGTTTATTGTGATACTGAAACAATTGACAAAAAAATATATTTTTTTCAATTTTTGACACATTGGTTGACAGATGTCAAAAATAATAGTTTTAAAATTTATTTTTTGACAAACTTTCCAAAATATGTGCCACATTTAAAGAAAAAATAGTTAGTGGGCCCTGGGCCTCCAGTTGGGGGTCCCAATTTCTTCTCTTTCATGAACTAGAGTCCATAAAAAATCATTAAAGATTCGCCTTTACCTTTTTACTTACAATCATTGCCTTTAAAAAAACTCAAAATCAATTAAACATATAAAAATATATATACCTTGTTTTTAAACAGCACTATTCACAAAACAACGCGAAAATACCATAACGTTTCTATTCGAACTCCAGAAAAAATAAATAAAAAAGTGGAATTGCCATGCTAGCTTTTAACATGTGATTTCTAAAATTCTGGGCAAAATTTTACCATCCGAATACGACCGGATCGAATCTATAGATCGGAAGTCTTTATCATTTGTTGTGCGTCGCAGACATTCGCTCGAAGCCTCACCGCTACCTCTGAACTTTACCCGACACTGTACTGTACCTTCTTTTCTGTGTGTGAATGGATAATACTAATGTGCGACGACCAGAGTATTACAGAACGACAAGGCGGGTCTTAATTGACGGTTTTATAGTACGCGGGAAGCGCTGGAAATCAAATAGGGAATTCTAAATGAAGACTTCCTTCTTATATAAGTATTTTTAGCAGCAACTCCATAAACAGGGTGACAAGGTGTCCACAACCTGGAAAAACCTGATAAGTCAGGGAATTTTAAAATGGTGAGGGAAAGTCAAGGCAAGTTTTTATGGGTCATAGAAAGTCAGGGAATTTTTCTCAATGAGAGTAATTTGAGGGAATTTTTCACAGTGCTCTAGTGAACAAACTATTGTAGAACTGTCTATCTTATTTTTATGTTTGCTTCCTACTTATTCAGAAGCAAAGTGTTCAGAAAGCTTGGCCATTTGTCTCGCAAATATTTGTAATTTTTAGTTTACTATTTTATCAAAAACTTAACAAGCTTTTTCAACTACTTCTACTTTGTTTTTTAGAGATGTCGAATAAACACACATTATTTTGTGAACAATGGTTAGACGCGAAGGTATATCCACATGCACTTTCCTCTTTTATAATAAATATGCACCTAATATAAGTTAAGTGAAAGTTTGAGTAAAATCACTTGAATTTTATAGTAAAATCTACATGCTAAAGAAATTGTTTCCTTTTTTGAGACTACTAAAAATATCAGTCAGACAATTTTTTAATCTGGTCAGGGAAAAGTCAGGGAATTTTTTTTCGAAATATCTGTGGACACCCTGATAAAAAATACTTGCGTAAATAATTAATTTCTTGGAAATTAAACCAGCGATTTCCGGAAATCGATGCGATTTCCAGAGCAATTTCCCGATTACTTTAGGGATTTCCGATTTCTGATGAGATTTTCGGAAATCCTTAAGGATTTCTGCGATTTCCAAAGGATTTCTCAGCAAGTGAACTGCGATTTCCGAAGTGAGACGCCCCTTGGGTTTTTCATGACTGTCATAACTAGCATTTTGTCATGATAGAAGATAAGGGCTGTGATGTGACTTTCGTAACTTTAGCCATGGTCAATATTTAAATGGGATGGAATAAAGCATTTTTTTTAAGGCTTTGGAAAAAGTTATGACTGAGTCTACAACAGTACCTATCTTTTTACCACACAGGCAGTATGTTTAACTTTGGAAAAAATCCTAAAGTAACAAACGTCGCAAAAAACTTCAACTGACTGAAAAAAATTGAAAAAATGTTTCACAAGGTAATGTGGCTATGGTAGGTATTCAAAAAATTAAACTGAAATGCAAAAAATTAAAAATAAAGCAAAATAATGTAAAAAAATGCTAAAAATTGCATACTTGATGAACTACTTGGATATTGCTCAAAGGCAAGATAGAAAAAACATGTAGAAAAAGACCTAATCCCATAATGCGAGTGTAATGTGAGTGATTTGATATGTATTGTAAGAAGTAAATAACTGTTTTAGACAATTTTTATCACATTAGCTAGAATAAGTACCACATTTTACAATAACTTGTCATATTGAATTTGTTGATTGTAGTTAAAAAACTAAATATTTTTTGTGCTTAAATATGCCAATTATAATTTTAGAGCCACAAACCGGAGTAATTGGAGTCACCTACATAAGCTCAAAAAACTACAGTTCTAAAACAGAGAACTACACAAACCTTTCCAACTACAAAAGGGGTACAGGTGGAAGATCAAGTTTTAATGGAATTGTTGCCACAGTTTTTGGCAGCACTGGGTTTATTGGACGCTATGTGTGCAATAGGCTGGGAAAAATTGGTACCCAGGTGGGTATTTAATAAAAAAATAACTGCTGATAGATAAGGAGTATTCCCTAAAATATCATAGGGTTTTTAATGCTTTTTTGTTCACACAAAAATATTTACAAATAATGAATATATTTTAAACAATGCAAAACTTTTTTACCACCTTTGCTATGCTTACTGAGCAGAAAAAATATATATTTTTATATTTTCAGGGCACATTTAACAGTCAAATTATTTATATACTTTAGTTGTTTTTGACTTTCTCTCATATAATTTTTAATACCTTTGCTTTTTTGTAACATTGGTCGAATTATCCAGAGGTGAGAAAATACTGACAAAAAATAAAAACTTTTCTTTTGTTTTTTAAAAATATACGGAAGTATGCCTCGCGTACGGGACAGAATCAGTGACCGGAATCAGTGACGATTTATATGTCAAAATAATCTTGCCTTATTATGTTAAATGAGTTCTTAATGGCTTTTTGCCACCAAAAAAATGTCTTGTTTTAAGTCCTCTGGAAAGGACAATATTGCATTATAATTCAGGATTGCTGTAATCCTTGAAAACCGGGAAATCCGGGAAAAAGTCGGGAATTCGGTGGGATCGAGAAATATCTGGGAAAAAGTCGGGAAATTTGCTAACAATCTTTGAATTTTTCAGATATTTTTGACCTGATTGAGATTCTTTTGTACCTATATAAAATTTACATATAACTTTTTTACTGACCTCGGTAGCGCAGTGGTAGCGTATTTTCCTGCCGCACGGAAAGCCCCAGGTTCGAATACCGGATAAAATGGATATTTTGTGTTTGTTTTTAACTCTGCAAAAAACTTTTCTACATGAGACATTGATCCTGCTATGGATAAAAAGTCCCAGTATAAAAAAAACATAAAACTTTTAATGAAATTTTCTCCTGCAGCGCTACCTTTCGATTTATAAATAATATAAAATATATTTTTATAAAATATTAAAAATTTTAAATGTACAATATTACACACTACTTTTTTGTAAAATTTTACTCTGCGATATTTGTTTCGATCATATCAGATAATTTTTTCAGTGGGCAATCGCCCCTCGGACATTTATGAAATTTCACCAACACACATATATATATATACTTATATATGTTTGTTTTAAGACTCATAAAAATACATATGAAGTATGTGTTAGGTGAAAAAAGTGCTGAAAAATCACCGGAACTATCTTTTCACGGTAAACAACACATCTCTATTAAACCTCCACATTTTAAATACTGCTTTAGATCCAATCAGAACGCGGCTCTACAATGTTGCCATGAACAGTCCTCCGCAATTTCCTTCCTTAGATTTGGTCACTGATGTGAAAAATTTGCTTTTAATATCTAGTTTATTTTAATTTCTTGCTCCTGACCTTTACACCTTTGACTTGACTTTTGATGCTTCACAATGTTTCTGAGCCGAGTCCGCCGAAGAATAAGGGATTCAGTTTCGTTTTCTGCGGAGCAGCTTCTCAAGCCTAATGAGCCGTTTCTCTATCGCTGACTGGGATCTATGGGATCTCCCAGCCGCAGACAAGAGAGATAAGTTTGCAACCGTTCTTCTTTTTCTTTTAAACTCGTAGCTACAGTTCACCAGTGCGATACTACATAGTGATATCATAAGACACGCAACGTATTATAATGGCCTTAACGATTTAAAAGCGAAACGGTAATTATAAGTACAGTACATTCCATCCAAACGCACTAGCCTTACCACAGGGATACTTTATAAATTAAAATAAATATGTCTGTTTAAGTGGCTACGATATTCGTTTTTATTTATATACCGAAAATAAAGAAAATACGATGCAGACCAAATATGTCTGAGATAGACCCAGACTGAAGAGAGAAGTCATCCAAAAAATAATTAATTCAAATTCAATTTAGACGTTTAAAAATGCAGATCCGGCTTTAATTTTCCGTATTTTATTTACAGAGCTTGTTGCGGATCGTTGCCAACTATTTTCCATTGAGCTAGAAACTTGAAATTTGGTAGTTGTATAGTGTTCCAGTAACAATACAATTGAAAAAAAATTATTGGAAAAGAAATTAAACTACCGGTAGTTAAGCTCCTTCAATACAAGTTTGGACTCAAACTTAAAAAAAATAAAATGGCGGACTCTCCTATTTATGATCATGTTCGTCTCAAACTTTTAACTTTACGGTGTTGAGGGTCACTTAATACAATCGACCAAAGTTAATTTTTGACTAAAACTTTAAAATAATCGAAATAGCGGATCCAAAATGACGGAATTTACTGTTTATAATCCGATTTTTCCCAAAACTTGAAACCTTGCGGTATTTAAGGTCCCTTAACACAATTTTAAACTCTCACTTAAAAAAACAAAATGACACTTTCTTATTTTTAAACTGCATGATTTGTCACAATACAATCTTAGGGCACTTTCTTATTTATGAATCGATTTGTCTCAAACTTGAAAGTTTAAGTGTTTAAGGACACTCAATAAATTTTTCACACAAACCTTAAACAATTAAAAATGGCGGATACAAAATGGCGTACTTTCTTCTCTATAAACCTATTTGTCTCAAACTTGAAAGTTTGTGGTGTTTAAGGTCACTCCTCGGGTCACTTAATACAATTTTTGACTAAAACTTTTTAAAAAAATCAAAATGTCGGACTTTCTTATTTATAATCCGATTTGTCTCAAAATTTCAATTGCGGTGTTTAATTTTCCCATTTATGAGGGATTTATTTCAAATTTGGTGACCAGGTGCAATGATAGAGTTGGAAAGGGTGAAAAGTTTGCGTAGGTAGTGATACGACGAGCCGAAACTGAAACTAAAAACTCGTAATATGTAGGTCCGGTGACAATACAATATTTTGAAAAAATTAAGTTGGTGGGGTCGGGTTGGGTGAGCGGGGGATAATAGATTTGGAAACTTAAAGACATACAACTTTTTAACCAAAGCTGATACGGATATGTAATTTCCAGGGTTGACTAACTTAATGTTTTCTAATTTGAGAAAAGAAATAATTGGTGGGAAGTGGTTAGAAGATAATATAATAATGTCTTTGAAAATTCATAACATTTAAAACAAAGCTGCTACGATTATGCAGTTTCAGATTTATATTGTTTCCTAATTTTGAAAAAAAAATAATTTGGTTGGGTTTGGTAGAAGGGGAGAGAGGGTGTTGATATATCTGTAAATTCATAACTTTTATGTCATTTTCAGATTTACCTTCAACTAAATATTTCCTAGGTTTTTTAGATGAAAAACATAGGTTGGTGGGGATAGTTAAGGGGGCTAATATATTTGAAAACTCATGACCAAATCTGCTACGAATATGCAGTTTACAAATTTAAATGAACTTAATGTTATTTATTTTTGAGAAAAAATAATTTGGGGGTGATTGAGGGGGTTGATATTTGTGAAAATTCATAAGTTGATCTAAAGCTGCGGTTTTATAAATTTAAGTTTGGTCATAACAACTAAGGCTGCTTAAAATAACAAAATAGTTCCTAGCACTTTTCAGTGATTTCTAAACTATTAGCATGGATCGGGTCAGGGTATTTTGTTCCCAATTGCCAACCATACCAAAAAGAAATTTTGATATCATCGTGAACACCCTTTTACTAGGATTTAGGGAAAAGTGGTACGAAAATATAAAGTTTGTGATGCTCATTTTCTAGAAGACACGAGGTTTCTGGCCAAAGGAAGAGGGCATTTTAACATTCTTTTAACATTAAAATACTCCTTATTTTTGTATCTTTGCAAATAATTATTTTCCGAGAAAATAGTAGTTTTATTTAATTTTTAAATATTTTCGACGGACTGCAATCAATTTTACCCGCAAATAACCCTGATTTTGTGCTTTTTTTTTCGTTATTTTATAATGAGTAAAATAAAAGTTTACGTGCTTTGGTAAAATGCTGTTAAAAACTAAGGGAATTTCCGCATAGTGCCTTGGGTAATTATATGTTCTTTTAAAAATTAAAATTAACTATGGTCCACAACGTTTCTTCTTCGACTTTCGGAACTATCAAAGATGTAAATTCGAACCCGCATATAACCTCTCGCCCATTGTCCTCTTGTCACCGCCAATATCAAATTTTAAAAACTAGACATGCGTCTCACCGGATGCGCACAGAAATCTATCGGTTTGTCTCCACCCAGGACGACTTGATTTTTCTGCAAGGTTTCCGTTACAAGTTTAAGATACGGAAAAATCATATGCAGGGCCAGTATTTTTCTCCTAAGTATAAGGTTGTCACTAATAAATTCTGCCCCACTTAAATGTCATAAGTCAAAATATCAAGGTTTTGGTAAACAAATCTTGACATTTTCACTAAACGGTCTTTCAAAAGGAGCACAATTTACTAGTGACCATGGTACTTACCTATTAAGTAAAGTTATGATCTATTTTTGTAGCTGATTCTACCATACCGGGGGGACTCATATGAACCAATGCGTCTAAAACTAGTTGGAGACTTGGGACAAGTTTATTTTTCGCACTACAATCTTAAAGATGAAGAATCCATAAGGAAAGCTGTGAAATATTCAAATGTTGTCATCAATTTGGTGGGCAGGGACTGGGAAACTAAAAACTTTAAATTTGACGACGTTCATGTGACTGGTGCAGCCCGATTGGCAAAGATTGCCAAAGAAGCTGGTGTGGAGAGGTATGTATAATGGCTATAGTCCACATCCCAACTTCCAAACCTCATTCTCTTTGTCTAAATGAAAAAAGAGTGAAATAAAAAGTTAGACTTTTTCAACTTTTTTTTTTCTATTTCCGTCTTTTTCTTTAGACACAGAGGGAAATATAATATAGCGACTGAAGTATGAGATGTGGACTGGGCATAATAGGTAGTTTAATTTGTACTGGAACACTAAATGGAGCCTAACATAACTTGACCTAAAACACTAAACACTAACATACACTAAACACATTCCAACTTATTTCTAACTAGCTGAATACCCGCAGCTTTAAACAATTGCTCTAAATGGTTATTAAATTTGTTTCCATGAACCGATTTTGATGAAAGTAAGGAATTTAAGGAATGCAATAGGGCAATTCCACGCATGATGAAGATTTTTGGCATTTTTTTAAATTTTTGTATCTCAAAAACTATCATAACCAAAGTAGTGGTATCTTTAAACGTGTACACTCATTAGAACGCATGAACTTTTTTTCAAATCATAAAATAATAGCCAATAGAGAAAATATAGGCAAACAAAATATTAGCGTTTCATACGAAGTTATCAAAAAATTACATTTAACTTAAAATGAAAGCAAGTAAAGAAAAGCAATATCATACGATTTTATTATATCTAGGGAAAAGAAATATATTATGCAACTCCTAATTTTAAACTGCTTTTACCTTAGGAGAAAAAGTACTTTCTAAATCCATGATGTTTCTCTGCCGTTTGATATCCCATGAGTTATCACACCACCAATGTTTGGTTATATCCTGGACTTTGAACAACAAATGAATATAATTTTATTTTTAAATTGCTCAGATAAACCCTCTACATTATGCATTAAAATATTGTCATTCTGGTATCTTGAGACAGAGAAAAATGAGATGAAAAAATTAATTATATAAGATTTGTCCCATGAGTTGTGAATCTGCCATCAAAATGGGTTTAGTAGTTTTTGCATGATGCTAGAAAAGCCAACCCTAACAATTAAATTAAACAATCGATCTACCGAAGGGTCTAATTTAGACGGATTTTGGGGGTTTCGGGTATTATTTCTAGTAAAGATAGCAAAAAACGAATTACATTTTCAGGAATAGTAAATACC
Organism: Oxystoma pomonae; assembly: GCA_963921995.1. NCBI lineage: Eukaryota > Metazoa > Arthropoda > Insecta > Coleoptera > Brentidae > Oxystoma > Oxystoma pomonae. The sequence goes on from OY998167.1 coordinate 59,588,106, forward strand.
TCGTCTTAATACTCCAGCGGTTTTTAAACTATGGGGTGTTGTTTTTACCTATCGGGTTCTTAGTTTTTAAAATGTAAATCAAACTTACTTTTTTTAAAACAGCATATAGGGTGTTCGCATCCAAAAAATAAAAGGATTGTCAAAAAAATAATTGAAAAACTACAACCATACTATGTAAATTTTGGTGGTAAATTTTACAGAGTAGTAGAGCAGGGCCTGCACGGAGCCTTTCCAAAGCCTAGTAATAATGGCTCTAAAACCTTTCCCAGATAAATCCTGTGACCAGTCTTCTACAAATCGATGAATTTTTAAAAAACCTGGCATTTTTATTTCAGATTTATCCATGTTTCTTCTCTTAACGCCTCAGAGAATCCAGAAAGTGTCATTTTGCCCGGAGGATCCAAATTTTTGAAAAGTAAAGCGAAAGGTGAGAAAGCAGTATTAAAAGAATTCCCCGACGCCACCATATTTCGGCCTGCCGACGTCTATGGTCAGGAAGATAGGTTCATCAGGTAATTTTTAGTCCTTCATTGATATACATTTTTCTTAAATCTAATTCCAATTTTTCTAACTTTAATAAAAAATAGCTTCACTACCTGATTAAGACTCTTTGGCTTAGTTTTCAGATTGAAAAAAACTAGGGATTTTTTTTGTTGGATCGGTTTAAAGGCCAAATGCGTTTACTTCTTTCATACTTCTTCATTTAAAATGCAATGACTTATCTCATTTGAATTCTTTATGGTAACCGATTCCACAGTTCCCTTAATGAATTGAAATCAACCATGTGTCTTTTTATCCCTTGACGAATTGTGGCCCTCGCTACGCTAAGACTACAAACTTTTCGCCTTGGAATCCCTTTTATTCCTTGGTATCCCAAGCATAACTATCCAGCAGGATTTCACTGCCCGCAAGATATGTACAAATTTTGACCTCAGTATTATGCAATAAGCTGGCAGTGGCCTGCAATAGTCTTGCAATAATGATGCAATAGTTTGCAACTACCCAGCAAACACATCTGTTACATTAACATAGCATTTACGTTAATCTCAAGTCAAAAAATGTACATTGAAAAAGTTTTCATAAAATTTATGTAATATTTACATAACATAACTTATGTTGAAATTATAAACTCTGTGTTTCGGACTTCCATTGTCTATATTTTATTTATATACGACGTTTCGATCAGAACAATCTCTGATCGTCTTCAGGTGCAAACTACAATCAATTCCTAAGGCTACGTACTTATATACTGTGAGAAATCACTCAACCTTGAAGTTTAAGAAGTTGGCTCCGCCCAAGGAGGGGCTTCCAAATATTTGAGATTTCAACACTTGGTTTACTGATAATTCTGCCCAATAAAGGCAGCTTCAAGGAATTTTCGTTTCTTCTAGTGTGACTCTTGTGCAAAACATTTGCTTCTGCCCACTTCATTCCTGATTTAGTGGTTTCACCTTTTTGGGTATTCGTCTGATGTTCCTTAAGCCTAAGGGATAGTGGTCTTTTAGTTTCGCCTATGTATGATTCACCACACTCACAAGGAACTTGGTAAATGCATTCCTTATTTTGTTTGTTCTCCGGTTTTGTTTTACTAAGAATGCTTCGAATTGTATTACTAGATTTAAAAGCTGTTTTAATATTAAAGTTTTTCGCTACTCTTCGAATTTTCTCTGATACTCCTTTAACGTATGGGATTGTAAGGAATGCATTTGCCTGGTTTTGGTCTTGTAATCTCTGTCCTGTTTGTTGAAATTTACAAATAGTATCTGTTATAAGTTTCAGGCTGTAACCATTCTGCTGCAGATCCTTCTTAATGTTTCTTATTTCGATTTCCAAGTCATGAGAATTGTTACAAATTTGAACGGCGGTGTTATACAAAGTTTTGATTATGCCTCGTTTGGTTGTAGCAGAATGATTTGAACCTTGATTTAAATATTGTCCTGTGTGAGTGGGTTTACGATAGACTGTTGTTCTGATGTCGCTTTCTACTCGTGTGACAAGTACATCAAGAAAAGGAATTTGACAATTTTGCTCCAACTCCATTGTGAATTTAATGGTGGGTCTTATGTTATTTAGGTGGTGAAGAAATTCTGAAAGTTGTTGGTCATTCCCGGTACAGACAATAAAAGTATCATCAACATATCTCAGCCAGAGCTTAGGTTTATATGTTGCGGTATCAACCGCGTGTGATTCGAACCACTCCATGTAAATATTGGCCACCACTGGCGAAAGCGATGAACCCATTGGCAGACCGTCATCCTGAGCATAAAACCTATCTTTCACTTGAAAATAAAAGTTATGTAGGCAGCACTCCAACAACTCCATCACTCCCTCCAGCGGTAGGTTGGTACGTTCATAAAGGGATTCGTCATCAACCAGTCTCTTTCTAATAATATCTAGCGATTCCCTTATTGGGACATTGGTGTATAGACTTTCGACATCAAAACTGACAAGTCTATCCTCGGTTCCTAAAATAAAAGATTTAAGAATATTAACAAAATGGTTGGAATTTTCTACAAATAAAGCGGTCTTGCCTGCAAGAGGCTGAATAATTTTCAAAAGGAATTTAGACAGATTGCTTGTTGGAGAATTTCTGGAACTTGTAATTGGGCGTAAGGGCATTGCATCTTTGTGAATTTTGGGAAGTCCGATAGATGAGGAGGCTTGCTATAATGTGGTGTAAGTTGAGACCTTGTATTGTTCGGAATATATCTGGAATACTTTTTCAAAATTCTATAAACCTTACTTTTGATTGATTGCGTCGGATCTTTTGGGAGAAGTTTATAGTTTTCTTTAGCAAGTGCCTCTTGAACTTTCTGGTCATAGGTTTCCGTGTCCAAAATCACTGTTGCATTGCCCTTGTCTGCCGGTAATTGATTTGTCCTTTTGAAGATTCTTCAACGCGATTTCCTCTGTCTTGCTTATATTAGAGGTATGCTTAATAGGTTTGTCAATAATGGTCCTTACCTGGTGTCTGAACTCGTCGGCGTCTTGTCGTGGAAGAGGATGACCTTCTATGGCGGTGATGATATCGATGGTGGGTATCTTCTTAGGAGCGATGGAAAAGTTAATGTCCAGCGGTAGGCTGGTACCTTCATAAAGGGATTCGTCATCAACCAGTCTCTTTCTAATAATATCTAGCGATTCCTTTATTGGGACATTGGTGTATAGACTTTCGACATCAAATCTGACAAGTGTATCCTCGGTTCCTAAAACAAAATATTTAATTTTCTTGTCAAATTGTCAAATTCCATTTCTTGATGTACTTGTCACACGAGCAGAAAGCGACATCAGAACAACAGTCTATCGTAAACCCACTCACACAGGACAATATTTAAATCAAGGTTCAAATCATTCTGCTACAACCAAACGAGGCATAATCAAAACATTGTATAACAGAGCCGTTCAAATTTATAACAATTCTCATGACTTGGAAATCGAAATAAGAAGGATCTGCAGCAGAATGGTTACAGCCTTAAACTTATAACAGATACTATTTCTAAATTTCAACAAACAGGACAGAGATTACAAGACCAAAACCAGGCAAATGCATTCCTTACAATCCCATACGTTAAAGGAGTATCAGAGAAAATTCGAAGAGTAGCGAAAAATTTTAATATTAAAACAGCTTTTAAATCTAGTAATACAATTCGAAGCCTTCTTCGTAAAACAAAACTGGAGAACAAACAAAATAAGGAATGCATTTACCAAGTTAGGCGAAACTAAAAGACCACTATCCGTTAGGCTTAAGGAACATCAGACGAATACCCAAAAAGGTGAAACCACCAAATCAGGAATCGCCGAACATGCATGATCAAAACAACACCGAATGAAGTGGGCAGAAGCAAAGGTTTTGCACAAGGAGTCACACTGGAAGAAACGAAAATTCCTTGAAGCTGCCTTTATTGAGCAGAATAGGGGAATTTTCAGTAAACCAAGTGTTGAAATCTCAAATATTTGGAAGCGCCTCCTTGGGCGGAACCTCAGATTAATAAAAAAAAATGAGATATAACAGTAAACAATATTACCCCGATCAACCAGCCACAATGTTTATTTCCCAAAAAATACATGGTTGCCAATTTACCGCGGGGTTTCCCTAGAAACAAAACAATTCATAAACTTCTTGAAGCTCTTTTGATAATATTATTGATTATTTGACATATTTTTATATAGGATAATTTTTCTTATGCTAATAACTTAATTCTTAGTCCTAATTTTTAGTCTCAATAATTAACTTTTTTTAATTTTTAATAAGTAGAATTTCGAGATTTATAAAAAAGAACACAAGCCGGCAACGTTTTTTCGACGAGCCGCGAATAAATGCCGACATCTTTGGTTGCAGCTGACGGCGTTGTTGTTAACGGGGGTTTGTGTTGTTCGGTGATTTTTGAATTTTATTGTGAAAATAGAACTGTATCAAGCTATTTTGAGGACCAACAAAATGGTTTACCATTGCCTGGTATGCAATAAAAGCGGATATTCCAGCCCAGAACTAATATTTCGGATGTAAGAAAGATCCTGTCATTTTACGTTAGTCATGGGCGTAGTATGAGGTAAAAAACTGCGTAAAAAGCTTATGATTATACTATTAATACATCAAAAATCTAAGACTAATACTAATCTTTTTTAAGAAACAAAAGTACCAGATAATTTTGCTCCTTTTGCAGCATGTAAAATATTTATTTATTATAATTTATACATAACAAGAGAAGACAATAAGACCAAGTGCTGATAGTCAGGTACTGGGGCAGGTATTTTTTGTATTTTAATGGGTACCTGGGTACTTTCTATAATGTGAATAAAACCGTTTTGGAGATATTTACTCTGAGCCAATCTTATTTTTATTTTCATTAATATTTATTATTTATTGTTTTGCCTTTTGACTCCTGTTTCCTGAAAAACTACTAGTAATTAATTTTTTACCTCTTCCTTAAATTTTCCTTGTGTTCTGTATTCAGAAATGAACATGCAGCCAATGTGTAAAGAATAAAATTTGTTGACCTTAAAATTTTCATAATTAACATCACAAAAAGTTCTCTTAATCGCTTAATAAGCCGTTTATTAGCGTGTTTTTTTTTTGGACAAAAACGTTATAAAACGGGTTATTAACCGTTTTTTTTACTATGAAAATATATTTTTTTACTTTTGTTTTGTGGGATACTGCACAATTAAAAAAAATATATACCAGCCTTCTTGAATAATTGACCTAAAAATCATTTCAAGTGCTCTTTGGTAAACTTTTGATCTGTTCGTAAATACCTACATTCCTCAAACTAAACTTTGTCCTTGAATAAATCTATTTTTTGTGGTTATGCAAGTTCTGGCAGTTAATTCTTTTGAATAAGAAAATCCGACCAACCCTACCTTATATCTCACATTTATATATTTAAATTAAAATTAACGCCGCCACTGGTAATGGGAAAAGCAATTTTTGACAGTGTTGCCGTTTTATTGCTCTATCTCTTTTCTGTTCATATAATCGTCCAGAAGGGTGTTGGATTGTAAACATTAGAGGATTTCAATAGGTTTCTCTTTAGTTATTAGTCTGAGGGCGGAGCCAACTTCTTAAACTTCAAGGTTGAGTGATTTCTCACAGTATATAAGTACCGTAGCCTTAGGAATTGATTGTAGTTTGCACCTGAAGACGATCAGAGATTGTACTGATCGAAACGTCGTGTATAAATAAAATATAGATAATGGAAGTCCGAAACACAGAGTTTATAATTTCAAACACATCATTGTCTCAAACTTTCAAACAAAATAACTTATGTTTCTTCAATTACATTATATTTACATAAAATAAAGGGAACTTTGTGCATTGCATTATGCAGAACATGGAAGTTACTTTTTACCTTGTTGTGATATTGACACCACTCTAAAAATGCCCACTTTTAGAGTGGTGTTCCGAACCCTTATCCATGAATGAGGTCCGGCACACCAGGTGATTTTTGGTCTGGTGGTAATACTACATCTAAATGTGAAAATGGTGGGGGTTACCCTATCCATCACATGACCTCTAAAATAGCCCACCTTTGGATTTGTTGTCCCGAGTCCTTATCCACAATTTTGAGGTACAGGATTGTCCATTTCATATTCAGGACGAGAAAATGCACATCTTATTAAAAAATGGCGAGGGTTACCTATCCATCATGCAATAATGTGGAAATATTCTGCAATAAACTGGAATAGTTTGCAATACTCGCAATAGTAATGCAATAATTCCGTTTCAGAATGGCCCGAAACACTTTTCAATAGTTTGCAATGATTTTTATTGGACTATATTTACCATTTTTTGTAGATACTACGCTAACAGCTTGAGGCGCCAAGGTCAATACATGCCAATCTGGAACAACGGCGAGAAAACTGTCAAACAACCAGTACATGTGAGCGACGTAGCGGCAGGTATTGTTGCTGCCATAAGAGATCCAGACAGTGCGGGGCAGATTTATCAAGCTGTGGGGTAAGGTTTCTTTTTTTTCTATTCGAGCGTGGAATGGCTCACTATCGAAATTCATTTATGTGTGGAAAGTAGCCCTTTTCCTCCACGTTGGTATATTTAGTGTTTTCAACTTAAAAAATATATAATCTTTAAAACACTTTAAAAAAACATATATTCTGAGCGTTTATTTGCAAAAAAAAATAAATACCATAAAATTACTTTTTTATATAAATTGATGCTCAACGTGCTTCATTAATGCTCCTAAGGTGAAAATATTAATCCAATACATCCCAAGTAACATTTTAGGTTATATTGGGAAGTTGGAAGAACCAATCATTCGTCAAAACATACCCCGCTTTCCTTTAAAAAATTGCTTTATAGTTAATAATAAGTTTTAAATTGGAACAAATAACCTTACGAAACGGTCATTATATACACGACATTTTAAAGATTTTCTTTTAGGAGATTTTTCGAATTATTTTCATCGTATCATGTCTTCAAAGTTGTTTTGAATATAAAGTTAAAAGAGAACGTAAATTGATGGTAAACTTGACTTGAGATTGTCCTGAAGAAATCCCTCAATGTTAAGAACTTTTTTGGTTTAAAACTGAACTCAAAGTTACTTATTTTTGACCTACAGTTATTCCTCAAAGTTAGGGTTTTTTTTGGAATAAGTTTTAGGACAAAAATTTGGCTTTTTGACCAAATAAGTACAACCTAAAAATATGTTCGAACTTTTTGGAAGATTATTCTATTTTATTTAGCCATATGGAATATTAAGATTTTATTAGGTTAAAACTTCAGTTTTGGCTTTGCGTCACGTGTCCTCTAACGAACTGTCATGATCAACTGTTTAGATTAATCAATAATCGTAACTTTCATGTTCTTTCTCGGTATTTCCAAATTATAATATTTCCTTAATTACTATAGTATTGTCAACCTTTGTTTGGATTTTGGGCTATTAGATACCTACCCTCCTATCATAAAAGGGGATAGGAAATTCCAGATGGAAGCTCAAAATTCAAACAAAGAAAGTAGATGTTTAAATTTGGGTTTGGGAAGAGAGGGCATTCACGTTTTGATCGTCAAAAAGGATACTCTGTGTTAAGGTACCTACCTAGTAGTGGTGATCCTGACAGTTTTGTGTTTTAACATGCCAAAAGAAAAAAGAAACAAACCTTTCACAACATCAAGCAGTTTTTACAGAAAAGTTAAAGAAATTAAAAGTGATAGTGACCCAACAAATCCTAGTGGATCCCTACAAGTGCCGAACACAACCAATGGGAATACACACAATCGTTTATGCTCGCAAATGTCATATGTCAAGTTATGACATTTGCGAGCTTAAACGATTGTGTATTCCCATATGACAAAAACAAAATTATGATTGTTAACCAAAGGTTCCAAATTCCCAACATAATTCCCATATGACGGTAAATCCGTCTTTATGTCAACAATCATCATGACAACTGACAAACAAAAAATGGATAAACCCTCCTTGATGAAAAATTAATAAGAAATTTTGGCTTCAACATTGGAAATTTTGTGTTTGAGGGAAAAAAACATGGTTAACACCACTTTTAGGGCACGGTCGCCAAAAAAAGGTAAGGCGCCCAAGTTTTTATTATTTTTATTGAAAAATAAACTACAAAATCTTTATGGAAATGATTTGCTTACACTTGTTTCATAACCAAATATTAAATTATGATTACTAATTGGAAATAATATTTAATTAGTGTTTTCCCGAAGTATAATTTTGGTGATTTTTTTGTTAAAACTGTGTGTTTCGATGGGCGCCTGAATTTTATGGAAGTAAAAGTAAACAATTCAACAAAAAATTTTCGGCGCATTTCGGTTTCCTCCCATTAATAGTTTAAAATAGTAGTTTAACCCCTTTGATTAAAATATAACTTTGATTTTTCATCACCAATTTTTATTTCCAAAGTTGTTGTAGGCCATGGACATATTTATTACTTTTCTCTTTTTTTTATTCTTATGTTACCAAATTTTAACCAAAAATGTTACTTGGAATATTTAAACGAAGATAATCATAAACGAAGATAACATTAAGATCTGAGAAAATTATAATAATTAAACATAAACTTTATTTAAGAGTCGGCCCGGCATCTGATACAGTGTGAGGCACAGGCCAGATTAAGGCAGCTGACGTGAGGATGCCCCACGATAGAGCAGGAAGAGCTGCACTTGCTTCTAGGGGCCGACATACTGAACTTGGTAAAGAAGACAGGGGCTGAATTCTTGAATTTTAACCTCGCCCGCAGTGAAAATTATCAAACATAAATTTAATAAATGAATATAAAATAGTTATTTATACGTATACGTCTCTCGAAATGGTACCGTTTGCCTGCTGCGTGCCAAGCGATCAAATTCGCACGGTTTTTGGTTGAATATGATCGGTGACCGCAGGTTCAAGAATATCACAGGTCAAGAATTCGGCCCCAGGAAGGCCCGGAGAGTCACAGCCCGCATAACGGGAGTAGGAGGTTAGAGGTACACAACGGGGTATGGCTGAAAGTGCCTATGAACTCGCCTAGTTGCCAGACCCACGAGCCGCCTCTCTCTGCTAAACTAAAACAATTATTTTTAGTTACTAGCTTTGTATGAACAAACGCAGGGAAGTAGTTTTTTTATAATGAGGCCTGCTCGGAAAAAATACCAACGGTCTTTGATACTGCTCTATAAATTCTGGTACGTGATGAAGTAGAGCATGAATTTTTGGTGTGGGAAGAATTTTGACCAGCTCCTTACTTATCTATAAATATCAAAATGAGAAATAAATGTCCGTAGTGGAGATAAATATAAATAAAAAAGAGAATTTTGCCGAAAGAAAATCTATTGCATTTTTTTCTCCACTAGTTCTACCCTCGGTTCTACCACTGACTGGTTTCAGACACAGTCTATCCACCAGTAGTGCTTTTTACTACCTCTCTCTCTCTCTTCTCCTTTGATTACCGTCACTTTTTTGAGTCCCGTAGGCACTATTAACTAAATCGGACGGGTCATCAACTACTATCGTAGTCTACCGACTTAGGAAGTGTGTATCTAGGTCCGCCTCTACGTGATATCCGATCCCATCCGGACTGGATACCGGCGTGAATAGAGGGGTAGGGCTTAAGATACATTTTACACTTATTTTCTCTGGGTTCCCCCCTTACCCCGCTCATCAAACCGGTCTGATGAGCACCCCCTAGGAAGGCAGTTTTCTTTTCCTAGAAGGATTTAATTTAGCCTAAACCCCTTTGTTGGGGCTAGGGATCTTTAACGTGTTCCACTATCAATATATGGATCACACGGAATCGTCCTCTTAACGTCCTCTCCGAGGGACGGTATGAAATCGAATTAGCCTGCCTTCTAGCTAACTCGGCCCTACTCCGCTTCATACTGCGTTTTACCTTAATCTTACAAAATTAATTAATTAGTAAAGTTAATAAAGTAATTTTATAAGAAAAAGTCCAAGTAGACTTCCTGCAAGACCCGGGGCTTGAACTCGGCATCTCCTGCTTGAAAGTCGCGGCGTTAACCCCGAAACCAAGCAGGCAGGTCGTGCTTTTTACTATGACGAATCGATAGCAAAAACAAACTATATAAAATATATCGGAGTACCACACACATATTTTGTAGTTTTCATATAAAATGTGGTCAAAATTTTATTTTCGCATATTAGAGTAAGTCATTTCATTAAGCAGCATAAGATCAAAAATGTTTGTTTTATTTTTACATTTATGTTATGATTAGATGGTCTCCTCAATAAAGCTTAGGTTTGATTATTATAATTTTACCAAATCTTAATGTTATCTTTGTTTAAATACGTATTAGATTGATATTTTTACCTTAAGAGCAAGCATTAATTTATATAAAAAGTCATTTTATGGCTTTTCTTAAAAAGAGCTACATACGCGATTTTATTTTTTTTTGCAAATAAATATATGTATTTCAAAAAACAGTGTCTCGGACTTCCATTGACAATGGAAGTCCGAAACGCAGAGTTAATTTCAGAACAGTTAGTGTTTTGTGCCCCCACTATGCTTGACGGTGGGAATAGTGTTGTCCACTTTTGACCGCACATCAGGGTTTTCATTTTTTTTTCTTAAAATTATATGAAATATTTTATCAAACCATTTGAGTTCATTGTTAAAACTTGCTGTATATAGTATATATATCCATTCTAAAAATTTGTTTAAAACTAGCAATTTCAAACGGTCATATCTCTTAAACTGTAAGCCCAGCTTTAATAGTATTTGGGCAAAAGGTTTAGAGTTATAGAATCTAAAACATATAAAAAATTTAAGAAAATCCATAGATAAATGAAATCCCTTAGTGGTCCCTGGGTACTCCTTTATAAAAAATTTAAGAAAATCCCTAGAAAAATAGAATGGCGGTTCCTCCATAGGAGCACATGATCAGGTGCACAGAATAAGAAAATAATGATAAAATTTCTGATTTATATTATTCTTTATAATGTTTCCGAAACTTCCTATTATTATCAGCGCTGATTATTATGGCAATACGTCAAAATTAGATGAGTATTTAAAATTTAACACATCCAGGTCTCTTTCCGTCCCGCGCGCTTTCATTGCCGCGTCTGTATTTTCAACGCAGTTCCTCCAGCTGCTCGATCTCGTCGGCGAATGAAATGAACCTCTGCTTGATGACGCGGTACTGTCGCACATGCGATGAAGTAGGTGGAGCCTAGCAGGATATCTGTATGTTTTGAGTGGGCAAGTAGCGAGGGATATCGCGAACTTCAATAGAGAAAGGCGCACACATTTGGTGTGCTCCAGTCCGCTTGCTCTGCCTTGTTGCTGTGTTTCGTGATTCATTCGCGCGTTTAGCGATTTTATAAGGTCTTTTATTTATATACCCGGTAGAGTACTTGAAAAATAATTTTAGGTCTATGAGTATGGAGCAAAACATTGAAATAAAAAATGCCGGTAGACCTAAACCCGGTAGAGTACTTGAAAAATAATTTTAGGTCTATGAGTATGGAGCAAAACATTGAAATAAAAAATGCCGGTAGACCTAAACCCGAAATTGACTTGGCGCTAGGTCTATGAGTATGGAGCAAAAAATTTAAATAAAAAATGCCGGTAGACCTAAACCCGAAATTGACTTGGCGCATATCACGAAAGGCAAATCTAGGGACTTCAACAGAAAATTTTAAATGGACATGACTTTTAGTCGTGCAACCTACAAAACAAATTCACTGTCAATTTTTCAAATTTGTGAACCTCTTCATAGATCACGAGCCGCCACTCTGAATCCCATAGTGGTCCCTGCATACTCCTTTAATAGGTTGGGATATAGCTTGGGCGAAAATGGTGGTTTATTTGAACACTTAATTTAGATTTGCCTTTGCTTGTTTTGTAGATAAACATTTATCAGTTTTTTTTTCTTACGTCGTGTAATAGTTCATTTTTAGTTTAAACTTGTGACAATAAAAAATATTGACATTATAACTTCGTTTTAGCTGGTACTTATTACTTTTTACTAAATACAGTGTGATCCACATTTACATTAACATCCGATGTTGTGGAGGCAAACGCATAACCCAGTACAATAAATCTCTAGAAAGACCATTTCTGTACAAGGTGACCGTTCATAAAGTTCCACTTATTGGTATTTGTCATAAATAGATAAATCAAAAAGTAAATTAGGTTGATTTCTATCACATTTTTAGTTTTGTTCTTAATCAAACTACACGCAGGGTGGCCAAGAGGTTCTCCTTTTTTAATGGAATACACAGGGTAGTATTCTTTAAAATCTTGATAGATATTTTCTTTCTGATTCCAAAATATATCATGTAGGGTTTATCTTTGGCGGTTCTCGATAAAAATAAAAAATAATGTAACATAAGGCAATGTGTTAGGTACGAAAAAATAGTTTAGGTGGTTTTTTGTTTAACACGTTATTCTTATGGCAACGTTTTTGTGAATTTTCTCAATGTCCGTTCAGACAAAAAATATTTACCGAATTTAAAAAAAATATTCAGTGTTCAATTAAAAAAAAGTACCTTATGATATGGCCATTCCTCGTGTAAGGTTTGATTTAAAGAAAAGTAAAACTTTGGTGGAAATCGGCATAATGGTCGCTATTGTTCAAAAACCGTCAAAAAATCTCGCCCTTCCAAAAAAATCTGACGATTTTTAAACACAAGTTTACACCAACTATTTTTTTGTCAGGACTTATTTGTTAATGTTTCTTAAAATTTAGTTCCTTAAAATTTAGTTTCTTAATACTGTTCTAATAGATAAAAAAATGTATCAATTTTAATTTTTGTAGGCAGTTTTTGTGAAAAACCCTTTTTTTATTTAAAAATGTATTTTATTAAGCTTATTTTTTTATGTGAACAAACCTTTAAAACTTTTAACATACAAAACCATAGATAGCCATGGAATATGTCGCTGTCACTGTTCAGAAAAGTCACACAAATTTTGTCTTTCCTTTTTGACGTTTATTGGTACACGTAGTAACAATTTAGCTCCGCCGTAAACTAGTCCTGCAGAATATCTTTAAAATATTAAATTTACAAAATGTTGTTTAAAAAATGACACAGTTTCTCTTACAACGTTAGGATAAATATGAAGTACGCTGTGTTTTTATTTTAAATGATACGATAAGTAAAAACTCGCCACTTTTCTACTGGATTACTTGAACTCCTGAGCAGGGCATAGGCTTTATTTCATTAAAATCGGTTTACGGGAACAAAAGTTTTGACCATTTAAAGCAAGAAAAAAAAAAAAAAAAAAAGACTTTCCATCCATTATAGGATCAATGCCCAGTGTTAGCCAAGCTTTATGTAAAGTTAAAGACAAATACAAAATATCCATGCACCTAGCCGGGATTCGAACCCGGAACCTTACGTGCGGCAGGCAGATACGCTGCCCACTGCGCTACGGCGGCCGATGACAATAATTGGCCTGTAAAATTCAGGAGACAACATTATAAATTAAAATTTATTATTTTGGTATTTGTAAGAGACATCGTATTATAAAAATTTCAGATTTTTTCGTGACATGATGGCGCCACAGCTGGTTTTAGCAGCATATTTAAGAAAAAAAATACATTTTTTGAGACATATTTTTCGAAACTTAGTTCTCTTTTAGATAAAGGACAAATTAAAATCTTTTTAAGTAGGTCCTAGCGAGGCCTCTAGGCCTCACATTTTTTTGAGTGTTAATGCAAATTTGATTTCACTGGTTGAAGGCTCTTACCTTTGGGATCAGTATTCCACTTACTGGACATCTGTCAAACTCATACCAAATACAAGGTGTCGGATCAAACATGAAAAACAGGACAGTTTTGGAATATTCACAATTTTTTCATTGGTCAACCGAAACACATAAATCATAAAAATTACATTTTAAGGTGTTTCTCGCTAGGACCTACGTATAAGCTTGTAATTTTTTCTTTATATAAAAGGGCAGCTAACTGGCTTTCACAAAATATATGTCTCAAGAACGTTATATTTTTTTCTTAAATATGCTGCTAAAACCAACTAAAATCGTTGGATGATTTGGCTTGGAATTGGTCTAAAATGTTTCTTTTATTATTTTATATTTCTTATATTTCAGCCCAAAGAGATACCTGCTCTCCGAGATAGTAGACTACTTCTACCGAGTGATGCGGAAAGACAGTAAATGGGGCTACAAACGTTACGACATGAGATGGGATCTTCTGTTCCAATTAAGGGTGACTTTAACGGAAAAATTATCTGTAAATTGGCCCATTGGAAACCTCCATTGGGAGAAAATCGAAAGGGAACATTTGACGGATGATGTCAAGTCTGATATTAAGACCTTGGAAGATTTAGGTTGGTTTCGTCCATATACCTATTAGCTTAAATATACGCCTTACCCAGGCCAAACCACGGAAGTCGAAATAAAGGTGGAAAGATAATATCCTATAAATAAAATGACCGCTACATGTACTTGACATTTGTGAGCCTAAATCAGTAGGTATTGGCAAAATTCCCCTAACTCTGAGGCTAATAATAAAAAGGGTTATCGCACAGCACTTCTGAAAGGCAAAAAAACTAGTCATTCCGGTTGTAAACAACACTGAACAAATCAAAACACTATATTTTTAGCAAACACACGCAAACAAAACGAACACTTTATTTTTACTGAAAACAACGGAGTAACATCCTAGTAACTTTTGGTTTGGTTCAAACAAGTGTGTGGCTAATAAAAAAAGCATGCAAATATATCATGTTTACAGGAGGAGTTGAAACTCATCTAAAAATCATATAACTTTACTTTTTCCATTGGCAAAAATAAAAAAAAACAAAATTTTAATATATTACAAAAAATCATGGTAAAATATACCATTTAATGATTGTGGAAAAGACACATCAAAGAAAAAATAAATAATGTCAAGTTGATTCGATTGATGTGTCTACGTTCTTTTAGGCTCATAACTGTCGCCTACATAAGGCGGTCATTTTTGTGAAATTTTTCAGGGGTATTATCATTCCACCTTTATTTTTTACTTCCGTGGGCCAAACTTGTAAGCAAGATCTATAATCTAGCCAGCCATGGAAATACCAAAACAAAAGACATTGGGTTAGCTCCGAGGGGTTTCGATTAGTTTGTAACGTTGTTTACGTTTTAAAGCGGTAGGCATCGGTTTCTGTTGGATTAACTACTCCTCTGAGAGATAATCCAACAAGTATCTCAGGCGCCACCCTCTGGATTTATGTGGTAGAGGGCCCACAGCGTCGGGTAGCTTTTAAACAGTGGAGACGGTTAAACCAGGGGTCTAGCTGTCTCGATTCTTAACCTAAGAAACACGAGTAAAACAACCAATTTTCCAGCATGGCGGATTTATTATAACTCATTTTAAATCAACAGTTCTCTTTATTTAGCATTCAGCGGACGTATACAATAGAAAAGGACAGAAAATATTAGAAATAATCGGTAACTTGCATGTCTCATAACGTTTACGGTAAACCCCGGTATTTGATATTTAATGTGAACGGTAGAAAACTCCTTAATACGACACCCCCAACATAGAATTCATAGCAGGTTTAGAGAAATAAGAATATAGTGTGTCAGACAAAGATACCTTTATAGCACCACTACTCCATAAATCACTCCATATGCTGTTCCACCGTGTGTTAGAGAGAGATGCAAAGAGGAAAAGACAGTCCTAAAGGTAATCCGATCCAGCGATAGCACTGTCTCACTCTCACTCACTAACCGGTCAAACAACACAGGCTCGACCTACTTAGGTAGTTTAGCCATGTGTTAGAGAGAGAAATGTATTACCCGTATTCCGAACCAGCGATAATACACCTAACCTCCAATTACAGTGCCTTTGTCGTCACATGCTTAAATAGAACAATCCGGTGGCGCTACTTCTCAATGTATTACTCCATACGCTGTCAAACCGTGTGTTAGAGAGAGATACAGAGAGGAGAAGACAGTCCTAAAGGTAATCCGATCCAGCGATAGCACTGTCTCCCTCTCACTCACTAACCGGTCAAACAGCGCAAGACCAACCCATTAATAGCTTTGCCTGGTGCTAGAGAGAGAGATGTGTTACCCGTATTCCGAGCCAGCGGTAACCCATATCACCTCTACTTACCATACGGAAAACTACATTTTACGGTATGTATAGAAAACCCCCCTATACTGGTCAGGTGCTTACCTATCGGGTTCTGGCAGGTGATGTTTACGGGTAGGTCGGTCGAAATGAATTCCCAGGTGGAATTGTTTACGGCGGGCGGTCGGTAGAATGAATTCCATGAAACGCGCTCGACATCGCTTTAAATAGCCTCGCGTATCCCCACCTACCATACTCCCGTCGAGCAGGCTGTGTGCGCAAAGCGGTGGGGTATAGCTCACTGACCGTGCAGCATAGCAGGAAAGGGAAACGTGGCGAGTCAAAGCGATGTCTAGAGGCTAAGAATAGAAAATAATAAAACGTCATAGAAATTACAGAAATTATGAGACATGAAGTACCTAAAAAGAAAAGAAAAGCTAAAATAAATAAATAAAATTAGTAACTTCGTTACAAGTTTCGGCCGGCTTCGTAGCCTACGTCATACGTCGGGGCGACGCTGTTTTTGTTGTTCATTTGTTTTGATTCCGTATTTTCATTTGTGCTAAGTGTATTTGGAGAAGGTCCAGAGGTTGGTAGCTTTTTTGTTTTGGAAAGCTGCTGAACATCAATGGGATTATGTTTCTTCCTCACTGGCACACGTTTATATTTTTTTCTTTAAAGACAATACAAATATCCAGAATTTTTGAAAAAAGTAAACAAATACATGTCAAATACTGAAATCTTGACGTGTTGCTTACAACTTCGTGCATGCTGGAGGCATTGCAAGGGCGTATGCGTAGATTTAAGCTAACAAGTATATGGTTGCGTCCCTTCATTTTTCTTTTTTATCCAAACATCGAGGTTTGCGCTAAGGAGAGTTTTCCTCTCCTATTTTCTTAATAGTTTTGGTAGGATGAAGTGGGGTAAAAGCAGTCATCGTAAAAGTAATACCTTGACTTTAAACTGAAATAACTAACTAA
This sequence comes from Oxystoma pomonae, assembly GCA_963921995.1. Taxonomy (NCBI): domain Eukaryota; kingdom Metazoa; phylum Arthropoda; class Insecta; order Coleoptera; family Brentidae; genus Oxystoma; species Oxystoma pomonae. The sequence goes on from OY998167.1 coordinate 59,605,086, forward strand.
TAGAGGTACGAGGTTAATTTTATGCAACTAGAAAAGTTTTTTAGCTGTAAATAAAAAGATCGGCCCGTAGCTGCTCTATTGCAGTCGTGCTAATTAATAGCAGTCCATTTACTTCAAAAAAAGAACGCCAAATTGTACGAGCTTGAAATCGCGTCGCGCTTTTCAAGGTCATCGAAGGTCACAGTGATTTTATACATTTTTTTTTAAATCTCCATCCCCAAAATATTTAAAATCGACTATAATCCTGTCCTAATAACCATTGTACAAAAAATAGTTCCTATGAAAAATTACGTTACCTTAAATTGCATTGGGATTTAGCATTTTTTAAATCCTTACCCCCTAAATATATAAAATTGACTGTAATCACGACCTGATTTACAAAATTTTTGATCAATTTTTATATGAGTGTATTGCGAAAATGACGTTTTATGTAACTTGCACCGGTGAGTTTCTTATGAGTTCTCATTCTCAAAATATAGAAAATAGTACAATCATGACCTAATAAGTATAATAAAAAAATATTATGAATTCATAACTTGGATTGCATTAAACAAGGTCATCGAAGGTCACAGTGAAAACATCTTTTTTTTAAAACGACGGTTTTCTTTACCTTAAATAGCATTTTTAAAGGTCACTAAAAGTCATAGAGTGCGCTTAAATTTTTTTTTTTTTTAGTTTTAGTTTTTCGTCCCGAAATATAGTGTGTCCCCAAAAGTCTGGAATAATGGACTTTTTAGAGAAATTAAGGTTTAAAAATGTATAAAGGAACATTTTAAGTTAAAAAAATGTATACTCTTTTATACAGGGTGTTACAAAAATTTAAATTGCGCACCCTCTATGTTATGTGATTTTCTGAATCCTTAAAAAATAAGCTAAGGACTATAGTTTAAGGAGAGTTTGGTTTGAAGGCTGACATATACATATGTATCTAAAAATTGATTTTAAGCCAAACCATACCGCAGTTGATAAGGTATTTTTTTACCAGCCATTCCAGCGTAACGGACGGAACACTTTGCACGATTTTTTTAAATTTAAAATTAAATGTTGCCATCAGGCACTGCAAATATGTTAACGCTAATACCAAAAAATAAATACATTAATTGTACTCAAACAATTCAAATGTAAACCTATTTTTTATCTACTTTATTAAGTTGCTAAAAAGCTTTTTAATATGCGTAACGGACGCAATAGAAAAAAGAAGCATACCTTCATTCATTTTTGTATTATTTATTTGCCAATAGGACCTCAAAAAATGCCAAAATTTAATATAATCGTAAAGTTAAAATCACACTTAAATATTATTTGTTACTATTTTACCAAAAAACGAAAAGGTTAAGAATTGAACAAACAAAATGTTGCGTAACGGACGCAACGTAACCGACGGAACACTATTTCCACTCAAAGTTGAAACAATATTTAAATTACAAGAAAAGTGATTTACGCAAAATGAATAAATCTTGATAATACTAGCAAGCCTACTTTATTGCTGTTGTATACAATTATTTCATGGATAGTGTGCAAAAATATTTGAGAGTAAAAAGTTTAAGCTAATCTTTTAATATAAAAAAACGCCCATATTTCATGTTTTTGGCATTTTTTTTGTCACAAAGAAAGATTTTAAATTACTTTTTTAATAGAAACAGTTTCAGCTTCTGGAAATTAAAAAATATATAATTGGTCACAAACAGTAGGTTAATGCCTTCGTTAATTCGTATTTTGTGATATTACCCGTGGTGGAATTTTAGCTGGAATGGCTGTTACCTTAATGGACATCCAAATGCGCTGTAATGATACGCTTACGGCCCTTTTTTTTCTTAAAACAGTTTTAAAACTGTCAAAGTAAAAGTCATCAAAGCAAAATCATCGTATATTATAGACCACCGCCAATAGGTGGTTTATATGCTTTCAATTTTAAAACAATCACGATTTAGTTGATTTTTTTGTTCGAAATAAATATTTTAAAGTATTTTAATTAGAAAAAAAACAAATTCCAGACCTTTTTCCTTCGATTGGGTATTCTAGTGCATTTTTTCAAGTCAATGTATAGGAAAACAGGAAGATCACTGTTCTCTTAAATCAAGAAAAAAGCCTTTTGCATCTAAGTTTAAAATTAATTTTAATTAATACACTTTGTCAGAGGCGCCGTTAATAAATGGGTAAAAAATTAAAGTTTGAATTTTTGCGGTACCTGGTAGCGTGCGGTATCTTAAAAAGCAGTTTTTCACAGTATATATTTTGCGCTATAATCGCTTTAGGCTGTTATTTTTCAGGCAAGCAAAAAAAGTGCATGCCATTACGGCGTAAAACTGATACCGGCATAATAGACACTTAAGTTGGTCATGACACGTACGAGTTGCTCAGCGGTATACTTGAAATTTTCCGTCTCGGATGTTTCTGTCTTTTAGATTTTATTACCATGTATTTTTATCTTGCTTTCTTTGGTTCGGCCGCTCGTCTATTGATTTTTTGACTCCCGTCGGCAAAACTCGCTGCGTATATTATCATATCTTCACGTTAGCAACAAGCCGCAAACGCTATACTACGTAGGTTAGCATCATATCTGAACGTTATACATGCAAAAGACGTGACCTTGATGAAAAAGCTCAACGATAGACCGCAGAGATTGGACTTTGATATCTGTATTCGAGCGGAAGTCTTTGCTTTTGTACAGATAAAAGGAAGACAATATTGCGCTATATTCCACGTTTGCGCGTACGTCCTATACTTAAAGTGTCTAATCACAAACCGCGCAAACGTGACCATATTCGCCTAAATAATATATGGTACAGTGCAAATTATATATATTAACCAAAATTGGTCATCTTATAAAGACTTTGTACAAAATCAAATTTTGAAAGACCAATATGGCTAAAGATGGGAAATATGGAGGATATTTTGAATGCCATAACTTATCGCAAATCTACCAACTTAAAATTTGCATCTACAACAACTTAGACGATAATATTTCAAAATTAGATATACCTTCAACTAACTTAAATAGCCATTACAAGAATAAAATTCACTTGCTTTTTTCTGGAGCCTCTGACTCAGGTCATTATGACTTACTTCTTGATACCGAAAACGAGAATCTTGCGGATTCTAATTCATACTGCAATTTATGTAAAAAGTATTTTAAAAATCCAAGTGGTCTTAAAATCCATCTTTCAAAATCCCACAAAGATTTACAGATTGACACAAAAAATACTAACCCAAAACCGAACCTCAATGACGATTTACCCAGAAATAGTAACTTCAAAAATTCTTCGTTTCAAAACTATTCAAAGAAACTTGATTGCTCACTTTGTGGCAAATTTTTTTCCGGCGAAAATGGGCTCAAGCAACATTATAGAATTAAACATATAAATTTTAATATTTCTTCCGAAGATTATTTGGAACCATCTTTCGTTTGCAAATTCTTGGCAAGTTTAAAATCTAAAATTCCTATTCTGAAAACAATTCCCAAAGGGGCAAGAAAATGTGTTGCAGAAGAGTTTTCTTTTCTTTTGAATAAATGTGTTTCTAAGAGGTTGGTTTCTACTTTTTATTTTTCCATATGCTGCTCTGAGGATACCAAATAAATCAAAAAACAAGATCTCGTCTTTGACTGCCGCTGTAAAAAAGAAAATTTATCAATATGGAGATTAAACAAGAGTTCCGAATTAAAAGCTTTAATTAGCTTATATCAACCAAAATTCATTAAGAAAACCAGTTCAAGAAAATTCAAGTCCAACGACCAACTCTTAGCCAAGAAAGTCCAGTCAAAACTATCTGATGGAGATATCAGTGGTGCTGTTCGTCTTTTATGCTCTGATGACACATTGGCATTGCCTGATTTGAACACCTGCAATGCTCTTCAAAAAAAACATCCCGCCCATCCTGAAACACGCAACTTTCCAGAAAACAAAGGTGTAATCAACATCGACGAAGTCATGACGCATAAGATTAAAAACGCTGTATTGTCTTTTAAAGCTGGGTCGGCTGGAGGTTTGGATGGTTTGAGGCCCCAACATGTCAAAGATTTACTTTCCGAGGAACTTGGTTGTTTTGCATCTATTTTACTTTCATCTTTAGCCAATGTTTCATCACTAATGTTTCAAGGTATGATTCCTCGTAGAGTGACCTCAGTCCTCTATGGCGCCTCCCTATGTGCATTAAATAAAAAAGACGGTGGTCTTTGGCCTATAGCGGTGGGGTGCACTTTACATAGAATTACATCAAAAATTGCATGTTCAAGATTAAGAGACAAACCAACCAGCCATATCCAACCGCATCAATTCAATTCAATTCAAAAGTAGCTTTATTGTCGTGCATATTAAATAAACATTGACAAAGCCTTACTTAAAATCTAGGATAATTTAAGAATAGTTTATCATTTTACAAGAAAAAAAAATAATTAAAAATAAATCTAAAAGTAAAAAGCAGTAATCATAAAATATACATACTTATCAAGCTTGATCTAAAATACATCAATTTTTACCCCTAGTTAGTTAATCATTCATTCTATCATTAAAAAATTCTTCCAAAGTATAGAATGCTTTGGAGATTAAAATATCTTTAGTGTGGCTTCTAAAATGTTTATAACAATTTAATTTGCGTATTTCTAGCGGCAAATGATTAAAAAGTTTTTTACCATTGTAAACAAATGAGTTTTTAATTAAGGTACATCGGGGAATTGGCCATGGTAATAAAAATGGCCGGCGCACACTATAGCTATGCTCTCTATGTAATTCCTCTTTATACTTTTTAAAAACTAAACAGTCTCCAAAATAAATATTGAACATAGAGTTAATATTTTATTATCTATATATAAAGATCTACAAGAATATCTTCTTCTGACACCACACAAATTTCTGAGGGCTCTCTTTTGTAAGATAAAAACTGATCTAAACAAAAAATCAGAACAAGATCCCCAGAAGCAAATGCCATACGAAAGGTGAGATTGAACCAAAGAAAAATAAACATTTTTCGCAGCTTCAAACCCAAGGTTATCTGTTATAACTTTTATTGCGTAACAGCTAGATGCAATTTTGCTTTTAAGTTTTATTATATGTTCATTGAACTTTAAGTTTTCATCAATAACAAGGCCAAGAAATTTGTTTGCACCTGTATTGCTGACATTTTCATTATCTAAATGAATATTTTGGACATTACATTTAAAGTTCAAAATATTAGTTTTCGAGACATTAAATTATAACAAATTTGCATCACACCACTCTTTAATTAGAGATAAGTCATTTTGAACTGTTGCTGCAAGCCTTTCTAAATCATTGTCATGCCAAAAGAAGGTGTTATCATCTGCAAAGCTAGTAAGTTTCCCTTTAATTGGCAGGTGAGATATCGTTAACAAAAATTAGGAACAGCAGAGGACCAAGTATGGAACCCTGAGGTACTCCTTCATTAACTGGTTCAGAAGTAGACAGCTCATTGTTTATTAATACAGCTTGAAAAGGCTCTGATAAATAAGTTCGAAACCACTCAAGAGCCACTCCCCGTACTCCATAGTTCTCCAACTTCTCCAGCAGTATTCTATGATTCACACAATCAAACGCCTTTGATAAATCACAGAACACTGCCAAAGCCTTATCACCAGAGTTAAGTTTAAGGTAAAGGTGCTCCAGAAAATTAAACATGGCTTCATTTGTGCTCTTGGAGGCTTGAAATTTAAATTGTGAACTGCTCAAAAGGTTATTTTCATTTAAAAAGTTTACAAGTCTTATTTGGACCAATTTTTCAATTATTTTGGATAAAGTGGGAAGCAAAGCAATTAGCCGAAAATTGGAAGGAAGGTTATGATCCCCCCCTTTAAATAGTGGTATTATTAAGGCCTTTTTTAGACAAGTTGGGAATTTGCCAGTTTTAAAGGATTTGTTTATGACTCCAACCAAAACATTAAGCACAGAATCTGGGAGCGCCTCAAAGACACGAAATGAAATTTTATCCCAGCCTGTAGCATTTTTATTTTTAAGCGCCTTAAAGATTAATTTTATTTCCGCCGTTGTTGTGGGAACCATTGAAAAAGTTTCTGTTGTAGAAATATTATTTAAATAGCTCATGGGATCTCTCCTGTTCCTAATTTTGCTCGAGAGATTGGAAGCTATGTTGCAATAGAATGAATTAAAATCATTGGCCTTAAGTTCGGTAGTAAAACTAGATGGGTTTTGCCCCCTTAATTTATTAACTATCTTCCATGTTTCCCTATTTTTGTTTGAAGCATTCTCAATCCTATTATGAAAATATTGTCTTTTTGCCATTTTTACAGTTTTTTTGTAAAATTTGGCGGTACGTTTTGTAGTAGTTTTGAAAGTTAGTATTATTAGAAGCACACATTTTTCTAATATAATGAAGAGATCTTAAATTGTTTGCCGAAGTTCTAAGGCCTTTAGAGTACCACGGACTTCTCTTTTTTTTGTTTTATGGTAACGTAATCAACTTGGTTTTGGTCTTAAATGTGGTCCTGAACCAGTAGCCCATTCACTCATATGCTACTCTTCTTTTACACATCCTTCAGAAAAAGTAGTTTTAAAAATTAACTACTTTAATGCTTTCAATATGGGTTTTAGAGATATAATTATCTCTAGAGTGAATGAGCTATTTCCAGAATTTTATCCATTTATTGACCAATGCTACAGAGAACCGTCTTTATTGTCTTTTAATGAACATTTAATTTCCTCAGAAAGAGGTGTTCAGCAAGGCGATCCTCTTGGACCAGCTCTCTTTTGCTTACTTTTTCACCCAATAATTTATAATCTTAAATTTGAGCTAAATATGTGATACCTGGATGATGGAACGTTGGCTGGAGATCCAGATACTGTTTTTGGAGATTTTCAAAATATCATAAAACTTTCTGGTCAATTAGGTCTTGAAATAAATTCAAAAAAATGCGAAATTAAGTTCCTTTTAAATAACCATAACTCTGATGCAAACTTACTTATTTCCAAATTCGAGTCCAGTCCATACTTCCTGTTAAAAAACTCTAGCTAACAACCTACGACTCAATTTTAAAAACTGTCTTCACCTTCAATGCACTCTCCCTTTCAAATATGGAGAACTTGGCATTCGTAACACTTCCACTTTATGTTTTTCTGCCTTTTTGGTATCTGTTCAAAATTCAAGCAGTTTAGTAAATATCATCCTTCTTGAAAAAAATCAATTCTTGTAAAGATTTAGAATATGGACCGGCTCTAGACAATTAGATGAAAATCTCCAATCTGTCCCAGATATTCTTCCAACTTCTCAAAAAGAGTTTGACAGGGTGACCCCCGGGGAGCTGGTGCAGCGTGCTCTTTGGGACTGCGATGATTTAAGAACAAAAGCCAGATATCTCGCTCTTCAAGAGCCAGAAAGTAATGCTCTCCCATCTTCTCCTTTGGGTTCTCTTCTGGATAATCAGACCTTTCGCGTTTCCGTTGCTTTGAGGCTGGGCGTTCCTGTTTACGAGTCTCACGACTGCAGCTCTTGTGGTCAAACAGTAGATATTTATGGCTATCACGGCCTGAGCAAGAGTGCAGGAAGGCTGGCTCGCCACAGCACGTTAAATGTCATTCTTCAACGGGCTCTAGCTTCTGCAGGATTTCCTTCGGTTCTCGAGGCGGTGGGAGTGTGTCGGAGCGACGGGAAACGGGCGGACGGAATAACCAGATTTCCATGGAAGTCTGGGAAACCTCTACTCTGGGATGTATGCAAAGATACTTTGTGTCAATCTTACATTCATTTGTCATCAAAAACAGCAGGGGAGGTTTGTAAACTGGGAGAGTCCTTGAAGAGGAGGAAATATGAGGAACTCTTGGATCGCTTCTGTTTCATGCCCTTTTCCGTTGAAACCTTAGGCCCTTTAGGACCTGAGGCTAAAAATTTAATAAACAATAAGTTGACCGAACTTATAAAGGATGTATTGAGAGGTGATTCAAGAGTTTTACTCAACGCGGCATCAGTTCTCGGGACTTTACCTTGCCCAAAAGGTATGAAAGAAATGTTTTATATTTAAAATTATTGCTATTTTTGTCGATATTCGGTTAAATTTTTATATTATTAGATTTAACGTACTTTTTAAGTTTTTTTTCAATTTCATATGTACTTAGATATTTTTTTTTTAAATATTTAACGTAACTATGTAATATTGATCAGGCAAATTAAAAATTTAGTGTATGTAAAAAATACTAATAATAAAAGGTCCTTGGCTCTAACCGCGCAGAATATACCGCGCATGTAAAAAAATGCATTTGTGGGTTGTTGGGAATTTGCTGATTTTTTTTTTGTTTTGGAGGTCTTCCGCGGTTTTGTGATTTGGGCGGTGATGTCGTATTATGTGCCGGTAAGTCTTCCGCGATAAATTCTTGCACGCTAGGAGCCGGAAAGAGGGAGAGCAATTGCCCACTACCCTTCCTGCATTTCTCCCAGACCTTGCCTTGGTGGCGTCCATAAATTAAGTTAAAGCGCGTGGAGTAGGTAAAAATGACGGGAGAGTTCGCAACTGTAACTGAAAATGATAAAGAAAATAATAAAATAACTAAATACTTCAAATTTAAAAATATTTGTTACCTTTTTATAGAGGGGGGAGGGGAAGGGAAGAAAAGTATAGAAAATGCCATAAAGATGAACAAAATTAAAATTTGGCAAAATTTGTGTTTCACGCGTTTATAGATGTAGAAGGCTTTTTCTTATTTCAGAAGTTACGGTTCTCGTCCAAAATGAGTAAAACGTATGTCAACGAAACGTGAGTTAAGTGTTTTTGACTTCAAAAATATATGAATTAAAAAATTTAATTTAATTTTCTCATCATATTGAGGATATTTTTTCTCATAGACCTTTGCAAATTTAGGCATACAAGGCGATAAAAAATTATCAGTAAGTGACCCAATTAGCAAACAAATTTTAGTTAAAAGGCCCACTATGCAAGGATAAACCCACAGTTAATTTCCTATTTTTCCATTTTTTTAAAAAATTTTTGGAAAACCTGTTTTACTCAAGTTTAAAGAATACCCCACAAAATTACATTAAAAACCACATGCGTCCATAGGCTTAAACCCTAACCCATCTTACTAAATATCGCCCTTAGTGTCTATGTTGAGTTATACAGGTTTTCATGAAACTCTGTTAAGCCTAGTAAGGTCTTATTTAACAGGTCGTACACAAAATGTTGCATTTGAAAATAAACAGGCAGATATATTTAATATTATGTATTGCTCTATAAAATTTATATATTATTAATATTGAGAGCATTTCAATTATCACCAATACTGAAATATTTGTTTTTTCTTCACGAGGCGAAACTGGCCAATACACGGATCAATTCCGATCTTTATAATATCCTAGATCTTTTAGAAATAAATCCTTCTAAATCGGATGACATGCTCTTTTGTAAGGAAAATCAACGAGATCTGCTACCATACAACCCTGCATAGATAATAACAATATAAATGATCAATTATTAGCCAAGACTGTGGGTCTTACTATTGATACTAAATTAAATTTTAAATTTTAACAAGTATTATTCGATGTCAAAATCCCTATACACTCATAGACATTACTTGATTACTAAAACTAAAGTTTGCTTTGTGATTCTTGGGTATTGTCACATTTTAATCATTGCGATCAAATATATGGACCATTTCTAAGTGTTTTAAATAAACAGAGAATAAACAAAGTACAAAACTCGTGCTTGAGATTTATTTTTGGAACACGCAGGCGCCAGAGGATTTCACACACAACAGGAGGACTTTGAATTCATCAATTCAAGCTTTGTTTATAAAATAATTCAAACAAATTTTGTACTTAAATTTATTAAACATATGTGAAAGAATTTCCAAAGTGTACTCTAAAAATGTGTCATGTAACATACCGAAATTGTTTTAAGCGCCCCAACAGCTCTATATTTTTCCTTTTGGTTAAATATAGATGCTGAAAAATCGGCGCAGTATTCTTCAAACTATGTTATCTTATTTTTTTTTTGGGTGGATTTATCAGCGGTCCTGCGACTCCGACTTACACGGGTGCAGATAAGCCTGTGGGTCTATTCTTGAATAGAGAGAAAATTTGCTCCCAGGGAGTCAAATTCTCTCGCTACTATGAATCTCATTGGTCCAAATCTTCGGTTTAAATCGGGTTCTCTCACTTTTGCCCGATATTGATCGAAAATAATTCTCTTAGTCAAGACCTATAGAATTATTTTCGATCAATATCGGGCAAAAGTGAGAGAAACCGATTTAAACCGAAGATTTGGACCAATGAGATGCATAGCAGCGGCAGAATTTAACTCCCTGGAAGCAAATTTTCTATCGATTCAAGAATAGACCCCCAGGTGTTCCGTTCACCGTCCTACTCTCCACCAACCGCAAAGTTAGTAGAATCGGTGTTTCAAGGATCCGAGGATGCATTGCGCCAGCAAGGTGTTCTGCCTTATCACGGCAGGCTGGCAAGGTCTTGAGAGCTGAGAGCAGTGTTTGCCGTGCACCTCCGAGATCTCCAATTACCAAAACCACTAGCTTGACTGTATAGCCCCGATACACTCGGCGAAGGTCAAACAGAAGATCCTGATATTTCATCCGCTTCTCTTCCTTCTTAACAATGATGATTCTTGTCAAGAAGTACTATATCCGGCTTGTTAGCGTTTACAAGCCGGAGGGTGGGGAATGCGAAATTCCAGTATATTCTGGTTTTATTATCATTCTCCACTACAGACGGAATATCAGGAGACATATAGCTACACTGGAGTATGATCAACACCGTACGAGTGCCTTAGATGATAATACAGCAACCGTAACGCCGCATTATGCCGATGGATATACGCCGAGACCGCATACCGTCCGCAAGCAGACAGCAAATGATATAGGGTCTTTGACGCCCTCCATTTTAGCAAGCAATGATAAACCCCTCAGTTTCCGACTTTATTGCACCAGTCCTTAAGAATGCAAAGCTTAACTTTGTGGATAAGCCAATGTTTTCAATGGTGACCTTATCTGCGGTTTTGCGGCTCCGACTTACTCGGGTGCAGATAGGCCAGGTGTTCCGTTCACCGTCCTACTCCCCACCAACCACGAGGTTAGTAGAAATGGTGTTCCGCATCGTGTGCTCTGAGCATGCACCTTGATCCGAAGATGACCGCTTTCTGCATTCTGCCAACAAGGTGTGTTATCACGGCAGGGTGACAAGGTCTTGAGAGCTGAGAGCAGTGTTTGCCGTGCATCTCCGAGAGCTTCAATTACCAAAACCACTAGCTTGACTCTATAGCCCCGGTATTATTATTATTATTATTACCTTAAGATTATGCTTACCCCACTTCACGCTATAAGCTATAAGTACGTTTAAAAAAAAGTCATTTTTAGGACTTCTTTTACAAGTGTTTTATAATTACCCTTACTTCCTGACTCACCCAATACAAAAATTGTGTGTTGCCCCCTGGCTCTTTCCCGGTAACAATGCGGATCCTATTCATCATAATTTGTATGAACACCCTAAAATGATCTTGTCTTGCTTTTTAGGAATAAATCTAACTGCAATGGAAGATCAAATACCATGGGAACTTAAACCTTGGAGTTATGGATTATATTATGGATTTGATGCTGATGAGCCAAGTTATACCGCCGATCCACCAAAAGTGTGCGTCTAAATTAACGGGACTCGTGTATAAAAATAAAGGTATTTATTTCATTTTATGTACATTTTTTTATTTCAGTTTTCTTGAAACTTTAAGTAAAATGGAAAATCTTGTTTTTTTTTTTGTTAAAGACTACTTATAGTAAAAAGAGAAATTAAAATAAAAACCCTTTTTATGTACATTGACTTACTTTACTTGTTATATTTGAATAAATTCAAAATTTCATGATGTGCTAAAGAAAAATAATTAAAATGAGCAATAATATAGGAATTAACAAAGATATTTTAATCTGAATAAGATAGATATTCCTATATAATTTATAACTATACATACCGGGTTATGAGTTTACTGTATTTTTTCCCTATACTCAATGAATTGGGCGGCCGGGAACCGCAGCTGCAAAATGGTCTGCTTCATTTTTTTATCTTAAGTGGTGAAATGGTTCATTAATTTTGATTAAAATTTTCCTGACAATTTCTTGACAGTAAATTGGCAAAACCTAATATCAATGTACAGTTGCGGAAGTAAATGCATACCCCGGTATATCTAAGCTTTGTTAAACTCTTCGATGTTTACTTACATGTTAAAAGCATGTTCTAAATTTATATGAACAAGTTTAAAACGACAAATTATATTTAAAATTAGGTAAATACGAAATCTTAAGCTAATTTTGGCACAACCAGAGAAATATAGCAGTGGCGATCGGCCCCAGCCCCTGTTAGCTAATTGTAGTATTTTCCGCTCTACATTTAAATTTGAATTTCCCGCGACAACTAAACAGAAATGAGTAACATATGCCTATGACACATCCGGCGATCATCTTATATTTAAACGCGTAAGTCCGGATAAATTAATTAATTATCCCATAATTAAGGCGACAAACGAATCTAGCAATTTCCCCGTCTTCCAAATAGCACATTGGCGACGAGGTGAAATTAAAATTTCACAAAAAAAAATACGCGAAAATAAGAAAGTAGGGTTAGGTCATAGGAAAAAAGTCGTCAAAATTACCGATTTTTCAAAGTTTTAAGACTTTTAAAATGTCTAATCGGTCATATCTCGGACTATTCGCCGGAAACTCGACGTTTTTTTTTTTAATTTCAATTTTTTTTAAACAAAAAGTACACCATGTGATACATCATTCAAAAGGTATTTAAAATACCTTTAAAACGAGCTATTATCCACTGTCCTAGTTAAGTAGTTATCGAGATATTTTCATTTCTTTAGGTACATGTTTGAGCAAAATGGTAGTTTTGTTTTTCAAGAATTAATTTTAAAAAAACTAATGACCAAATTTTTCATTCCCTTTATGGGTAGAATAAATGTACCAACAATTATCGAAATCGGGGAGATGGTCTGTCAAACCTCTGATTTGAAATGACCCTTGAGTCATATATATCCAGGCAAAACAAGATTGATGACAAAAACATAAAAAATTCCACTTTATTGAGATTAATCGGTACGAATACGCATAAAATTTTAAGAGACTTGACCTTTCCAAAATTGGTAGGCCTTCTCGAAAAACATTAAACCCCAGTGGTAACAGTTTGACGTGAAATAATAAAGTTTTTCAGGCAAATAGGCACGAAACCAAAGGCGTTCGTGACAATTTATTAACAACAATTCTTATCGTTTTGTCTGCGGTTTAGCGAAAGGGCCAATCTTAGACCGTCTTTGGGAAGAAGACCATACCAAAGACATAAAACTGCTTTTTGAACAAAATCGTTCTTATAATGTTAACTACATTCCATATGCGGAAAAAAGCTCATATTCGTCGCCAGCTAGTGATACGAGCAGTCAAAATCGAAAAATCATAACGGGGAATTAGAGTTATACAATCAAGAATTTAGCAATTTTCAACTGGAATCTGATAATTTAATTTTAAAAGGCTATACTGATATTTGATTAGCCCAGTAGGATTTTTTTAGGGCTAGTTGACTGTCAACAGCATAACAAAATTAGCAAGATTATATATTATAAACAAGAGTGGTCCCAAGTAACAATTTGTCGACGCAACGTTTCCAAACGCAACCACAACGTTGCGATGTGACGTAGGAAACGTTTTGCCAACCCTACTTTACACCAATTTGGTAAATACTTTTTGAGTTGTCTCAACGTTGCTCGAAACCTTTGGTATGCATCCAAGTCAAGGAATGACCAAGATCACAACCTTGTCTGCAGCGCCACCTACAATAAGTTATTTGTTAGAAGTGCGCCAGAGGTGTTTATTATTGCCCAAAATATAACCTTTAGTCAACATTTTATATTTTTTCTCCACCAAAAATGATCTATCATAAAATTCAGAGTAATAATAATCATTATTTTTCAAATTAATAATCACGAACAAGATGTACGTTTTTAAGGCTTTTTGTACACTAAAATCGGAAACGCAACTTAGTGTACTGTCAAATATGATATTTTTAAGTAATTTTTTTGTAATTTTATATTAGACAAAACATTGTTGCAGAACAACTTTTACGTCTGTATACAACTAAATTAGTGATTTAACAGTAATAACAGCTACGAATTGCTAGGAAAAACTAATAAAAGACTCCTAACGCGTTTGTTTACATTATGTTTGACAAATATGGCTTCAAATTAAAAAGGTGATTGCAAAAAGCAACATGGCGCTTATCCGTCGTTTCGTACTTACCGTTTGTCAACCAAAAAACGTCCTTTGGTAACAGGTTCGACAGCTGCTTCACCAAAATGCGCCTAATGTCAACGTACCAAAATCTTTTCCTTGGGTGACAGCTGACAGACTGCCAAATTTTATCTGTACTCGAATTTAAAATAAAATGATTGTTACTCGATGCTTTTTGCCAAATAAAAAAATGGACCGGAGCTAGTTTAAGGTGGTCCATATTTTGGAAATTGGGTTGGAGTGGAGCCTGTTCCACATTCATGGGAAACGAGGGTCACCTCTATTCGCCGGCACCTTTGAGGTTGTTGAGAAGACCAGAAGTCTTCTTCTGATGGTACCGGAGCTCTGCCCATGAAACCAGTACCTAACCGTGTGTTGTAAACGAAGAGTTTTACTTACAGCTGATAAAACCTCAACAAAAAAGGCAGTTACAGAGGCTGCCGGTGTGAATAAAGTTATAAAATCTAATCTGGATCATCAAAGCAATAGCTGCAAGAAAATCAGATTCATTCCCAGAAAACGTTGGTAAAAACTGTTGTAGGCTTAACGCAGAGACAAAGCCACACGTATGGAATCATTATGCAAAGTTAATGGTCAACAAGGAGAAAGTTCGGAAATACTATAGAATGAAGTCCCACACGCACACCTGATGATTGTAACAAAAGTCCAATGTTCTTGAGAAGCTCAACGAACTTTGCAACCTCATAGCTGCATGTAAGTACTACAACTTTACTGGTTTTTTTTTTTAGTAAACACCCAGTATCCATCCGTCACACATATTAAACACCGATTCTCTCAGAATTTTTGCTTTATGAGCATTAAAAGCATAGCTAAGCAGAGCTTGTTCAGTCATGGAAGTTTTATATTAATTAATTTAATTTAAAAATTTTTTTAGGTGCGAAGAAATTGATAATATGGATGTAAAACTGAACCACCTTAAAGACCTAAATAAAGAGAGTTACACTGAAGGCTGATGAAATATCAATTGGATCTAAAGAGGAAAACAATACTTTGGATGAAGAACGTGAAAAAGGGGATAATCCTCTGATCATTTAAGTAGATACTAGTGTTTTTTTACATACCTAGTTGAGATTTCTAAATAATAAGTAGGTACACTACCCAAATAAATACTTGCAGGGCTACAATATTCATCCCAGGACCGGCTCACAATGGGGGCTATCAGCCTCTTAGTGCTGAATATTGGAGCTATGTTAGTATTTAGGTATTTGTGTAAGTACCTATACTGTACATACTAAAAAAGCTTCGTAATATTTTTTCAAATTAAAAAAAAATATATTCTTTATTTTGTTTAGGTTAGTTTTCTAATTAGATAGATTAAGAAAAAAAAGGTTTTTCTTTCTGCTAGTTTATTCATTAAAATATTGTCCCTATTAGTTGTGTTCTGTACTTTTAAAGAAGCTACAATCTAAGTACCTACTTTGTGTTTTGTATTATGTTTTGTACTCTGTGCAAGTTGTATTTTGTATTAAAATTAGTTAGAAGAAAGGTTTTATTTTTCTTTAATAAATACATATTTTTTTAAAAGTTTGACACAAATACAATAGCAATAGTTTCTAGTTTGATTTAAAAATAAAGAAATCATAGTTTTTTTTTACTATTTAAGGATTCCTAAGTAAGGGCCCATTTACTCAAGTTTTAATGCCTAATGCGTAAATTTCTATTTCTGTCTCTTTCCCTTCAAAAAGTAGAGAGAGAAGAAAAATTACGCGTTGAAGATTAGCCACTAAAACTTCAGTAAATAGGCCTTATGAAACAAATAAAATTTACAATAAAAAATTAAATGAAAAATAAAAAAGTGAGGTTGTGTATTGTTTTACTGACAGAACGATCAGAAATGGTTGGTACAGACCTATTTCCGTGCTCTTACCACAGACCAAAAAACGTAAATTTGACGAATAATTACGTAGGATGTGCGACGTGTACCCTTTAACGTTTTGTGGTCGTTATTTTGACACCAAAATAATCACGAAAACTCATTAGTCATACAAAAACGTTTACAAAACGTTGCAGTTTAACTCCAGGGTAAAATTAACGTTTAGGCGTCGGTAATTATTTTGTTAACGAAGGTCGTTCCGAAAATAACCAATTTCTCCACCAAATACAACGTTAATATTGGTTAATATTTTAGTCATCACAACCAGTAGGTCATACAATTGTTACTTGGGGTCCGAGTCTTTTGGGTAGGAACTTCCCAAAAACGTTTAGTATTATACTTAATCTCTAATATGCATTGTTTATATATATATATATATATATATATATAAATACTGAATTAACTCACAAATTTCCAGAGGTATTTTCCAGAAAATTAGGGTGCTATAGATATGGGAAGGTGTCAATAAAATTAAAACAAGATGTCATACCACGTCACAAGCAATAGTCGAAGAAGGGGTGTTGGAAACAGTCGTCAGTTTAAAGAATCCCGCAAATTTGATATGTGGTCACAAATTTTAATATGCTATAGGGGAGGGTCAAACAAATATTTTTTATCATTGCCACTCCTCCCAATGGGTACAGGGTGAGCCAGAAAATAGAGAAAGCAAAAATTGACTATTTTGTACCTCAATAAATCGTTGTTCTTACGGAAACTATGAAATAGAGAAAAGTGAGTTTCAAGTATGTTTTAGAGTAAAGCACAACTAACATTTTTTGTATCTACATTTTAGCCCGGATTTATACAGGGGCGCTAAAAAAATTGTTATTTTTACAAAATATTTTTGATGGCCTTCAAAGCTATAAAACAATAAATGGTTGTCAATTTCATGTGTGACAGTGGCGTACCAAAAATATTTCTCTTGGGAGGGGTTTCTACCGACTATAAAAATATGAACCTTTCTTTTACCTACTGGAATTATAAATAGGTAATTATACAAACTTTACGTTTACTGCATAGGCATCTTTTTAAAAAATCTTTGGGGAGGGGTTTAATTCTAAGCCATAGTACTTAAGGGTTAAGACGTGATGCAACATCGTTGAGTAATAATTAAATTTCACGATCCGGCTTAAATATATTTGAGTCCCCTCCCTTACTAACGTTTTTTAAAAAATGACCCCAGTAGGTAAAAGAAAAGTTAATATTTTCGTATTAGCCGGTACAACCCCCCCCCCCCCAAGAAAAGTCTTTTTGACACGCCACTGCTTATATAGACATGAAATTGACAACCATTTATTGTTTTATTGCTTTAAAGACCATCAAAAATATTTCACAAAAATAACCATTTTTTTAGCCTCCCTGTATAAAAAACGGACTAAAGTGTTAATACAAAAAATGTTTAACTTGAAACTCACTTTTCTGCTTTCATAGTTTTCGTGAAAACACGGATTAAGTGAGGTACAAATGTTTGTCTGATCGTCCCCTATAACATTAAGATTTAGAGAAATTTAACGAATGCCCACGTTACATAAGACATTGGCGGCAACCTCCATTGTGGCGGTTATACGTCCGCACTGAACGAGAGATTAGAAGATGTTATTTATCCACTTCCCTGGCTCCTAGCTCCTCAAGATATTTTTAGTGCACCAAAACCATCAACAGCTACTCAGGTTAGGTGATTTTGTTCAATATTACTCAAACTTTTTACCAGATTTTAATATTAACAAAGAGCAACATCTCTGCAAACGTTGCTTTTGACAAAATAAAACAAATGATAGTTTGCTGGCTCACTGACCCAAAAAGAAAACATAACTTTAGTAACATATGCTAGCCAATACGGTATTTTGGCAATATTATATCACAGGGAAGTTAACATGACGGAAATACCAATAGTTTGCGCGTCTAGGACATATTCACCGAGTGAAAAAAAGGACAACACTGGACAGATAAGCTGGGACCATAATATTTGGAGAAAAAAAGGGCCTTCCTTAAAGACAACTAGATGGTTTGCAGCGCTCGACTTTATACATGTCAGGATTTGACTAACACCTTCGATTATATAATAAGATAAGGAAAAGAAAATCACTTTGCAGACGAACTTTCAAGGCTTCCTGAGCACAAAACTAACAAAAGCATTGGCGTGTGTAAGGTAAATTTTTTAAATTTTGCAAAAGAAATAAAAACTGACAAGTTACTGTGCAAAATAATGGGGTACTTGGAAAATGGTTAGCTAGTTATCAAAAAAGAGAAGAATTGTACAAGGAAAATGGCTGTTTGCTGTGGGGCCACAGAATAATTATACCAGAAAGTCACTTAGGTCTTACTAAGACAAAATCGTTGGCAAGATCGTACTTAATAGTGGCCTAATTTAGATAAAGAACTGGAATACAAAATAAAATCCTGTCTGTAATGTCTCAAGAACAGAGACAAAGTTGTCATTCATGGCCAGAGGCTGAAGAACTATGGTCTCAAATACATTTTGACTTTGCTGAACTAAAAAGAAGTCAAAATTTCCTAATTATGTTGGATACCAATAGTTTTTAAGTGGCTAGTAATTTTTGCTATAAAGTCAGCAAACAGCTTAGATGTAGAAAAATGTTTACGAAACGACATATAACCTGTTCAAAACAAAACCTTAACAGTTAAGTGACAGGAAAAAGCTCAAAAAAAGCTAGAAAAACTTAGGAAGAGAAAAGCAAAAATCGAGAGATTTTCAGGAGGAAGAGATGGTAGCTATGCAAGATTACCACACTATCAACAAAAAAAAATGGGACAGAAGCAGTAACAGAAAAGAAAATGGGGAAAATTGTGTACTGGTGCAGATTGCCAAAAGAACAACTTTGGAAAGACATTCTAACCAGATATAGCTAGAAGATTTACAGAAGTCTAGTGTTGTTTCAGATACCAAATGTGATAAGGGGGTAAATAAGGCACCTGCTTTAACAAAAATTGGTAGGCAAACTTGTTAAGTTTACAAAAAAATCCAAATCAAAATATACTGCAAAACTATCAATCGCAAACTCCTAAAAATCGACCACAGGAAATGGACAAATAGAAACAAACTGAAATTCAGGTGGAAACTTGAGAATGTCTCAGGGTAAAAATGCAGATTTTCACAGTGCCATACGTCACAAGAAAGTGTGGAAAATATCTGCTAATCCAATACAAAAAGATAACACAAGTTTTGATTCTCCAATAGATTAAAACACTAAAAAATACTGCTGTTGTTATGGTGTCTCCTCCTCAATTCAAAAACTGACCAGCCTCGTAAAACTTCTACTTTAAGAAGGTCAGAAAGAAATAAAAACTAATCTACTTGAAAATATAGGGTTATCCTACACAAAATATCTGTTGTCTGTTTTAAATAAATGTCAACAAAATAAGTTCTAAAAGATAGGTTGGATTAAGGATTAGCTTTTGAAGTGCAGTACAAAAATAACGTATAAAATTGCCGCGACAATAAAATGTGAAGATAAAAATAGTTACATCACATGTGAGGAACCAGAAATTAACAGAAAAATTAGAAGAAGCCAATTTAAGCGTGGTATTTCCAGCTCTATATTTAATTTGAATTTCCGGCCAGAACCGGATAAAAATGAGTGACATATGCATATGACACATGCGGCGGCCTTCTTACATTTGAATGCCGATGACGACGCACGTAAGTTAATTAATAATCTAATAATTAATCTAATCAGTTCTTTCTCTGGTTCCAAAAACACACACAAACGGACTCTATATTTTTGTTTTGCTAAATTTTAAAAAGGTGAAATGTTTGCGTTTTTAGAATCTCCTCATTGGTATGGAAGTATAAAAAACCCGTGTGATTAATTATTGTTGTTGAAAGTCTTAACTTACCTCATTGAATTACAATTGGGTTGATAAAATAAGTTTAATAAATAGTGTCTTAATAGTAGTAGTAGTGGTACATAGGTCTGGCAATTAGGTCGCCTCTTGGGTCGCCATACGCGGTCCTCGTACCTGGTAATTTTTTTAACCAATTCTCCTCCCCCCCTTGATACTTTGCTAAATTTGTTGTTTGGAAAAGTGACACCTTTCGTATCGACCTAAAAAAATGTTTAAAAAGCTAGGAACACACCACGCATCAAATCAACCATTTTCATGCCTTTTTGAATCATGAACATTGTAAATGGGCCAGACATAAGCAACAAAAATTGTTACTTACGTTTTACAGCTGATTGACATATTAGAGGTTATCTTGAAAAAACTCACTAAAAATTTCTCAAAAGGCACGCGTTTTTTTTTGACAAAAATAGAACTTACACACCCATGAAATGTTTACACACGCACGCACGAAAAAGTTGCAGTGTGTTTCTAGTTTTAGTCGTCTACTTCTTGTTTGAGTTTGAGCGATACTGACTCTCACTCAGGCGGCCCGGTTTCGATTCCTGGCCGAAGCAAGAGTTCATGGTATAAATTATGATGGATAGGTAACTCTCGCCATTTTTTGCTGATCCTCAATACGAAATGGACAATCTAAAGGTGGTCAATTAACGCCTTTGGGGTGAAGGGGGTCACATCTAATTAAAAGTATTTTTATTGTTTTTTAACACCGGGTTTATGTAATATTTTTTCAAGTTAAATATAATAACAGTTAGTGAGATAATTGCCTTAAATGGTGTGCCGAACTCTTAGGGCAGAATGAGGACAGGCACAGCAGTGGATTTTTGGTCAGAAGGTACTACTACCGCAGGTTCTCCAAATTGGCCTACCTTTGAGACAGTGTGCCGAACTCTTCTCTTCGAGTCACATTTTTGAGGTGCAAAACTGTCCATCCAACGAAAAATTAACATCTCAGCCAAACATGTTGATAGTTACAGGGTGACCACTGACAAAACCGTTTTTTTTTTATGAATTTATGACACTTTTTCAGAAAAATTATGACATTTTTATGACATATTTTAAAAAATATGTGTGAATTTCAACTTAAAAAAATTTTTGCTGGCATACACCAATTAAGGAAGACCAAAAGATATAAAAAAAATCATGTATTATCAAAAAAAAAACATCAAATAAACCGTACTTTTAAAGAACTATTAGCCAACATTTCGATACTAATTAAAATATGCTAATATAAAAAAAAAACAAGAAAGTTACATATGTTTGGTTTGATTTTAGAGAACTATTCAGTCAACACACTACTACCTATGTTATATTATAAACAGATACTAATATAAAAGAAAGGTTTCTCAAGTGAAGATAGCTTCTGGTACACTGACGGATCCAAAATGCCTTCAGGCGTTAGATCCGGAGCTTATTGCAGCCGGAAAAATATCAGGATTATACATACTCTTGGACGAATGGCTACAATTTTCCAGGCGGAACTCTTCGCCATTGAAATGAGCGCACGTTGGATGATAGATCAATACAGATACTCTCCGACAGTCAAGCGACCCTTAAGGCATTTGAATCCTATAGGTGCTCATCGAAAACCGTTAGGAGCTGCCAGGATACACTGAATACCCTAGGGCGAATAAACACTGTGTCGCTGGTATGGATTCCGGGACATTCTGGGCATCGGGGAAATGAGACTGCCGACCAGCTGGCGCGTGAAACGGACTCTGCCGTCTTTGTTGGCCCCGAATCAGCCCTTGGAATAGCATACAATACAATCAACACGGCTCTTTCAGGCTGGATAGAAAATAAGTTCCACCAATACTGGAGAGAATTGCCGGGACTAGCACATTCCAAAGAGTTCATTACAGAACCTTGCAGAAAGAGGGCCGGGAAACTTATTGAGCTCACCAGGCAGGACATCCGGACAATGGTTGATCTATACACCTGACACTGCAGGCTGAAAGTAACATTACTCAGAATGGGTCTAAGTGAGTACACCAAATGTAGGCTCTGTATCGAGTATGATGAGACGGCCAGACATTTGCTGTGTGAATGTCCGGCCAATGCACACGTCAGCGTCAACGTATCTTCGGTAAACCGCAGATCGACGGACTGAATCTGAATGATGCTTCACCAAAGCAAGTTGCGAGCCTCTTTAAAGGGCTGAATATTATGTAGCGAAAAAAAAAAAGGGTTAACAATGAACCACAATAGAATAGTGGTCGTAGTGGACAGTGCCATATTGGCACACTCACAAATGAATCAATCAATCAAATTATAAAAGGAACAAGGTTTTTGCAACTTGACTTGCAATGAGCAGAATAACATTTGTTAAATTTACGTTAGGTGCTAGAAATAAAGAATTCAGATCCTAAACTTAAAACCAAAGTATTCTGCATTTCTTTTCAAAAGCATAAAACAAAGAGAGGTCATGGTATAGGAGAATTCAATCACTGTAATAGTCTGTTTACATATTCAATGAGACCAACTAATCAAAATGGGTTATTTGCCTTTCCAATATGATACATCTCTAGAGAGAGAAAGGTTAAACATGACCTAGTATTTCTTGGCTAATCATGCTAAATACACCAAATCAATGTATACAGGGGATATTTGCAAAATAAAATTTGTAAAATTACAAAAGTCTTAAAAAATAGTGATCCGCAACGGGTAGATTGTCAAATTTTATGATTTTTATGACATGTAGCCAATTTTAGGACACATTTTCAAGAATTATGATTTTATGACAGTTATGATTTTATGAAGTGGGCACCCTGTAGTTACCTATCCATCGTATTTTATAACGCTTGTACTTAGTGGGTGCTGCGTTTAAAAAAATTACCCTGTATATTAATAACTAATAGGCTTCTTGCCTTAAAATTAAACAATACCACGATTTTTTTTTATTATTCACTATCCGATCCGTTATTTTTCTCCAAAATTTTATGGTTTATTCCTTCTTGCAACTGCAGAATATGCTCAATTTCTTGCGGTTTACCATCTGGCCCAACTCGACACGGTTTTATAGGACCACACCTTGTCATACAGTCAAATAAATTGACAAGTTTCATTGCTTCATGCTCTTTCTGAAAATAAAAAGAGAGGCACATTATTAAAAATCACTAGACATTTTTGGGGCTATTTAAACTGACCTTTGATCGCGATTCTTCAAAAACCATCAGAAAATTTCGGCCTTACAAAAAATCTGACAATTTTTAAACACAAGTTTACACTAACTGCTTTTTTTTATCAAGACTTATTTACTAAAATTCCTTAAAATTTAGTTTCTTAGTACTGTTCCAGTAAATAAAAAATATTTCAATTTTAACTTTTGTAAGCAGTTTTGGTTAAAAAAACCCTCTTTTTTATTTAAAAATGTGAGAGTGTGTAAACAAACCTTTAAAACTTTTAACATACAAAATCATAGATAGCCATGGAATATGTCGCTGTAACTGTTCAGAAAAGTCACACAAATTCTGTCTTTTCTTTTACATGGTGGGAATTTTCGACACTTTGACGTTTATTGGTACGCATAGTAGCAAGTTAGCTCCGCCGTCGTAAAACTAGTCCTGTAGAATATCTTTATAATATTAAATTTACAAAATGTTATTAAAAAAATTACGAAGTTTCTCCATAACGATAGGATAAATATTAGGGACGCTGTGTTTTTATTTTAAATGACGCAATAAGTACAAATCGCCACTTTCCAGAATTGTGACGGGTGAGATTTTCTGTCGTTTCTAAAGAATCCCGACCATTAAAGTCGTTTTTTGGCGTGAGAAGATTTCGAAATCATGCAAGAAATGTCATTTTGGCGTTGAACTGGTGACGTTACGGTTCAACACACAAGGATTTCAAAACCGCTCCTCGGACTGTATCGAAAGCGTTTCAATTACGATTTCAATATGATGGGAGTTGTCATTTGTGGAGCACCGGCTATTTTTTTTTGTTTTTTCAATAATAAAATGATGGAGTCTGATTTGATAATGTGCAAAATTCATTTGGGAAAATTCCTCCTAGAGGTAGATGCGGACACTGCCAGGCAGCTTTCTAAGTTAGTTACAGTTACAGTTTACACATTAAAATAACAAAAAAAAACCCGGATTTATAACCCGGAGATTGAAAAAAAAACAAAGTGCCAACAAATATTTTCAAGCAATAAGTTAGGTTAGGTTTTGTAAAACTGTCACCGGGAAGTGCATTTTGGCGATAGCAAGAACCGATGACGTTGTGGTTGAACCGGTGACGTCACATTTCGAAATCACGTAAGCACAATGTTCTACGCCAAAAAACGACTTATACTTCTTATCTACCAGCTCGTCTAATAGTCTACTACTATATTAAAAAAAATACCTCATAGTTGAACAAATATTTGCATTCATTTTTTTTCTTACGACAAATAATGAAAAAAGTGTGCGCGTAAAAAAATTACTCACACATATCAATGATATTATTTTTGATTTAATAGCAAATTCGAGAGAAAGGAGTAGGTACTGTCTGGAAGATATGGCTTAAGTTTACCAAAACAAAATTACAACTAAACCGGAAAACAAAAACAAATAATAGGTAGTTCCAATATAATCACTGAGTAACGCACAATGCATGCGTTGTTTAAATATAATAGTACCTGCTCATCAGTCATTCCGGCCATCGGATCAGCATGCGGCTGTTCGACACACCCCAAAACAGGATTGATAAGATGTTTCTGTCCGGCGTATTCTTCTGTCTCGCTATCTTCACTTTCCGAGCTGAAGTCGGCCTCCCCCACATCCCTGCGGCCCCCTAAGAGACCTCTTTTGGCGAAAAGACCAGCGGCGTTACCGTAGCCTGTGTACTTGATCATTCTGTTTACTAAACAAAAGTGGTCCAGATTATATAACAACATTACATAATAAAGAAGATGCAAAATTATAGATTTAACTTTTAATTTTTTCACATTAAATAGTTCATCTTATTAGATCTTCTTATCCGCCATGATCTTACAGTCCAAGACAGTTGATTGTAATAATAATCCTTCCTCGAACAAACTCTATGCTTTGGAGGGCACCCAGTAGGGTGTTTATAAGGAGGGAGAATTATTATTGTTAATATTATAAAATTAAATACAGAAAAGATTTGTGGCGTAGAGGAGGCAAAACCCGTCGTAAAGTAAAGTAAAATTTTATTTTACATGTTCTAAAAACTTAAAATCTAAAATAGAACACACAAATAAAATATCACACAGTAACTTACAATTATTGTAACATTAGTAAAAATCATATACTTAAAGCGTTTTCTTTAGTTCTGACCTAAACCTCAGCTCTAAATCATAAAAGTCAATCTCTCCATTAAAGTTATTTGCTAACCTACAAATTCTCTGAACAGGGACATTCTGTTGGTTCTATGGAATTTGATGGAAAAAGCTTCGTGTTTTCTACAGTTTATTTGAGGTACATAAAAAGAAATTCCACTCAAAATTTGTTCAAGAGAAAAATGTAATATCAAGAAACTTTCTACGATCCTATAATGTTGGAAGATCTAATAAATTAAAAAGATCATTGAAGACAATGTCTTGTGCAGAAATATTCAATTTATTAGCAATAAATCTCAAAAACTTTTTTTGCACTCGTTCAATACTGTCTTTATAAGTTGAGCATACTCCAGAATGCTCCTGATCAAAGAACAAAATAGGGTTCTAAAGGTAAAGATACTGTTAAAATCTTATAGACCCCGCCTGAACAAACCTAACATTTTTAATGCCCTATTAGTAATGTTGTTAATATGTTCATTGAAATTCAAAGTAGGGTCAAAAATAACTCCCAAATCCCTAATACTAGTCACAACCTGTAAATTCTTATTGTTAACAGTATAATTAAATTCTATTGGATTATTTATACGATAAAACCTCATTATTTTACATTTGTCAATATTTAAAAAACGCTCATTTTGAGTACACCACTGATAAAATCTATTCATATCATCTTGAATTAATAAACAATCATTAATGTTTCTGACAATCCTAAAGAATTTAAGATCGTCACAGTAGGCCAATGCTTGACAGTTCTGAAAGCACCTGATGAAATCATTAACAAAAATATTAAATACAAGTGGTGATAAATGTCCCTAGGGGAACTCCTGAGGTTACTCTAATTGCTTCAGAAATGCTGTCACAAACTTTTACAAATTGTTCTCGCCCTATTAAAGAGTTTTTAAACCATGACAGTAAAGAACCAAAGATGCCAACCGACGACAACTTCTGCACCAAAAAGCCTGGATTAACTCTATCAAAGGCTTTGGACAAGTTGTCTCCATAGCCCAGTTGGTAGAGCGTTAGACTGGTATTCTAGAGGTCCCGGGTTCAAATCCTGGTCAAGGGAAAACTTTTTTCCGATTTATTCCCTTACTCTTTGCCCTCTACGCCACAAATCTTTCCTGTAATTTATAAGAGCGCTAAACATTTTCCTTTATTTTAAATTATATAGTCCGAACCCGGCTTAACTGTCATTTATTATTATTAAGGATGAGAATAAACTCTTTAAAAATAATTAAATATAAAATCCTCTTTCGGAACAGCTTGTTGCCTTGGGAAGCGTGTTAGATGACCAAAACAGTATCTATACATATAATTAATAAATGAAAATTTTATATGGATGATTTTACGAAAAGGGTGCTGTTGAATGGAAATGCATATTTATCAGACAAAAACTGCACACGAAGCACAGTTTTTTTTATAATAAAGCTAAATGTTATCTTCATGGAGCATTTGTTTTTATTTTTTTTTGATTTATAATTTCTTTTATTATATTTAAAGCAAAAACCTCGTTTCTCTGCCATAGTTCGAAAGCAAACATAAGAACTTATTGTATGTACTGTATTAAAAAAAAAAATCATCATACAAATCTAACATATTTATCAAAAAATAAATAAAAAGTAAACTATAAGTCGTATTTTTGAAAATCCCAAATGACATTTTTCCTAACAATTTTGCAATTTTAGACATGTTTCAATTTTTTTAACAAAATAGATAGTTTTTGGCCGTGCCAATTTACAGCCCGATAACTTCGACCGACTACGATAACTTTAACACTATATGACAGTTCAAAATAGCCTTTTCGACACAGGTTTTAAGTTGACGTTTAGGATATTTTATTAGTTTTTGTTTTTAATTTTCAAAATAAAATTACTTTACTATGGTTTTCCATTCCAAGCCAAAATTTATACCTTCTTAATTAAGTTCCGAGAAAGTAGAGCATAAAAACTACCCAAATTTCTTGCTTTTTTTTAATGCGTTTTAAAGCAGCAAAAAAAACCACGGTTGGGTGAGCCTTGGGTTACTGAGAGCAACACCACCATTTCGGAAATAGGTGCGGAATTTAATAGAAGTTCGTTAAAACACAAATCACACATGTCCTACGTGGACGCCCACGGTTTATCAGAATGTGCAAAATTAAACCCGTTAAATAAAAGAAAGTTCAATCACAAAATAATTCACTATAGAACCTGCAATTCGTCAAACCAATTTTTTATCCGAACCTTATTTCATCAAACCCATTCAATACCAAATTCTAAATTTAACAGACCCGTTTTTAATTGAACCATTGTTCATCAAACTCATTCATTATCAAACTCGTAATTTGTAAAACCCATTTTTAATAAAACCCGAAATTTGTCGAACCATTATTTATCAAAACCGGTTATTTGCTAATGTTTATAATTGATATAAAATCAATTTTAGTTTATTTTGATATTTAAATTTCCCTCCACTGTCAAAAGAATAAATTTTGTTCTTACCGCGCATGCGTCACATTCGGCTGACAAATGCCCATCTCCGACCCAAAATCGGGTCCTATTCCTGTGAAATATTGGTGGCATGGTGAACATCAGCAGATTTAGCAGCCCTGTGTAGGAAGAAAATGGCTGGCCGGCCGGCACGTCGCACCGTTTTAATCCGAAGACTGAAGGCGCAAAATAAGGGTAAGTCGAATGTGACTCCGTTTTCCCAGTTTTAATATCCTTTTTTTTAATTTGCAATATTTTTTTTGCGATTGTAAGCAGCTAAATTGATAGCGCATTTGCCAATAATACTTCATGAACCGGAGGAGAACAAGCATGTGGCGACATCTATACAGAAAGTATTGAACACCCTGTGAATACTTTTATAAAACGACAAATGCATCGAAACACCGCGCGCCGTGACGCCGCGCCATCCTCGTGTATGCCTCCAGTTCATGTAAGTATTATTGGCGAATGCGCTATCAATTTAGCAAATATTTTCTGATAAACAACGAGTTTGACGAAATCCGGTTTTGATAAATAATGGTTTGACAAATTAGGGGTTTTATTAAAAATGGGTTTTACAAATTACGAGTTTGATATTGAATGAGTTTGATGAACAACGGTTCGATTAAAAACGGGTCTGTTAAATTTAGAATTTGTTATTGAATGAATAAAAAATTGGTTTGACGAATTGCAGTTTCTATGGTGAATCGTTCTTACGATGCTTTTTTTAATTAAATACGATCTGATAAATTCCAGTTTTGATAAACCATAGGCGTTCTCCTACGTACGTCAAATACGTTCGCGACGTTTCACGGAAGCCCTTAACAATATATGGCGTTCAAATGTCAACAGTATCAAATAGCGTTAGTCGTCGAGAGTTTTGAGTATGACCAAAAACTATCTAATATCTTTGAAATTCTGACGATTAATTTATAGAGAAACCCCTGCCCTTTTACCGGAGTTGAGCAACTGGATTTGACAGTTGCTAGGGAAATGTTTAAAAAGAAAGTGTGTTGGCAATGATAGTTGGTAACCCCTGACAATAAATAATTTGGTTACTGTCACAATTTTGATTAAGAAACGTCTGGTTTAAAAATGGAATTTTGCTGTATCAAAATCTGTAAAAACACGTGCTCCGACGAATTTGTATTGTTCCGTTGTCCAACGGAGAAAGAAACTCAAGAAAAGTGGTATTTACATGCATTTACCAAGCTGGAAAATTAATAGAAATAGCGGAATTTGCGAGGTAAGTGAGCTATAAGCATTAGGTACAAACATACGCATTTAGCATGTAATTTGTTAATAAATAACACATTAGGTTTCCGTGTTTTATTGTAATAAAAAGAGTAACAAAAATATAGATCAATAGGAGTATTTATACTTTACCTATTTTTTACATTTTTAATATCTCCGCGAGTATATTCACTGTTTGTTTTTATTTTTTTTGTCAAAACTTGATATATTTTACTAACCAAAAAAAAATCAATCTTTCAAAAACTGTGGGGAAATTATAAAAAGAGACAACAAAACATCAGGCCATTTCATAAAATCTCTTTTACACTATCGGCATCATAAAAGTGGTACACAATACTTTTTGTTGTAATACCTTGATCTATTTTTACAAACAAAGTTACCCATTATTGTATTTTTCTTAAACTGTCAAAGTATATCATTCTATATTTCAGTCTAACAAATAAATAAAAAATGCCTCCACAAATTTCTTTATTTGATAAAGCTCAACTCCTGGCAAAACTACAACTATGGTCAATGGTCAATTAGAGACGTGGCTAGACATTATGGACGCAGTAAAATCACGATTATAAAAATTACAAAACGATGGAAAGAAGATCAGGTTAACCCAATTTCCAGGATGTGTAAGAGTGGCACGAAATCGCGTAAGGAATGGCTCTAATTTAAGATGTCGTGTAGCCGCTAAAAATAATAAACTTACGAATGAAAAAAAAACCAGGCCAGGTTACTTTTTGCCCTTAATTACTCTCTAAAGGAACCAGAGTTATGGCGAAAGGTAATATTTTCCAATGAACAAGTTTTCCAGTCCTGTAGTGACAGAAAACAAATTCGGGTGTATCGTCCACCAAGAACACGCTATGAGATCGCGCGGGAAGATTTTCGGTAAATATGTGGGGTTGGATTCCTGCTAGAGGTCATGGTGCTCTATTTCGAATCAATGGAAGGCTCACAGCACAGCTTTACGTGGACATTTTAGAAAACACTATGCTTCCAGCCATCACAGAACTTTATCAAGACCAGTTTATTTTTCAACAAGACAACTTCCCTGCTCATACTGCCAGAATTTGCCAAACTTGGTTTCGGGAGCAAAATCTTGAAGTTCTTCCTTGACCTGCGAAAACCGCAGACGCCAATTCTATGGAAAATATCTGGGGTTTAATTTCAAAAAAGCTGGAAAGCGTTAATATTGTGCCGGGAAATCAACATCACTTGGTATAGCTAATAGTCTATGCTTATGAAGAATTGATTGGTGAAAATGAAAACCTTTTTGAAATTTTGACTGATTCTCTACCAAGAAGGTTAAACGGTATAATTGAGGTGAATGGCGCAATGACTAGATATTAAAATTGATATACCTAATAATTTGTTTATTACAGTTGTTTTATGCGTTAGCGTATTATTGTAATATAAAAATTATTTTTGAAAGCAATCTTTACAATTAAAAAAATACCTATGTTTATCACGTACCACTTTTATGATGCCGATAGTATACATAAAAATATGAAAAAAACTAGAAAGAGAATTGCCCACCTCTGGTAAAACAATAACTGTCAAATGTATAGAGGGCCTCTAGCCCTGCCTAAGTATCACTACTACAATTAAGTGTGCTTTTTAAAAAATTATTTGGAGAACTTCCAAGTTACGGACGTTCCGAACAAAGCGTGGAATAAGACAAAACACTTAAAAAAACAATTTTGGTGAAAAATCTTCGAAATCTAAAACAGCCAACTTTAAAAATGGATCTTCGAAACCATAGGTCGGATCAAAAGAGGTCAATTTAAAATTTGATCAGAAAGGCACAGCGAATTCCAACCGAAAGCCAACTGGAATGTAAAGTGTGCATTATCCTTTCGTTTTAATTTTAGATCTTAATATTTTCGACTAAAAAATATTTTTTTCCAAAAAATAAAAACGGAACGCTTCAATTATCATCTCTCTGGTAAGTAGGTATTCGACTGATATCACTGACATTTTTTTGCTGATTGTTTTAAAATTATAAATATAGGAACTTTATTTATACGATAAGCTTAAGTTGAATAGTCTAAATATATTTTGACTTAAATTAGAAATCATTAAAAAAACTCATTCATCTGGAATTTTTATAGCAGAAGAATACCATAATTTCCAAAATTCGTAAAAAAAGTGTTCTTTTGATAAAATCATCCATATAGACAATTTCTGTACATTAATTTTTTTTTAATTTTCGGTTTTGGCGTCTAACCAAATGACTCGCATCATGATATAGATTCCAAAAATCCAATTTTTAAAATGTTTGTCTATCTGTTACGAGATCGTCTGTCTGTCTGTTTTTTGATGGGAGTTTCACTACTGTATCCCTGGACAGGGAAAAAACCGGAGGCAAAATGGTACTGGATGGAACACTGAGGGGCAGGAGCTGGAGTGGTGAGAGTGAAGGGTGTGGGGGAGAGAAAGAACGGGGAGGAGCGTGAAGTAAAAAAGGGAAGCTACAATTTTAAAAACGCGAACGAAGTCCCGGGGAATAGCTAGTTTTAAAATAAAATTATAAAAGAAATTGTTGATATCAGGTCATTATTGTCAAAAACGTTTGATGTAAGCGTAAAATTCTGGATTTCGAAATAATTATAAGAACTGAACGTAATGAAAAAATTATATTATTATATACAAAAGTCAAAAATCGCATTTTGGGTTATTTCAAATCAAATCAACCAGAGGTTCGGCAGACCATCTACCCGATTTCGATAATTTTTGGCACATTTATTCTACCCATAAAGGGAATAAAAAATCCCAAATTAAATTTTTTTTTGGACCATTAGTTTTTTTTATTAGTTTTTTAAAATCAAAACAAACTACCATTTTGCTAAAGAAATGAACATATCTCGATAAACTAGGACAGTGTTTTATAGCTCGTTTTAAAGGTATTTTAAATACCTTTCGAATGATGTATCACAAAAAATATATTTTAGATTCTGGATATTGCGCCAAACTATTTACAAAATTTCAAGATGCAGACTTGATGGGTTCATAAAAAAAAAGAAAAAGTTATTTGATACTTTATCAAAATGGGCTTTAAAATACCTATAACACACGGTATTACTCGCTTTTGTACGGTATACAGTTCTCAAGATATTACTCTTTTTGTGTACCTGCACATTTGGTTAAATTGACGGAAATCTTGAAATTTTGTAAATAGTTTCGCGAAATACTCAGAAACAAAATATATTTTTATAATAAAAAATGCTGTTTTTCAAAAATTATTTTTTTTTATTTATTTTTTTTTTAAACAAAGAGTATATTATGTGATACATCATACGAAAGGTATTTAAAATACCTTTAAATACCTTTAAAACGAGCTATAAACCACCGTCCAAGTTTAAGTAGTTCAATTTCTTTAAGTACATGTTTGAGTAAAATTGGTAATTTTTGTGATGTTCAAGAATTAATTTAAAAAAAAACTAATGGTCAAAAAAATTTCAAATTTAAGATTTTTCATCCCCTTTATGGTTAGAATAAATGTACCAAAAATTATCGAAATCAGGGAGATGATCTGTCAAACCTCCCTTTTTTTTGGTTAATATCATATGAAATGACCCTGTCGAATTTGTTTTCAAATAACACGGGCAAAGTAATAATACAGTTAGGGCCGGTTTCTCAAAGTGATTTAAATTTTTTGCGCTTTTACAGTTTTAAGGCCAATATTTTTTTAGGTTGAATGCAGGATTATTTTGGAGTTAACTTTAATCCGCCTTTTAAAGATGTTTACTACCTGAAGCAGCTTTGCGTGCGGTTTTATCCGTTTTTTCCTGTTTTTATTGCTTTGAATGACCATAACTTTTGATGCCGTAAACCGATTTTGATTAAATAAAGCCTATGACCTGCCAAGAAGTCCAAATAATCAAGTAATGAAAGTCCCATCAAAATCAGTCTAGTAGTTTTTACGTGATGCTGGAACAAACAAACCGAAAATTCTAAAAATTGTATTTTTGGTATCTATACGATTTGGATAGAAGCCGACACCACAATTTTTTAAAAAATATTCAATGTACTACAGAAATGGTCTTTCTAGAGATTTATTATATGTATGGATTTTGCTCGAGCTAACGCTAAGTCGCTATTGAGAAACCGGCCCTAAAAGTAAATATTTTAACGTACCGGTATACCTAATGCTGTGGCCGTAACGTTACGTACATTCCTGTATGTACATGCACAACGACTTACGTTGAAATATTTACGTGTCTAATGTAAACATTTGCAGAGATGGAAGCGAGTTAGAAAGTTAGAATCACTTTTCTACTGACTTACTGACCAAAAAAAAAATAGGGACACATACTCTGCTGTTTTTACTATACATAGTATGCAACATTTAAAGCCTACAAAGAAAAATCTTTAATAAAAATGACATTCTTGCAAATTTTTCAAAAACAGCATGTTTAGAAACCATCTACTCAAAACAATTGACTGGTTTTTTCTTTATTCAAAAAAAGTAACAATTAATCAAGAAAATCGCCTTTGAAGTTCCCATACAGGAAGGGTTAACGATCCACTCAGGGGCAGATACAACCGATTTCAAAGGGGGACGGTTTAGTAGAGGTGTAAGTTTGGATGAAAATTTATTTTATTTATTAAGTCTTAAGTGTAACAATCATTGATATCATTATCAATTTTTTGCTGTATAGTAGAGCGGCTTTTCGACTGCACTTAAATGATGATGGTTGCCAAGGTATATTTTATAATACTGGGTCGACTCCTGACAACGGAAATACATCTTCCATCCCCCCTCTCGTCGTGCCCACTCCAACCCCTTTAAAATGAATTCCTCAATATCTCAGCAACCAGCAGAGATAGAGAGATGTTGTTTGTGCATTGATCTCTAGATTATATGATGTGCTTACACTATATTGCATATCTCAAAAACTAAAGAAGATATTTAAAAAAAGTATATTTTAAAAAAAACAAATTTTAAATTTTTGTCCATATTTTCTAACCCAGACCAGATACGAAAAAAAGGTCTTAATAAATATTTTTCCACTATTTGATCTGAGTCATTACGCCAAAACTGGGTAGGTACGTTTCTGATAGGAGCAGATGAGTTATGTTCATAATCGATCCATCGATTTTTCACATCTAAGATACTGGTGTGACTCGTGAATACGATAATATATCTTGGCCATCCCCCCTCTCGGTCGTGCCCCCTCCAACCCCCCTTTAAACCTCTTAAAATTAATTCCTTAATATCTCAGCAACCAGCAGAGATAGTACAAAAGAACTAAACCAGATATTTTGAAAAAAGTGTATTTTCAAAAAAAACAAATTTTAAATTTTTGTCCATATTTTCTAACCCATTTTCCACCATTTTCGCTCTTTTTAAAAAGGTTATCTATCTATGGGGTTTTTCTAACCCCAACCGCAATAGCACCGTTTGATTTGAGCCATTAAGCCAAAACTGAGCACGTTTTTATAATCGGCAATTGGTTGCTTTCCATAACTTGGAAAAGCAATACCAACGCAATTCGCCAAAACTTTAAGATGAGCCTAATTTGTAGATAGACCGCCAAGACAACATTAATTTTATTGGCTGTTTTTATAACTTCATATATAAGAATTTTAAAGTTGGTCGGCACCTATTAAAATGAGAAAACTAGAAGAAATATTTGGATATTCTTTTTTGTTTTCACTTTTTTAGAAATATTTAAAAAAATGTTTTTACTTTATGAGATATTAGCATTGCACTTATCCTGTCTATTAAGTCAAACCATTCAGCAAAAACTTTTTGTTTTATTATATATATATTATATTTATTATCATTTTAACAAAGAAGCAGATATAATTTGAGCAAAACTAAGGACTTTTCTATTTCCAATAGGAACCCAATAAGTATTTCATTTAAAAAAAGCACATTATAATATCAATTATCTTCTTCATTAATAATTTCATAAGGTTGGTTTTTACACATGTCATCAACACAACTGCGAGCATCAGTGCATGGTAAGCTGTTTGCTTTACATTTACAAACCGTTGTACTGTACATTCATTTTTTACAGCTGCAACCACCGGCGATCCGAAGGCATTGTATTGGGGCCATTTTCCCAATTTAATATTAAAAGTGATTCCCAAGTTACCTGAAACTTTAAGATTTTATTGTTGTTTGAAGAAATTAAAAATACAAAATGTTTTGTAAAATGTACGTAAATCCCCAACTAAATTTTTTGGGAGCGACATTTTCTCAAGCTGATAATATCGGTGTAAATCGTCACCTTTTTTCTCCCAACCAAAGTCTTCTGGATTTGGCTGCATTATGGATGGGGAATGCGCATTAACCCATATAAAAGTTTGCAGACGAGACCGAAAGAATGTCGGAACTAGTGAGCCTTTGGTGGGTGGCAATTGGTTGCTTTCCATAACTTGGAAAAGCAATACCAACGCAATTCGCCAAAACTTTAAGATGAGCCTAATTTGTAGGTAGACGCCAAGACAACATTAATTTTATTGGCTGTTTTTATAACTTCATATATAAGAATTTTAAAGTTGGTCGGCACCTATTAAAATGAGAAAACTAGAAGAAATATTTGGATATTCTTTTTTGTTTTCACTTTTTTAGAAATATTTAAAAAAATGTTTTTACTTTATGAGATATTAGCATTGCACTTATCCTGTCTATTAAGTCAAACCATTCAGCAAAAACTTTTTGTTTTATTATATATATATTATATTTATTATCATTTTAACAAAGAAGCAGATATAATTTGAGCAAAACTAAGGAATTTTCTATTTCCAATAGGAACCCAATAAGTATTTCATTTAAAAAAAGCACATTATAATATCAATTATCTTCTTCATTAATAATTACATAAGGTTGGTTTTTACACATGTCATCAACACAACTGCGAGCATCAGTGCATGGTAAGCTGTTTGCTTTACATTTACAAACCGTTGTACTGTACATTCATTTTTTACAGCTGCAACCACCGGCGATCCGAAGGCATTGTATTGGGGCCATTTTCCCAATTTAATATTAAAAGTGATTCCCAAGTTACCTGAAACTTAAGATTTTATTGTTGTTTGAAGAAATTAAAAATACAAAATGTTTTGTAAAATGTACGTAAATCCCCAACTAAATTTTTTGGGAGCGACATTTTCTCAAGCTGATAATATCGGTGTAAATCGTCACCTTTTTTCTCCCAACCAAAGTCTTCTGGATTTGGCTGCATTATGGATGGGGAATGCGCATTAACCCATATAAAAGTTTGCAGACGAGACCGAAAGAATGTCGGAACTAGTGAGCCTTTGGTGGGTGGCAATTGGTTGCTTTCCATAACTTGGAAAAGCAATACCAACGCAATTCGCCAAAACTTTAAGATGAGCCTAATTTGTAGGTAGACCGCCAAGACAACATTAATTTTATTGGCTGTTTTTATAACTTGATATATAAGAATTTTAAAGTTGGTCGGCACCTATTAAAATAAGAAAACTAGAAGCAATATTTGGATATTCTTTTTTATTTTCACTTTTTTAGAAATATTTAAAAAATGTTTTTACTTTATGAGATATTAGCATTGCACTTATTCTGTCTATTAAGTCAAACCATTCAGCAAAAACTTTTTGTTATTGATCATCTTAAGTAATGGTGGGGTGGCTCTGGAGGAGAGGGGGTGAGGGGGAGAACGTCAGATGGAGGTAGTGAAAATATTATTATGATTATTAGGGATATTTTGAAATGCTTAAAATTTTTACAACTTTGACAGCCGCTGTGGTAGTGTATAACAACCAGTACCACTACCACTCATCGATTTTACCAAAGTTTTTGGAACACATTAAAAACTGTCACTTGTAAAAAAATTTAGAGATGAAAAAAAATAAACAATTTGGCTTAATTTTACAAAATAACTGTTTTATATGTTGGAACCTGGTAATATTTTATTATTTTTAAAATTAATTAATTAAATTAAGTCAAAATTCTTTAAAATTAACCAGAAAAATAACTACAACGAAATGGATTCGTAGCTTACGGCAGTGGTAGTGGTTAATTACCACAACGGAATGACGTTTAGCTATTGCGCAGACGCAGTAATTACCACAGCCACTACGAAGTGTCAAATAAGCGTTCCAAAATATCCCTATTATATATTTATGTTTTAAAAATATATTATGATCATGGAAATCACCCTGTTGAAGGTGAATACTACTTCTCTGCTCATATACATATACATACTTTTGCGAATTGGCACGAATCAAACGGCGGTGTTGGGAGTTGGTTGGGCAAAAACCCATACCTATATACCTTTTTGGAAAGAACGGAAACGGCGGAAAAAAGATTTATTTACAGTTTATTTTTATATCTACTTTAGTTTACAAAATATGGGCAAAAATAAAAGTTTTTTTTTAAATGCAGTTTTTCTTAAATATCTTCTTTACTTTTTGAGATATACAAATAATGTAAATATATCGGACAATCAACTTGTCAATACACATACAAAAATGAAAACACTTTAGTTCTACCTTTTTGCGTTGCCAAGATATTATAGTTTAAAAATTAAGTATTTAAGGCGGGGTGAGGGGGGAATGACCAGAGGGGTGGGCGGCCAAGATAGGTTGTGGCTGTCACGAGGCACCTTAGGTTCCGAAAATATACATTGGCAACCATCATCACCTTGGAGCAGTCGAACCCCTTTTTTATGCCGTAAGCCGCTCTACTAGTATGCGCAGAAAATTTTCCAGATATTTACCTAAAATAGTAACAATCAACGAGGTATACTGCCGCTGGCGAAATTTTTTGAACTTTAGGCTAGCTTTTTCAGGTTTCTATGAAAAATATATAAGAAAAAGTTGGGTCATCTATAAGGGGGGGGGGCGATCGCCTTTACCCGCCTTTGTCCACTTCACCGTGATTCTTACCGTACTTATTTTTTCTAGCCGCGTATTTGAGTCAGTTTTGCATCTAGGACATTTATCTCAATTTTACGAGTATACTTATAAAAAACCATGTAACTATTAGATGCTATAACGGCTGTACTATGCCATGCTATAACTATACTTGAATTTTTTGAAAAAAAATCCGTATCGGTAATAACTCCCAATCAAGTAAGCCTGGAAAATATGCCGAAAAGAATTTTTTTTAAGGACACCAAGTTTCTTAAAATATAATATTTCTTCTTTATGCAAGAAGTCCATTCAAGAAACTTGAAACTTCTATTGCTACAGGGTTGCTGCAACAATCGAGAACATAATTTTCTCTCTTAGGTTACCTTCATTAAAAATCAATTATTTTGTTATTTTAGTAAAAATACTGACTTTACTGACCAATTTATCCAAATACTGGATAAATACTGGACAACGCGAAAATATTGACTTTTCCTGACATACTCACCTAGCTTCTATCCCTGCATTTGCCTGCAATGGCTTTTTTATTTATTTTTCTCAATGCATGCAAAATAAAAACGATGGTTGTATTTTTAAATCTATGTGTAGCTTTTCTTGAAATCAGGGAGAAAACAATTATCTCCCTGAAACGCACAGATCCTATTGGTCGACGCCACCGATTCCCTCGCAAATGACACTAAACATGACTTTTGATTAAATTTTTTCTACTGGTTTTTAGTGAGAGAAATAAAAGATGCCAATTTATATTAAAATATTGTCATTAGTGTCATTTTTGGAAGAAATCAGCGGCATCGACAAATGAGAACGAATAGCAAAACAATTCAATGTAAAAACGTACTTTCCTAAAATTTACAATAACAAATCAGTACTGAGCAAAAATTTTAAAATGACAAAACAGAACGTACTGACCTAAAACCTTACAATACTAAAAAATTACAAGGGCAAATCCGTACAAACCTAAAACAGTGTAACATATTGCCGCTAGATGGCGCTCCGGTGTGATGGACACCGTTTTATTTGTTAAGCCGGATTTACAGCAAGCAAGCAAACAGGTGTGTCAACCTAAACCCTTTTTTTGAATTTTCTCGGAAAGTGTGCTATTTTAAGACAATTAAAGAAGCTTAAAACAAAGAGGGAATTCTTAGCTTGGTGACACCAATTTAATTTTCTTGTTTTATTGGCTTATTTCGATGAAATTCGAAAAAACAAAACGATAGCTGCTGCATATTGGTCGAATACCTGACCCCTATACTGCCGTCAGAAGGAAAAACCCCGCAACCCACAAATTTTTCAAAAATGACTTTTAGTTTTTTAAACTTACTGGTTGGTTTATAACAGGTTTAAAAAAATATATAATTTTTTTATTTTTGACTTAAAAAAATTATGAAACCACGTATTTACAACCCTTTAATGATCTCTACTAAGCTATAACCACGTATATCTCCAGTGCTAAGAAAAAACAGATAAAGTCTGTGGATTTACGTGGATCTTTCTTAGTATTTATGGCTTTTGCCCAGCAGGACTGCTCGAATAGGATATGTTATTTTACCGTATCTGTCTGTATTTGTCTGTATTACACCTAGAACGTTTTTAGAGACTTTATTACAATTCAAAGCTTCTTTTCTATTTTTTCACAAATCAAGTTTAGGTCGATCACGGGGTTTCTCCTTCTGACGGCAGTATAGCCAATGGCATTTCTTATTTGTCGGCTATGTACGGCCATCTAACGGAAATATATTACACAGGTTTCGCTGTCCAGCTGTTTTCGGCCGGCTGTATACTGTGTCGCCATCTAGCGGGAATATGTTACACTATTTTGCTTTTGTACACTTTTGCCCTTGTAACGTTTAGGCCAGTCCGTTATGATCTATTTCGATTTTGTGATAGTATCGTTTTGCGTATTTATTGTTTTTACGTAGTACTGTTATGTACCTGTACTTTTTTATAATTTACCTTTTTTGTAAAGTACTTTTTGATAAATTATGCGCACCCATG
The DNA here is from genome assembly GCA_963921995.1 of Oxystoma pomonae. Classification (NCBI taxonomy): domain Eukaryota; kingdom Metazoa; phylum Arthropoda; class Insecta; order Coleoptera; family Brentidae; genus Oxystoma; species Oxystoma pomonae. The sequence continues at coordinate 59,644,935 of OY998167.1, forward strand.
AGAACCGCGCATTTGTGAGGAATTATTTTCTTTTCCCTGATCTCAAGAATAGATACGCTGGACGTTTAGTTCTTACCATTGCACTTGCACAAAACAAACAACAACTCTGATACCAGGTCCCTGATTTGAGTTATAGGCGTTGTCAGCAATTTACACAGCTTCCCTCTTAAACTGTCGTTTTCCTCGGGTCTTTTTTCGACGTCCTTTAACGGTGGCAAAATATGAAGTCTCAAATATTTTCTGATTTCTCTCTTGGCCGACGCGCCTTTGTGAAGAACCGTCAGTATCGGGGATAAGATTTCGAGTTGAGTTGATATTGTCTAGAAAAATATTGACTGTATTGGTTATTGGAACAGTTTGCTCAGGCTAAAAATTAATTACCGCAAACAGGTATTTAGTATTATAAATATACTGTTTCGACATGTTGTGTTCTGCATCACTCCAGATTTACAGGCAGTGAAGATGTCTACGAAAATACCACACCAGTAGTTTTTAACCAATTAGAATGGGTCACCATGGCAACACACATATTTAAAAAAAAAAAAATCGCTTGGGTAGGTAGCCAACAGCGAATTATATCAGAAATTTTGCTTGCTTTTTACCTGTTAGTTTCAATTTCTTCATTTAAACATGCAGTCGAACAAAATTAGGTCATAATTTTTTACAAAAAACATAAATTAAGATGTTTTTCGACGTACGCAGCGCAACTAGCGATTTTTTTACTGAACCTATACAACTTATTAGAGCTAATTTAGTGGTAATTTTGATCCGCAAAAAAAATTTAGAGCTTGCGTTTTTTAAAAGTTAGCACATGCGCTGCTAGGTTCCGTGAGAAGCCAGCAGCGCATGCGATTACAGCCTAATTAAGAGAATTCAAAAAAAAAGATACCCACATAATTAGAGCTAATTTAGTTTAATATATTTTTTTTTAAATATATATTATATTCTGTTGTAATTTCCTTATAAAAAAAATAAATCGTTTTTATTTTACAGTGAATCAATAAGATTACTTAACACTAACATAACTATTAAAACCGGGCAAAGTACTAAATTTATATTCCATAAAAAAAATGTAGAGCTCGTTTTTTTTAAAACAAGGAGCGCGTTCGCTGCTAGCTTCTGCGTAAGCTAGCAGAGCAAGTGATTGTAAGCAAACAAAACGTAATTTAACTCCAAAAGTCACATCAATCACTACGACCGATTTAGTGCTACAGAGTTATATCATTTTTACTAAAAAAAACTACTCCTCCGGAAAATTCTCCTATAGGCATTAGATTTTAAGTCTATCTCATTTAGTTATCCCAAAATTTTTGATATACAATTTATTAAATTATAACCATAAGAACTATTTAAATATGTTAAGGCACTAATTTCCTAATGCTTAAAAAATTTAGAGCTCGCATTTTTTAAAATATAGAGCCTGCGCTGCTAGCTTCTATGGTAGCTAGCAGCTCAAATGATAAAGGGCAAACCAAAAGAGGTTTGTCACATGAATCATTAGAACCCATTTAGTACTACAGAGTTACATCACTTTTACGAAAAAAAAACGGCTCCTCAGGAAAATTTCTCTATATTAGAATATAATATTTGCAGTATAATTTTCATATTATATATTTAACAAGCTCTAATTATGTAGGTATCTTTTGTTTTCTAAATTCTCTTCATTAGGCTGCAATCGCATGCGCGGCTGGCTTCTCACGAAACCCAGCAAGCTCTAAATTTTTCTTTGCGGAACAAAATTAGCACTAAAGTAGCTCTAATTAGTTATACAGGTAATAATAACAAAATCGCAAATTGCGCTGCTAGCTTCTTGTACATTGTTTTTTTTTGTATTCTTGTGCCACCTCCTTTCTTATTACCGGAAATAGTTTTTTCTGCCACTTGTAGTAGGTCAAAAGTTTACGTAAAATTAAAGAAAATACTATGTCAAGTCCTTCAGTAGCTAAGTAGAAATCTTTTTGATCGAAACTAATTATTTTGTTTACGCCGCGCCACACCACAGAACTTTTGCTATAAAGCTGACAGCTGACAGCTTCGGAAGTCAAATACTTTTTAGGTTAAGATTTTACTTAGTTACTCTGACATCTGATTAACCAAGTCAATTAAAACTTTAGGTATTGCTGGTGTCTTGTCAAAGAAAAAATAGGCAATATTAAAAGTAAAAAAAAAATAATGATTTGGTGTGGAATTTTCTTACCATATACCGCGCGAGGTTAAATTAAATCCTGAATTTTTTTCTCGCTCATGGATATATTTATATTTCCGGAAATAATTTTGTGGTACTAGTGAAAATATAATTTGACATAACGTCAGATAATGACTGGTGGTTAGGTTTTGTGTCAATTTCGTTAGACCAGCATGAAAAAAAAATTTGATGAAAGCAAATCCCAAACGTGCAAAAAATAGTATATGATCGACGAGATCCAAGTGTCTTTTTCTCTCTCGGCGGCGAATTGTACCCCTCCCTCTGGTCTACCTAATCTAAAATGACAGTTTGTGTTTACTAAAACCCAAACTGTCATTTTAGATTAGCTCTGATGATGGCCTAATGCCGAAAGCGTGCTAAGCTATTTACAATAAACAATTGCACTCAGCCAACCAAACAACTATTACCTCTTTAGCCCCGAGACGCCGGCCGCTTCGACACAGTCTTTGCCGTTAAGTATCTAAGGTAGTCTACCGACTGAACAGTCTGTAACATTATCCGCTTTCCCGGGATATCCGATCCCATCCGGCCTGGTTACCGGCATTAATGGACGCATAGAATAATATTGGATTTTACACCCATTCCCTTGAATTTTTAAGCGTATTAAATTGGCCAAGATAAAGCCTTAAAAAAGTACTACACCTAAGGAAGTAAAATTATTATTTCTTAAAAAGTGCTACAATGTATAAAATATGGGGAATCCCAAGCCGAGTATTTGTTACATAGCCTAGGTGATAGCGGAATCCTTGACAAACAGATAAAGTTTGACCTAACCTGCGAAAGAATACAGTTTTCCACATAAAGCAAAATCATGAATTTAAGCACTTATAGAAGATAAGTGACCTCTCAAAAAAAGGTAGCCAGTCTAAATGCATACGTAACGTATCTACTTGAATGAGACTCAAGAATAGGTAAATTGGTTTGGATATGTCACGGATCGCGATACGATACGTGTACCAGATCGACAAGTACCACGTAATGTATCGAAGTAGACTTAATAGACACTTAATATTTCAACGCATCGGTATCGGTATATCTAATGCGTTCAAAACACAGCCAAAAAACTTGTTTACTGCATGTTTCGAACGATGCTTGATTTTATGGTGGATGCGATGAAAGAAGAGCTGATTCCACTCGTTGCGTACGAAGGGATGTACGTAACGTTATGAACCAACCAACGTACGCAATGATTGCAAGGTTTGCCTTTAGTGAGTTTTCTTTTATTTGCCTCAAAGTATACTTAGGATTAATTCATTACTATGCTATTTTATATGTATTATTTTTTTTTGGCAAATAAATATTTATTTATTATTATTATTTATTATACCTATTCAGGCCTCGCATCCAGCATAAAAGCGTGTCTCGTTCAAAACATATCAGAGACAATGATGTGTTTGAAATTAACTCTGTGTTTCGGACTTCCATTGTCTATATTTTATTTATACACGACGTTTCGATCAGAGATTGTACTGATCGAAACGTCGTGTATAAATAAAATATAGACAATGGAAGTCCGAAATATCAGAGACAGTTGAAAAATGTAGTGTCTTTTGGCCTTATTTTGAACGTGTTAAGTATAGCGATACCGATGCCTTGAAATATTAGGAGTTATAAGCCACAGCACGTAACTCGACGTAGCGTAAGTTTTGATCAAGTGCGCATGTGCAGTAAACTTCAAACGTACGATACGCTTTACGTATCGTTACACCGCGTATCGTACGTAAATGCGTAACCCCAGATCAAATGAATGTTGTGTAGTTTCCTACAAATTTCTATTTTATGGGTATATGTAAATAGCGAATCCCGGAAGAATGCGCACTGGAAAAATGCGCACAGGAAATTCGCGCACAGAAATTGCTCACAGTCATATAAGCGCACAGGAAATATCCGCACGCGGAAATATGCGCACACGGACAAAAGCGCACATGGAAAACTTCTCACGTGTATAAAGGCGCATACGGTAAAATGCGCACAGCAAATTTTTTTCCTTTTTTGGTTTTACGGAACGGTTTCTTGAAAATTAAAAACATAATAGTATTAAAACAAGTACGAATAATAATCAGAATACGATATGTTATTAAGAAGTATAGCTGATATATAAGATAATATATAACAACCAACCCAATCCAACCCAATAAAAGAGTTATCCGAATTCTGCAAAATACTTCTTGATCTTTCATATTTCTTAATGAAATGAGAAGTGTGCAACTTATTTTCTTAAATATATTTAATGATTGGAACCAAAAAAAAGTGCCAACTGTTTTGTCAAGGTTGTTTAACTTTCCTATATATAGGGTGGGTCAATAATGTAATCTCATAACCAATTTAGATAATTAATACCTCAGTAGGCGAAAAAAGTATGGGGCTTTTCCCTCATTTACAAAAATCATGTCCAGGGACGCACACAAATTTTTCGCAGGGAGTCAAACTTACCCATTTTTTAAAAAATCTCCGCCATCTTCTATTTTTGACATATGTCAAATTTTGAGCCATGATTAACAAGAACTCATGTATTATTCTATCAACAAGCTTAAAATTTTCAAAATCGGATGACTAAGTCCCAAGTTATGCTAGCCTTAAACAGTGCACCTTCCTACAGATATCACAATTTTTGATCTAAATACTCCTGATTTTTTTTTTATCTTATAACCAGTTTAGATAAGTTATACCTCGGTAGGCAAAGAAAGTATGGAGTTTTTGCTTCATTTAAAAAATCAAGTCCAGGATCACACACAAATTTTTCGCAGGGAGGGGTGAAATTTATCCATTTTTTACAGCTCTCGGCCATCTTGTATTTTTGACATAGGTCAAATTTTGAGTCATGTCAATAAAGTTTCAACTTTTGTCTATAAAAACAGCAAAAAATTTCAAAAATCGGCCGATTCGGTCCAAAGTTATAGCGCGTTTAAAAAGTGACAAATTTTTTAGCCCACCATATATATTAGACAACACTAAAGTGATCCAGTTTTGTGGAGTGTATAGAGTCGTAAATACAACAAATCAAAAGCAAAATGTTTAAACAAAAAATGTTTTAAAAATAGTATGACGTAAGTTATGTCACAATGAGCTATTGGGCGATAAAGTCCCATAACGAAGATCTTTCATAAGAAGGAAAAATGTTAAAACATATTGTCAAACAGCAACGCAGTAGAATATGAAAACATCCAAATAACGAAAAATAAATTAATTGGCAATACGGTCCGTTTTTGCAAAAAACACTCAATTTTTTATTTTTTTTTATTGTAAGAAAATAAAATTTGAGTCTACCTTTTGGTCATCCAACTTCATTTTCAAAAACATGAGCAACTCGTAGATCACAATCATGTTTTTATCCTCAAACCTCAACTTTTTCAGTGGATCCGCTTTGCAACAGTCGACGGGTGTCATAAGCTCCCCATAACACTGCGAAGGCATGTTGGTGAGCAAGTTGACAACGTCGTTTCTGAGTGTCCACGTCTTGTTGATACTAACTGCTGAGGCTAGCAAGTAATCCCGTAAGAGAGTGACAAGTTCGTTGTATTTGGTAATTGATTGATTGTCCTCATCGCAGTCCAAGGTTATGTTGAAGAGCGCTTTAAGGGTTTCACAAGCGATGGCGGCTTTTTTGTCCTAAAATTAAAATAAAACTTCAAGGAAATATGTAACCTCTTTCTCTATCTGTGAAAATTTTATTACATTTCCGCATCATTTGAGGCAAGCAAATAAGCGAAGTTAAGCCTTTGTTTACCAGGGGCCTAATTCTTGAATCTTAAGAGAAGGGATCAATCCCGAGGAATAATGCCTTCCCCCGAAAAAATCATGAGTTTTCTTCAAACTTCTTCGAAAATTTAGGTTAGGTGTCTGGGAAATAAGTTCAATTCCCAGCTTTGAACTTGAGGGACCCGATTTTTGATAGAATGGGATAAGCCATCATCGGTCATGGGGTTTTCCCACAGCGGAATTATGTACAGAGTGTCCCATTTTCGATGGGATTCAATGGGAAACTCCGTTTTTATTGAAGATAAATACATGCGGTTTTCGCATTACTGTCTTACTTTTTTTAGCTTCAAAAAATGGTATTAACAGATTTATTCTGTCCTTTGTAGTTTTTGAGCTACAGGGGAAAGTTGCGAAAACCGCATGTCTCTATCCAATACCTTCTCCACATAGGCTAATCAACTCCTAGTGTCCTTTTCTCGACCTTCGCCGCCACTTTTGAGTGAAAATGACGACGAAGGTGGATTAAAGGACACTAAATCGGTAGGAGTTGATCGGACTGTATGGAGAAGGTATGGGACACCCTGTACCTTAGAGAAAGTTATTCGATATTTATTTTTTATTTTTTCTGCAAAAGTTTTTGTTGGGTTGTATTGTTTGGTTTTGTAGAAAAACTTCCTTAAAGTTGGACTTCTCCAACAACGCTCAATAATTAATTAGGCAACCAACTTTACAAGGAAAGTAGTTGGGTAGTAGTTGGTGGGTAGTGGTAGTGGCCTTGCACCTATTCCTACCCTAACATTAGTTCATAGCTGTCAGTATCACATATGCTTTGTAAACAAATCTTTTTGAATCTTTTTAAATAAAAAATATAGGGGTCATTCCACGTCAGATTTACAATCCAATTTTTAATTTCTTCGAAAAAAATTTCCGGCACTCTTTAGCGAAAAATAATCGACACGTATTTTTTTTTCACTTATAATTTCCCTAGAGCTTGAATTATTTCCGAAAATTTTTTCGAGGTGCGAATTTTTTGAAAATTTCCCGAGGCGTCAGCCGAAATTCGCAACCGTTCGCAACAGAGAAAAAATTTACGGAGATTAATTCAAGCTTGCAGGACATTCGGTACGAAAATTTTATACCAAAAACTATTTCAAAAAAAAAAAATGCAAATTTTGATAATTTGGCAAGCGTTTATTTTGCTCTGAGGTTTGGTGTTTTAATATAAGGTGGCTATTTAATTACTTTTTTGACACTTTGAATGTCTGTGTTACCTATATTGTGGCTATACACTTATTCATCTATTATGTTTACAATTCCCTGGTACTCTAGTAATAGTAATTTACGTTACAAGGCCAGGAAATGGTCTATTAAAGTACAAGTCTAGATGTTTACGGACGAGGCGGAGCCCAGTCCGGAATATCTAGACGAGTACTTTACATCGTTTTATTTCATACTGTTTTATTTAATTTTAAATAAAAATATTTTTTTGAGAAGACAGCGACAATCAATATACCAAAAAAATGTCATGTCATCTATATTTGTTTCAACAATTACTTTACAATTTTCGATCAAATTATTGTCAAAATTTTGAAGTCCAGTCATCTTTGAATTGGTTGCTAACAGAAACAAAATAAAGTTTATTTGTTTCTGTCACGTAGAGCAGTAAAAATGGACGCAATTTTGACAAAAGTTCAGCCGCAACAGAAAAACTGATTCCAGCCAAATCTTCAGTAAGATATAAAAAAGAATATGAAACATTCTGCGAATGGAGAAAGACTTTTAATGTGGAAAATACCGTCAACGAAAATGTTATGTTGGCCTACTTCTTAGATGTGGTAAGTGTTAAATTAGTCTAATTTAAAAAAATGTGTTAAATACCTACTTTGTAAAAATACGTCGTATTTTCGTAATTTTTAACTTCCTTACTTTTTCAGTCACAAAAATCCAGCAATTCAACGCTATGGGCAAAATATTCGATGGTGAAATCTACGTTGGTAGTAAATGAGAACTTGGATATATCCAGATTTCCCAAACTGATAGCATTTTTAAACAAAGAATCTGTAAGCCACCAACCGACCCAATCAAAAATTTTGACCAGAGAGGAAGTGGAGTCATTCATGAAAACAGCTCCAACCGAGAAATTTTTGTTAATTAAGGTAAGTTTTTTGGTTTCCATTAAATAATTTTTTTTTTTACTGAATTTATGCAATAGGCAATTTACACAGGGGGATTTAGTATTTATACTTTTCTGCCTTTTTTAAATTATTATTTTTTGTATTGTTTCAGGTTGTGGCGCTACTAGGTATTTCCGGAGGGTGTCGAAGGGAGGAGCTCTACAACCTAAATGACGATGATATTCAAGATATAGGGACACAGTTGATTTTAAGCATAAACCAAACAAAAACTTACATCAAAAGAGTGTTTACAGTCATTGAAGAATCATTTATAAGCATATTCCGTAGTTATCGCCATCTGCGACCCACCAACATTCCTGAAAAAGCGTTTTTTGTCGGCTACATAAAAGGAAAATGTATTAGCCAAAGAGTGGGCATCCATACAATTGGAGGAGCGCCTCGAAAAATTGCGAAATATTTGAATTTGTCAAAACGTGTAAAACGTCACGGCGGCTGGAAGAACACCTCTGTGGCCGAAAATATGTCGAGGTCTTTAGAGATAAAAACAAAAGTAGCTAGAGTGATCCAGGGAGGAGAAAACTTTGTTCAAGTTCTACACCAACAAGACCAAACCCAAAGTTACTCTACGCATTGTAGGAATGACGTTTCACCAATATCTTTTTGTTTTGTTTATTAATTATTACTCAACATATTAAATTTTGTTGTCGCAAAAAAAATATCATAAAATGAATAGAAAATTGTACCTGCGCCTCTGTTGTTATTCTGACATCTGCACGTGACAGCTGTCAAGCCAGGGAAATTATCACTTATTAATTTTGCAACTAGATCACGTGACCGAAAAAATTTCTGAGAAATTTGGGTTGTTGCCATAGCAACCTGTCAAAAACAAGGCTTGGCTTAAAACAACTGGTATTAAATTGAACATTTTTCAATCACTGATAACTCGTAGACTATTCGATGTATGAAAAAATTGTTCGAATAATAAATGTTGCGTTTTCGTATGAGCTCACCGGTGCAATTCTTACAAATTGAATGTTTTTTTAACTTGAACTATTTTTTTTTCTTTATAAATAAATAAAATAAAATTAGAATCATGTTGGGAAGATTGTGTAAAAATTTCAGAGTGGATCTCGAAATACTTTACGAGATATTTCAATTATAACAGGCCTATCGCAGGGCGTCCACATACAAAAAATTCTGTTATAATTGAAATATCTCTTAAAGCATTTCGAAATCCACTGTGAAATTTTTACACAATCTCCCCAACATGATTCTAAATATTTACAAAGAAAAAGAAAAAAAAATTGGTCCAAATTAAAAAACATTCAATTTGTTTATAACAATTGCAGAATACATGAGTTAAATAACAAAAAAAATACTTCAAAAATTGTTCCGGTGAGCTCATACAAAAACGCAACTTTTTTATTGGATTATTTTTTTCATACATCGAATAGTTTGCAAGTTATCAAGAATTGAAAAATGTTCAATTTTATAAAGTTCAAAAAATCATAACATATTATTTTGAAAAAAAATACGTTTCGATTATTTTTCGCTAAATAGTGCGAGAAAAAATTTGAGAGGAAAATAAGAATTGGGTTGTGAATCTGACGTGGAATGACCCATGGTCATTTGTATTGATACAAGTAAAATACAACTTAAAGCTAATATAATAGAAACTTTAAGTTGGACATGACACGTACGAGGTGCCCAACAGTTTACGTGAAATTTTCCCGCTCAGATGTTTCTGTCTTTTACATTTTATTACGATGTATTTCTATCTTGCTTTCTTTGGTTCGGCCGTTCGTATTACCAATCTATTGATTTTTTTTACTCCCGTCGGCAAAAGTCGCTGCATATTTTATCATAATTTCACGTTATCAACATGCCGCAGTGGCTATACCACGTAGGTTAGCGTCATGCCTGAACGTTATACATGCTAAAGGCGTGACCTCGATGAAAAAGCTTAACGATAGACCGCAGAGATTGGACTTTGATATATGTATTCGAGCGGAAGTCTTTGCTTTTCTACAGATAAAATGAAGACAGAATATTGGGCTATATTTCACGTTTGCGCGTGCGACCAACTTAAAGTGTCTAATACATAAAATAGTGCATCAATCTATAGGTTTATTTTATGATGTCAACGGTGTCGGCGGACCCAAATGCCAACGTAAAGTTTATAAAGGAAATGGCAGTTAAAACTTACTAAATATAAGTTTTTATACGAACACAGTTGAAAAAAACTCACGATTGTATCTATGTAAAATATCCTTTCAAAATAAACACAAAATTAGGCACAAATTCGCGAAAATGCTGAGTAAAACAAATAAACAACAATTAGCTTTATAAATGAAAAAACTTATGTCATTCTTCACTGTTTATTAAAGATTCACCCAACTTGTTTCGATGGTATAGACTGTCATCTTCAGGAGTTTACATAGGGTGGTGCTCCAGGTATGTCTATGGAAAAGCAGGAAAAATTTTAACAGCTCACGTAGCTTGGATTGGATGGAGAACGATTTTTTTTATGTAAAATAAAACTTTATAAAACATTTCTAAAACCATTAAGGGGAAAAGTCATGCTAACTTTGGGTCGATAATCTAATTTTGTTAAGGGTAGCTCAGAGATCACGTTTGGACTTGTTGTCATTATGTCATTTATAAATCACTTTCAAACGCGATCAGTCGTTAGATTTAGGGAAACCACTGACAACGCGGCATCAGGTAGGCATGATCCATCCACCTTAAGCTAGGAAGGAAAAGTTGCATCGTGTGTTCCTAGCTTTACGTTTACCAGTTTACCAAATAAAGAATGAGGCAGCATGGTACATGGTTATATAGGTGACCTGCTACAAGTGCGAGGTTGTCACATTGTGTAAGTTTTATTCCCAATGTATATTGTATCATAACATATACACTTGTGTTAAAAAAAAAACGGGGGCATTACGTACATAAAATAGGTGTCCCCTTTTTTATGAACAGATGCGTACCTACACATTATGAATTATTTATTGAATTAAAATTGTTAAGATTTGTGAATATGTGAATAAAAATCAAAGCGCCTATACTCACAGGTGAGCCCAACATTTACAACATGGCGTTGTGACGTCACGTGGGTATCGATTGAAATTTTATCGTATGATACTATTGTTGTTTTTTCTTTGCTTTTAATGCTTTTTGCAAAAATAGAACATTTTTGTTTCTTATTTTTCACCATAGTTTTTTAAATTCATATTTAATTAAAATCGTCACTTTGTCTAAAAAAACACTTGAGGTTCTCCCCGGCATAGAATGTTTCATAAGTTTTTGCAAGTTTATACACAAATCTTAACCAAACAAACAAAATTTAAAAAAAAAACTAAAATGGAGCTACAATTTTTCTAATAAAAAAGCGTTTATAGTACCCAGGTGACGTTTCAATATGGCGGCCGGTCAAATGTTGGACTCACCTGTGAGTATAGACGCCTTGAATACAAATAAGGTGCTTCTCCATGTTTTAAAAAGCAAACTAGAGCTTTTGCCTAATCGCAGGTAAGTAATAAAAAAGTTATAAAAATAATATGTTTGTAATATGTTTAAGAAGGCAGTAGTTGTGCCATTATATAAAGGAGGTGATCGAGACAGTCCAACAAACTTTCGTCCAATATCTCTTATTCCAACTTTATCCAAGATATTGGAAAAATTGGTTCAGATACGCGTTGAGTCCTTCCTGGAGTTCGAGAATTGGTTGTCGGAGCAGCAGTGGTTTTCGCGCCTCGAAAGGGACTGGTGATGCGATTTTTAGTTTTCTTTAGCCTCTATACTTAAAACTAAACTGTGGAGAGAAAGCCGCGGCAGTGTTCTGTGATCTATCGAAGGCATTTGACTGCGTGGATCACGGAATACTGCAGTGGAAATTGGAGATGTACGGATTTGAGGGCGCTGAGTTGAGCTGGTTCCAGTCTCTCTTGGGGGGCAGAACTCAGACGGTAGTTTTTAACAACAACAGCTCCTCAGAAAAAGTGACAGACATAGGAGGATCAGTAATTGGTTCATTACTTTTTAGAATTTATGTAGAGGACCTTCTTTGTTTGAAAATTTCAGGAAAAATGCTGGTTTTTTGTGACGACATAACAGTAATCTGGGATGACCCAAACACAGAGAACTTAGCTCACATTGTCCAGTCGGATTTAGCTAAAATAAAGCCGTGGTGTGATGCTAACCGGCTAAGTTTTAATGTAGACAAAACAAAAATCTTACTTTACTTCTGGATAATAAAAGGATATCTAAATCAACTGATACAAAATTTTTACGTCTCTTTATATATTAATCTCTCACAATTGAAAAACATATTGAAACGCTTTGCAGCAGAATGTCATCAAGCTACTTTGCACTTAAGGTGATTTCTGACAACCTGGGACTGGCCATAGCAAGATGTTATTTTTGCCTAATCGAATCGCATTTACGTTATAGTATTTCTTTTTGGGGGTCTTGTAGAGACTACCTGTTTCAAAGAGTTTTTAAGGTTCAAAAAAGAGCGGTTCGAAATATTTGTCAGGCAAATAGGCAAGACTCATGTCGTCCTTTGTTCCTTAAAAATAATATATTAACATTATGTTCTCTCTATATTCTGGAGGTTTGCTTGGTACATAAGAAACACAGGCATGAGCTAATTTATGGAAATTATAATACAAGAAGACCTTTGTTAATGAGACTTCCAATCCCTCACTCTCAGCTAATTCAAAACTGTATTATTTATGAAGGAAGAAAATTATTCAACAAACTTCCACTCATGCTAAGAGAAATTGAAAGTAAAAAGAAGTTCAGAAAAAAAACTAAAGCATTTTTGCTGGGAAAAGTTTATTATAGGGTTGATGATTTCCTAAATGATGTCTTTTGATAAAGAAGTCTGTGTTTTCGCTTTTTCTAACTCTTGCAAACCGCAGTCATCTATTTTTAAAGAAAAAAACAAATGGAAGATGGCTGTGGCACCGTAAATCTAACGAAAAAACTAGAGTGACCGAGGTTTTCTGTTGTTGCGGTACACCTAGCTGACGAGTCCCTAATAAGGACAAAACGGCGTCGTCCTAGGTTCCATCCTCTGTGTGAGCAACCTAAATCCAAGAAGTTCATTTTGCACTGAAGCACAAAAAACTCTTGTTTTTTCATTTATTTTTAGGGCTGTATTTCATTTATTTTTAGGACTTTATATCTCGTTGTTTTTTTTTTGTTTGCCTTTTTCTGTTTGAAATTTTATGCTGACTATGCTTGACTATAATATTTTTTACTTTCCTTGACTGGGTATTTAATTATTTAATTAATATAATTATGATTATTTTTGTATGTTTCAGTGGTTTTTTGTGTTAGTCCTTACCATTTTAAAACTATGTGACAATACCTGTAAATGTTAATTTTATTTTGTTAATTCAGAAATTTGATATTTTAAATCTGTACTTTTTGTTTATTTGTACAAATTTCATGTTGCCTGTACTTATTTGTGTTTCCTTACTTATTGTTTTTTTTTATTGATTATATTTTGTACCTTCTTACTTACTTAAATTTGTGACTAAAAACCACTTTTGGTACTTTTTAATTTTACTTTGTAAATTAAGTTGTAAGAGTAATATTAATCCAATATTTAAATAGATGAAAATAAGCAAGGCTTTGACAATAAATATGTATTATTTTGGACAATAAAGCTAATTTTGAATTTGAATTTAAAACATTACGTGTAGAGATACAACTTTTAGCGTAATCTGGCATCGTCGCCAAATTATTTACTTTATGCCTGATCGCAACTGTGGTAAACATAATGTCTCTATTTTAGTTATACCTTTATGGGTAATACTAGAGGCCCTGTATACAATTTTTGACAGTTATGGTTTTACCAGAGGTGAGCAACTGGATTTGACAGTTGTTAGGGAAATGTTTAAAAACAAATTGTTTGTGTCTAATTATAGTTGGTAACCCCTGATAGTTGGTAACCCCTAAATAATTTTGTCACTGTCAAATTTTTGATTAAGAAACGTCCGGTTTAAAAATGGAATTTTGCTGTATCAAAAACTGTAAAAATACGTGCTTCGACGAATTTGTATCGTTCCGTTGTCCGACGGAAAAAGAAACTTATGAAAAGTGTAAAGAAAACATGCATTTACCAAGCTGGAAAATTAATAAAAATAGCCGAATTTGCGAGGTAAGTGAGCTACAAGCAGTAGGTACAAACATACGCATTTAGCATGTACTTTGTTAATAAATAACACAATATGTTTCCGTGTTTTATTGCAAGAAAGAGTAACAAAAATATAGATCAAATGAGTCTTTATATTTTACCTATTATTTACATTTTTAATATCTAACGTGCGTATTCAGAAAAAAAACTAGAAAGAGAGGGCAATATGAGTTACCCACCTCTGGTAAAATAACAACTGTCAAATGTATAGAGGGCCGCTAGGTAATAAGAACCTGTCGAATCAAAGAACGTCAGATAAAAATACTTTCACTGAATGTAAAAGATAGAAACGTCCGATGCGACAAATTCCACGTCAATTTAGGCACCACGTACGTATCATGCCCAACAAAGCAAGTAAAAGATATGGGGCCACTTTCTCACCTTCCACTTAAGTCCCAAATTGTACTTATCTTGACTCGGTCTCTTTTTAAAAACCAAAGTGAAAAAGAGACAGACCATAACATAAGTTGCACTTAGAACTTAAGTCGAAGGTGAGAAAGTGGCCAATGTGGAAAGATGACCAACTTAAACTGCCTACCGAGCTGTCAAAAAAGTGCTAAAAATTACTTACGTCTAAAACAACGGGCAAACATTCAGACTGAGCCAAATTTTCTGCAGCCTCTTTCAAGATCTGTCTTAAAACCATTATAAAACATGGTAATGCATCCAGATCTTGTAGCTTTTCTCTGACATTTGTTGATAAAGCCGAAACTAGAAAGAGTAGTTTCATATCATAGAACTTGATGGTGTCTGGCACATGACTTTTGCTAAAGACAAATTACTAAGTAAATTTAAATGTTCAACTCTTCATTATCCTAATGCTGTTATTTACTTAACAAGTTTCAAAATTAACTACAAATTTTTATATTTAAATAAGAAAACGAAAAATTATTTTAAAATATCCTGTCTTTAAGTTTACTTCACTTTATTCTACGATATATGTACAGGGTGACTGTTTATAAAGTTCCACCTGGGAAAACTTTTTTATTATTTGTCACAAAAAGATAACTACTCATGCAATTATGTAGATTTCTATGACAGTTTCCCTTTTTTA
This sequence comes from Oxystoma pomonae, assembly GCA_963921995.1. Classification (NCBI taxonomy): domain Eukaryota; kingdom Metazoa; phylum Arthropoda; class Insecta; order Coleoptera; family Brentidae; genus Oxystoma; species Oxystoma pomonae. Next base: position 59,660,237 of record OY998167.1, read on the forward strand.
AAATCATCCGATACACGCAGGATGACCATGAGGTATTTTTTTAATGGAACAACCCTGTATCTTTTTAAAAATTCGATAATCTTTTTTTTCTGAGCAAATTGAGCAAATTCACACAAACTTTATCATAAGAGTAATGTGTTGGACAAAGAACTACCTAAACTATTTTTTCTTGACACATTGCCCTTATGGCCACTCTGCGTGTAGAGGGTGATTAAAAGGAAAACACTGGAAATGTTACAGAAATCTACCTAATTTCATAATTTATCTTCATATTGAAGGTAACAACCTTAACCAAAAATTTCAGTATCTAAATATTAGGTTACCTTTTTACTGCAGTTTTACTTTAAGAGTAGAGATTCTTTTTTTCTGTCAGTGATCTTATCTCAGGAAATGTCGAAGTGGCGTTCAAAACGGGTCAGGTGATATCCATATCCGAGTAGCAACATAACGTTTATTACGTCGCATTGTGAGCCAGAAACCCCTTAACATAGTAAATTATTCAAAAATATATATATACAAATATCTTCCCAATTTTTTTATATCATGGTTAAGTAGCCTATGAAGCATCCCAAATCAATGGAATCATATTGTCGTGAATGCCCTTTAGGCATTCTATCTTGCCCTTGCTTGGTTTGTAAATGTTAACGACTCAGGCTATGAACCTAACAGTTAGCATTAGGAAGTATGTGATGTTTTAAGTTCAATGAATAGATGTTTTTGTAAACTCACGTTTTGTTATCACATACATCCTATAAAACCAATCGAGACCAGCAAGAAGGGGTCAGTAAGTTTAGTAAGTTCACTAAGTTAGAAAGTTGTGATGTATTTCTCAAGAATAAGATAAACTGCTGAACCACGACCTACCCCTAAGATAGAACTGTGACGCTGCTGTATTAAGACTGTTGGATGTTAATTAATTACAAGTAAGTAACGTTTTTATACTTTGTTATAATAAATTCATTAAAACCCGGTACGGTTGGTTTATTAAGTCAATTAATAAGAACAACCCCGTCACGAAAACCCCTACGTGACATATGGTGGAGGTGCCGTTGTCTTTTTTGTAAGGCTATTTCTCAAATTAGAAAATCAAATTTTTTTTTTTCAAAAACAATTTATTTAATAAAGTTTTTTTTTCAGTAATTCCATTTTTAACAATTGTTTTTTTTAAATATTTTTTTCAAGTTTAATGTTGTTTTATTTCTATTTTATATATACCATACAAGGTATAAATATAAATAGTTAAGGATTGGCATTGATAGGTTACTGTCTAAGGGTTAAAATTGGTAGGTCGTTATTGAAATCATCCACGGTAAATAATTTTTTTAAGGACAGTGCATATGTTTTTAAAAACATTTTCGTAGGTTCTTAATAGTTACAGTTTAATTTATATTTTTTATATACGTGGTGTAATTTATTTTTAATTTAAATTTAAATATGGATCTACTTAGCAACGCTTTTAAAATGACTCAAAACGCTATTACTCCTCAATTTACACAACCACCTACATTTGATCCAATTTATGATTGTCCGGTTAAATTTATTCACAATTATGACAAAATATGTGACAAAAATTTTTGGTCAGATTGTCTGAAAATGCGGCACTTGAGCGTTTTTCTAAAAAGTCCAGCCAATTTTTGGTATTTAAGCTATGTGGAAAAGTCCGAAAATGTCAGTAAAACGTGGAAAGACATTAAAGAGGATTTTATTAAATATTTTGGAGGTGATTATACTTACAAGAAATTGAAATCTAATTTTAAAAATAGAAAACAGCTGGTTCATGAAAGCATAAAAAGTTACTATTTCAATCTCTTAACGTTGGCATATGAACTAGAAACAAAAATCTCCTTTTCTGATTTTCTCGAAGTTTTTGAAAATGGTTTACTCTCTGAGTATTACGAAAATTTTAGAATTTTATCTTATTCCAACATAACACAAGACAATTTAAAAGATATTGTTTTACGACTGAACCATATTTCCGAATGTAAAAATAAAAATTCATCTGAAAAATTGGATCAAATTTTCAGGTTTAAAGAGGAGGATTATCTTAATGGCGAATATAAGGACGATTTAAATTTGTCTTCTTTCACAACAGACTCCAATATCCTTCAAATAAAAGGTTCTATAAATGGGCATAATAATGTCAATATTCTGCTTGACACAGGGTCAAGTCAAAATATAATACATAAAGCATTCGCGGAAAAAATTAATAAAATTGAATACGACAAAAAATTGTCTACTGCTGGTGGTCATTTTGTTTCTCCTATTGGAACAACAAACATTGAAATAAAATTTGGTTTTTTAAAATATAGAATAGTTGCTCTTGTTGTTGATAAACTACCCGTGTCGTTAATCCTAGGCACATCATTTCTGAGTGAAAAGAAAGTGGTTATTGACTATAGCAAAAATAAAGTATCGTTTGACGACGATTTTTCAACTTTTTTTAGTTGCCACGAAATTAATTATCTAGAATCATGTCTTTCTGTCTCACAAAATGATCGTTGCATTAAAAATGTATTTTTAAAGTCCCCAAAAATGTATTCTTTAAGGTCAAATCAAGTACTATCTATAAAATTAAAAAATAAAATTTCAAATCGAATTGGAAGATGTCATTTTAAACTTACTAAAGGCCTTAGAAGAAAAAATTTGGAGCTCGTCTCGGAGCCGCAAATCTCACAAGATTGTATTTCTATGCAAATTTTATCAAGAAATCATAAGCTTGTCAAAATTTATAAAGGTGCCAATTTAGGCTTTTTTGTAAAAGGTACTAATTTTAATTCTAATTTTCAAAACAAAAAATGTATTTTAAAGAATAAAAATAACAGCAAAAGTCAATCACATTCTACTAAAACTTTTAGTCATACGAAACCATATGACATTGGTCTTAAAAATAATCAAAAACAAAACCGAAAAGTAAACGTTCGACCTAGTAGTGTTACGATTTCGCAGCGGAATCAAAATGTTTATCAACATAGTAAATTAAATTTCATAAATAAATACGGGAGCGAACAAAATTATTATGACCAACACTCTTCATTGCAATTTTTAAAGAATATAAAAGTAAAACATCATCAGGAACAACCACCGAAAGGAGATATCAATGACGGTCCCCAATATTTAACTCCCCGCCTTTACCTTAACTAATGTTTTTATTGCCATTTTATTGGTTGGTGTAGTGTTTATATCACGCACTAAATATGTTGTATTATTTAAATAATATCATCTATTCTGAGTTTTAGGTAATTTTAGCACATGTCACAGAATTAAAAAGGCCTATCTATGAAAAATAGGACATGCCAAAAAGCATAATTTGGGCCTTATGATCAATCTAAGCAGGTGGTATATTTTCATTTTTAATTTAAATGTGACTTGTTTTTAATTATTGTTACATTTTAACAAAACTTGTAACTCCATGGCGGAATAGTATAATTCTCACGTTAAAAAAAAAAAAAACCCAATTTAGGCAAAGAAATTTGGGCGTTAAACGCCTTTGCCATCGACCTCCTATAAAAACGCTAAATACAGGACAATTTACAAAAGGAGAGCAATGCATTGCGTCAAAAAAAAAAAAAAATTACTTGGGTTGTCTAAATGTTCGTCATCCGCACGTGCTAACTAGAGAAATTGTTTTTATGAAGACTTGTAAAAACAAAAATATATAGTACTTTTGAATACTTTAGATTTGAGGAAATACTCTCCCCGTAAGCACCCCATGGTTTTATCTTTTTATTTACGCCAGTGTCTGGGCCCACTAAAAGACATTTGGATAAATATTAAGGTACATCCGTCTGCTATAAAGTGAACAGGGCATGATCATGCAAGGTGCTAGGTTCACCTAAGAAAAATAGTGTTAAATTGTAAGTAATTGTGAAGCCTGATAAATGTAAGGAATAATAAACAGTATATATATATATACCTATGGTTTTAGTTATAACTTTGAGCTAAGTATAGTAAAGAGGGTAAAAGTAAAGAAAAATAATAAGTATAGTTTTGATTATTGAGATATAGTGAGAGAATGTAAGTGCAAATCAAATAAACAATAATAAGTATTTTGAGAATATGGTTACGATCTAGTGGCATATAAGTAGTAGAAATTAGTATTATTATTATTATATTTTGCCAGTATTAAAAAAAGGTTTGATGTATTTCTCAAGAATAAGATAAACTGCTGAACCACGACCTACCCCTAAGATAGAACTGTGACGCTGCTGTATTAAGACTGTTGGACGTTACTTACTTGTAATTAATTAACATCCAACAGTCTTAATACAGCAGCGTCACAGTTCTATCTTAGGGGTAGGTCGTGGTTCAGCAGTTTATCTTATTCTTGAGAAATACATCACAACTTTCTGACTTAGTGAACTTACTAAACTTACTGACCCCTTCTTGCTGGTCTCGATTGGTTTTATAGGATGTATGTGATAACAAAACGTGAGTTTACAAAAACATCTATTCATTGAACTTAAAACATCACATACTTCCTAATGCTAACTGTTAGGTTCATAGCCTGAGTCGTTAACATTTACAAACCAAGCAAGGGCAAGATAGAATGCCTAAAGGGCATTCACGACAATATTGATACTTTGCCATGGAGACGCGTAAACGCGTACAAAAGTTTAACGGATTTATTATTATACGCTGGTTACCCAAGGCGAAACATCGTTTAATCATTTTTCTTTTCGCTTTGGTCTTTTGTGTGTTCCTTGTGGGATGCTCATCCAAGTTTGAATTTTCGTTATTTCCACCCAAGATCACTTGATCTTTTGTTTTTTGGTTTATTTTCGGTTGAAGTAACTGATTTGGAGTTTTTTGCCTTCTTTTTTGTTTTAATTGCCTTAGGAGCATAATCCTACTGGAAATATTAGCACGCCAGGACGAATCCGTATCAGGTAACTTGGATAAGTACCGGTGCGGAACGATGCCTATTTGTGAGTGATTAAAAGTTGGAAATCAAAGTGTATGATGGTGTTTAATGATGTATGGTAGAGGGTGACCAGTGAAACCACTGATGAGCCCACGCTGGTTACCCAGGGCGAAACATCGTTTAATCATTTCTCTTTTCGCTTTGGTCTTTTGTGTGTTCCTTGTGGGATGCTCATCCAAATTTGAATTTTCGTTATTTCCACCCAAGATCTCTTGATCTTTTGTTTTTTAGTTGAAATAACTGATTTGGAGGTTTTTTGACTACTTTTTTGTTTTAATTGGATTTATTATTGTTAGCAGTTATTAATTAATCTTATCAAAAAGTTTCAGTTTATAACCAGTCAAAACTTGTGGGTCGCGAATTACAAAATATTTTGTGATGAATAGCGTTTAAGCAGGTGATGTTTTTAGGCCATTAATTTTCTGTCATTCATTTGAGGATGCGAGAATATTTGGAATTATTACAAATTGGTGCAAATGTTTGCAAAGTACTAATTTGACCAAAAATATCTGAATGTTCTACATATAGATACATATTTTTGATACTCAGTTTTTTTCTCTGATCTTATAGCTTTTCAATAAAAAAAATTATTTGTGCAACTTTTTGCAACTTGTTGATTTATTGCCATTTATATTTGCCTAGTATTTTACTTACAATGTGGGACAAATTAAACACTTTATGGTTAATATATTTTTGGCAGGTGGGTAGGTTTGTATTTTCCTGCAAAGTTCATCAAAAATTTTAGACAGTGGCGTAGTTGCGAACATAGACCATAGTGCATAGAAAGTCGATGATAATAAATAATTATCAATGTTGTCTTCTGTTTCTTGAGTGAAAGTGATTCTCATTAAGTGTGTTAAAGTCGTTTTGAGTTTCATATTTTTTCATTTTTCATAATTTCGATAATTTGAAAATATTGATTTTGGCAAAAAAAAACAATTGAATTTTCTTAATGGGTATTTTATTTTGTTTGGTACTTTTGTATGTTGTTTTCATTATTTAGTCACATAGGATTCTTCAAACTTCCCTTACATTTTGATGTAAAATTGACAACTTTTTTTAAATACATTAGATTAATGCAGTTTTAGGCTTTTCAGGGTATGCAACTTTTTATGAAGAATGGCTTTTTTTGCTAAAGTCGATAATAAAAACGTATTTAATATGGTAACATTATTTTCGCACACTCTGTATAACATCGTTATACAAACTTTAGACTAACTTCAAATATATTTTAAAAATTAGTAATCTAGGTTGTTTTAAGCGTTTTATAACAAAAAATACATAAAACCTAACTTAACACTTTTTCCACATTTTAAGAGGTTTGTGGCCCACAGTTAGTGCATCGTGAAGACGTAATTTCGACCCCATTACATAAAATTTACGTCTTGGTGACATTATGAAGGTCATTTTGTATTTATATATTTCCTTCTAAAGCATCATCATTACTACTATTATATAATTAGTTCATATTTGACCGAGTATTTAATTTTATTAAATAATGTAACTTTATGTTTGAGAGATTCTACAATAAACTTGGGTAAAGCTAACTTCAAAAGAGTTGTTTATCATAAGTGTTTTTGTCAATAAAGTTAACATGTAAAACAGAAGTTATTACATGGCGATCCTGCCAGTTGGCAGCGCCTTAAGTTTAAGTTTTGTGATGACTAATCGACAAGCAAGAGGACAATAATATTTGTATGTGCAGTTTTCGAAATGGTTAAAAATAATTATCAATAAAGAATATATTCATTCATTAGAAAATCTGTATTTTAGTCAAATAAACATCAGAATTGGCTGAACTTTGAACGGAAAGTACATTTCGTAAAAACTAAGACACGGCCCGGAACGCAAAACAAGAGGACAAGAATATTTTTATGTGCAGTTTTCGAAATAGCTAAAAATAAGTATCAATAAAGAATATATTCATTCATTAGAAAATCTGTGTTTTAGTCAAATACACATCAGAATTGGCTGAACTTTGAACGGAAAGTACATTTTGTAAAAACTAAGACACGGCCTGGAACACTTTTTTGATTTTTTTGCCAAATAAACTAAAATTTATTTCTAATGCCACCGATTCAATTGTTTGAATATTTCGAATTGGTGGCCTTAGATAGGAATTTTAGCTTATTTGGCAAAAATCAAAAAAGTGCTCCGAGCCGTGTCTCAGTTTTTACAAAAACTATGGATATTTTTTGTTTTGAACGTTTTGAACCTCACTTCGATACTCACTTCGACATTTCCTGAGTCACTGACAGAAAAAAATAGTATATTATACATCAAGGGACTAAAGTGTAACCTTTTATCTCGAGGCGAAAAGTTTGGAGCCAGACCGAAGGAAGCGAAACAATTCGTCGAGGGAAAGACACTTTAGTCCAAAGGTTTACATATTATTTTTCGCACTTCTGTATTATTTTTTTCAAAGAAATATTACGGAAAAAAATCAAGAAAATTAAGGCAAAATAATGTCGGGTGGTAGACAGTTTGAACTATATTCAAAAAGTGTGTGAAAGATTTGGTTGCCAAGGTATTTGTGGTGCAACAAATGCAAGGCTTAAACAGCTCAGTCAAGCTACACCCCCACCCCCCCCCCTCAACGAAACTCAATTTAGATATTGTAAAAATGATGTACTAATTTAGTCACCTTTTAAAAAATTTTGTACTCAATGAATAACGGAGCCTCTCATGCATATGTCATAATTTTGTACTAATTACGTACTCTTAAAGGAAGGGACTGTTAGTTTACAAAAACCATCTGTTCCTAAGATATTTGTTTGTTTGTTATGGGGTGTGTAGCTTGATATCAAGGTACACCCCCTTCTACTTAGGAAATAGATTTTAGAAAAAGCAATTATGCCATAATTTGCTACTAATTATGTATTAATTTCGCCCTCTTTTAAAAAATTGCCGACCCTCAAGATAACTTAATTTGTTTTTTTTTATATGGGGTGTGTAGCTTGATATCAAGACACTCTGCCGAGGAAAGAGATTTCAAAAAAGTAATTATAACATAGGCAATTTTTTAGAAGGGAACGAAATTAGTACATAATTAGTATTATGGTATAATTACTTTTTTGAAATCTCTTTCCTAGGCAGAGACCTTGATATCAAGCTACACACCCCATAAAAACAAAAAAAAATTAAGTTATCTTGAGAGTAGGCAATTTTTTAGAAGGAGACGAAATTAGTACATAATTAGTACCAAATTCTGGCATAGTCACTTTTGGTTGAATCTCTAACATAACAAACAAACAAAAATCTTAGGAACCGATGGTTTTTGTAAACTAAAAGTACCCTTCTTTAAGAGTACATAATTAGTACAAAATTATGACATATCAACTTTCATTAAATCTATCTTCTAAGCATGGGGGGTGCAGCTTAGCGCCAAGTCACCCCCCCCCTTTTTAAGTGCAAATAACTCCGTTATTCATTAAGTACAAAAAAAATTAAAAGAGGACTAAATTAGTACATAATTAGTTTAATAATTTCTACAATATCCAAATTGAGTTTCGTTGAGGGGGGTGTAGCTTAACTGAGCTGGCGTAAACCAAGCATAGTTGATAACTATTTTTTGCATAAATCGTTAAATCGCTAAACATAGAAATGAACATTGAAGCTGCTGCTGAACCTGTAGTAAATGAATTTTAGCCAAAAAAGTCTCGGAATATCTACGAACAACGTTAATACCAATTATTAACAATTATTGCAACAAGTTGGTGTAGATTTCATATTGTGTTATATCTTAGTATTGTGTTATATCTTAGTATTACATTGTTTTTAATAAAAATAATAAAAAAAACTTGTTTATGTCACTTTTTACTTTAGTCCCTCAGCGACTGAGGGACGAAAGTAGCACTTTTAGTTCCTGAAACGAGGGACTAAAGTAACCACTTTAGTAACCACTTTAGTCCCTGAAGTGCGAAAAGAATATTTACTCTTAAAAGATTCAAATAAAAAAACCAGATGAGAAAATAAATGTGTCTGATGGCAAAAACAAAGATTTGTGTAGATATTGGTTAGCCAATTTTAATTTAATTCGTGTATTTTACTTACTCATATCTTTTCACTCTCTCCAATACTTTACTCAAAACGTTGTTAGTAATGGAGCCTTCGACGTGTTTGGGACTTTGAAATAAAACATTCCATAGAACTTTTTGCCCTTCTTCAATTTTGCAAAGAGTTTCGTCGTCGTAATTCAATGTTGTCTCATTTAAACCTATGTTTTCTATTATAATGTTTAGCCACTTTTCAGTTACAAGGGGAAGAGAAGCTTTATCTCGACTAAAAATATTTGTATGCACTATTACAGTTTTAATCCAAATTTTTGGCGTTTAGGTGATACTTTTAATCCGAAGGTAATCCAAAAGGAAGACTAAAATTAAATTTAGGGAGTAAAATTACGTTTTAGCGAGTGAATAATATTTAAGAAAATAAAATTCATTAAAAAAGTTGCAAATTTTAAGAAATTGAGTCCAAACGACGTGTTAAGTTAAAAAAAATTCATAAAAACAGAAATGTAAGGCCAAAAAAAGTTTATTATTTATGGACCATCATCAGCCCAAAATTAATTTTTGCTTTTAACTTACTCAAGATATTTTGGAAACCCGAATGCAGTAATTTTTTAACATTTTAAAAATGGCAGTTTTTTTACATTTCGTTATAACAAAATAACTTTACCTAATATTTTAAAAATAACGTTTTTTTCTTTGTTTTTTAATCTTTGAATTTGGGCTGATGATGGTCAATTAACTCAAAACGTCAGGTAATTGTCAAAATGAGGTTGTAAAATATCGGCCATGTCACACTGAAATGTCAAATTTCGGAAATAAACCTCTCATTAGGTAGATCTTTAAAAAGTGCCTGTAGAAAGTTTTAAGCTTTTCTTGACAGCTTTAAGAATAAGGGCGCAGAAAAATAAAAACTAAAAATAAAGATTTCGATTTTTTTCGCCTATCTCCGGAACTACCCGAAATTTGTAAACTTTTTTTTTGGTTTTGGACAAAGCGTCAAATTGCACAACTTTGCCCTAATTTAAACCTTTTCATATCTCCTACACCCCTCTTTATACCACATAACTCAGATGTCTTTTTATTATTGCTTTCACCTCAAGATGAAAAGTATCACTTTAGAAGACTTAAAATTAATACACAGCTTTTTTAGATTTATAAATGGCACACAACAGAATCCAAAAATATATATAACAAAAAAACTATAATGTTAACACCAAAACATTAAATCAGTTAAACAAAATGAGAACTTATATTCATTTTTATTTATTTATTTATTAATTAAATAAGTTACCTTATGATTCTAAAAACTGTGAAGACATCAGCTAAAAGGCGTTTTTCACTTTGTTTCTTTTCTGCAATTTTTAACAAGGAATTCCATAGTTGTTCCCTTACATTGCCTTGTTTTAATTCGGAGTTAATAAAATTTCTACCTTCCTAAAAATGCATTTTATGAAAAGCACACTCTAGAGTCGGCAGTTACACTGAAATAAGAAAACATTCAGGTTTACAGAAAATAAATAACAACAAGATTTATTTTCATGATTTGAACTAATTTACAAAAATAACTATAAAAATTGTATTTTCTACAACAGCACTCAAAGTAGAATTGCAAAATTCCCGTGAGAAAAAGGAATGATAAATGACATACTTAATTGGTGAAAGGATGCAAAACTTTAAGGATATTCAATTTATTTTTGAAACTCTATACTTACTGAAACATTTGTCTTGGTTTTACCGAGGTTTTACTTACTTTTGCAACAAAATTGACTATAGCCTGCTCATACATTTCCTTTTTATCATTTTCAATTCCTTTTATAATATTGTCTATATTGGTTTCAATTGGTGTCTTGAGATTTGGTTCATATTCTTTAAGTTGGTATTGTATTTCTTCAACTTTGTCCATATTATTTTAAAGTGGGTCCAATATTTCTTTCCTGTGTCCAAAATTTGTAATACAATATATTAATGTAGACTCAAAAATATTAAACTCAGTATGAAAAGTCCAAAAAAATTAAAATGGATGCTTTGTAAAGAAAAACGTGGCGCAGGACTGAAAAGCCTGCTTGATAAGGAGCAATAAAACTTGCAAGTAACTGCAAGGTCAAAAGCTTGCCTGCAATGATTCAAATGTTTTATTTGTTTAAATTTTTACCTAATATTTTAATAGTTACCCACTTGCAGTTTTTATTTAGGTTATGTAACAATTTCACCTAGAATACTGCCAATTTAGGATTTTAATGTGTTTGAATGTATTGTCTTCAATGTGTTGTAATTAAATGGATTCTGATATACCCTTATTAAACTTTTACGTATTATAAATGTAACCTAACATTTTAAACTTTAAATGTGTTTTAAATAACAATGCTTTTTTTATTTTACATTTGTTGTCTCTATTATTGTCTAAATAATATATAATAATAATAATTCGCAACAGAGAAAAATTTTACGGAGATTAATTCAAGCTTGCGTTAGATTCCGTACAAAAATTTTATACCAAAAATTATTTTTAAAAAAAAAATACAAATTTTGATAATTTGGCAAGCGTTTATTTTGCTTTGAGGTTTGGTGTTTTAATATAAGGTGGCTCTTTAATTACTTTTTTGACACTTTGAATGTCTGTGTTAGTTATATTGTGGCTATACACTTATTCATCTATTATTTTTACAATTCCCTGGTACTCTAGTAAAATAAGGTTTGCAACTTTGTGTCAAGTTGATTATATTCTATTTAAATCACACACTATTATAGTGCTAGAGAATAGGGAAAAATAGGTGTCAAATACTTTGAATTTATTTTTTTTTTCACTTTCCCTTTGCCCTAGTAAAAAAAAGGATTCTCAAAATCCCGAAATGAACACATTTCTTCATACTCTAATAATCTTATACTACTACTAGAGAGAAGGGAAAATTAATTATTCTCTTGCAAAGTCGATAACAATTTAACGCGGTAAGTATTTAGGTAGGAAACATAAAATCTGCGAAGTTGACTGTGACTGCTGCAGCGCATTGGTGGAATGACGTTTCACCAATATCTTTTTGTTTTGTTTATTAATTATTATTCGTCATATTAAATTTTGTTGTCGCAAAGAAAATATCATAAAATGAATAGAAAATACCTACGCCTCTGTTGTTATTCTGACATCTGCACGTGACAGCTGTCAAGCCAGGGAAATCAAAAAAATTTCTGCATAATTCGGGTTGTTGCCATAGCAACCTGTCAAAAACAAGGCATCTGGCTTAAAACAACTGGTATAAAATTTTCCAATTAATTTTTTGTTGTTGTTTAAATGTAGCTCCATTAGCTTAGTTTTTTTACAATAAGTTAATGTAGTTTGTTTAGTAACATAGCCTACTTTGTCAACAGAACTTGTATTCTTGACACTAAAGTATTTTTCTATTCTATTCTATTCTAATGAATCTTGCACGCATTGCTTGTCATAGTTCAAGTCTGCTGTAAAAAAACACTACCAAAAAAAAGCTTGAAGTATCATACCTTGCTTTGCAGCTTTTTTTTATAACCTTTCGCAGCTGAAGATTTTAAAAAACATGGATGTTAAAAATCATTCAATAAAAAAAATCAAATAAGTGAACTTATGTTTGGTAGAACAAAAGAAACTAGAGATCCAACTAAGTAGATTTATTAACTATAATTGCGTCTTGCATGCAAAATAAAATGGTTCAAAACCAATAAATTTTACATTCAAGTTTCTTGCAGACAATTATAGGCACCCTTCTCTAATTTTAAGGATGGGTCGATGGATGAATGGTGGATGTGTCTGGCGACACACTGAAAGAGTGAAAAGGTGCTTCAGATATTGGTAAATTTATGTGATTCATGTGCTGAAAATGAAGGTAACATTTGTTTATAAGATTTGTAGGACCTTTATATTTTGTTACATAAATAAAAAAACAGCTATTTCTGGATCCAGAAACGTCATTTAAGGGTATGTTTCTAGGTATGATTTTTCATTTTGGCATTGAACCCATAATTTGTCCATCTTAAAATTTGGTACAGAGTTTATTAATACTTTTTAAGTAAAAATGGTTTTTTTAAAAGATAAATGGCCTTTTTGAGATTTAAAAAAATTTTTTTTTAACAAAATGTATGTTATATGTTATACGAAAGGTTCCTAAAAGAGCTTTAAAAAGAGCCTTTACTTACTTTTCTAGTACAAGTGGTTCTTAAGATACAAACCTCGGGATAAACTGGTAATTTTTTTGATCTTCAAAAATTAATTTTATGCACTTCCGGGAATAAATGCACCCATTTAATCCCGCTTTTGCGGGAATAAAGTGGGTCATTTATTCCCTAGGGAAATAAAGTAAAATTTATTGACATAGCGACGCATATTTTTCTGCGTTTCGGCATAGTGGATGTTATCGTTTGACATAAATACAGAGCGAAGGTACATGTGGCGGTTTGCCTACAGAGTGCGATTTTTTAAAAAATAAATAAAAAAATATAGTTATTTTTTTTACTTTTCTGCTTATTCTAAAGTGCATAAATAGTATATAAACCTCAGGAGTAATGTGATGCTTAATACCTCGACAAATTACTTTTTGCATCGGGATTAAATGTACCATTTTACTCCCTAGGTTTATAATGTACTATTTAAACTACTGGCAATAAATATCTGAAATTTAGAATTTTTGTTTTTTTTGTGGTAGGGAAAACAAACAAACAAATTGGAGATGGTGTGGTAAAATATCCTGGTTGATTTGACATGGAATGACCCTATTCTTATTTTTAATTGGCTGGATAAACCAGAATTATTTCTTATTATTATTTTAATTTTTATTTGTTATTTTATTTTAATTTTTTATTTGCCTGTAATTAACCTAGCTTAACACTGGCTTACTGAACCGCTAGTGGGAGGGTTAAAAAACTATAACCCCTGATTTATAAACTTGAAGCATCTTTCTCAATGTCAAACAGCAATGTTGAGTTTATAAATCCATAAATCGAGATTATTTTCCTGGACCACAAAAGAAGGACCATCAGGATCGCAAAGAATAATTTTTAATAAAAAAGCCTGATATATTCAATTCAATTCAATCTTTATTGTCAAAAAGATTTCTTAGAAATATAGACATTGTCATTTTAAAAGGTAATATGTATAATATTCTTACAAGTAAAAAATAAGTAAATAACTACTAAAGTAAAGAGGCTATATATTTAGTAAAGTTAAGTTTAAGTACATAGTAATATCAAAAAATACCGATAAAGTGAGTCTAGTAGGCACACCTAACAGGCAACTTAGCCAGCTCTAGCATGTAGAAAGTGTGTAATTGAGTAAAAGTTCTCATTTAAAAGGTATATTTTTAGTTCTTCCTTAAACTTTTTTAAACCAGAGATATTTTTAATATAGGTTGGCAAATGATTATAGGAATTTGCAGAAAAGAAGTGAGGGCATACAACTTAATATGAGGGTCTTTAGTGAAGAAAATCTTCACAGCTGTGTGAGATCAGTCAAAGGCTGTATAGATACTGCTTAGGATTGGTGCAAAAGTAACAACCTAATGCTGAATGTAGAAAAAACACAGATCATAAATTTCAACAAAAAACAGTAAAAAACAATATCGATCAATAAACCACAAAAATTCAAATATAAAAACTGAAAATCATGTCTCTTTTCTAGGAATTGTGTTGGATCCTCAATTAAGTTGGAAGCCTCATATAGCACAACTGGCAACACGGTTGGGACAGTTCTGTTTTGCCATAAAAAAATATAAGAGAAACTGTTAGTTTCCAAGCAGCTCTAGCTACATTTCACGCCTTTGTTCAGTCCCGAGTGCGGTATGGTGTTATTTTTTGGTCCAATTTTAACAAAACTGAGAGAATTTCAAAACTTGAGAAAAAATGCATTCGCTCATTATGTGTACTAAATAGCAGAGAGTTGTAGAAAACACTTTGTGCTGCAAAAGATCTGTGTACAACCTTTACATTCTGGAATCTGTGTGCTTCATACTTGATAATTTTTCTCTTTTTGAAAATTTAGAGCCTCAACACTCGCATGATACTAGACAAAAGGACATATGTACTATTTATTGTAAATTGTACTTGATCGAATAAAGCAAACTAACTAACTATGATCTGACCAGGCGAGTTTCGCATCTAAGTAAAGCCCGAGAGATTTACAGTTTGTAACCTGACTTACTATCTCACCTTTTAGGGATTACTCTGCGTTTATGGAAGGTAATGTAGTGGGTTTTGGAGACATTTATAATTAGCTTGTTTTTGGTGCACCAAGTGTCAAAAGGGGCTAGTACCCTCTGTACAAAGCATTTAAGCTCCTCAAAGGATGTAGCAGTGATCACAATTGTTGAGTCATCGGCATAGAATATTAGTTTGATAGTTAAGCCTGGTTGTGATAAGAAGTCCGCCATATCATTTAAAAAAAGAATAAAAAGAATTGGAGAAAGGACACTGCCTTGCAGTACCTCGTATTTTATATCACGTTGTTCTGACACTTGTTTAGCTATTTTTACTTCATTCTTTCTCCCAGTTAGAAGTGATTTTATCCATTTCCCAAATTTGTTGTACTAGATATTCGCTATCGATACAGTCAAACGCTCAAGTTAAGTCAAAAAATGGCGCCAGAGTGAAATTTCCGTTATCCAGTGATTTTTAAATAAATTGAGTTAAGCTCAAACGCTGCTGTGGTGGTTGAGAAACCATTTCGAAAACCATGTTGGTGTGGCGATAAGATGTTATATTTTGACAAAAAGGAATGTAAAGTTTGGATATTGAGGGTAGGTCAATGATGGACCTGTATATTTTTACTGAGTCAGTTTTACCTTTTTTGTGAAGGAGTATAACATGATCAAGTTTTAGGGAATCTGGGAAATTACCAGAATTTATGGAAATTCAAAATATAGCCCAAGGAATTTTTGTTTTATGTTCCCATATTTGTTCTAATACAAAAAAATGGAATATAATTTATCTACGGGTTTTTTTGTTTTTTAGTTGTTTAAGATCACAGTCTTCTAAGGTAGTATATATTATTAATTAATTGATAAGGAAAAAAAAGCCAGACATACAGAATTAGCACTAAAGTTATGAATTATCAATATGAAAAGTTAGGTAAACCCGCACTTATACTTCTTCTTTCACATAACCTTTGCTTTTAAAGCTGTTAAACCCATACAAAATAATTAAAATACCTAGTTAACCCTTTAAGGCTGATTTTTCACTATACCACGGCTAAAGGAAGCGGCGCTGCGGCCTGGTGAAAAGCCGGACGTGCAAAAAGCCGACTTGACATTATGATTTAACTGAAAAAGCCAGACATGCCCGGCTTTTAAGTCGGATTCGGAGTTCTGTAAGGTAATCAGTGAGACACAGGTAAAATAAAAAAGCATGCTGCTCTTATCGCTTGCAACTTACGGAATACTATGAACAGTACCATGCATTTTTTATCATTTATTTTCCTCGCGTCTTACCACATACTTCCTACCGCTTACCTTACGAAACTCTGAATCCGCCTTCACAGCATACCTCCAACCGGGTCATTTCAAATCAAATCAACCAGAGGTTTGGCAGACCATCTCCCCGATTTTGATAATTTTTGGTACATTTATTCTACCCATAAAGGGAATGAAAAATCCGAAATTAAATTAATATTTGAAAATGAAAACTACTTAAACTAGGACAGTGGTTTATAGCTCGATTTAAATGTATTTTAAATACGTTTGGAATGATGTATCACATGATTTACTTTTGGTTAAAAAAAAATAAGAAAAAAATAATTTTTGATCAATTATTTTTTATTTTTTCAAAAAAAATAATTTTCTTTCTTGATATTTCAAGATGGAGACTTGATGGATTCATCAAAAAAAATTAGTTTAAAAAATTTTAAAACAATTTTAAAAAAATAGGTTATGTGATACTTTATCCAAATGAGCTTTAAAATCCCTATAAAACAAGGTATTACTCGCTTTTGTACTGTATACACTTCTCAAGATATTACTCTTTTTGTGTACCTGCACATTTGGTTAAAATTGACTGTCTTTAGAGGCATTTATCAAAATATGAATATCTTGAGAACTATACATACTACAAAAGCAAGTGATAGCTTGTTTAAATATATTTTAAAGGCCATTTTAATGAAGTATCACATTGTGGCATTAAAGCTGCTATCATGTGTCATTCTCCAGCAGACTGGTTTGAATCACTAGGCACTGTTCTCCTTGGTCTACGAACAAGCTTTAAAGAAGATCTAAGGGCCACAGCTGCAGAAATGGTGTATGGTGAGTTCCTTCGTTTGCCAGGCGAGTTTTTTGTTAGTGAAAATGTACAGATGGAACCACAAATTTTTGTAGAAAAATTAAGAAAGCAAATGAGAGAGGTAAGAGCAACACCTTCTGCTCATCATCAAAAAAAGCGAATTTTCGCTTATAAAACACTTTGGACCCTATGAAGTAGTTGACAGAATTTCGTACTACGTTTTTAAAGTCAACACAAAATGGAAAGATCAAAACATATCAACTGAACGTCTAAAGCCAGCATTTTTTTAGCAAGAAACAAAAGAACCAACATCATGGACTTTCGTAAATAAAAATCCTCCAACAAAATCACTGCTATATGAATTACGGAAAAGAAAAGTTAGATTCGCAGCCGGGCCAAAATTTACTTTCAAGGTCATACGACCTTAAATGGCAAAAAATCTAAATAATTCGACGTTTTGCAAGACCAAGTTAAAATGTACCTTAAACTATTAGGCGTGTATTCTAACGTCGACCCTTAGAGTTTGAGGCAGTTTTGACCTTGAAAAATACGCCAGTAAAATTAATATATTGCAAAAATAACATACTAAAGGGCGCTATTCATCAACTATTGAAGCAAAGAGGACCAAATTTGGTAAAAAAGATAAGGAGGTCAAGGCCAACAATATTGTTAAAAAAAAATTGGTCAACTAAGACACAGTGACCTAAAACCATATTTTATTTTATCCAATTTCGTAAAAAAGCAAAAATGACAAGGCGGCCATCAATTCTTGTTGACTTATCGCTGCTAACTATAAAAAAAAGTTTAGTTGATGCATGATTTTGATTGACCTTGAAAATACCATGTACAAGTGAAAAACCAGCTTTTTTAGTATATTTTCCAATTTATCACTACGCAAAAACTTTAAGTGCCGGAGATGAAATTAACTTCTTAGCCTAGACAAGCACTTTATTTTAAACCTCCCTACCATTTTTTTTGTGCTGACATGCCAAATGTTTATGGTATACCCCAGTAAAAATACATTACTATATTCTGGACCAGGTGTTTTAGATGCCATTTAACAAAATGGAGGCATAGAAATCAGAGGTCGAAAAATCATAAAAAATTCTAATTGTTGTTGTTGTTGTGTTTTGTTCGCATCCGTGTAGAAGGGCAAGATATGACGTCATATTTTAAGATGGGGGACAAAAATCATAAAAAATACAATTTTTGCAACCGGGCCATGATTATACTCGATTTCATATAACTCGAGGACGAGAATTCCAAAAAAAATCATTTTCAAGGTCATCCCACCTCAAATGACCTTAAAAATCGCAAAAAACACATTTTTACCAGTTTTTCTTCAAAAAAAATCTCCATAATTTAACGTTTTGTTACACCAACTTCAAATATATCTGAAAATATTAACCATATACAGGGTGATTCAAATTGGGCACTTTTATATGGGTTGGGTTATCTACTTCTAGCGGAGATAGACAAAATCCAAACCCCCTTTGCAAGGTTCAAATTTCAAGGCAAGATTTTTGGTGAAAACCTCATTTTGATATGTCCACCCATCCATCTTTGAGCTACGGGGGATTTTTGAAAAGTCTGCATTTTGGGATAGGGCCTGACACCTTTTTATTTATGAAAATTTCTTTTTGGTGTAAATTGTTTTTTTGTAGATCTTTTAAAGCAGAATCCAGGTCTCGAACTAAGATATAACGCAAAGCTACCTTTTTTCGTACGAAACAGCCTGTTTTTTAGTTTGGTTTTGGGTTTAGAATTAAATTCTAATCAAAATAATGTATCATATGTGATATTTTGATTAAGCAGTTTTTGAGATATTCAACATTTTCTATTCACAACAAGGTGGCCATGGCCGAATATGGTTTTGATAATAAAAATAAAGTAGGTCATGCAATAAAGAGCTGACGACTGGCATAATAAGATGTCATAGCCTAATTTTTTTAAATATTTTTTTAAATATTTTAAGTTAATGCTTTAAGAAATGTAGAACTTCTTAATGGCGCTTATGTATTGGACTAAATGGCGGACATCTTTTATAGTCTTGTTTTTAGTTTTTTTAATTAGTTTTTTTGAGATTAAGTTGTTTCAAATAAAGTAAGGTAGGGGTATTTTTTGTTATTAGTTATTATTTTGAGATGAATAAATAGCCAAGAATTTTTTCATCTATTTAGTTATGTTACTAATTAGAATATAGAGTTTAATAGTCGAATAATATAAATATTTAGAAATATAACAAAATATAAATATAAACTTTAAATTGAAATTGATAGAACCCTTGTTCAAAATGAAAACATGACCTTATAAGTGCATGTCTCTGGTGCATAGGCGACTCAATTTTTATTGTCATTCCATATCCGGCCATGGTCACCTTGTTGTGAAAAGAAAATGTTGAATATGTCAAAAACTACTTGACTTAAATAACACATATGATACATAATTTTGATTAAAATTTAATTCCGAACACAACAATAAAATGAAAAACAGGGTGTTCTATAAGGAAAAACATAACTTTGCGTTATATCTTGAAAACTAGTGGCGAATAAAATCCAGTTTGAGATCTGGATTCTGCTTTAAAAGATCTACAAAAAAGCAATTTACACCAAAAATAAATTTTCATAAATAAAAAAGTTACAGGCCCTATTCCAAAATGCAGACTTTTCAAAAAGCCCCTGTAGCTCAAAGATGGGTGAACATATGAAAATGCGGTTTTCGCCAAAAATCTTGCCTTGAAATTTGAGGCTCGCAAAGAGGGGTTCGTTTTTCTCTATCTCAGCTAGAAGTACCTGTACCCATATAAAAGCGCCCAATTTGAATCACCCTGTACGTCAAAATCGGCCTTTAGAAATTATTGCAGTTTAATGACCTTGAAAAATATCCCAGTAAAATTGATATATTGTTAAAGCAACATACTAAAGGGTGGTATTTAACAACTACTAAAGTAAAGAGGACCAAATTTGGTAAAGACGATAAGAAAGTCAAATCCAACAATATTGTTAAAAAAATTTTGGTTCAGCTATGGCGCGTTTCACTATGACGGCTGATATATCAAAATGGCGACACATCCACTACATTTTATTTTATTTAATTTTGTAAACAAGAAAAAATGTCGCGTCTTACTACGAAAAAAATGAATTGGTTGATGTGTGACCTTGATTGACCTTGAAAATACACTGCTTTTTATGAAACCTTCAAGTTCAGAGATCAAATCTACATTTTAAGGATAAACTTCGAATTATACCCCAGTAAAGATGACTTAAAAACTTGTCCTTTTTTACACAATTTATTTATTTGTTAAATAAGGGCTACGAGTAAAAATCTTTGTCAAAAAAAAAACAAAAACTTGAAATATTTTTTAAACTTTTTTGATTAAACCCAACATAAACATTTAACATATTAATCTTTCATACACAACACAACAGTTGAGTTTTTATAACTATTTGTAACAACTTTTAAATTTGAATTGTATTAAGTAGACAGTATACCGCATAATTTAAAATCAAAAAAGAGAAATGTAAAGCAGTCTCCACATTATCAACATTACTCCGAATTACCTATGAAAGCCTAAGCACTTGGCCTACTATTTAATATTTACATTAATTTTCTAGCAAGTTTTATTTTTCAGTCTTGATCCAAAAAATAAAAACTATTTCTCCAAATAGCTTCTTTAAACCTTTGCCTATGGTGCGTGGTGAACTGGAGTGTTATTCTTTGCAGATAATATAAAAGAACGCTAAACTGAACCTATTTTAAGCATCTTGAATAGTGCGACTACTTTTATTTAACAAAGTGTCTTTTAGCGAAAATTATTTACAATGTTATTACTAGATGTTTACATTGATTTTCCACCAAGTGAGAAGTGGTGCATAGTGAACTGTAGTGAAATCAACTAAACCTAAGCAAGTAATATTTACATTATTATTACATATTTACATTGATTTTCAAGCAAGTACGATGTGCATTGAGAACTGGAGCGACATAAACCTACTTTAAAGCAATTTGAAATGTGTCCCTATTATTTCTATTTAACATAGTCTTATTTATCAAAAAATATTTACATTACTATTAACTGTGTAAAAAAGGACAAGAATCAAAGTCATTTTTACCGGAGTATAATTCAAAGTTTATCCTTAAAACGTAGATTTCATCTCTAAACTTGAAGGTTTCATAAAAAGCAGTTTATTTTTAAGGTCAATCAAGGTCACACATCAACCAATCCATTTTTTTCGTAGTAAGCGGCGATAAGTCCACCATCTTGACATTTTTTCTTGTTTACAAAATTGAATAAAATAATGGATGTGTCGCCATTTTGATATATCAGCCGCCATATTGAAACGCGCCATAGCTGAACCAAAATTTTTTAAATAATATTGTTGGATTTGACCTTCTTATCGTTCTTACCAAATTTGGTCCTCTTCACTTAAATAGCACCCTTTAGTATGTTGCTTTAACAATATGTCAATTTTACTGGGGTATTTTTCAAGGTAGGTCGTGAAGCTCTAAACTGCAATAATTTTTAAAGGCCGATTTTAATGTACATGGTTAATATTTTCAGATATATTTGAAGTTGGTGTAACAAAACGTTAAATTATGGAGATTTTTTTAAAGAGAAAATGGCAAAAATCGTGTTTTTTGCGATTTTTAAGATCATCTGAGGTCGGATGAGATTTTTTTGGAATTCTCATCCTCGAGTTATATGAAATCAAGTATATTCATGCCCCGGTTGCAAAAATTGTATTTTTTATGATTTTTGGCTGCCATCTTGAAATATGACGTCATATCAAGCCCTTCTACATAGACCCCAACAAATCCCCCGGCGGCACATGAATTTGTTAATTAAAAAAAGTATAGTCATGTCCTATTGGTATAATTAGAACTTTTTATGATTTTGCGACCGCCATGTTAGAAAATGGCATCTAAAACACCTGGTTCAGAATATGGTAATGTATATCTAACTTCTGCTAACTCTCTTATAGGTAATTTAAATGACTTTGT
This sequence comes from Oxystoma pomonae, assembly GCA_963921995.1. NCBI lineage: Eukaryota > Metazoa > Arthropoda > Insecta > Coleoptera > Brentidae > Oxystoma > Oxystoma pomonae. The sequence continues at coordinate 59,682,395 of OY998167.1, forward strand.
TGGCTAGACAAGTGAGTAAAAAATAAAATTCACAGTTCCAAAACTTAATAAAAACGACAGGCATATAGGTCATTTTTACCGGGGTATAGCATAAACATCTGGGACAGCAGATCAAAGAAAATGGTAGGGAGGTTTTGAGTTAAGTGTTTATCTATGGCTAAGATGTTAATTTCATCTCCGGCACTTAAAGTTTTTGCGTAGTGGTAAATTAAACACTACAAAAAGCTGGTTTTTTACTTGTAGATGGTGTTTTCAAGGTCAATCAAGGTCATGCATCAACTAAACTTTTTTTTCATAGTAAGTGGCAATAAGTCAACAAAAATTGATGGCCACCTTGTCATTTTTGCTTTTTTACGAAATTGAATAAAATAAAATGTGTTTATAGGTCGCCATTTTGATATATATATATAAGGTGACCAACTCCTAAAGGGACAAAACCGGGACAATCCGGCCATTCAATGTATTGCATATCATGTATTTTTTCTTATATGCACCCCTAATAATATTAGGATGTATTTTCCGAAATACTTATTAAAGAAAAATAATTTAAGTAAGGTTTCAATTCAAATTTATAGATGGCAGAGAACATCTGCTTTTTTAATTGCAGTGATTTTAAAGTGACAAAATACGGTGGTATCAAAACCGGGCCGAACCGGAACTTTTGCTGAAAAACCGGGACTATCCGAGACGGATTTTTTCCCCGGGACACATGGTTAAAAATCGGGACTGTCCCGGCCAAACCGGGACGGTTGGTCACCTTAATATATATATATATATATATATATATATATATATCAGCCACCTTATTGAAACGCGTCATAGCTGAACCAATTTTTTTTTAACAATATTGTGGGACTTATCTTTCTTACCAAATTTGGTTCTCTTTGCTTTAACAGTTGATGAATCGCCCTCCAGTTTTTGAAATATGTTAATTTTACTGAGGTATTTTTCAAGGTCATGAACTCGGTCATGAAGCTTCAAACAGCTCAAGGCACTAAGGCTCGAATTTGGCATATATGCCTAATAGTTTGAGGTACATTTGAAGTTGGCCTGACAAAATATTGTTAAATTATTTAAAAAAAGAGAAAATGGCAAAATCTTGTTTTTTGAAATTTTCAAGGTCATTTAAGGTCGGATGACCTTAAAAGAGAATTTTTTAGAATCCTCGTCGTCGAATTATATGGAATTAAGTATAACTATGCCATGGTTGCGAAAGTTGTATTTTTTATGATTTTTGGCTGCCATCTTGAAAGATAATGTCATATCAACCCTTTCTACAAGGATGCGAACAAAACACCTGGTAACACTTGATTGTTTGACTGAAGAGCTATACATAGTCACAAAACTCCTTCATTCAAAATCCCATGGAACAGAAATTATCGACATATTTCCCTACACTAACCTCATTTTTTTTTTAAATATCAAAATTTTTAAAATAATTTTTTTTGATGAACCCATCAAGTCTCCGTCTTGAAATTTTGTAAATAGTTTGGCGAAATACCCAGAAACAAAATATATTTTTATAAAAAAGAATCAAAAATGATGTTTTTCAAAAATAAAAATAAAAAGTTTTTTTACAAGGCATAGTCCTAATCACTTGTTAGTATTTGGTTGGTCGAGGGGGTAACCACTCCGCGAAATCGCGTCACATTTTGGCTGCGAAATCCTTGCAAAATCCCGCAAGTCTTTGCGAAATCATAGGAAAAATATGTTAAATGCGAAATTGCGTCACAAACTTTACACTAGTGAATACACCCTCAGTTTTGTTATAGGGTTAGCTATAGTGTTAGTCTTAAAAATTGCTCACTGTTCATACTTGTCTTTGTTATAGTCATAACAATCCCTAAGCAAGTGCATTTAACCTCACTTTTTTTATGTTTTGTTTCATTTACTTTTATTTTTTGTAGTTTTTTTTTTAAGAAAATAAGGTTTAATAGAATCAATTTTTCATTTTGGAACCTAAAAAACACAAAGCAACCCTTTATTTGCTTCTAATTTGCCTGTATAAAATTTTTGAAATTATTGATATCATTCCTGTCAACATTGTTGGGCGCCATACTTAAAATTTGGACTTTCGCATGCGCACTTATATTTGTTATAGTAATAGTCATAATTTTAGTTATAAAAGTTGAAAATTGCCAACTTTTCCTTAGGACTGCGACTAAACCTATGACAATAAAGCATAAGAAGCAGTGCTTTCTGTGTTTGTTTCTAAAATTTTTGTTTATAGACAAGTAAATGTTTTTATTATTTTATTTTACTATATTATCTTTTTCATTAGAATGGAACTTAAATTCACTTTGCTATTTTAACACAAATTTGACTGATTTGTGTAAGTGCTTCATGCATATTAACATCAATAAAGATTTTGACTTGATTTGATTTAACTTTTTTATGATTAAGACTGTAAGGGCTATAACAAAAACTGGTAATTATGCAGTATATGGTTTTCTGCCATTTTTCATTTTTTATGAAAAATTCTTTATGGGGGCACCTACTAGGGTCCCTAGAACCCCAAATCCGCTGGCACCATTTTTGTTTTTTTTAAAGAGAAAAAAGAGTGCCAGGGGGGGTTGTAATGTGTTTTTTTTTATTGTTTTGGGTTGGATTGGGTTAGGTTGGGTAGGGCTATGTTGGATTGGGTTGTTTTAGTAAAAAAAAATTTAAAAAAATACAATTTTTTTTTAAACCAACTGGCGCCAGCAGATTTGGGGTCCTAGGAACCCTAGTAAGTGCCCCCATAAAGAATTTTTCATAAAAAATTAAAAATGGCAGAAAACTGTATACTGCATAATTACCCAAAAACTAAACCAAAGACTAAGACTATGCCTTGTATGAACGATACTTTAAAATACCTTTAAAACAAGCTACTCTATTTGACAATAACATGACAATTGAGGAGGGAGGATTGTGTTTGATTGTTTTGCAATATTTGTTAAGTCCAGTGTTAGGTTGTATTTTGATTATATTTGTGTTTTTTTACATAAATATATTTTTTAAATATTTCGACTGAGTTTCTTTATAACTATTTGTGCCTGTCAAAACATAAGTGTGCTTTATACACAAATCTTTTAATGTTTATTTTTTAGGTGTACTAAGTATTAATTGTTTTATTACTGTTAGATTTAATAATATTTTACTGTAAGAATGGTTTATGTAAATGAATACTTTTGTATTTTATATAAATAAAGCTATATTTAAACTGAACTGAGCTATAAACCACCGTCGAAGTTTAAGTAGTTATCGAGATGTTCCAATTTTGTAAGTACATGTTTGAGCAAAGTTGGTAGTTTTTGTGATGTTCAAGAATTAATTTAAAAAAAAAGTAATGGTCAAAAAAATTTCAAATTTGGGATTTTTTATCCCCTCTATGGCTAGAATAAATGTACCAAAAATTTTCGAAATCGGGGAGATGGTCTGCCAAACCTCCCTTTTTTTTGGTTGATTTCATATGAAATGACCCTACCGCTTACCTTAGAGAACTCTGAATCCGCCTTTATGCGTACCGAGTTTTGTACATTAGTCCATCATGTTTACTTGCCAATGCCAAATAAAAAACGCTTGATGATATTTCCAATAATCTGAATAAAGCTACGGAGAAAATCCTGGAAAAACTAATTTTTTGTTTTTCTTTTATTCAATCTGTCAGTCATAGATAAATTATATTAAAGAAAAGAAACTGTCAGTGTCAGGCAGAGATCAATTTTAAAGTTCTTTTAGGATGCGTTCGCGTAGAAACCCCACCGACTTTCCGTTCGAGTTCGTTCGGGGACGCACTGTGGCGTTCGCATATATGTATGAGATTAAATATAGGCCTTTCCCAGGCCAAACTTGTAAGCAAGATCTAAAATCTAGCCAGCCATGGAGCCGTTTTAGCTCCGCGCCTATGCACATGCGCGAAAATTTTACGAGGCGGCCGGTTTCGCGACTTTCGTCGTCGCCGTTCGGTCGAGACGCCATTTTTGTTGATTTGTTTTGATCATACATACAATAGGTAGTCGTTTTCCGCGTTTTGGTTTATGCAAATTTTTTTATTATGATATTTTTAATCTTTGGTTACGCGAAAGTTTTTAGGAGTTATAATAAAAACTATTTATATCTTGGAGCCTAAGATGTCGCCGCATAAAAAGACGTGCTGTGTTTGTGGATGCCGCCAAACAACAAAAGTGAAGTTCCACAGGTTGGTAGCTATTTTTTCTTAAACTTTGAAGGAAAAAAAGTGAGAATACCTAAAAATGATTTCTAATCATATATTTATTTATTTAAAAATAGAAAATAATGATTTTCTAAAAACGTACTTAAACAAATAGAAAAATTTTGACAATTGCACTTTCTGGATTTTGGTTGGTTAACCGATGACGATGGCCGCGCATGTGCAGGACCGCTAAGCTTTGACGCCAGAAAGAGACAATAAGAGTCATAAAAGAGTAAAAGACAAAGGTATAAGAATATATATAGGACATCCTGCTTACAAAGTTTTGCACGCCGAAAGCATTGCAAGGGCGTATATTTAAGCTCATAAATATATGGGCGTTCGTGATTACACCCGGTAAGCTCGCGGGGCACGCCCTGTTTCACGCGAGCTGGGCCAGTATTCTTGAAATCTAACCTTGGAGAAATTCAGGTGAAAGCAGGGGTCCTATTTTCGAATCTATACGAAATTATTCACATGAATTAACAACTCGGAAGCTCAAAGTGTCTTTTTAAAAAATTATTTTTATTACTAAGTTTACAAAAGTCGTATTTTACGACATAAAAATGACAATAGGTAAAATAGATGTTACTAAGACGAAAGATGCTAGCTGACTACCGGAGCGCTTCGTTGAAGACAAACAACAGGAATCTTCATATTGCAGCTTGGTCAGCAGTTTCTCTGGAAACTGCATGTTTTTCATATTCTCACGGGAAGGAACGGTGATATAATTCCTCCCCCAGAAGATTCAACTTCCGCAATTTTAATAAATAAGCTGAACGGTAGCTAAGTACAACTCAGCTTCTTTATGGGGCTGCGTTTTCTTTCTTCTGAGCTGCTCTATTTTCTTATCAATCCATAAATGCGTATTGTCCAAATACTAGGCATGTAGGCTGGAACTTCAAACGACAGTTCTGGCTGGTTCTGGTAAATTCGGGATTTTATGTTTTCGAGGTAATCCAAATTTGGTTCTTCCAGATGAAGAGTGATGTTAGGTACAGTGACGTCATTAGTATCGGTTTGCAAATCGGGAAAAGGCATCGGTCTGATTGATTTTACCGTTGTGTGGTTTTTGTGGCTTCCTATTAAGGTGTGGTCGGTGGCTATTTGGCATCCAAGTGGCATATTGATTAGATATGTTCCAATATTGACTTTAATCGTTTCTTCTTGTCGGTCGCATTGCAACTGTAGTGTTTCTCGTTCCGGGAAGACTCCGATCCATTGATCTGATTGGTCCAATTGCTGTATTATTGATTTTGATGGTTTAATTATTGCTTTTTGGCAGGTATTCGAAGCAGGTTTCATGTTCATAAGTTGAATTTCGCAGGGAACCTCGTTTTTTGCATCTAGGAGGTTCAACTTTGAACAAAGAGAGCGCAAGGTGCGTTCAGAAATGCAAAGCACTATGGATGGAATAATAGCCTTAAACTGACTCTTTTTGAAAATTGGGATTGAATATAAACGAAAGAAATTTAATTCAAAATTTTACGTAACTGGAATGTTTAGAATAAAAGTTATTTTATTGTTTGAAATATAGCAGTTAATTTTAATAAATTTCCCAATAGATAAAATATTTTCTGACTTAATTTGTACAGGGAAATTATCTGGTTTTATTCTTAATTTTTTCAGTTCTATTAATAATTCTTGAGATTTTATAATGCTACAATGCATAAGCTGCAGTTTTGAGAAAAGAATAGAATTCTCGATATCTTGCAACATCGAGTTTATTCATTCATGATATCTTTAATAAAACTTGAATTTTCTCTGTGTGATTGTTTTTGTACTATTAAGGCTACTTGATTTAATTTAGATTTCAAAAGTTTTTCATTTTGCGATATTTGTTGAATCGTTTGATTAAATTTATTGATTAAATCTATTGATAACGAATTTTGCGATTTTATGTTTGATGCCAACTTAATTTGGTTATTTTTTTTGCATTTATACATCATTTTAAAATTTTATTCTTCCAATTTTATACGCCAGCGTAAAAGTTTTGAACTAGGATCCTTTAGAGAGAAAAGCCACTCAAGAGGTTTGTGGTCAGTAATTATATTAAATTTCCTTCCAAAAAGGTAGGGGCGAAAGTATTTTGTGGCCCACACGATTCCTCTATAACTGAATAATTACATTCGCTCTCATTGAGTGTGCGGGAGGCAAATGCTACCGGAAGGTCGTGACCTATAGGTCCTTGCGATAGAACCGCGCCCAATGCTACGTTGCTTGCGTCAGTGGTCAAGTTAAATGTTTTAGTGAAGTCTGGGTATTGTAAAATTGGTTGATTAATGAGAAGATTTTTACACGAATTAAAACAAGAAATAAAATCAGGGGTGTGTTCGATTTTTGCACCCTTTTTCAAACATTTTATATCCTACAAGTCAAAGCCTTTTATTTGTTTTGTTGTCTTTGGTATTGGGTATTCTTTTATTGCCCTAATTTTATCCGGATTGGGTTTTACACCATCTGGTGTTAATATATGTCCGAGATACGCAACCTCTTTCCTAAGAAATTCGGATTTATCCAATTTTATTTTAAAATTGGCGTCGCGTAATCTTTCAAAAACATTTTTTAGGCGTTCGATGTGTTCTTGTAAAGAGGTACTGAAAATTATTATATCGTCAAGATATACAAGACATTTTTCGTTTTGAATGCGGCGCAAAATAGAGTCTATAACGCGTTGGAAAGTGGCGGGGGCGTTTTTTAGCCCAAAGGGCATACGGAGATATTCATAGTGACCGTTTTCTGTTTTAAATGCCGTTTTTTCAATATTCGATTCATTCATTTCAATTTGATGGAAGCCGCTCGCTAAGTCGAGGGTGGAAAAATATTGATATTTGCCAAGTTTATCAAGCAAATCAGTGATATTTGGCAATGGATATTTGTCATCGATTGATTTATCGTTTAATTTACGAAAATCAATCACCACGCGCCATTTCTGCTTCCCGGAAGCGTCAGCCTTTTTGGGAACCATCCGAATTAGAAATGACCAGGGAGAATTACTTGGGCGAATAATTTTTTGATGTAACATTTTGTTTATTTGATTTTCTACCTCTTGTTTGTGAATAAAAGGATATCTATACGATTTTGTGCACACGGGTATTTCGTCATGAGTTTTAATTTGGTGTTTGACCCTGCTGGTGAAGGTATTCTTGGTAAAATATGTCAGAGTATTCCCTACAAAGGTTAATAATTTGAGATTTTTCCTCCGGATTTAAATGGTCTGTTCTGATTACTGATGGGTCAAATTTTTCGAGTGTGATTGGGCTATTATTGTCGTCAAAATTGTTAAAATCGATTTTTTTTATGCCGTTTCGCTCAAATCGGTCGACTTGTATCGGTTCCGAAAAATCCAAAGTAACAGCATCTGTCGTACTGTTTAAGATGCTTGTTAAAGCTTCTCCATTTCTTGCTATTGTTAGACTCTCCGGTATTTCACAGTTATGAAATTTTTGGCGGGGAATAATAATTTCACATGACACTTTAATTAAATTTAGTTCTTTTTTTCTTCTTTCTTTATCAAATAATAATCTTATTTTTGTGTAGGGCGTCATCAAGCTTTTGTTTTCGTAGTTTATGCTGCCTTTTAAAATTGTTAAATTATCCGAGCCTATTAAACCACTAAAAACGATATTAAATTTAAATAAGAGAAATTTCAAATTTTAATTTTTTGATAAGTTAAATATTTTTGAAGCGGGGATTCGCGCGCTAAATTTATGAGCCGATTTTTGAAAAACTGTCGAAACTACAAAAGGATCATTTTGGATTAAATTTAGAAAATAGTTCATGGCAATATCAGGGTCAATAAAAGATTTTGTCGACCCTGTATCGATTAAAAATTTAAGTTGGAGTTCCGGTAAAATTATGTATGGCAAATGGTTCGAATTGATACTATTTAGAGAAATTATTGGCGGTACTATGTTTGGTTTTCCGGCTGAGGCGTAGCCTGAAAATTTTCCTCTTCGTTTGGGACAGTAGTAGGGTTGCTGACGTCATTCCTAGGAGCGTCATAATTTTCAAAATCGAGTGGATCATATTGATACGCGTTTTCAAACGCATTGTCCGTCAGGGGATCATAATACCCGTATTGATTCTGATCGTAATAATCGTTTGATTGATTTAATTCAGTATTAAACATTTGCGCAGGCGCCCGATGAGAAGTTGACGGGCCCGGTAAATTTGTATTCCTTGTGGAAATACTCATAGGCGTAGGCGTATCGTTTGAGTTTTGACCATTCTTATTAAATGCGTTAAACTGTGGCCTTTGATAGTTGTTTTGCTGTGGTATAAAAACTTTTCTATTTTGTTGACCGAAAACTTGCGCATTGGAAAAGAATCTTTGTTGAGGTAGGTTAGGCCTGGGTTGAATATTTATTGGCCCACGAGGAAATGGTGTGTTTTGTCTGAAAAGATTATTGGGTGTGTGCGAATTAAAATTTGAATAATTTGTAAAATTATTTATTGGTTGCATTGGTGGCCTAAATTGTTTATTTTGCGTATGTTTAGGCGTAAATTTATTTTGGTTATTTTGGTCATTATTTTGGTTTAAGAAATTTTGAAAATAATGCACATTATCTTCCTTGATTACAAACTGTATTGCTTCGCTGAGATCTTTAGGTTTCATACAACGGATAGTGTTTCCTAGTGGTTCTCGTAACTCAGATAAAAAGGTCCTTAAAGCTAAATTATTGTATAAATTACGTTTCAGAACTTTAGATATGCCTCATCAGTTTCATGTCAATTAATAAAACCACATAAAAAGTTTAGAATGTTAAGAATTCGATCGTAAAATTGTTGTGGTTTTTCTTGTGATAACTGTTTCATCATAACTAAATCTCGGGACAGACAACTTTCGTCTCTTTGATCGACGAAGTTACGAGTAAGGGTTGATTTAATATCATCCCAAGAATTGCAAGTTTGAATATTGATTACCAATTTGGCATTTCCGGTTAATTTTGAGACAAGAGAATTCAACAAATATTAATTTTCGAAACTATTTGGATCTGTAGCTCTGTAAAAATGTTTTATTAAGGAATCACATTCGATATGAATCGATTTAATTCGTTGGGATTACCATCGAATTGAGGTACGCAATTTAAATATTCTGCCTTAAAACTCGCCATTATTTGTTGTGGTCCTAGCGAACCTAAAATTCTTGGTTGTCCTTGTATATTTTGATTAAAAAGATTAGAGTTATTTAATTGACAAATTTGTTGAAAAACTTGAAAGCCAGCTGAAGGTAATTCGATATTCAAGTTATTAAAAATTCCCGTTAAATATTCTACAGACATATGAAACTAAATTGTAGTTACAAAACTATAAGAACGACTTTAAGAATTTCTCCAAGCTTTTATAAGGTCAACTTCTGGGTTGGCGATTTTGGTCCTCACCAGGGTAACTTCCCTTGCAGAACTAAACGATTCTTGTTTAGCCCTCGATGAACATTGCTGAATGCGCCGTAACGGGTCCTCGATGGACTGGGTGTCTTAAAGTTCGAAGAGCCACACCGCCACAATCACCTTTTCACAACGTTCAACTGTTTCGATACCCGATCAATCGTTGATACGAACTATCCTTTTCACGAAGATGCGCTGCGGATAGTCGGGTATCCTACCGACTGCGCCAATTATCAACTCGGAAGCTCTTTTTAAAAAAATATTTTTATTACTAAGTTTACCAAAGTCGTATTTTACGACATAAAAATGACAATAGGTAAAATAGATGTTACTAAGACTAAAGATGCTAGCTGACTACCGGAGCGCTTCGTTGAAAACAAACAACAGGAATCTTCATATTGCAGCTTGGTCAGCAGTTTCTCTGGAAACTGCATGTTTTTCATATTCTCACGGGAAGGAACGGTGATATAATTCATGCGACCACTTCCGTCTCTTCCTATACCGTATAGAATAAGAGGCAAAAGACATGCCAATATGCCGAAAGAATAGCCGGTTTTTCATGCGAAACAACACGAATACCCTCTACCCACTCGTGCAATATTGCGTTAAACCAGTCGAGTTCGAACGCGGTCTAAACATACCGGCTTATCTTTCGCCTGTCATTTCACACGGTATAGAAAGAGACGACATAAAAATTGTCGATTATTCAGTACACGTGTGCGGATATTTTCGTATCGATTCGAAAATTAGACGCCAGGAGTGCGCATGCGTTCTCACCCGTTTTACGGATCTTGGTTGCTCCGCACCCGACGATATGTGAGTACTCTCTTCTCACACTTTCAAGAATACAGGGCCTAGGAGACGGAGAACAGCGGGCATCTTACAACTAACCCTACTATTTTTGTTGTTAACATTTTTTTCTTGGGTTGGATATTTTGTGCGACGATTATTTTGGTTATTCTTTTATCAGAAGATACATATAAAATAGATGGCTCATTCTCATTTCGCAGTCAAAAATTTTTTCCAAGACTCGAACGAAAGCGAAAACTGACGAAACACACAGGAAAATTGGCAAAAAATGACATCAACTGGGGAATGTCGTTTCCTATATTTTGAGCAGAATCGCAGTTGCAACCAGCTTATGAAATTTCAGAACAAGTCGGATGGGTACTAATTCTTGAGCACCACATAGATTTTTGTCGAATAATGTCACGCAGTTCATATTCTTGAGCGGAGATCGCCCATTCCATTTTATCCCTAATAAAACGTGACGTCCCCGGGACGTCCTTTTTAGATCCCATTAGGTCCCGACGTCCCGGGACTTTAAAAGTACGTTTTTAAAACATACTTTTTCGAAAGTTTTAAAAAGGTCAAATTTAGATATACTTAAAATGTCATTTTTATGTCCCAAAAATTTAAAATATTAGTAAAAAATTAAGTGTTTTAAAAGGATTTTATTTAAAATTAAAAATATACTTTTTAGCAAAGATCCGTATTAAACAACTCCTGAAAATTAATTCTTTAAAATGTACTGTATTGGACGTTTTCACAACGTTTAATTTTTGAGGTTTTAAAAACGTTATTTTTTTGTCCAGAGAGTTCGTAATTTTATAAACAAAAAAATACCAGGTAAAATTTTTGGTTACTTTTCACTTTTTAGAAAAATCGTAATTTACAGACTTGCTACCTCTCAAAAAATCTGTTCAAGAATGTTTTTTAAATGCACTGAATTCGACGTTATAAAAACGTCAAATTTAGACATGCTTTAAATGTATTTTTTACGTCGCAAAAATTTGATATGTAAAAGGAATAAAATAGGTACTTATAATTAGGTATATACTTTTTAAGCAAAAGTATACCACGTTTAAAATGTAATGGATTGGATGTTTTTACAACGTTTAGTATTTGCCGTTTTAAAAACGTTTTCTTTTTTGTCCAGAAAGTTCTTCGTATAGATATTATTATATAAACAAAAAAATACTAGGTAGAATAATTTTTACACTGGATGGATGTGGGATGCTCACCCGAGTTTGAGTTTTCATTTTCTCCACCCAAGATCTTTTGATCTTTTATTTTAATAGACACAGTGTTTAATTTTAGTCATTTTATATATTTTTTTGTGACGCCAGCATTTTAGGTCCTCAGGAATAAAAAGAACTTTAATTTGCTTTATCTTTTTCGAAGATCTATCTTTTAGATTTCAAAATTTGAAAGCGTCACAAAACAACAAAAAATATTGATTATATGACCGCCATAACTCGATAAATAAATCGTGGATACACTGGGCGCGCAACTCGTAAAGGGACAGTCGTCTCGTAAGAGTCGTATACGCCGCTAAACGTATAATATTTAAAAGCCGTTTCACGGCGGTAGTTAGTTGCAATTATATAAAAAAATAATCTTTATGTTAAAAATATTATAATCTGAGGACGATTCCAAATCCGAATACGTGTTTGATTTGCGATTGATCGTAAATCAAACATATTTCCGCTCTAAAATTCATTATATAACCTCAGATTTTGTTATTTTTTTTGTCTGAGGCACTTAAACTTAAATAAAAAGGACATATCCAATGAAAGTTCTGTTAATAATATATAAAAGAACGTCTACATGATATAGATTATTTGTGATCTACTGGGATAAGAAAAAACCGGGTCCATTGCACATTCAAAATAGCAGTTAGTTTTGGACCAAAAATTGAGGTTGTTTAGACCAAGTTTGTTGTCATGTTCATAATTGGTCAATGGTCAATGCGGACGCTTTTTAACAAAAAATGACTATCCAATGAACAATGTGTGCTGTCTGGGTGTTTACTTTTTCTGACTTAAAAAAAAAGCCAAAGAAAAAAGTCATCCATTGTAGCAAAAAAAAATTAAGCCATCAAAGGCCCAAAATTTGGTAGTGCGGAGACCCAAGTTTATAAATGCGGACTGGGATATTGTAAGAAAAATGACAACGCGCCAGTGCTGTTTAGCCGGTAAAAATCCGATTCCCAGCAGTTAGGGCAACGGACTGGACTTTTCCCGAACTACTTTTGTTTGCTAAGCACGGAGATCTTGACAGGAGCATGTGATCCGTTCTTACGCAAATATTTTTTGGAAAGTTCTTGGGTCGTTTAGGAGCGGTCTTTGAACGTAAATCGAAAACGCTACAATGGCGTTTCCGATCTACATAGATTACCCTCACAGTCAGAGCAGTGACGTCCGGAAGTGATCTGAGGGCGATTTCAAATCCAAATACGACCACGTGTTTGATTTACGATCGGAAGTCTGATGGTAAATCAAACATATTTCCGCTCTAAAATTCATTATATAACCTCAGATTTTGTTTATTTTTTTAAATTTTCGGGATATATTTTCAAGGGTCCTCCTATTAGAGGGTTTATGCAAAGGGTTCCTATATATAAACAGTTTGTGACGGATAAATATTGGCCCAATATAAATTTTCAGTTATTCGTTCAATGGACCACTGAAGGTAGCAGTTAGACAAAAGGTTACCGGCTAGACATGGTAACCTTTTGTCTAACTTGGGAATACTGGCCCATCAGTCACTTAACCGACATACCACATCATTGGTCCAATGTTAAACTGTTGTTGGATCAGTAACAAAAATATATTCGCATATTTGGTCTAATGTAGGTGGTCTCTTTAACTATAGTTACTTAAATCCTAAAATATGGCCTTAAATAAAAAAATATATTTTTGTGCTCTTAAAACCATAACATATCCATACATCCTAAGAAAAAAAATAAATCAACAAAAAATTTTTTTAAAAAGTGGGACGATGACGGGATTCGAACCTTTATCCTCCAGATTACCATTTTTTCGGTATATTATAACGTTTTGGCTAAAAATAGTTAGTGAACCAATATCGTAGAGACGTAGTTTTTTCTTCAATGGCCCAAAAAAGTGAACGAATATCGGAGACACGTAGATTTTTCTTCAATGTCTTAACAACAAAGTCCATTCTATTTAAGATGAAGAATATTCTCCGTCGATTCAACATCAAATTGGTATTGGCGAAACAATTTTGTTGGCAAATTAACTGATTTTCTTCAGCGGCCCACTAAATAATTTCCGTCACAGGCATCCAACCAATGAAGAATCATCAGAAATCCGTCATACCTTGTTGTCCGCCAGAGATTTGGAGCACAAATCGAACACGCAGATCTCGGCGGGAGCGTAATTCGGTCTTAAATAGAACACGCAAATATTTTTTGGTTTGATCTCGGAATGCTCAGGGCCCGTATTCTTGACGGCCGGTGAGGTAAGTAGTCACCGGTGACTATTTGCCTCTCTCACTTTTCACATATTTCAGAGCAGGTGAAAAGTAAGAAATTTGTTCACACTCACGGGCACGGGTGTCAAGAATACAGGCTCAGGAGCAGCTTTTGAGTATAGTTCGCCATAAGTTTTCACGCTCCCCTAGTCCAAAATCGGATTGGTCTCATCTTTTTCGATCTAAAATTTCGAAGCGGTATGAAGGAAAAGAATGTTTTTTTTTTTCGAGGGATAGGAATATTCCCCGGCATTGATTGCTTCTCGTGAGGGATCATTGCTTCTCTTGAGATTCAAGAATTAGGTCTAAAATTTTGCAAAATTATAGGTTTTCTTTTTTGAGTAAAATCAAACCCAGTAAACACAAAAGTTCAGTAAATAATCGCACCGACGTAGTCAATGACGACATTAAGTCAGCATCGACAGTTAAACGTGGGCCGATGTTGGACCAATTACTTACTTCCATCAACAATCATTTCCAATTCACATGAAAAATAATTTGCCTGACCCGACCAAAGTCTGATATAGTATCCTCACGTCGCTAAATTTCAAATGTACTATGTCGGCTCTACTCTCATATACAGAAATAATATCGACGATTCACCACGAATATGTGTATGGCTCGTGCAAGTCTAAGGTGTTCTATTAATTATATATTAGTGGTTAGTCATAATTTCATTTACGTTAAGTTTAGGATACTTAGGTGTGGTTTAAATTTTTGTGAATAAAAATCTATATTACTACTGCCGCTATTATAATTATGTGCACACATTTTTTATTTTTCGTAATTCAGGGCGATGGACTTTACCACGTCGGTAATTGATCTGCGGCCGTACGTCGACCGGCAGCCAAAAATGCTGAAGGGTTCGATGTCGGTTACTGACATCGTGCCGATGTCGGAGGCTGGCCTACGTCCGATAGCGGCCCGCGTCCACTGTGTTTGCTGGGAAGATATCTTCCCAATTTTATAAAGGTCACGGCTTGAACGCCCCGGTTTTTACGATTCTGCTCGAACGGAAACGGCTTTCGCCAGTGGATGTCTTTTTTGCCAATTTGCCTTTCTGTGTTCCGCCAGTTTTTTGCTGAAAAAAAGTGTCTCTTGCAAAGTGCAGAGGACGTTTATAATTCAACAAAGTCTCAAATTTTTTACTTCGGTAGAGGTAATTCGTCGACTTCGTCCGAAATGTTGACAAAAAAGTAGTCTTAGTTTTAAGATGCCCGCTGTTATTCGTCTCCAAAGGCGGGTGAGACCCAGACCGGGCGCGCCCCTAGACCGTACCGGGTGTCATACGCAACAGAGCGTGCCCCGAACGTCAACTCGAACGGAAAGGTGGGTCTCGAGCGCTTCGGGTTTCGACGCGAACGCATCAATAATCCAAATCAAAAATCCCTAGTATAATGTTGTGTGTGGCCGTTTAGCCACCACATAACATGGGTCATTACCATAGAAATATAAAGGGGTTCCCTTTATATTTCTATGGTCATTACCCTCTCCAGAGGGTACTGCATGGGTGTAATGTGTTAGCCACTCTCTTGCAACTAACTTCTGGTTTATTTACCTTTTTGTGAGGAGAACAGAACACTGATTTTTTAAAACATGAAAGTTTTACAGGATCCCAATTCAGAATCCGAAGACCACTCTGATTTCGAGCCTGAAGTTGAGGCTGCGCAGTCAAAGCCTATAAACGTAAATAGTGTTTTAATTTTTTTTTTATGGTTGTGAAGTCCTACTTATAAGGTGACCAACTCCTAAAGGGGCAAAAACGGACACTCCGGCCATTCAATGTGTTGTATATCATGTATTTTGGTAATTATGCAGTATAGGGTTTTCTGCCATTTTTGATTTTTTTTGAAAAATTCTTTATGGGGGCACCTTCTAGGGTCCCTAGGACCCCAAATCCGCCTGCGCCCGATTTTTTTTTTTTTTTAACGAGAAAAATGGGTGCCCAGGGGGGGTTATAAAGTGTTTTTTTAGTTGTTTTGGGTTGGTTTGGATTAGGTTGGGTTGGACTGTGTTGGTTTGGTTTGTTTTAGTGAAAAAAAATTAAAAAAAACCAAACGGCGCAGACGGATTTGGAGTCCTAGGGACCCTAGAAGTTGCCCCCATAAAGAATTTTTCCAAAAAAAATCAAAAATGGCAGAAAACTGTATACTGCATAATTACCTGTATTTTTTCTTATATGCACCCCTAATAATATTAAGATGTACTTTCCAAAATACTATGATCGGTGCCATATTGACACCAAACTGACAGAAAATCCATGTTTGACTTGTCAATTTGGTTATAAAAATGGCAGCCACGGTAGACTAAAGGGCACTGAGGCAGTATGAGTTAACTGGCTTTTTAGTTGAGAACGGTGTTGGATTGTCCCGGTTATACCTGGACAGTTGGTCACCTTATACTTACTCAAATTTTAATGCCGGTAATTATGTAGTATATAGTTTCCTTATAGTGTTTTACGAAAAAAATCTTTATATAGACACTAATGCTTGGTTCAGCCATTAAATATGCACAAATTTAGGTATAATTCTACAGGTATATCCTTTTTTTCCCTCATAAAAGAAAGACACTGCCATATATATGCTTAAATTTGTGCTTATTGGTTGGCTGAACCAAGCCTAAGGTAGGGTTTATACAGAAAAATAAGATATAAAATAAGACTTAACATAAAATGAAAATAAGAGTTGAGCTTGT
This sequence comes from Oxystoma pomonae, assembly GCA_963921995.1. Lineage (NCBI taxonomy): Eukaryota > Metazoa > Arthropoda > Insecta > Coleoptera > Brentidae > Oxystoma > Oxystoma pomonae. The sequence goes on from OY998167.1 coordinate 59,698,949, forward strand.
GACAAACACTTTTGGTGTTTATACAGAAGAATAACATAACATAGCATGAGACATAAAAAAAAGCCCAACTTTTATCTTTTTATTAGTGTTTTCGATTATTGCTCGAAACTTGATCTAGAGTGCTCCCAGATCAATCGGAAAAAATATGCGTGTTCGATTTGGCAACTGTCATTGCTCTCTACCAGATTTGCATGTTTGATTAGTGATCACTGCTCCAAAGCAGGATTGCTCAAACTTGATCTGAGAAATTCTACAGATCAAGCCTGAGCATGGAAATCCCAAGTAAAATTGACATAACTTAATTCAAATGTGTTTTGTTTAGGTTTTGTTGTTTTGCTGGAAAATGAGTAGAAAAAGCAAAATTATTGAAGTAGAATCACTATGATTATATACATATTGTATATATTATATATAATTTGGACGAGAATATGGTTGTTCCGAGGGTTGTTCTCATCAAATTTGAGCAAGGTATATTGTTCAACAGAGGAATATTAGTAGCAATAGTAATGACGGCTTTTAATCTTATGACACTATCTGACAATTTCATATACAAAATGTTGTATTTTTTTTTAAAACCAATTGTGATATATATTTTTAGGTTTACGTTTTAATTGTCAATCAACAATAAGTTATTTACAACAGCAAATTAAGTATTAAAATACTAAGACTTATTTAAATGCCGAAGCTATACCCTACCATAATAAGTGAACAACAGGTAAGACTATAAAAAAAAAATAAATATAAATATGATATATATTGCGAAAATGTTGGATGGTAGGGAGCAGGTAACAAAAATAAATGAAACAATATCTGGAAAAAAATTAAATAGATATGGATTCCCACAGGGCAGCATTCTAGCAAATTTATTTTTTATAATATATGCTTTGTCCCCGCATACTTTCAGTTTTTAGTTTAAATGCAAAATTTGGGAACATTAATTTTCTATTTGTTTCTTAAATTAGAATTTCTTTTTTGTTTATTTTTGCGAAAGTTTAGCTTAAACTTTCTATTTTTGTAGGTTTTTATAATTAATTTGCTTAATTATTATTTATTTGCTATAAGTTTTGCCTTAATTAGAAAAGGAATAAATATTTGAATTTACCGCGTAAATTCGATGCTTAAAATGCCTTGACGATTTTATCCTCTTTTACCATTTGGTTTATTCAAATTTGCCGTCCTTTCATCCTGTCCTGTCCTGTTCATCATCGATGTGGTTGGATTTGCCGTAGAAGAAAGAAATTGCAGAAGATTGCAGTTATCCATTCCTGGATCCGACATTCACCATTAAATAAATGCATTCTTGCATATGAATGCATGGCTGCTAGGAGTATTGATTAATATTAAGCAGGCAAAATATTTGGTCTGCACACTGTACCATTAACCACATGCTTCACATGCAAAATTTTTTTAATTTTTAGAACAACAACTGGATAATATAGACTTTTCAACTTTTAAAACTATTATTATTGTAGGTGACTTCAATATTGATGTCAATAAAGAAAATACATGTACAAAAAAACTTGTTGAGGTTTTGCAACACTTTAGGTTATACCAATTAATTAAGGAAAATACGCATGTCAAAAACATGCATAGATTTACTTGCTACAAACGAAAAGAAACTAGATTATAAAGTCCAAGATACTCCGAAAATATCAGATCGCAATAATATAATTATCTCGTTAAAGGGTGGTCAAAAAGATTAAAAAAATAAGAATATAATATTAAAAACAAAAAGGGATTATAGCAATTTTAATGAACAAGAATTTAAAGTAACATTGCTAATAAATTCAACGTGGGTTCAATCAAACGAAGTAAATTTATTAGCCAATAATTTTGTCGAAAACATTGTAAATAGTTTAAATAGGCATGCACCATTTAAAGAAGCTAGGTCGTTTAATAATTTTAAATTGAATGTATGGTTTACCCAAAAGGTTATGAATTTAATAAAGGAAAGGGACATACTTTATAAAAAAGCAAAAACGAGTAACAGTGCAGAAGAGTGGATTAGATATAAGAAAATAAGAAATGAGGCTACTAAAGAGAAAAGGAAAGAAACAAAAAGATTTTATGAAAAACTGATTGATGAAAATAAATATGATAGCAAAAAAATGTGGGTAGGCTTAAAGGAACTCTTAGGTAAATCGCAGGTAGCATATAAGGAACAGGTATGTTTCGATGGACATATTTTAACAGATAATAAGCAAATTTCGGATAACTTTAATTCATATTTTAGAGAAAGTATAGATAATATTGTAAATAAAATAACCCCATTCAACAGTTTTCAAAACATTGTTCAGTACATTACAACTCCTACAAATAAGTTGCATACTTTTACAGAAATAGGCATGGCTGAGTTAAAAAGCATTGTATTTCAATTAAAAAAAATACTATTGATAATGATGGTATAGATCTTAAGTTAATTAAAACATTTTATAATACAGTAGGGGAAAAACTGTTAAATGTTATAAATTTGATATTAAAAACGGGAAACTACCCTGAAAAATGGAAAACAGCCACATTAGGTACTTTCAATTGACGTCACACGCGAAACAATTGAACATCGGGTCACATGGTACATCGAAAGTTTTTTGGGCCAACCAACCAAAATTCCAAACTATGGTTTGTTTTGACAACATATTTTGGCATCTGAAAATATTTTGACATTTTGAGGTTAAGAATGTTTGTTTATGCTGTTTTGTTGTTATTCTTTTAAAAAGTTGTGTTTTTCTTGAAAACTTTGTGAGTTGGTGTAGCTGTTATTTTAAATGTGATTTGTGCAATAATCTTATTATAGAGAGTTAGTAGTGAGAGTGTTCTAGTGTTTAACAGTAATTGTTTATGAAGAAAGCATTACATGCAAACACTGCAGTGCGGTGACTCTTGACTACAGCTTACAGCATTAAACATTAAAATATCGTTCTTTTGATTAATAATGGAGTGGGAGGGAAATGATTATCATGTAATATTATTTGCCAAAAATATTGATTTTCACCAACTTTTTTTCAGAATAGGGGTCATAATTTGTTTTTCCTTGTGCCTATTTTTTATTAACATTCATATAATTTTTAATAAAAAGCTCGATGGTTGTATTTGTAAAAATAAACCTAGAGATGGATTGAGATTTTTCAAACCATTGTCAAAATTTAATAAAGCCCGAAGAGAAGATGAGACAAAACTCAAGAGGAGGGCTCAGTGGTTTCAAGCTGTTGGAAAAGTGACTACATAGTCCACTGGTCAGCATTTGTTTATCTGCCTCGATATCTGCGCAAGACATTTTCTAAAAGGTACAATAGTAGATTATCAACAATATTTTTGTTTCTAAGAAATAGAAACATGGTTCATTCATCATTATTATATTAAATAAAAGAGCATATTGCAATGTAGAGGTAAGCCTTAAATTAAAAAAGTAGTTTTAATTTTTTTTAAGTCTGTAAAATATTTTTTTTAACAAGGGGGTTTAACCACTGGTTTAAAAAATGTGACATGCCAATTTTGTTGAATGGTCAGTGATTGCTTTGTTCAGAGTTTCGCCCTATAAATAAACTACCAGCTTACGAAAAAATATTAGAGATTGTAATAAAAAAACAACTTCTAGAATTTTTAGATTTCAATGAGATACTTGCCCTGCAGCAATCAGGTTTTCGCGCGTCACACTCTTGTGAAACTGCATTGCAGTTCATTTTGACAAGCTGGAAAACAGATATAAGAAACAAGAAAATTGTAGGAGCAGTATTTCTTGATATTCGGCGAGCATTTGAATGCGTTAACCCTTTAAGTCATGATGTACACTCAGGTGTACGTCTTTTACATTGTGGCTAACTGGCCTTGCTGCCTTTTGATGGCTTTCGGTAATATAGTACACTGCAGTGTCATAATGTATGCTTAATTTGCTAGATGTCGCCAGAAGAGCAAATACAGGATTTTAGGCAGTTTTTATGTTTCTGTTTACAGTTGCTTGGCATGTTTTCGACACGCACGTGTTTGTTGGTTATTTTCAAAGTTATTGAAGCAAATTTTGTTACTAAAGGGTGTTAAATATTTTTTATGGGTTCATTATTATTCAAGGTAAGTACTAAACAATAATGTGTAAGAAAAAGTACATATAGATATAATATATGAACCTACCAAAATATGTACATTGTAGTGTACACCATGACTGATAGATATTGAAAAAAACCATTAACAGAAAGGGAGTTGTTTGAAATTCTCATTGGAGATGACTCCGAATTAGAGGAATTGGATTTAGATGAAGATGATGGCTGGAACGAAGCTGATGAGTTGCAGATAAGAGGTAAATAAAAGCTTATTGTATGCTAGATTACAATTTTATCACAACTTTTTTTTATTTGAATTGTTTGCTGCGCCCACTAGTCTTGTTCCCGATGAAATAGAAGAGTTTCAACTAATTGAAACCGTTACTAGTTCAAGAGCAAAGCCCAAAAAATTAGACTTTGCATCTTTCCAGACCTCCCAGGAGTTTGCGACGGAGTATTTGAACGCTCAGAATCTCACAGAGAAAAAGGATATAAAGTGGATAAAAGGAATTTATGAAATGCCCTCCACCATCCAGTTTTCCCAGCAGCCTAGTTCTGGAATTTTTTTGATAAATATTTTACAAATGAGTTAAGGGAGTCCTGTGCATAAAAAACAAACTTATATGCCGTTCAGAATTCTGTAACAAACTTTCCAGCAACAAATGTATCTGAACTAAAGACTTTTTGGTGTCCTTATAATAATGGGGAATTTGAGTTATCCAAGAGTGCGTATGTACTGGGAGCCAAAATTTGCTATTTCTCTTATAGCTGAAAATATACCAGTCAATCGATTTTTTAAACTTAGAAATAACATTACTACAGATGAGGACAAAAATTCTTCAGATCGGGTATGGAAAATACGGCCTTTGTATAATACCATAAGAGAAAGATGCAATTCTTTGGATCCCGAAGAAGTTTACAGCGTCGATGAGTAAATGGTTCCATTCAAAGGATCCCTAAACATCAAGCAATACATCAAAAACAAACCAACAAAGTGGGGCGTAAAATTTTTTTTATTATGTGGAGTGTCTGGAACCATTTACGACTTTATAATTTATCAAGGAGCTTCCACTGAATTAAAAACCGAATATATGTTATTTGTCCAAGGACCTGCTGTTGTTATGCAGTTGTCAGAAAAAATGCCATTGTATTCTAAACTTTTCTTTGACAATTACTTTAGTTCTTACTGGCTATTCCAGTGGCTATCCAAAAAAAAATATATGCAGCTGGGACAATTCGAAAAGATCGCTTTTCTAAACCATCGTTTACGGAGCGCCAGGACAATAATAAAAAGGTAGAAAGAGGCTTTAATGAAAATGTTATTTGTCAAAATTCTGGTGTTGTTCTGACCAAATGGGTAGACAGTAGTGTGGTAACACTTAGTTCGAATTTTGTTAGAGTGGCTCCACATGATATGTGTCAGAGATGGGACAAGAAGTCTAAACAATATATAGAAGTACCACGCCCAAAGGTAGTGTCACTTTACAATAATGAAATGGGAGGAGTCGATAAGTGTGATTTTCTTATCGCCCTTTACAAATCGTTTATCAGATCCAAAAAGTGGACAGTCCGGCTTATTCCACATGCTTTAGATATGGCGCTAGTCAACTCATGGCTAGAATACAGAAAAACTGCTCAAAATCTTGGCGTTCCCGCAAAACACGTCTTAAATCTAATACACTTTCGACAAAACTTGGCTGAAGCTCTTATATTATGTGGCAAATTGCCTGCAAAGAAACGAGGAAGACCGACGACATCCTCGGGTTCAGCGAGTCCTTCTCTCAATGGACCTTTCATTTCTCCGGGAACCAGTAAGCAACTAAGGCCTGTGACAGATGTCCGTTTTGATAATTTTGGCCATTATCCTATATTTTGTGAGAAAATAGGAAGATGCAAAGAAGCTAGGTGCAAATCTCGAACGTACATACAATGCACAAAATGTAACGTATCGCTTTGTATTTCAAGAGAAAAAAATTGTTTTCATTCTTTCCATACTAAATAAATAATGATTTTGTGAAAACCTGTTTGGTGTTTTTTTGTTGTTGTAATCTTTCCATAGTCATCATGTACAGTGTACATATCTGACCTTGAAAACTAAAGGACACACAGACATGCAATTAGGCTTAAATTAATGTAAAAAAGATACCTAACTGATAAAACACAAAAAAAATATTTCCCAAAGCTTTTATAATTCATGACTGAAAGGGTTAACCTAGAATTATTAGTCCTAAAATTGGAAAGGTGTGGAATAAATAATTTTGTAAGACCTAGAGACCAGCAGGTAAAATTTAATGGAGTTGTTTCCGAGAGACTCCAAACAAGGCATGGTGTACCACAGGGAACAGTACTAGGTTGTGTGCTGTTCATATTATTTATAAATGATATCGTAAAACATGTTAAATATTGTAAGCTTAAATTATTTGCAGATGATGGTTTATTATATTTTTGTGGTACTCCAGAAGAAATTGAAAAGTTTATAAATATTGACTTAAATAATATTTATAAGTGGTTGTGTGATAATGGTTTATCATTGAATATTGATAAAACTAAATTCATAATTATTGCATCTAAAAATCAGTTACAAAAAATCAAATCTGAGAAAATAAAAATCAATATAAAGGTAAACACTACTCAGATTGAAGAGGTGAAAAATTATAAATATCTTAGTATTATTATTGACAAACAAATTAATCTTACGCAACACTGTGCATATGTCAAGAAGAAAGTAGAAAAAAAAGTGTACTTTTTTATCGTCTTGATAAAAAAGTTTCAACATTCTCCAAATTAATTGTCTTTAAATCAATAATTTCACCTCACTTTGACTATTGCTCTACCTTACTATATTTTTTAAGTAACGAAGGTATAAAATCAATGCAAAAAATTCAAAACAGAGCTTTACGAGCCATTTTAATGTGTAAAAAAAGAACCCCAATAAAAGAAATGTTAAATAAGCTTTCTTTAATGAGTATCAATCAAAGATTAACATATAATATGCTTGTATTTGTATTTAAATTAAAAAATATAATGTTACCAAGTTATTTGAGTGAAGAGCTAACATTTATGGAAAATATTCATTCATATAATACAAGGGCACGTGCAAGAAATGACTTTTACATTAATTTATCTGAAAATAGAGTAGAATCTTTATTTAGAAAAGGACTTATAGTGTTTAACAATCTTCCAAATGAACTGAAAAATATACAGGTGCTAGGTACTTTTAAGCTTAAATGTCAGAAATATGTGTTTAAAAATACTAGTTTGTTGGTTTATTACTTATAGGTCTCTAGTTTTGTAGATACCTAGTTGACTTTGTAAAATGAGAGCTTATCGTGTCTTAGCTAATAAAGTGTTATATATATTATCCTGCTCGTTGATAAGTCAAGGCATTATACAAAATTCCGATTTATCATCAAACGTGCTTATTTTAATATTATAAAATAGATCCGAATAAAGAAGTGTACGTAAGAGTTAGGATTGGTAAAACCAGAGTGATCTTGGTGTTTTACAGTTCGGCTTTGATTAATTTTCATGCGAAAATATTACGTAATCACAGCCAATTCAATATATATTAATAAAATCTATTGATCATGTAGTGGTAAAGGTTCAGTATTTTGTTGATGAATTGAATAAATATGTTAAAATAAATAAGCTAAAATTAAATGTAGTAAAAACAAAAGCGAAGGGTATAAGCACCAAACAAAAACTGCAGAGGGTTGACAATTTAGATAATATAAAATTAAAAATGAGAGATCAAGAAATTAAATGGATTGATGAGATTAAATACTTAGATGTTCAAATAGATAATACACTTTCATTAAATAAACGCTATCAGTACATTAAGAAAAAAATAAGGAAAAAACTATACTTTTTCTCAAGAACATCTAAACACCTCACTCTGTAGGTATGCAAGATTTAGAAGTAAAATACAACCACATTTTGATTATTGTGCCAGTATGATTTAACTTATGTCTCAAAAAAATGCAAATTCTATTTAACCGAGGTATGAGAATTATTCTAAAATGTAATAGATATGTGCCTATTAGGGTTATGTTAAATATTTTAAACTTTATGTCAGTTAAGAGAAGGCTGTATTTTTTGACTATGACTCTTATCTACAAACTTAGTAAGGGATTGCTACCTCATTATTTTAAAGAGTTTGTAACACTTAGAAATCAAATGCATGATCATTTGAACAGAAATAGGAATAATTATCACATACATGGCCCGTATTCGATGCATATTTTCCTAATTTTTTCATATTTATAAATTGGAAAAAATTCATATTTTATTCATAAAGTATGGTTCACTCCTTTTTGGTCTTCAAATTTTTAAGTCGGCCGAGTTTTGGGGTTCTGGTGTGTGGCCGTGACTATTTTTTTATATTTCTACTTTTTGACTGTTTTTATTTTAGCTTTGTAGATGTTTTTTGTTAAAGATACCTAATAGTAGTGAAACTTAGTATTTTATATTTATTTTCCTTGATCGAGAAAAAAAAATTAATACCACTACATGTACACACATTGGTCCTTAAATGAATTATATATTTAATTACAGGTTTTTATTTTAAACTATAATCTGACTATAATCTATAAAAACCCAAAACTTTTTGGCATATGTATAAAATTAAATCCAAACATTTGTTGTAATTGTCTACTCAAAGAAATCTGCCTTCTAGGATGTGTCCAGACTTCCAGGCTGAATCCATACTTTTCTAGGGTGTATGACTTTCATGAGGTATCCAGTATTTAGTAGACATTTCCAGGGTGTATTCAGACTTTCCTGGTTGTATTCAGACTTTTTCAGGATGTATACAGGCTTTTTCAGAGTGTATCCAGAGCTTTCCCGGGTGTATCCAGAGCTTTCCAGGTTATATCCAGACTTCTAGGGTGCATACTGGATGTTTCAGGGTGTATCCAGAGTATTTCCAAACTTTTCCACGGTGTATCCAGGCGTCCAGGTTGTATCCAGACTTTTCCACGGTGTATCGGCCTTTTCCAGGGTGAATCCGGACTATTCCATGGTTGATCCAGATTTATCCAGACTTCCGAGTTTATCCGGATTTTTCCAGGATGCAACCAGGCTTTCTTAGAGAGTATCCAGACTTTTACAGGGCATACCCAGACTTCCAGGGTGTATCCTGACTTTTTTAGAGTGTACACAGGCTTTTTCAGGGTATATTCAGACTTCCTGGGTATATGCGACTTTTCCAGGTTGAACCCGGACAATTTCAGTGTGTATCCAGACTTTTACAGGGCATACCAAGACTTCCAGGGTGTATCCTGACTTTTTTAGAGTGTACCCAGGCTTTTTCAGGGTATATTCAGACTTCCTGGGTGTATGCGACTTTTCCATGGTGAATCCGGACAATTCCACTGTGTATCCAGACTTTTTCAAGGTGTATCCAGAATTTTCCGGGTGTATCCAAACTTACAAGTATATCTGGGCTTTTCCAAGTTGCATCCAGGCTTTTTCAGAGTGTATCCAGACTTTTACAGGATATACCCGGACTTCCGGGGTATTAAGACTTCCTGGGTAGGGTGTTAAATAGTTGGTTTGTCTTAATCTATGTAAAAAATGTACAAGTGAGAATTATTAAAAATAATACAAAAACAAAAAAAATTATCCGCAAATAAACCAAAAACAGCAGGTTTAAAAATTTAAAAAAAAACAGAATTATAAATTCTGGTATGATATTTTGTGAGCTAAATACAGGTAGTTATTTTGCTTTAATCTAAGAATAAATGATATATTTATATATATATAAAACATTATTCTTTTCTTTTGTCAAATCAAAATTAGAGTATGCGTCGGTGGTCTGGTCTCCGGAATACAACAAACACATTGAAGATCTTGAAGGAGTCCAGCGAAGGTTCTTGAAATTACTCTACTTTAAAACTCATGGCAGATATCCTCAAGGATACCCAAAAGAAAACTTACTGGAGATGTTTAAGATCCAGGCCTTATCAATAAGGTGGAGCTATTTTCTTCAGATTTTTTTGTTTCGGATACTAAATAATCAAGTTGATTGTCCTGATATTTTAAACAAATTTAAGTTGCTAGTTCTTCGTTTGTCTTCACGCTAGAATATTACTTTCTCCCTGTCAAGATCCCGAACAAACAAATTACAGTTTTTCCCAATCCACGTTATGTGCAGATGTCATAATAGCTGCAACAGAGACTTAGACATTTTTAATACCTCTATTCCAAAAATCCGCAGACACTTTAACAGAATCGACTTTCATAGTACATAGAAATCCTCCTTATTTATTACCCTTCCCCTGTCTCGAAAACGTACTATTTATCTAGTTTAATTTGTTTGTGTCCTTATTTGTAATTTATTTTTTTATTTTTTTTAAGCTAACAAAGACTTATTTATGTAGAAGCTAGGTACTTTAAGAATTAGTTTAGGATTTGTTGTAATTGGGAGTGCCTGTTAAGCAGTGTACTTATAAATAAATAAATAAATATTCGCCGTAGCGGGTTAAAAAATTGTTTTTTTTTTTAAATCCAAAAACACGCCAACTAAGATTTTTAGCTGCTAAAATTTTCATCAAAATTTTTTTGTGAACGGACCCTCAGAAAGTGGTCTATTCACATACAACTTTTTTTTCAAATGAGAAGACCCCACTTGTAGCACTTTGTTGGAAAACTTATCGAAAAAGAAAAACGCTCGTGTGTTTTTTTGACATTTGTCAATATATGTGTCAAAATCCTCAAAAAATCGTTGTGTTGGGCTCCAAATGGAACATTGCCCCTGGCGAGTTGGAAATTCGTTTTTTAGGAAAATTCAAAAACACATCAACTAGTATTTATAGCAATCAAAATTTTCGGCATAAAGCTTTTGTGAACGGACCGTCAGAAAGGAGTCTATTCAAATAGATCTTTTTATTCAAAATGAGAAGACCCCACTTGTGGCACCCTGTTGAAAAGCTTATCAAAACATAAAAACGCTCGTGTATTTTTTTTTGACATTTGTCAATCCATGTGTCAAAAATTCTCACAAAATTATTGTGTCGGACTTCAAATGGAACTAAAAACAAATTTCTAATCCGCTTGGGGCAATGTTCCATTTAAAGCCTTGCACAATTATTTTTTGAGGATTTTTGAAATATGGATTGAAAAATGTTAAAAAAAAGTACACTAGCGTTTTTCTTTTCCATAAGCTTTCCAACAAGGTGCCACAAGCGGGGCCTTCTCATTTGAAAAAAAAAGTTGTATGTGAATAGACCTCTTTCTGAAGGTTCGTTCACAAAAATTTTATGCCGAAAATTTTTATTGCTAAAATATTAATTGACGTGTTTCTGGATTTTTCTAAAAAACAAATTTCCAACCCGCTAGGCGCAATGCTACATTTGAAGTCCGAAACAATAATTTTTTGAGCATTTTGACACTTGGATTGACAAATGTCGAAATAAATTACACGAGCGTTTTTCTTTTGCCATAATCTTTCCAACAAGGATCCACAAGCAGGGTATTCTCATTTGAAAAAAAAAATTGTATGTGAATAGACTCCTTTCTGAGGGTCCGTTCACAAAGATTTTTTGTCGAAAATTTTAGCTGCTAAAAATCTTAGTTGACGTGTTTTTGTATTTTTTTTAAAAACAATTTTTTAACCCGCTTCGGGCAATATTCCATTTAAAATCTCCACCCTGTATATCCCCTTCATCATCCAAGAAAAACACTTAATTAAAATTACAAAGATTTTTTTATTGATATATAAAAAAATAAATAATTCGCTCTTGGTGGAAGTTGCATATTTTTTTTCATAAAAAAGACAAGTTTTTCATATGTCATTCATTAAAAAAAAATTTCGAATGCATATTTTCATAATATTTGCATGATAGATTGCTGCGGACCCTGCACACACCTAGAGCAAGAAATAGGTCAACTATGATTTCTCTATTTTTTTAAGGGCTTGAATGAAGTTAATGTGTTGCCTCCTAATATTAAAAATGCAAGGTCTATTAAGAGTTCTAAAAATCAATTACGAAAGAACATAAATAACCAAAGCTAATAAATCTGTAATACCTAGTTCCTACCTATTATAAGTTCTTTCTTCGTCTACTAATTAATGTGTTGTAATAGTAATTGTTTTAAATGTGAAAAAAATGTACTAGAGATATATTATTATTATATGTGTATTATTTTAAGTAATAACTTAAAATATTTTAAACTTTCCATTAAATAATTTTGAATATTTATGCTTCTCTTAGGTAACAAAAAAACAACAAATTAGTATAAACTACAAGATAAGTTGAACTAAATGTATTGGGATTTTCTAATTAATAAAGAAATTAACATTAAATTGGGGCTAAGCTATCTTGTGTCATGGTATTTCCTGTATAAACAGCCATTTTCCTTATGTTATGTTATGTTATGTCATGCTATGTCCTATCTTATCTTTTTTTCTGTATAAACCCAGCTTTAGTACTGTCTGTAAGGAGTACAAATATATCGACACACAAAAAAAATTGTTTTTTTTTTAAATAATAAAAAACACACTTTTTTGTTTTATTCATATAGAATAGGGGTTGCTTTTATTGTAAATTCTTGCAACTTCCAGAATTTTAGTAGACACGCTGTTGTCATGTTAATTTGGAATTTTATATAATTATTATAAAATGTAGTATATTATTTATTTCTTCTTCAATCCTATACAAGGGCCTTATATAGTGTGCTGGGTTGGGTTTTTTAGTTGATTTGGGTTGGGTTGGGTTGGTATGACTTGGTTTCACTTTAGTTACATTACATATTACATATAGTCAAGTTAATTTTGATTTTTCCAAATAAACAGGGAGTTTTTCCACTTTCTTTTTATTTAAATTCATAAAAAATATTGTGATATAGATGGTTTCTGTGTGACTCAATTATTTTGGTTGTGTTGGTTTTACCCCACCCAGCCCCCCTTTTCACTCCCAGATTTCGTAAGTTTGTTTTTTATATATTTAATAAAAAAACAATTATTTTCTTTGTGCATCGGTATATTTGTACTCCTTATGGACAGTACTAACTATCTATACATTAAGATTTTTACATGAAACACTATAATTAAAGAAAACCGTATACAACACTGTTATCTTAATGCTTAATGGGTAATTGATAAACGCAATGGATATTGCTTAATTGTTAATTTTTAAAGTTAAATATTTGAAAACCAATGGTGCTCCTTACTTATAGTTAGGGAAATTTTGGCCATTTTTTAATTTTAATAGTGCTTCAGTGGTGACTCTGTTCCCACTTGGTACTACTAATAAGTAGTACTCACCTCAAGAATCACCAGAAAAATAATAATGTCGTTGGCGTCGGTTTTGATCAGAAGCCGCGACGCTTTCAAAATTTGCGCTGACGCCTTCTTAGATCCGCTATATCTCTGACAAATATCAACTTTTTTAAAATCTGTTTGCATCAGTCAAAACTACATTTAAAAGGCTTTCATTCAAGAGCTATATTTCAGCACAAACAGTAAAGTACGTCAAATTTGAGAGTTAACTAAACCCGAAACAAAACCTAAATTTCATAAAACTTTAGCTAATTTTTCTTTTCATAATTTTTGTAAACAAAATCTTGCATCTGTAATTTCACTTCAAGGGTAAAATTTTCCACTCAGATATTATACTAGGAGTGTTATCCTTCAAAATAAATTATTTTTCGAGGGATTTGAGTAAGTATAGAGAACAAAAACTTTTAAACAGTGGCGTGCCTGCTGTTTTTCTTAATTCTCAGATTTGGCATATTTGCGTGCAAAACCTTTTCTCAGCGAATGTGCGGTTGAGATATTTGCAATGTACAACTTTTGAAAGAGTATAAGATGACATATAGCGTTGTTCTATTCTATGCTGTTCGACATAGAACAGACTTGATGGAAATTACAAAATCGTAGACAATTTTGCACGGCCTCACATTTCGACTTATTATATCTTACCTATATTCTAGGGAATTTTCGTCTGTCATATATCAGCTTTCGGCCTATGAAATGTTCTTTCAAAATTGATATTGCACTTCTTTTTCCGCTAGGCAGGCCTTGATAAAATTTCAGTCAAACTTGCAAGATTTTTTACAGCACAGTTGTGTTGTAAAGAAATAAACGATAATTCTTGCTACAGTTCATTTAAAGAACCTCGCACGAAATACATTGGAAAATTATTTCGGTGAAATTTGGTAAAATTTTGGTGTGTTATAGTGGGTTATGAGATAAGAAAAATATGGGAACATAAAATGATTTCTATGTCTAGTTCCAGATATATAGACGGTCAAAGTTTAAAAAAAACGTCGTTTTGGGGTATATTGGCCACGCTCAAAAAGGCATTTACTGACCGAAATAAAATAAGTTATCGACGAATATGGTTTACTGAGGAACCACACACGGACTGTCTTATTATTATGTTGGTAAAATATTAACAGGTTGTATACAGGGGCTAGTCAAAAAAATTATTTTTTGAAAATTTTTATTTTTCCCGATATAAAAATAAAAATAAATATTTTTTAGCAAACAATAATGTTTTAGTATTTTCTAGATAAACTAAACAAGTTTTCCTTCCCACTAATAGTTAGTTTATGTTACATGTTTTTTTATTTTTTTACCATAAAAACTTGAATAAAATTGATTTCTACTACGAAATAATTATTTTGCAATAAATATTCTTTTGCATTCAGTTAAAGTGATAAGTAGATAAACTTTAAATAAAAGTAATCACATTTTAGTTTCTTTAAAACTGATCCAGAGATTTTGGTTTAATTTTGCGTACGCCTTTATCATACTTTTATCTAATACAGGGTGCAATTTTATTACCACTTCTTTAAGTTTTGCATTGGAGATTATGATTTTTTAAAGGTTTCTCAAGGTTCTCTAAACTAAATAATAACACTTTCGGTGGGGCTGAATTATCAAACAAACAATATGCTATAAATTATGATTATGGGTAATTGTTCTCCCTTATACCTATATAGGTACTCTATTGAGTACTAGTCAAAGTCAGTGGCTCAAAAATATTTTTTTTATTTTTTTATTTATAAATTATTTTTTTGAATAGCCCCTGTATACAACCTGTTAACATTTTAACAACATAATAATAAGAAAGTCCATGTGTGATCCCTCATCAACGTCGATAGCTTATTTTATTTCGGTCAGGAAATACCTTTTTGAGCGTGCCCAATATACCCCAAAACGACGTTTTTTTAAACTTTGGCCGTCTATTTATATTTACACGTTTTTCGTATCGCATAACCCACTAACACCGAAATAATTTTTCAACGTATTTCGTTAACTTTAAACTAACATTTGTCGCTAGAAAAACGAAAACCAGGACCAGGATTCTTTGAGAATAGAATGACCTCGAGAATAACATTTAAGAAAAAAACGGAAAATAGACGTAACTACCATTAAGCATCGACGGCTTGATTTTAGTAGGGACTAAAAACCAAACCCCCGCGTAACGTAACGACGTAACGTAGCTCTGAAATTGAGCGCTCTCATTGGTGAAAACCGGCAAAGTTGGGCGTTTCCACCTCCACTAACGCGATTTCAGCTACCGGGTCAGGCGAAGTAACGATACACCACCTAGTGCGCCCTAGCACTAGTGATAAGCGTATCAGTGATTTTTTGGTTACTGGTATACCGGTGATGGTGACTTATAAGTCACTGTTTCTTTTAACAGTGACTAAGATCGCTGTTTTACTGTGTTAACAACAACAGTCACTGCCCAGCAGGCAGTCAAGCAGTGGTTAGATTAACACACAATAACGAAGCAGTTAGGGTACAATTTTTGATCAACTGTGACTGCACAAAAATTATACGTATACTTTGTCGTCGTCCGTTAATCAGTTTGCGACTATACTTTAATAGTGACCCAGGGCGCTGCTTTAAAAATTAGGTCACCGGTAGTAACCGTGGTGACTATCTAAGTCACCGTTACAAGTCACCGCTATAGAAATATCGCCCATTACTAGCTAGCACCAGTATCTGATAAAAATCAGTACGAACATTTAGCTAAACGTATCCGTATACTTATGTTTAACGCGTTCAAAACAAAGCCATAAAGCTGACTTGTTTTTGATTTGTTTTGAACGTGGCTCGACTTTATGGTGGATGCGATAGTATAAAAGCTGGCTGCACTCGTTGCGTACGTCGGGATGGACGTAACATGCGACCACAGCCACGCATGCATCGATTTCAGTCAGTTATTCGGTCATCGCCTCCACCATAAAATCGGGCCTCGTTCGAAAAATGGCGTAAATAAGGCAAAAATGAAGTGTTTTTTGGTTTTGTTTTGAACGCGTTAGGTATAAGTATACGGATGCGTTTAAAAAATAGCCAAGAGTACCTAAGACGTCTTTTCGCGACCGCAATAGGGAAATTTTGGAACGCTTAAAATTTTGACAACTTTGACAGCCGCTGTGGTAGTGTTTAACAACCACTATCACTACCACGCATCGATTTTACCAGAGTTTTTGGAACACATTAAACAGTGTCACTTAAAAAAAAATTAGAGATGTGAAAAAATAAAAAAATGTTGCTTGTGTTTTACATGTCTCTAAAATTAACCAGAAAAATAACCACAACCACAACGAAATGGATTCGTAGATTACGGCAGTGGTAGTGGTTAATCACCACAACGGAATGACGTTTAGCTATTGCGCAGACGCAGTAGTTACCACAGCCACTCGAAGTTTCAAATAAGCGTTCCAAAAAGCCCTATTAATGAAAATAGGCCAAGGTTATCTGGCGGCGGCAGAAAAAAGGCTCACTTGTGGATCTAGGACATCCATTTCGAAAAATCACAAAAAAACTTCCAAATCCAAAAAATGAGAAACGGTTACGTTGCGGTTGAAACGGTCGCGAAAAGACGTCTTTAGTCTCGCTCGACATGCAATTGACAACTCCTCTCGGATCTGACCAATGAGTTTTCTGAAAGTACCTACAAAATCAACATAATTGGGCTCAGCAACCTAAAATTTTTAAAAATGCTTTATTCAGATAATAACCTTTTTCTTTAAAAAAAATCCCAATTTTCTGCCCAACGAAAAGAGAAGTGCGATACCAATTTTGGAAGAGCATTTCATGCGCTGGATGCTGATGCTGATGAAGCCAAAATGTAAGCCGTGCGGAACAACGCCAGGATTTATTGTCATCTTATAGTCTTTCAAAAGCCGTCCATTGCAAATATCTCAATCGCAGATTCGCTAAGAATGTGCCAAATTTCTATACTATACTTACTCAAATCCCTCGGAAGAACTACACTCCTAGCATATTATCTGAGTGGAATATTTTGCATTTAAAGCAGCCGCCGTCTCATGCTTTTTGGCGCCCGGGGTTATTTCAAGGTTGCCGCCCCCTCCCCTTAAAACATAAATAATACTATACGTCAGTTTTAATCTAAAAATCACAAATGTATAAAAGAAAAACGCATTTAAAATTTAAATTATTATTTTATGTAGTACTTAGTCTATTTCCTCAACCAAAAAAAAAATTAAATACGTAACAGGGGTGCAACATTTTTATCAATTCAATTTTCTTATTTATAAAAAAGGAATTTATTGTCCGTGAAAATAAAAAAAGGGTCGTGGCATATCGGACACACATTTTGCTTTTCAATTCATTACGACCAGGCCTCCAAGATCTCATGGATAGTCCAGAAACCTACATGCCTGTTTCATCCTTGTTAGGAATCATCAGGGTAACATAGGACTGTACCTGGCATATGAAGTATAACATAAACAACCACACCCAGCGAAAACAACTTTCGTTGTCAAACAACGCAGGGTGTGGATGGCTATATGCAGCGCGCCGCCTATCGGAATAAAGCGAAAACCAAAACGTTAAAGGATGCAAATATCAATAAGAATGAAATTTGCGAGCAGGACAAAAAAAAGTTTCTTTTTTTTATGAAGTTTATAACCTTTTTTTTGGTTTTCAAGTTTTTAAGTTAGCAAAGTGTCACATGGGGGGAGGGAGGCATCAAAAATTTCCAAAAAAAGCGTTACGTAACTTATGGACGGCCCCTTGTGGTGCCCTGCCGAAAAAACCGCATCAAAACTCTTAAAATCTGTTCAAGTCTTCAACAGATACTAAGAGATTTGACCAGCTTGACGAGATTTGACCAGCCGGATTATTTGCCTCGTGAAAACTGATCAGCTTTTACCATATTTCACGAGACATAATTTTTCGGTCTCGAGAATTGACAAGATTTTAAGAGATCCTATGAGGGATGTTTCACAAACCGCATCAAAAACATATTAAATCTGGTGAAATCTTGTCAAATTTCTCCAAGAGATTTGAAGCGGTATTTTTGGCAGGGTGACCATCATAGAGGGTCACAAAAATACCGATACCATAATTTGTAGCTAATTTGTTAAGAAAGAACAAAATCTGTAGCTGCAGCCGTTACCGTGAGAATGAGACCCCTCTAACTAAACAATTGAGCTAGGGGAACCACCCTATAACTGCCGTTAGGCTAACATAATTTGTAGCTCGAAGGTTACATCTGCATTAAAAAATAAAAATGGTAAAAAATAACATAGATTCTTTTTTATATTTCCAAAAGACTTATGTACGAAACTAATTCCTGTTTTATGGGTAACCAAAATAAAAGGCCACAAAAATACTTATGCCATCATTTGTAGCTAATTTCTTACCAAAAAATAACATTTGTAGCGGCAGCCGTTACCGAGAAAACTGAGACCCCTCTAACTTAACCATTAAGCTAGGTGGACCAGCCCATAACTGCCGTTTGGGTAACAGTAGGACAATGAGTCATGCACCATAATTTGTAGCTCGAATGGTATATCTGCACTCAAAAATAAAAATTGCAAAATTTAACTTTAATTTTTTTCTATTTTGAAAAAAAGTCATTTACGTATGTCAATCCCGTTTTATAAGTTTAAATGATACATTAAAAACATCAGACATCAGCATATTGCAAATACTTTACTCGAGTTTGTTACCGCCAATTCAAAAGTATTCATTCATAACAAGAATTTTTTTTTTACAGAAAATTAAATTGAAGGGACCACCCTATAAATCAAGTTTGTTTAACAGAGACAGATAAATGAAACGTTATAATTGCTTACCTTTTTGAAATAAGCTTTGTTAGTGTTTACTTGTTGGGCAAGAAAATAACTTCTAGTAGCTGTCGTTACCAAGATATGGCTGTTTAAGTAAGTCACGTGAACTCAAAATCAAAATAGCTCCTGAACTAACTGGATAGGATCACAACTTTTTATAGCCCTTTAATTTGTTACATAATAGAATAATTTGTAGCTGCTGCCGTTACTGGCATAATATGTCTCTAGGTAAGTCACGTCACGTAAAAATTGAAATATTTCATGAATTAATCTATCTGGGCACTCGACACATAAAGTAGTAACATATCTTAGAAACTAACTAGGGGGTCACAACTTTTTATACCTCATTAGAATAAGCTCGGTTCATGCTAATTTGTTATGTAAAAAAATAATTTGTAGCCGCTGCCATTACTGATATATATGTCTCTTTAACTAAGTCACGTGACCCAAAAATTGAAATATTTCATGAAGTAACCTTTTATACCTCATTGGAATAAGCTCAATTGGTGATAATTTTTTAAAAATTGAAATATTTCATGAACTAACTAGAAAGTTACAACTCTTTATACCTCATTGGAATAAGCGTGGTTGGTGCTAATTTTTTACGTAAGAAAATAATTTGTAGCTGCTGCCATTATTGATATAATCTATTTAAGTCAAGTGGCCTATACAAAATTAAATATTATTAGTGTATATCGGTACTAGCAGATGACCGATGGCCTGCTATAATTTGTTAGGCATTACATGCTGGTGCTGTATTATACTAAATTATCGTTTATGTTTCTTAAGTTAGGGCCTTTTTACTCAAGTTTTAATGCGTAGTGCTTAATTTTTGATTTCTATTTCTGTCTATTTCTCTCCAAAAAGTATAGAGAGAAGACAAAATTATGCATTACACATTGAGCATTAGCCATTAAAATTTGAGTAAATAAATAAATAAATAGGTCTTAATTTTCCAGTATTAAAAGAATACAAACAATATAATATAATAAAATAATAATTGAAGCTGGAAAAACGCCGAAGATCAGGTGGTTATTTTACCACTAGAGTAAAATTCCCTCTGTTTTTCATCTTGAGCGACAAAAAAAAATGAACATAAAAAAAATCAGTTATCACGTAATCCTCAGAATAAAAACACATTTATACATGCAGTTTTAAGTATTTCTAGAGAAGAAATAACATGAATTAATGATTACAATTAATATAGTATAGGCTTTTTAAAATAATAATAATAAAGAGTTTATTTATTTAAAATGTATCGCTTTTATTAAATTACGAGGCGAGAGGATCGAGTTTTAGCCCTATAGTTAGTTTTTACGATATGTTACTTTTTGTGTCTATATATAGTGCTAAGATATCCGTAACTAGGTAACGGCAGCAGCTACAAATACAACCAAACTTATTCTAATGAAGTATAAAAAGTGTGACTCCTTACTTAGTTTCTAAGATATGTTAATTTTTGTGTCGAGCGCCCAGGTAACGGCGGCAGCTACAAATTATTTTCTTACGTAAAAAATTAGCACCAACCAAGGTTATTCCAATGAGGTATAAAAGGTTGTGACCATCTAGTTAGTTCATGAAATATTTCAATTTTTAGGTCACGTGACTTAGGCATATATCAGTAATGGCAGCAGCTACAATTATTTTTTTACGCAACAAATTAGCACCAACCGAGCATATTCTAATATAAGGTGACCAACTCCTAATGGGGCAAAACCGGGACACTCCGGCCATTCAATGTATTGTATATATCATTTATTTTTTCTTATATGCACCCCTAATAATATTAAGATGTATTTTCCAAAATACTTATTAAAGAAAAATAATTTTAAGTAAGGTTTCAATTCAAATTTATAGATGGCATGGATTTTAAGGTTACAAAATACAGTGGTATCAAAACTGGGGCGAACCGGAACTTTTGCTGAAAAATCTGGACTATCCGGGACCGATTTTTTCTCCGGGACAAATGGTTAAAAATCGGACTGTCCCGGCCAAACCGAGACGGTTGTCTAATGAGGTATAAAAAGTTGTGACACCCTAGTTAGTTTCTAAAAAATATATTACTTTTTGTGTCGAATGCCCAGATAGCGATATCTTCGTTGTCGTTACTATCTGGGCTGCTAGAAGTTTCATTTCAAAAAGGTTAGCAATATACATTTTTTTTTGTTTTGGCAGATCAGTGCTCAACCAATAATTATAATGTTTCATTTAATTGTCTCTATTTAACAAACTGGATTTATAGGTTTAATTCAATTTCCTGTAAAAAAAACTTTTGGACTGCGACAAAATGCTGATGTTTTTAATGTATAATTTAAACGTACAAAATGGGATTAAGATACTTAAATGACTTTTTTTCAAAATAGAAAAAAATTTAATTTATATTTTTGCAATTTTTATTTTTGACCTAAAATGCCTAATTTATAGACCTAAGTATAGCTCTGCTGGCACATTTAACTCCTCTGCATTATCACTAGATTTACATGGCAACTGTTACCCCCTCATCCCTTAAGGCATAATAATTATAGATCGATCTATACCCAGGTTTAGGCCATTCAGGTCCTGATAAATAAAAGCTTAAAAACTGTAGGAAAAGGCAAGAAAACTGACCATAATTTTGTTTATTTTTAATCTAATTTGTATTTCAGACCTCTCCAGGAGCTATGAAACTCCGTTCTTGGCTCAACAAAGCTCTAAAGATTGAAATGACAGATGGACGAACCCTTGTAGGTGTATTTTTATGCACAGATCGAGACGCAAACATTATTTTGGGCTCTTGCTCAGAATACTTACCTGCTGACTCATGTAGCCCCAATGAGGAACCTAGAATGTTGGGATTAGTTATGATACCTGGAAAGCATATTGTTTCTGTGCATATTGATGTTAATGAGTATCCAAATTTGGATTTAAGTTCCCCATTGCAAGAGCAGGAGGTAACATAACAAGTCTGTGAGATTATTTAAATATTAATATATTTTTCTGAAGTCAAGGAAGAAGATAACCCTATATAATAATAACAAAACTTTTATTTATAATTAAGAGTCACATTTTAACTATTAACATTTTAAACTTGTTATTTTTTGTTTCTATTTTATACATGTTCTGAATTAAACAAAATTTTGCCTTAAATATGAGTTGGGGATTATACTTTTTATTTTTAATAATTAGCTTATTGTAACAATCTGTAAGAAGTAGAAATAAATCTTTATCAAAATCATTAAAACTAAAGTTAATAGGGATATTTTGGAACACTTATTTGACACTTTGTAGTGGTTGTGGTAATTACTGCGTCTGCGCAATAGCTAAATGTCATTCCGTTGTGGTAATTAACCACTACCACTGCCGCAAGCTATGAATCCATTTTGTTGTGGTTATTTTTCTGGTTAATTTTAGAGAATTTTGGTTTAAATAATTTTAAAAATAATAAAATGTTACCAGGTTCCAACATATAAAACACTTATTTTGTAAAATTAAGGCAAATTTTTTATTTTTTCTCATCTCTAAGTTTTTTTACAAGTGACAGTTTTTAATGTTTTACAAAAACTCTGGTAAAATCGATGAGTGGTAGTGGTTGTTAAACACTACCACAGCGGCTGTCAAAGTTGTCAAAATTTTAAGTGTTCCAAAATATCCCTAATAATACCTAAAAAAAAAATGTTAATCATAAAAAACAAACATTAGTAGTTCTTTCATGCTTTCTTCTTTTCGCTTCCAGAAAATTAGGGTACATATTCCACTGATTTTAAAAAACAGCCACAATTTTTTGATAAACCCTTCGTGGTAAACCCACTTCACATTTATTGTTTTTTGTAGGAACTCTGTAAAATAAAAGGCACATTTATAAAAAAAACCAACAACTTTTATTTGCCACTACAATTTTGTACTATACATAACTATTTTAATATTATTTTTCATTAAGTGGTTCATACCCGTGTTTCTCGATCTTTTCCTTAAACTGTATGTAGCTTCTCTTTCTGTCAAAGTGTTTTACCCATTGACCTGTACAATTTGCTTCAAATAGTTTTCTATATTCTTTACATTGAGACTCGTCATCTTTTCCATCTGGTTTGGTGTCCAAACATTCCCAGTATTTATCGCGAGCACCCCAACACTTTTGTCTTTCTTCTTTGGTTGGAAAGGACATTTTTATAACCTAGTGAAAGAAACATAAAAATATTACTTTAATGAATAGAAACACTTAAGTTTCAGAAAGTTTGGGAAATGACAAATTCCAGAATAAAAATAACTTTTGATAATCTACCAGCTCTGGGCTATAAATAAATTGTCATAATTTATTCTTAATGGTTATTTATTATCCTTTAATCGAGAGTTCAATTTTTTTTACAGGATTACTTCGGATAATCTTAACCAGTTACTTTGACTATAATAATTTGGGCCCCAGTCACATGATTTATATGACTCCGTTGAAGCAGCGCTTTTAAATGAATATCCTTTTTAAAAGGTTAGAATTTTAAAGGTCAAAAATAAAAATGTAAGTTAAAGAGAAAATTACCCTTTATCTAGCCGTGGGCTTTAAATTTAGCACAATCTTTCCTAGGTCTCCTCAGTGAACATTTTATGGGAAAAATTTACTTTCTTCATTCATACATTTTCAAAAATCTGGGAATATGCCTAAAGTTAGCCAGAGGAATTTGATGTATTTCTGACCCCTGTGAAGATAGCTCCTTGTTGCTATCCACAAACATTTTACAGTCGACCAGTAGCGGTCTTGCCGCAAAAAGTCCAGTATCACACAATCTTTGCCTCTCATTTTTAGACCCTCACCCGTCTAATAGTCCAGTAGAAAATGAACCAAATAATAAAAAAAATGTATCATTTTAAAACCAAAAGATGTTTCATTTAAACTGCGACGGATTATTATTCTTTCGACCATTATCTAAACTTTCTATTAATTTTTTGACACCCCCCTCTGATAGTCCGGGTAGATAAATATAAAAATAATCAAAAAATTGTAGTTCTAAAATCAAAACATGTTTCACTTAAAGGGCAATGGATTATTAATTTTTTAATCGTTTTCTAAACTTTCTAATAACTTTCATGTTCCTTAAACAAGTTTTATAAAGTTTGGAACTTTGGTTGCAGGAATTTTGAGCTAAAGTAACTATCATAAAAATAACCCGAGTATTATGAGTGTCACCTCGTCAAACGTGAAATGATATGGGTTTTCCTATTTTAAATATAAATATATATATATAAAATATAAAGCCTAGTTTTAGCTTTTTTTTTAATGTAATCTTGGAATTTTGACGTGTTTTATAAAAAAATAATACAATTTTTCTTTCACCTCTTTGAATGAATAAAAATCGGTTAAGAAACAAAAAAATTGTTGAATTTATGTTATTATTTCATTGGGGAAGTAATTACTCACTTATAAAAAACTTGCTTTTAAACAGATCACTTTTTCAAAATGTATGGAAATATATATGGCACAAACCTGGAATTTTTGTAAAATTGGTCAGGGAAAACCTGGAAAAGTGAGGGAATTTGAAAGTCGATAAGCGCTACGAAGCCTGAATAATCAACTGGATATTATTTTTTCAACCATTTTCTAGAATTTCTAATAATTTTTTGACACCCCACCCCTCTGTATAGTAAATAGTAAAAAGTTGTAGTTTTAATTTCAAAAGATGGTTTAATTTGGAATCAACTGGATATTATTTTTTATGTTTTACTTAAACGGTAACCGACTATACATTTTTTTATCGTTTTCTAAACTTTCTACTAATTTTTTTGAGCAGTTTATAGGGCCCATCCGGAACAACCCCCCTCCACTTCACTCTAAGCTCCTCCTCCCTTTCAGCCCTCCCCCCCCCCTGGGGCGTGGTCATATCCCTTGGTGGGGAATCGACCAATAAGAGGCGAGCTTTCCCCACCACAAAGATGGCGGTAGACCAAAAAGCAGCGAATTCCCCCACCTTGCGGTGGACGTCGCGATGGCGGTCGACCAATGAGAGGCGAGCGAGCGAGCGAGGTGTCAAAATGGCAGCCGACGAATGAGAAGCAAGGTGTGTAGCCGTCTGTCGGTCGATCGACCAATGGGAAGCTAGAAAATGGCGGCCGCAGACCCCCATGAGGATTGCCCATCAGGGCGAAGGGATTTTAAGGCCGCTTGGTAATATGCGGGCTAATAGGAGCCCTGATACTACCTTTCTCCTTCGGTGGCGGACCAATAGGAGCTCGGCTACCAACTTCCCCCCGCCTCGGTAGCGGACAAGTAGGAGGTCGGCTACTAACTTTCCCCCCTTCGGCTGCGTATCATTGTATACTTTCTCTTTCTATCTTTTGTATTTTTGTTCATCCTATCTCTTTCTATATTTCTCCCTAACTCCTACTCGGAGAACTCTCAATTGACCGAACCCTTTTTAGCCATCTATACATGGTAAGTTTTTTTATTTTCACTAAAAATAAGTTATTTGGGTCAAAAAGACCCCAGCCAACAGAGTTACGTAAATATTTCGTAAAAGTTACAACAAATGATTACTTTTTACATTAATTTTAGGTAAACTGGAAGTCACAACGAGGTAAAAAGTAACTTCCATGTTCTACATAACGCCATGCAGAAAGTTCCCTACTTTTTACGTAAATAATATGTAATTAAAATAACGTAAATAATACATCGCAAAAAAAAATTGGGAAACTGCAGATATCGATTACTAGTAACTAGAAAGTAAATCAAGGTAAACTTGTCGTCACGTAAATAACGTACTCTTTATTATGTAACAGTAAGTAACAAGTTAAAAAGTAACTTCCATGTTCTGCATAACGCCATTGCACAAAGTTTCCTTCTTATTATATAAATATAATGTAATTAAAGAAACATAAGTTATGTTATGTAAATATTACGTACATTTTATGAAAACTCTTATAATGTATTTTTTTTTACTTTAGATTTACGTAAATATGTTAATGTAACAGATGTGTTTGATGGGACCTAAATACAAAATTTTGTCATGGTGTC
This sequence comes from Oxystoma pomonae, assembly GCA_963921995.1. NCBI lineage: Eukaryota > Metazoa > Arthropoda > Insecta > Coleoptera > Brentidae > Oxystoma > Oxystoma pomonae. The sequence continues at coordinate 59,725,019 of OY998167.1, forward strand.
TCTCTGTCTATCTTTCTGTCTGTCTGTCTGTCAGTAACACGATAAACCTATTCTTAATAACCGCTAAACCTATTTTTGTCAAATTTGCCAAAAAAAGTTTTGTCACCAGATGTAGAGCTGATTTGATGGGGCTGGGCGGTTGACAAGAGGGTAGGAGGGAGGACCTAATTTAAATTTGATTGTATCTCAACTGTTTGCAATACTTCCATGTTGAACATCAAATTCGGTTCACCCTGTATATATTTATATATCATTATAAATTGAATATTAATTATAGGCACTTCAATATTTTCATTATAAGTTTTTTTAAAAGAAAAATGGCGGATTTAAGAAAGAAAAAGAAGATGTTTTTAAAGAATTAAATCCAACAGAGGAGGAATTAAATTCGAACTGTAGAGCAGATACCTATTTATTTTTTTTAAAATGTGCAAGGCCCTTAAAATGGATGGAAACCTGTATAAAATTTGTTTGAAAGTTTTCACGACTATTAGGAGGCAGAAATATCCAATCATCACAGGTAATTTATATTATTATATAAGTTCCTAATTTTTATAAAAAAAAATGAAAAATGTTAAAGCTACTTGTTCTGAACTTTTATCTCAGATGGTTTTACACTTTTAATTCACGAAAATATTGGGACACCAATCTACTACTACTCCTGAGAAACTTAGAGGCAAATATTTCAAAAACTAATTATGGTTAAAATCACCAACTATTGGTGTTTCTCTATGGCTAGGCCTCAGCTTAGGCGCTCTCGCATTTAACGCTTAGATGACATTTTCTATTAGCGAGCGAGATTTTCCAGATCTTGCAAAACAAAGGAGACACCATGAAAAAGCAAATTTAAATCAAGTAGGTAAGGATGGCAATACTTAACGGTCCCTGATGGCGAAATACCTTCTAGCGTTGTAATAACAGCTTATTCTAGTGATAAGAAACATTTAGGTACTCCAAATAATTACCTACTGTTCAGCTGCAGATTTAATAAAAGAAGGATTATAAAAAAGTACCAATGCAACACTTTCTTCGTCTGATTAAAGCTCTATTGCTCCAAGACCCGAATTCATCTTATCCAAAACCCAATATTGTCCCTTTGGGTAGTTGTAGATTTTCTGTTGAAAAATGAACACTGTCCAATGCGTCCCACTCAACAACACCTAAAATTAAGAAATCAGAAAAAAAAAGGACAAAAAATTTTTTTCCGCCATCTTTACTTGTGGACCCCACCATAAAAACTCGAAAATTCATTAAGCCCTTTCTCTCGACTTCATATTAAATTCTTTGTTTAAATTCACCTCCTAATTCTTTGCCCTTCTATGAGCTTTAGGACTCAATTTCTCCTACAAGGGAAAATTCTTTCTTTGATAATCTTCTACCTAGTATTCCCATTTCTGTCTGTTCGACTGATTCATTTTTTCTACGAACGTACAAAATATAAGAATTAAAAATAATTTTAACAAGGTTTTATCAGAATATTATGATAAATCTCCAATAAAAACAAACGAAATTTTAACCAAGGATTCAAAAAATGATTCGACTGTTACACCCATAATGCAAGACATGTCTTTTAAAAACTTGTAGAAATAATGATGGGTATTGCCAGAGGCAAATTCTTAGCTCTTCCATAAATTTTCATAAATCAGCAAAAAATAAGTTAACGATATTTACAAAAAAAATCTCAGCGTCATTTGTTAGGTGAAGAGCTAAGATCATGCAAGCCGTTTATGAAACGATTAGAAGAAAAAATAAAAACACCAGTAAAGTACAACATACTGCTTTCTTAAAAAACACTATCTACTTGAATCAACTCCACTTTCGCGCGGTTTGACCTTTGTGCAAATTTTCTTTCTAACTATATCTCCTGCTTGACTTTTCATAACAAAATTAACGTCATATTTGTAATAAATCCAACAAGACTGATTTTTATTAGCAGGTTGTCACCTAATCACCTAATCGATTAGACTTAATCCGCCTCCACAATTTCATTCACCTTGCATAAAAATAAAATTTGAACCGTTGGTACTTTCACACTTAAATTATTATTTAGCTTATTTAGACGAAAGTTTATACATTTGGGATTTTATAAATTGGTTTACTTATCAATTATGAGCACAAACTTAGTGTTAATTTTATATGTCTGTCCTTTTCATTCCTTAATTGTCAGAATAAAGAGACAGACAGATATAATAAAGACTAAGTTTGTGCTTAATTGATGAGTAAACCAAGCATATATGATTTTATCATATTGTAGGTACTTTTGATACATTTTTTTTAGTTTTTGTTACTCAAAATTGACATTTTTAAATAAATGTTGCCTATTTATAATTGTTTGATTATTTTGATGTTTATCTCTCGGACTATCAGAAAAGTGGGGTGTCAAAAAATCCGTAGAAAGTTTAGAAAATGGTTGATAAAATAATATTCAGTCGATTCCAACTTTTGGTTTTAAAACCACAATTTTTTGATTATTTTGATGTTTATTTCCCGGATTATCAGAGGGGTAGGGTGTGAAAAAATAAGTCGATTCCAAAATGAAACAACTTGTGGTTTTAAAACCACAATTTTTTGATTATTTTGATGTTTATTTCCCGGATTATCAGAGGGGTAGGGGGTGAAAAAATAATATTCAAACACAATTTTTTTATTTATCTCCCGGACTATCAGACAGGTGAGGATTCAAAAAATTAGTAGAAAGTCTAGAAAATGGTCGAAGAAATAATATTCAGTAGATTCCAAAGTCAAACATCTTTTGGTTTTAAAACCACAATTTTTTTATTTTTTTGATATTTATCTCCGGGACTATTAGAGGGGTGAGGTGTCAAAAAAATATTGGAAAGTCTAGAAAATGGTTGAAAAATTAATACTCAGTTGATTCCAAAGTGAACCATTTTTTGTTTTTTTTAAACCACAATTTTTTGATCATTTTAATGTTTATCTCCCGAATTATCAGTGGAGTGAAGGGTCAAAAAAATAATAAAAAGTCTAGAAAATGGTTGAAAAAATAAAATCCAGTTGATTCCAAAGTGTCTCAATCAACTGGATTTTATCTTTTGGTTTTAAAACCATCATTTTTTGATTATTTTGATATTTATCTCCCGAACTATCAGAGTGGCGAGGGGCCAAAAAATTAGTAAAAAGTCTAGAAAATGGTTGATTAAATAATATTCAGTTAATTCCAGAGTGAAACATCTTTCGGTTTTAAAACTACAATTTTTTGATTATTTTTGTAGGGGGTTAAAAAATTAGTGCAAAATATAGAAAATGATTGAAAAAATAATATCCAGTTGATTGGTTTGGGTTTTGAAACTACAATTTTTTTTTATTATTTTGATGTTTATCTCCCGGAGTATCAAAAGGGTAGGGCGTCAATAAATTAGTGGAAAGTCTAGAAAATGGTTAAACAATTTTTTAATTATTTTGATATTTATCTCCCGGACTATCAGAGAGGTGAGGGGTCAACAAAATAGTAGAAAGTCTAGAAAATGGTTGATAAAATAATATTCAGTTAATTCTAAAGTGAAACATCTTTTGGTTTTAAAACCACAATTTTTTTATTATTTTGTAGGGGGTTAAAATATTAGTACAAAATATAGAAAACGGATGAAAAATAATATCCAGATTGTTTTTGGTTTTAAAACTACAATTTTTTTATTATTTTGATGTTTATCTTCTGGACTATAAGAGGGGTAAAGGGTCAAAAAATTAGTAGAAAATAGAAAAATAGAAAATGGTCAAAAAAATAATATTTAGTTGATACCAATTTTTTAATTATTTTTATGTTTATCTCCCGGACTATCAGAGGGGTAGGTAGGAGGTCAAAAAATTGATAGAAAATCTAGAAAACGGTGGAAAAAATAATATTCAGTCGATTCCAAAGTGAACCATATCTTTTGGTTTTAAAACTTCAATTTTTTTGTTTATTTTGATGTTTATCTCCGGACTAAGAGAGTGAAAGGGAGAGGTAGGGGGTCAAAAAATTAGTAGAAAATTTTAGGGAGAAGCGAAAAAATCGCTTTGCGCAAGTGCGGGTGGCAAAATATTTGTTGATGTTTTTCTAACCCATTGAATTATAAACCAGACTTTTATAATTCAATGTTCTAACCACAAAATTGATTGTTTTTATTTAATTAAAACATTAAACAAAAAGAACCCCAAATTTTGTAAACAAAAGGCCAAAAACACCAGTGCAGCTGTCAACAGTGTCAATCTTATAGCGGTTTCCATTGGTAAAACTGGTGCGCCACCAGTGCACCACTGAGTCGGTGGTGCTGTTCCATTGGGGTGCACTTTTTGAGTTTTCATGTTCCATTGGAAAACTGATAATTTCGGTTTTGAACTTTCCGCGCCGGCTCTGACTAATCATCCTCAAAAAGAGTTTTTCAATGCTCCTAAGCTACTTTTATGTGCATTGAGTTAAGTGGTTGAATAAAGTGAGGGTTCTGGTTTGGGTGCAGTTTTTTCATGTTCCATTCAATTTGCACTCAGCATTTTTTGACAGCACCAAGCCAGTGTTAGTGCACTACGAGTGGCGCGCCAATTTTACCAATAGAAACCACTATTAATGACAAGGAAAAGGAATTTTAACATGAACCAGCTTTTTACAAAAGGGTAAAGTTACAGTAAAGGAAAAAAAAATTAACCATGAATCAGTCTTTAGATACATTTTTTCTAAAGCCTTACTACAGGTACAAAAAGTAAAAAATATAAACTTATAAAATTGATGTGATTTATATTTTTAGTCACTTTGGTGCCCAAAATTTCACGTTACTTCGACGCCATATTAGACACTTTAAGTTGGTCATGACACGTACGAGGTGCTCAGCGGTAGGGTATTTTTAATAGGGTAATTTTGCTATGTTCTAAAGTAAAATGCCTGTAGCTCAGAGCCATTTCAACTTATCAAGGTGCTATTTGTGCCTTTCTTTAGATTGTCTATTTATCTTTCATTAGAAAACGGCAGATAGTATCTAGGATTAAAAGTTTTTTTTCTATAATTTTTTTTTCTGAAAATGTCGCTTTTTCCAGAGATCGGCCTTTAAATGACCACTTTCCAGCCGTCAATTTGCCAGTGGTCGGCCCCCAAAAGTGTGCGCATTTTAAGCAGGACTGATGTATTCTGAGCTTGGTTTTTTTAAATGTTACAGAGGGTAAAACAAGCACAAAAGTTGAATGAGGGATTTTTTTAAAATAATACCTACGTACTACAGCAAATTGTATCATTTTAAAAACCGCATAAGGTAATATCCTACAACGTTTACAAAGGTATAGGTACAAAATTAAACCAGGTAAAAGGTAGGTATCTATTACTATAGGTACCTAATTCTAAATGAATAATATTAAACTACAAATTAAATAAAAAAAGCTTTGAAATAAACTACCCAACTAGCAATTTTTAGTTGTGCAAGTTGTAAAAATTAGAATTGCACTAATTTTAAACGTTGTTTTACGGATAAAGAATAGTTATCATGGCGACCGTCGACAACTTCGACTATTATACGACGCCTAAACGTTTATCACAACTTCAGTCGCCATCACAACTATTTATGACCGTCTATTTTACTAACAGTAATTCCTTAGTTGTGAAGGCGCCGACTACAAATCGGTGTGTGCTAAACCGAAAATTGATCAATTTGCCCCACGTTTTCTGGCCAGTTTGTTGGAGACGCGGGCGCGCCTGTTTTCATCTAACCAAGTTTTGTTACGTTTGCAACAAACCCATTTTGGAGGACTGCTGTCTGTCATACAAACGTCAAAAGTGTTTTGTAAAGTTTCTATTATTTTTGTTTCAACATTTTTCGCTATGAAAAGGAACAAATTGTATAAATATTCTTCGATATTTTATCGTCGCAGAAGGCTTTAGCTAGCATTAGCTGATATAATGGATCAAAATGTGTCATCTTCTGTGTGGCGGAAAAGAAAAAGAAAGGTCCTGTGTAAACAACAAGGACGGAAATTAAGTGAGCAGCAGAATGCCAAACTGTGGAGCAATTTCGATTGGGTAAAAATTGAGGCGTGTTCGCGTCTTTTAAGTTAGAGGATCAGTTCAAAACAAAGTTAAGTAGTTAAAGCGGACGAGATACGGGACTCCTTTGGTTGTCATAGAAACTAATAAGTGCCGCCATAATTGATTGTAAAAACCATTGTATGCTAATATGTAAACAAACATTAAAAATTATATTTTACTTTTTTTCTACAATAAACTACGATCTTTTTGCATGTAAAAATTCGTATTTTGTTTTTAGGAATCCTAAGCAACTCCTTCAGAGGTTTTTCGAAGCGATTTTTAAATCATGATTTTTTTTTAATTTCATAAAATCATCTTAATCGAGGGCGCGCTTGTTTTTTAAAGCTACGACCTGCACATTTGACAGTAAACTACCGTTTGTTTATATATTTTGGCATTGGTTCGCATGTTTTGATGCTGCAAAACATGATATATGACATAGAATATCATTTTATTTTAAAAATATTATGGTGTTAGAAATAGTTTAATTTGTAGTCGAATAGTTTATTTATCATTTTACGTAATGAACAATATTTTGAACAAATAATTGTACTCCAAAACCCATTGAACTATTACTTCAACTGTAGTCGCGATCGGGACGTTGACTCAACCAAAAAATCATTCACCAAATTGGTGCATAAGTGGGTGGTGTTTGAGTAAAGTAAACGTTGCGACGCAACGTTGGCACGCGGTGCACAACGTTGAGTCGTCGATAAATTGCTAGTTGGGTAATTAAACAAGAAAACTTCAGAATTATAATACCTACTCCAAAAAGACCGAGCGCTGGAAACCAAGTATAAATGGACAATTTCCAGTGGTCTGCCTTTTTTTTATTGCCTTTTAAATAATTTATTTGGCACTTTAGACCCGTCGCATACTGGCTAACCCATTTTTTAAATTAGATTCTTTACAAGCATGAAATAATTATCCTTATTTTACAATCCGAAAGCTTGAAAAAAGTAAAATAATTTTTTTTGCTCTAGCTCAATGGTAGGTCATAGGGGCCGGCCACCGGCAAGTTCCCTAACTTAAAATTTCAGTCATTTTTTGACAGTACCTGTTAACAAAATTGGCGGGAGAAATAATATTTTGGTGACAGAAGGTTGACTTGAAGAAACTGCCAGATTTTAAGTTATAGTGAAATAAAGCCGAAAAAGGCCGACCTCTGGGGGGGGGGCGAGTTCACTCTATACGTGAAATTTTCCGGCTCGGATGTTTTTGTGTTTTACATATATTTTATAACCACGTATTTCTTTTGCTTGCTTTCTTTAGTTCGGCCGCTCGTCTATTAATTTTTGACTCCCATCGGCAAAACTCGCTGCGTATTTGATGACATCTTCACGTTAGCAACATGCCGCAAACGCTATGCTACGTAGGTTAGTTGCATGTATGAACGTTATACATGCAAATGACGTGACCTTGATGAAAATTAAGCACAACGATAGATCGCAGAGATTGGACTTTGATATCTGTATTCGAGCGGAAGTCTTTGCTTTTGTACAGGTAAAAGGAAGACAGAATATTGCGCTATATTCCACGTTTGCGTGTACGTCCTGTGACCAACTTAAAGTGTCTATTCATCACGTCAAATCTTGGTATCAAATTAGACGTCAAATACACGTGTGGTGACACTTCTGGTTGCCTGGGTTGTTATTCTTATCGTTAATAGACACTTAAAGTAAATATTTCAACGCATCCGTATCGGTATACGTAACGCGTTCGAAACAAAGTCAAAACACGCTACAGTTTTGACTTGCTCATGCCATGTTTCGAACGATGCCTGCTTCTTTGACGGGTGTGATGACAGAATCTCGTTGCGTACGAACGGATGTACGTATCGTTAGGGACCCATGAACGTACGCAACGATTTCAATCAGCAGTCCTGTCATCGCACTCTTCAAAAAAGCGGGCATCGTTCGAAACATCGCATAAACAAGTCAAAAATGTAGCGTATTTTGACTTTGTTTCGAACGCGTTACGTATACCGATACGGATGCGTTGAAATATTTACTTGTGTCTACTTACTATAACCACAACAGTAGTAGTAGTCCCTAATGAAACATCTTTTGGTTTGAAAACTACAATTTTTTTATTATAGGGATTATTTGGGAGGTCTAAAAATGAGAGGCAAACTTTAAAAATTTGGGTCTAGTGTGAGTGATACTGGAGTGTTTCGCGCCAATACCACTGTTTGGTCGACTGTAAATTGTTTGTTGCTGGCTCCTTGTCGCTAGCAACAACTTCACGGGTATGTTGTTCTGGCCTAATGGCCATGCTTTTCGGTTGCTGCAATGCAAACAGAAGAATCAAATGTCAACTTCTATATTCTACCTGTCAAAAGTTTTTGTTGATGTGGGTGATTTTGTGCATCAAATCCATGAAATTTTCCCTAATTTTGTAGTTAAAGCGTAAAGTGAGTACCACACTAAAAAGTGAAAATATTGCACTACCTATTAGTCCCATTGTAAAGTCCCTATATCTAGTACATCAAAGCAAAATTCTACAAAAAATGAGTGTTCCTGCACCATATTTATTGTACAAAAATTCACACCATAATTAAAACAATATTCTAAAATTGTTGTTTAATACCATTATTATTATTAGCTTTTATTCTTCATTTTTCTCTAGGTAAAATGATTGCTTACTGATCCTCACATATAATTTTTTATTTGTAAATGGAAGTGAAGAACAAAGAGTAAGTTTTTCCTCTTATTACTAGGTTTTTATTGTGGCACATTGCTTATTTTGGATTTATAATGTAGGATTTTGATTTATATTATTATGCATGCCCTTAGATATGTGATCTCATCATAGTTTTGCAAGTACCTATGTCATGCCTTCCTCAAATTTATTTTGTAATTGTTGTATGTGTTATGTCTTGTCCTTGAATTATTATACACATAAAGTATGACTCACTGATGTGCTAATTTTGAAATTACTTTCATACAAGTAATAAGCAAATGTAGGTGTTAAGCTGGGTTCATATAGAAATAAAAATAAGATAAAATAATATAAGATTAGAGAAAATTAAAAATAAAGTTCACCTTATGGGAATGCTTGATGGCATTCATACATACAGAAAAATAAGATAAGACAACATAACATAACAAAAAGACTCACAAAAAGATGACAAACTTTTAAGGAAACAATAATAGTGACAGTAAAATTCAAAATCACATGTGCAAAAATTTGTGTTTTGATGGGCTGGAACTGATCTCTTATTTTATGTTATTTTTCTGTGTGAATTCCCAATTTTTTTTAAATTTATGTTTTCTTATTTTTACCTTCTCTTATCTTATGTTATTTTATTTCTGTATGAACTCAGCTTCACCTATTTTATGATTTTCTTTGACAGTCTGGTATATTAATATATTAGTATGTGTGTGGCAGAATCATAATGCTAAAACTACATTTTTGGGTTTTTAAATATCCTAACTAGAATCTAAGTACTTATCTGATGTTTCTGCTGTATGACAACAGACAGATATCTTTGTAGGTTTGAAAGAATGATTTCTTTCATAACAACAGTTACAGTAGAGTTTCTGCCAAAACCTCAGTGTGGGGATTTTTGAAAATGTGAGAAAGAAGTACTCACATTTCACCTGGTTCAGACCAGAGAGTAGAAGTAAGCTTTAATTTGTCAAATGTTTGTTTAACAGGGTGTCCACAACCTGGAAAAACCTAGAAAAGTCGGGGAATTTGAAAATGGTCAGAGAAAGTCAGGGAAATTTTCCCCAATGAGAGTAATTTGAGGCGATTTTTCAAAGTGCTCTAGTGAATAAACTATTGTAGCACTGTCTTTTTTATTTCAGGAAAAAAGCGAACAAAAATATATCTTATAAGTAAAATCCAAACTTGACAATCATTTTAAGGGTTATAAAGTTGTTTAATAATTGTATGTATGTATAGGAAAAATCCAAAGTTGACCATCACTTTAAGGGTTATAAAGTTTTAAATTGCAATTTTTATATTTTAACTATGTGAAAGTCTAACATGTGTTTATTATTTTATATCTCTTTTACCTTTACAAAAGTAGTTCTGAAATTCAGATTTTTTATGTTATTTAATTTTTAACTTTGAATGGTTTGGAATAATGTACTTTAGAGACATTTAATTTCTATTTCTAAAAACTTGTGAAAGCTATATTAATATTAAGTCTTTTAACTTCACTGAGAAGAGTATAATCTCAATATCAATTATAATGTATATGCTACACAAAAAATTAAAATGTTTGTAATATTGGATCTTTTTGAAATGTAAATTTAAATTATTTACTCTTTAAGGGAGCGACTACAAAATGTTGTTTAGGTTGTTTAAGTAATTACTTGTGGTTAATCATACTTTTGCTTTGCCGATAAAATATTGTAAATTTTTTTGACAATAAAGTTTATGAAATCAAAAATGAAACAAAAAAATACTTTTGGAGATACCTTGTAATGTATCTATTATCCTGACAGGTGACTTAAACATTCAAATCAAATCAAATCAAAAAATACTTTATTGTCAAGAAAAAAAATTCTGTTGACAAAGCAGGCTAAATAATCTAATTATTAATAAATTTGTCACTAAAATAGATAAAAGTAAATTCTTAAATTAATATGATAATATGTCAAAAGAGGAAGAAAAAAAGAAAAATACCACAAAAATAATATTAATATGTTAAATAATAAAACAGCATGAAAATTTAAACAGACTAACAAACAGAATAAATAATTTAAAAAAACAAAATCTGGATTACAGTTAAAAAAAAAAACACGAAAAAATAAATAAAAGCCATAAAAAAAAAACTAGACAAAAAGATTAAAATATAATAAAGAGGTAAAAAAAAAACTAAAGGGTTGCTTAAAAAAAAATGACTAGATGTTTAACATACTTTTTAAATTTAAGAATATAAAATAATAACGTAATAAAACACAATTGGTCTTATCCAAACTGGTCCTCATAAAACTCGGCCAAAGAGTAAGCCCCAAAAAGGTATGCCATATCTTAAATGTGACTCAAATAATGAAAAATAAACAGATCTTGCAATGTCACTACCCAATTCGGCCCTTACACATCTAATGGCAAAACATCCAGAAGAGAGTCTCCTGCTGAATTTAAAGATATGATCTTCAAATCTTAACTGACTGTCAATATGCAGACCTAAGAACTTGGTGACAGTATTGCTCTGCAAGGGATTGTCTCCCAAATTCACGCCCTGCACATTACAATATTTGTTTTATTGATGTTAAAACAAAGTCTGTTAGCGTTACACCAATTTTTAATTTTTAAGAGGTCTCCTGAAATATGTTTCTTTAAAATGTGAATATCTTTGTGGTGCCACAGTACCGAAGTATCATCAGCAAATAAAGTAAACTCTCCCGCAATCTTTAACCTTACAAGATCGTTTATGTAGAGGAGAAACAAGAGAGGCCCCAACACTGACCCCTGAGGTACACCACAATTGACACCAAGAGGAGAAGAACACGAACCAGAACTGACTACTGACTGATGACGAAAACTTAAATAAGACTTGAACCACTTTAAGACATTGCCTCTAAATCCATACTTCTCGAGCTTATGCAATAGTATTTTGTGATCCACACAATCAAAAGCCTTGGATAGATCACAAAATACCGCCGCTGCAGCTTCACCCTTATTGATCTCTGTATATACCCTATCAAGAAAGCTAAAGATGGCATCATGAGTCCCCTTTGAAGTCTGAAATCCAAACTGTTTCGGGGTAATTAATTTATATTTAATAAGGTAGCTCCACACTCTCTTTTTAACAATTTTCTCAACAACCTTGGACATTGTAGGCAAAAGAGAAATTGGACGGAAGTTGGAAGGGATGTCTGTTGCGCCACCTTTGTGCAAGGGAATAACAATTGATGATTTTAAACATTCCGGGAAAGTTCCCTTGTTAAAAGAATCATTTATCGCAACACACAAAGCAATCAAAGCATCATGAGGCAGTTTTGACACAACCTCGGCAGATATTTCATCCTCACCACTAGCTTTCTTATTCTTAATATCCTTAATTGCATCCACATAAAAGCAAAAAGAGCTGGAAACTGAAATGTCTGATAGATAGGTAAGGGGATCTGTAGGAGATGGCATATTTTCTGTTAAAGTAAAAGCTATACTACAATAAAACTTATTCAATGAATTTGGATCAAGGTTTACATCACTGCACCGAGACTGTTTCCCACGAAAATTATTAATAATACTCCATGATTCTTTTTGCTTATTTTTTGAATTTTGAAGTCTAGAATTATAATATTTCTTCTTAGCTGCTTCAATAATTTTTTTGTGCAAGTTACGATATTTGTTGCAATATTCAGTAAACCAGTTAACCTCATTAAAGAACTTTTTGATGTAATTTAAACTATGGAGATTTTTGGAAGCACTTCTTATTCCCGCAGTTAACCAGTGCTTTGTATTTTTAAGCTTTGGTTTGACCCAACGCAAAGGGAAAGCTCGCTTAAAATTGTCCGCCAAGACTATAAAATCACTAAGCGGCTCTGGAGCTTGTCCTATGCCACACCAATTGACATTAAGGCAGCAGTTATTTTTGAATGTGTTAAAAGCATTTCTACTGAATAGTCTTTTTTGGCGACGTAAACATTTTGTAGGAACAGACTTTAAAATAAAAATGGAACTAACTGCTTCATGGTCAGACAAACCAGAGTGAAGAACAGAACAAGAAACATCATTCAAATTAGAGCACATATAATCTATAGTTGTAGCAGTTGAAGCTGTGATTCTTGTGGGGGAGACAACGTGATTTGTTAAACCATACTACTTTTTGGACCAGTATTCCAGGGGCGTTAGTTTCCTAAAAAATATTTTTAAGTCTTCATATCTCTGCATGTATATTAACCAACCAACAAGAATAATATCAACAACTTCTACAATGATAGACTACATTTGCACAACATTCGGTCAAGAAGAGATTCATTGTTCAACAGTAAGTGCGGGACTGTTTGATCATGAATTTTGTCTGCCAAAGTCAAAAAGTTTTTTAAAAAGGGTAGATTATTCACAAAAAAAAATTCAGAAAATTCAAGTTGCTATGTTGTAAAATGATTGGAATAGAATATTTTCAAATAATGATGACCTATTTGAAAATTTTCATTTTATTTTAAATAATAAATTTCAAACATCTTTTCCACTTGTTAATATTAAAAAAAAAATAAAAATCCCTGCTACACAAAAGGCCTAAAAATCCTCAAATTAAAAATGGGAGACTTGGAAGATTGTTAACAAAGTAAGAGGTAAAAACTCCTTTACTCCAGATTCTGAGCTTGATCCTAATGATTTGAATTCCTTTTATTGGTAGTATTGCTGCAAAAGTCTCCAAAAATCCTCTTAAATATTTAAGCCATGTTTTCGTGTCTGAATCATTTTTCCTCTTGCCTTCAACAGCTGTGGAAATTTCACTACACATATTTGAGGCATTGCTGGGTTCTGTCTTGGATGCTCTTTCGGAGGGCATAAAAAGATCTTTTTTAACAGGAAAATTTCCATCTTATTTAAAAAAAGAACTTATACCTTTATTTAAGGGTGCTAATCATAATCTTCCCTCCAACTTTAGACCAATTGTGCTTCTTCCTACTCCATCAAAAACTTGATCAAAAAGTATTGAAAAATTGGTTCAGATCAGGCTCACAAATATAGTCTTCTCAATGCCACACAGTTTGGATTTCAGGGGGGAAAAGTACCAATGATGCCATAATTAACTTTTTAATAGAACATTTGTATACACAACTTAACTCTAATGAAAAAGCTTCTGCAATATTCTGTGATCTATCAAAGTGTTGATCACAGAAATGCTAAAATAATTGGAGATGGATGGCATCAGAAGAGTGAATTTAGATTGGCTTTATTCATATTTGTCAGATCATACCCAGTCAGTAATATTTAATAATGAAAATTGTACTAGCAGAGTTTAAAGTGGTCAAGAAAAACCTGGAAAAGTCAGGGAATTTGTATGTTGTCAGGGAAAAGTCAGTAAAAACCCAAAAAGACCCAAAAGTCAGGGAATAAGATACCCAGAATGTGAAACTGTTTCTGATTATTTTAGAAATAAACCTAGTACAACCAAAATATTTATTATGTTGCTGCTGCTGTTGGGATTCTTGGTCTTCTTCTAAGGCAATTTTGCTCTTGCCAGTAGCTCTCAAGATAGTCTGACAGATGTCACTTGTGAGCTATTTTTTTGTTTCTCGTTTGTTTATTTAGTACGTTTGTTTTTCCCAGTGTATGTCAACACCTCGTGACGAATCGGGCGTGCGCAGATAATTCTTACCGAAATTCTTTTGCAGCATAGTTAAAAAAAGGAAACAGAGAGTCACTACTTTTGTCTGAGCTATGAGGATGTAAAAGACGTGCCAGTGTATTTGTTGTTTAATTCTGCCCTTATTGCACCGGCTCTTACCCCCATTTTCATCAAGTTATTTTTATGTGTCGTCTTTTTCGCACTTGTTAAAGAGAGTTTTAGAAAAGGACAGATAAAAAAATATTTGGTGCAAATGGGGGTTAGGAACTCTTTTTGCTTGTTATTACTAAAGCACTTAAAAGATTTCCTGTTTTCCTGCAGAAATCTATTTTTTGTGGTTTTTTTGTCTGCTAGGCTAGGTTAGGTTTACTATGAGTGGTGCAATTTACAGCTTCTTCTACTGCAACCTAAGAGATCTATTGTGGCTCCTACCCCCCTACCCGCTCGCCTGAATGGTCTGATAAGCACCCTCTAGGAAGGTAGTTTTCTTTTTCTAGAGGGATTTAGACCTAAATCTAGGGATCTTTAACGTGCTGCTGTTAGCCTGCCTTCTAGCTAGTGGAAGAATTAAAAAAAATTCAAATTGAAAAACTAATTTTAGCATGGATTGGATTGATCCCGAAGCGAAAGCTCCACCTGATTGGGTAAAGTGGCTTGAATGAATGAATGAATGTAGAGATGCGAGCGGGACAATTCCCATGTATGTAGGCCACATTGCTGGGCCCGTTGCACTCCCACTATCCATGGTTTAGACCTTGAAGCATGCCTCTTGCAAAAGAACAGATTTTGCTGGGCGGCAACTTTCTTCCATCGTCTGGGGCCAGCAGATAGTTTCCAAGGTGCGACTCTCTTGACCTGGTCAGAGCCAGACACTCCAGCAGGACGATTCCTCGTCCTCCACGCACCATCGACACTGAGTCTTCGGCAATGCCCAGCGTCTCTAGGTGCATGTTACGGAGAAAGCGTCCCGTTAGGAGCCCTGTTGCTAATCTCACGTCCTTCCTACCTAGGTGGAGCAAGAACTTTGTTTTTTTTTGGCGCTCACCTCACCAATCAGGAGCTTGGCCTGTCTCTTGCCCTGTGTGTTATTACAGAGCTCCCTCAGAACGCCCGTCTAAGTCACTTTTCAGGGCCGTTATGACTTGGCATGCGGGAATACCTAGTATGGGCTCTGGCAAAATGGCTTAAGCCAGTAGAAAAAAATCGAAATGAGTTTTTGTGTCCTGTGTGATAAAAATAAGCCATTGGAACTGTCCCACATGGGCCGCCGGGTAGTAAAATCCCACTTTGAAGGATCCAAACTCAAAAATAAAGTTGAACTTTTTCAAAAAACGCAAAAACTAATAGGGCTACAAAACCATAAAGATTGTGTGATGATAAACAAAAATAATGGAGAAAAAATTTTAATAATATTTGTGATATGACAGATCTTATTCTATTTTGTTTGGCGAATGCGTTAGAAAAAAGTAAATTTGCTTGAGTTTTATAGTTTTGTGGCAACATTACTTGCCTATATCTACATTTCCACATTATTATTAAGGTATTACAGCAATGTTAAAGGTTTGGCGAATGCTTTGGAAAAAAGTAAATTTGCTTGTATTTTATAGTTTGGTGAAGACGGAGGTAACAGTTTTTCAAATAATAACTTAACTAATAAGAAAAAAATTTTTTTTAACTATGCTCTGTTTATTTTGGAAAGTATTTGTCTGGTTTTAAAAAAATATGACAAAGAATTGCAACAGTTGCATTACCAATTCCTCACTCGACTCTGTTACTTTTATTTACAATGCCAAAAAAATGTATAATCATTTGGCCTTAACCATAAGAGACCTATTAACTTACAAGAAATTTAGAAGCAAGACAAGAAAGTTTTCAATCAGTAAAGCTTATTATTATCTAGAAGAGTTTTTTCAGAGTAGTTGTTTCCTTTACTTTTATTATTATTTTTTGTTTTGTTTTATTATGTTATTTTACCATTTTATTTAGACACACATATTATATTAAGCATGGCTTTGTCAATTATTACTTTGTTTCCTGAAAATAAAAGCTATTTTTGATTGATTGATTCATTGATTCGTAAGTCAGCGGCTAACTTAAGATCACTTGGACAAATAAAAAAGTATCTTTCAGATTACCATTAAGTTATACAGAAATATTATAGACAAAGCTAAGAACGTACTCCTTTAAGGGAATTAATAAATCAAACAATAAAATGCGCGAATCGTGGGCGATTATAAGCGAGATAATCGGAAGAAATGGTCGTGGCAGATCATCTGAAATTTAAATTCTGTCAATATTAATTCAGATTCAGAAAGTTAAAAAATTTGTATTCTACTGGTGAGGATGGTATTTCGCTAAACGTTCTTCGCGAGCTGCCAGACGACTCAGCCTTGCTTTGTCTTTCTGAAGCCATTAATGATCCTTTTAATGCAGGCTACTTTTCAGATGTTTTAAAAATGGCCAAAATCATCCCTCTACACAAAGAAAGTGATGTAAAAACACCTAAAAACTTTAGAGGAATATCTTAACTCTCAACCCTCTCTAAAATAGTTGAAAGTATAGTGAAAAAATCGAAATCGCTTTTGTGGTTTTTAAATAAACCCAAAATTTTAAATGAAAATCAGTTTGGTTTTCAGCCTGGAAAAAGAACATCCTCTCTTTTGTTTTATGTCCAATCTCTTCCAAAATTTAAATAATAGGGATGCTTCTGCAGCAGTATTTTGTGATTTGTCGAAAGCTTTTGACTGCGTGAATCACTGGGTACTGCTTCAGAGGCTCTACCATTATGACATATGTGGCACTGCTTTAAATTGGTTTAAGTCTAATTTGTCTAAACGCGTACAATCAGTTTATGTAAATGAAGTTTTGTCTGACAAGATGAAAGTAACTTGTGAAGTACCTCAAGGAGCTGTTCTGGGCTCCATTCTTTTTATCATTTATCTTAACGACCTGCTAAACTTGGATATATCAGGAAAATTTTACACTTTTGCAGATGATAATACCTTTCCTGGAAAACGAAAGATCTAAATTCTCTCACTGATGTCATGAGAAATGGCATTACAAAAATTAAAGAATGGTGCGACTCAAACAGTCTTTGTTTTAATATGTCCAAAACACACTTACTCAATTTGCAAGTGCATATGAAAGTACGAAATTTCTGGGAATAACAATAATGGATGATCACT
Organism: Oxystoma pomonae; assembly: GCA_963921995.1. Lineage (NCBI taxonomy): Eukaryota > Metazoa > Arthropoda > Insecta > Coleoptera > Brentidae > Oxystoma > Oxystoma pomonae. The sequence continues at coordinate 59,742,468 of OY998167.1, forward strand.
TGAAGTTTCAAAGCCATATTATTTCCCTCAACAAAAAACTTTCATCGGGATGTTACAAGGTTAAAGTGATTTCGAGAGAGTTGGGCAAACATATTGCTCGATCAGGTTGCTCTAGTGGAATCCCATTTGCGGTATGGTCTTCCATTTTACGGGAGCTGTAGCTATATGTTTCAGTCTGTTTTTACACTTCTAAGTTTTTATGCCAAGTACAACCAATAACTCATTCACAGTTGGTCTAGAGAGGAGTTTTAAGACAAAAAATATATAATCTTAAAATCATAAATTTTTGTTTTCGATACATCGCCAACTACCATTTACCGTAAAAGAATAAAAAATATTCTGAAAATCTTAAATCGCAACTCCCTATTTTGACGTCATATTTGAATTCTCGCTGAAATTATCTTTCCAATGGTACCCCATATTATCAGGTTACTTTTCTAGTTTTCGAGATATTGACTTTTAAAATTTCAAAAATTCAATTTTTAAAGGACCATATCTTAAAAGCTAAAGAAAATATCTTTATTGTGTTCAATATCGATTTTAGGTTTTTACGGTTAAATAAAAAATGACAACAGTTTAACAATTTGATCTTCTACTTCATATTTTTGGAATAATCAAATTTACTGAAAATCAATAAATTGTAAATAGGAATGTGCAAATGTCAAACTGTTGTCATTTTTTATTTGCTCTTAAAAAACCCTTAAAATCAATAATAAACCCAATATAGATATTTTCTTTAGTTTCTAAGATATAGGCCTTTGAAAATTGAATTTTCGACATTTTGAAAGCCATTATCTCGAAAATTAGTAAAGTACACCTTATGATGTGGGTTACCATTGGAAAGAGAATTTCATCGAGAATTCAAACATAGTCAAAATATGGGGTTGCTATTTAAGGTTCTCAGAATATTTTTCAAAAATAGCCCCCCAGAAGAGGGCTACATAGGGGATTTTACTTTTTACAATATCGAAAACAAGAATCTATGTTTTAAAGATTATATATTTTTTTTCTTAAAACCCCTCTCTAGACAAACTGTGCACAAATTCCTACACTTCCCTGTCTCCTTGAAACAGCGTGTTTAATTCATAAAAACCGATTACACTTTCCACAACATCAAAATGAACATTTAAGGCAAATAAATCAAGTTCCCCTTCCCATTCCTCACTTCGCCTTAGTAAAGTATTTCTTCATTTACAGTGGACTGAAATTTTATAATAAATTTTCAGCTAATATCAGATTTAAAACTTTAAAGCAATTTCGAAAAACTGTTCTTTGATATAATAAGCTTTTTACACTGTCGAAGAATTTCTTCAAGATAGTGCAGTAGTCTAAAAATGTAGTTACCAATTTATGTATTTTATTTTATAACTTAAAACTAATATTTTTAAGATATGTTTATGTATAAGAATAAGTTTAAAGTTTTTGCTTTGTCAATAAGAAACATTTTGTCTTACACAGATATTTTTTTGGACAAGAAAGCATGTTTTCATTCATACAACCGAGATCTCTGAAACAGGTGAGAACGCGTGCACACTTTTACTTTCACCCAAATTTCGGAGAGTACTCTCTAGTTGAAATTTCAAGAATCTCCGCACAGATAAGTACTTAGATTCTAGCTTGGATTTGCGAGTGTAGTAAAACCACTGACAAACAAAAAATATTTTTTCTTTGGTAATTTATGCAATACTTTTAAACAACATATATTTTTTTTAATTTCCTTAACTTAATGGCAAAAAACCCAAAAGGTAGTTTCAGTCTAGGATATTGTAACATAAAAAAAATTTCAAATGAAATCTGAATAATACAAAAATTGTCTTAGAGAAATATTCATTGAGATCAGGAAAGGTGCTGACCTAATGGTGTCTGATTCTTACTGACTAAAACCACCCTGAGCAAAACAGCTAGGGATCCACCCTTAAGCAACGGCATTTACCAAGGTGACCAACCGTACCGGATTGACCGGGACGGTTTCCAGTTTTTGGAATAACGTTCCGAAAAAATTAAACGTCCCGAAAAAATTAAACGTCTCGGATTGTACCGGATTTATTAGTTTCTTCCCGATTGTCCATTATTCCATTTTCTTTTTAAATATTTTACGAAAAAAATTACCAAGATTAAAATTTTTAAAGAATTTTTGTCGTAAATTTCAAAAAAATTTGCCTGCGCTATGTCGTCATTGATTATTACATTTTTTATTTACTTTTACAGCTATTTTTCTCAAATATATAATATAATATAATATCTCTAAAATTTTCGCATGCAGCGCGTTAATGACATGATTTGGACCACAATTGTTGGATGGGGATTAGATCTCACCTCAAAGCAAAAGTGAATTGTTTGATCAAAACTTTCTGCTTGAAGTGCAAAAAATTTTGCCTGCGGCGCTATACCTACACATTAATGTGTATAAGGGGGGCTTAGTGACATAATAGTCTAAGATTTTTGGGGAATATTACATCTTTATTTGCCGATTTTCACTGGCTCTGGGGGGGTACGCCGATATTTTAAATATAAAGTTTTTTTCTTAATACCCACTAATCTAAATGAAACCCTCCCCTTTGAAAAAAATGTCCCGGATTTTCACTTTTATTTGCATTGCATTTACTCCATGCTATTAGCTAGGTTTATATGCCCATGTTAGTTTTGTTGACTTGTGGAGTTTACTTTTACTTTCCACCCTACAAGACCACCAGCCAGGTTGTGTCTCCTCTGAGACGTGATACCTAGAGAGGAAGCTGGTCTATCTTTGGGTGAAACCTGGTGCCCTTGAGTGATGGCATTTGAGGTTTGACCACCTATATTTGCTTGGATGGGTGGTGGGGTTACCACATAGTCTGGTCGCTTAGAGACCTCCATCTATTCTGCGTATTAGGCTGATTCTCACAAGATCTTCACTTCTTGAAAAAAAAGGAAGTCGAAAAATATTTTGAGGTTAGAATATATGATAAATCTTTTCATATGTGGAACTGCTTTTTATTGGAAAAAAACGACTTTTTAAAAGTTTATTAGCCACGGAGTTGAGAAAAGGTTCACAAATAATTCAAAATATTAATGAATTATAATTTCATACGAAGTTATCCTACTTGATTGTTTCACTTAAAAAGGGCTGGATACTATACTAATAAATTTTATGAATTCATAAAATTTCAATATTGTCATAAAATATGCCCAAAATGTTAAAAATTTGCACAAAAAACTGAAAATTCTAGGTTTAGTGTAAACACACTTTTGATATTCCACCTGTACATTTGCATATGGGATAGTTAGGAAACTTCTTATGCAAACCGCACATAAAATTTTCAATCACACCTGGTAAATTAGTGCAGGAATATATAAACAACTCATAATACAAAGGACACACCAAGGCTTTTGGTGGGCTTTTTTACTGCACGCATCACTTTTCTGTATACTTTTGTTGTGACAAAATAACCCTTATTATATCCTTAAAAAAAGGTTTGTTTTGCTTATCTGATGGAAAGTTTACCCAACTCATATTTATGCTTAAGCATAATAATGAGTTGTGTAAAACTCCCATTAGTTTTACAACAGTGCATAAAATGTCTGCTCGAAAAACCAAATTTAATGCGGCTTGGAAGCTTCAGTATTCTTACTTAAAAATACATGAAATTCGAAAAACCCTCTGCATGTAGGGTGATCCATTATATTTTGACCATGTTCGATTTTTCACTACACGTCCACTAAATGTCACTTTTTGACATATTTGAATATTTTTTTAAATGAAAGCATATGCTCCAAGCAGATTATTTTAATAAATCACAAATTCTTCTTTCGAAAAATATATTGCATGCCAATAGTTCCCTCGACCATTTGCGAGATATATTTGCAAATAAAATGTTATGAATTTTTATTTTTTAAAAATTACCCACGACTAGAGGCCCTCTATACATTTGACAGTTGTTTTTTTACCAGAGGTAGGCAACTCATATTGTCCTCTTTTTCTAGTTGTTTTTTTCATATTTTCATGTAAAACCGTTTTTATGAAATTGACTGATGTTTTGTTTTCTCTATTTATAATTTCCCCAGACGGTTTTTGAATCATGATGACTTTTTTAGTTTGTAAAGTATGTCAATCTTTGACAAAAAAAAACATTAAGGTTCACTGGAGAATAGTAGGTCAAATAGAAAAAAAATATTATTGATCTCTCTTTTTATTTCTCTTTTTCTTAAAATAATAACAATATATAATTTTCCCGTTTGTCAAATGCATGATCTCTTTCAATTTTTCTCTTTCCATTTTTCTTGCGTTTCTTTTTCCATTGAACAATGAAACAATACAAGGTCGTAGGCGCGAGTATTTTTATAGTTTTTACACCGCAATATTAAATTAAATTTAAAAGTTGATGTACCTACGTTTATTAATAAAAAATGTGACATTTCCAATGGTTGTCACCACACAAAAAAATTATCAACTTTTCCCTAACAACTGCCAAATCGAGTTGCTTACTTCTGATAATAAAATAACTATCATAAATTGTATAAAGGGCCTCTACCCACGACTATAAAATCAGTTGAGGCGCTCATCATTTTGTAGTTTTTTTACGGAGACAGTTTAAAAAACACAAGTGACAAAATACCAAATGTTCAAGCTTTTGTCGAAGTTGCTTACTGCAAATGGAAGGTTTGGTTATTGTTGCCATAAGCGTCGATTTTTTTCAATTTTATTTATTTAATTTATTTCTTGAGTTGAGTTTAAAACTAATAGTAAAATTTCAGGCCATTAAAAAATATATTGTAGGTATATAGTTATTCCACCTAAAAAAGGTAAGTTGGATCAATAAATGCCATTTATGATGATGACAAGAAATTGGAAACCAACAAAAAAAATTGCTTGCATAAAAAGGCTTTTTTGCACGGCGTGCGATAATTTTACTTCCCTCGCTAAGAGAATTAATGTAATCATCTAAAAATCGCACTTCGAGATTTTCATGATCCTCCACGAATTTCGAGGTTGCGAATAGTGATAAGCACGAATCCAGACGCCGTCGCTCTGTCTGTCGGTCGGTCTGTCTGTCGCCTAGTTTGTAGCCACTCTAACTCAAAAACTCCTATACCAATCATAACAAAATTTTACATAGTGATTACTTGTGTTGACGCGCAGACCCTTGTTTTTAAGCATTCCGCTATTACACCCTTCGGAGCTACCCCCGAAAAACTTCAGCCATAAAAAAAAAATTTCTTACCTCTTTGGAAAGCTTATACAAATTGTAGTTGAATGGCGCCAAAATTTTTTACTACATATATATATTCTCATAAAAAATGCAAAAAACTCTTGAAAAATTCAATTTTCTGTGCCATATATCTTGAGTTATGGAACGAAATGTTAAATAAAAAGTAACTTAAGTTAAGATCCAGGTCACACCCTATTGTCTTATCAAATTTCATACAAATCGGTGTAGTCGTTTTTGTGTGATTAATGGACAAAAATCTTAGTTTATCGGCACTAAAATTTTTGACAACATATATATATATATACCAGTATACATATTTATAGAGCACATGTAAAACGAAATGTTTTTATAACCAGAAAAGTCCGTCTACTAGAAAGAAATTCTGGATACACCCTGGAAAGGTCTGGATAAACCCCGTAAAGGTCTGGATAAACCCCGTAAAGGTCTGGATACACCCTGGAATGTCTGGATACACCCTGGAATGGCTGGATACACCCAGGAAAAGTCCTTATACGCCCTGAAAAAATCTGGAAACACCCAGGAAATGTCAGGAGACACTCTGAAAAAGTCTGGAAAGACCCTGGAAAAGTCTAAATATACCCTATAAAAGTCTGGATATATACGGTAAAAGTCTGGATACACTCTGGAAAAGTCTGGATACACTCTGGAAAAGTCTGGAAAGACCCTGGAATAGTCTGGATACACTTTTTGAAAAGTCTGGAAATATCCCGGAAAACTCTTAATACAACCTGGATACACTTTGAAAATGTCCGAGTACACCATGGAAAAGTCTAAATACACCCCTGAACAGTGTGGATACACCCAAGAAAAGTATGGATATACCCTGGAAAAGTCTGTCATTTGTAAAGGAGTAGGGGTTTTTTATATATGTTCTTCTGAGCGAGGGAAGTTTTAGAGTGAACGTTTACTCGATTTATTTTTTTTTCACGCACACTGTGGTACTTTTCTCATGTTCGTAGGAAAATATTACAAAAAATGTCATAAAATTGTCATAAAATTTTTTTTAAATTGTCACAAAATCACAAAAAAAAATTAGTTTTTCCCACTGGCCACCCTGCGCCATGCACCTACTGCTTAGGCAGTGGGTACTCTTCTTGGTTGTCGGAAGCTCACACAGAGGGCGCCATGGTCGGTACTCGACAGAAATTATCTGCGCTTTGCCGAATGATTTGGCGAAAAAGCCCAAGCGAATTGTCTTGTGGTACACCTAGCTGATGAGTCCCTAATAAGGACGAAACGGCGACGTCCTAGGTTCCACCCTCTGTGTGAAAAGTGTTCGTTTTGCACTAAGTACAAGTTTTTTCGTTATATTTACGCAACCACTACCCATTCGTTTTTTATAATAATATAGTGCAATTTTTTGATGAGCGGACTGACGTCATTTTTTCCTTTGAAAACGTATTTCTTGGTTGTCAACAGTTCGCATGTCAAATAATTTGTTGTTGTCAATTTGAAGTTGAAGTTGTTGAACAGTTGAAACAATCAACGACATGACATTTTTACATATTTATTGTCGCTGTCTAAAAGATGAACAATCACGGAGGTGAGCTTTTTCCGGTAAAACAATAAAAAAATATACAAAACATGAAATTTTTTTAAGTTTTCTTTTAATACAAGAAAAAGAAAATAGCAAACCACAAAAGTAAACATCTCGTGAGAATCGGCCAATAATGCAATTTTATCTCCAGACGTTGAATTAAATTTGGGATCAGAAGGGCGAGTTTGTAAATTCATCAGATTTTTTTGGGTCACTGTCCGTTCATCGAAAACACACTCATCGAAAACATTTTCATCGACGACATTCTCATCGAAAAAATTTTCATCGAATGATTTTTTCATCGAAATCGCTTTTATCGAATGATATTTTCTTCAAAATGACTTTTATCGTATGACATTTTCATCGAAAATACTTTCATCCAATGACATTGGTTGGTATGTTTGGTTGGCTGGTTTGGTTGGTTGGTTGGTTTGATTGGTGGGTTTGGTTGGTTGGTTCGTTTGGTTGGTAGGTTTGGTTGGTTGGGTTGGTTGGTTTGGTTGACACTTTCATTTTGGTCATGATAGCTTTTAGATTCAAAAATTAAAAAATACCAAAAACCTCCATTACTTGTGAAATTGGCCTTAAGTACATACTTGGGCTTTATTCCATCAAAATCGGTTCACAGAAATAAAAGCTAGAACTAAAAAGTTATATTTAATAAATAGGGAGAAAACTGCAAACTGTTATATACGATTTACAAAAAAAATATTGATAAATTTTTGTCGCATTGTTATAAAGATCGAAAAATATCATTTATATTATAATATATCCTTATAGACTATCTAAAACTACATGAGAATCATAAGTATAAAAACAAAACTCGCAAGTCTTAATAAGTTTATATATTTATCAAAAATGCTAAGTAATATTAGACGTTTTGAAAAAGTTATTTATTTTTCTCTATTTCTTGCATTTGACTTAGAATTCCTTTTCCATTTTTTCTTGATGAAACATTATAAAATTTCCTCAACTGGGCAAAGCCGCAGAAATCTCAAACAGCCATTCGCACCAAATTATTTACTTATTTAGGGGTCACCTAGAATAAGGTGGCCTAGGTTAGAGGAGAGTTTCGTTTGTATTTAGAACTCCCCTATATAAACTACCTTAGGTGATCTCTAAATCTAGGGGCCCGTTTTTGGTCCCCTAGCGCTCCCCTAACCTAAAACTAAACTAGATTTAGGTGCCACCTAATGCTAGGTTACCCCTAAATATGTTGGTGCAAATTGCTGAAAGTCCCGTGATGGCTAAATAATTAAACTAAATTCAAAATCAAGATAACAAAGAGTAGTAGGAGTTGCAGAAGCTTCGCTCCGTCGTTATGTACGTATTTTTGCCTCAAAAATCAGCACATTTTTGTTGCTCTAAACGGTCAACTATGTCGTTATAGCAGGCTTTTCAATACACAGGTGTTTATAAAAACCAGCCAAAAATGACTGAATGTTTGCCATGATTACCTGTCAAAATAAAAGTGTGCAATTCGCTGTAAATGATTTATGTAAAATTTTTATAACAATAAAATATCCACCCTTCTGAAAATAATACCCTCTTAAATAGAGCACGCGTCGGCGTCGGTGACGTCACCTCTGGACGCCCCTAGAAAAGTATTGTGTGAGTGTAGGCAATAGGCAAAAATATATTTATTTGAAAATTCGTTATATTATAAACCTATTATGGACTCACACTAGCATAGCTTTTGTTTGATTTTTTGGTCTCAGTAGGTACCATTTCTTTTGTGTTTGTTTATTGTGGACTCTTTTAATAATTAAAATAATTACTGATAGCGCTACTCTACACATAGAGCCAGTTTAGGCGCGTTGCGTCCTTTTTAAGTTTTCTCCATCGCAACGTCGAATCAGTAGCGTTAAAGTTTTAGATTGTAGACCTCCTTTTAATCATAGTTTTGACTAGCAAGATGTAAATTTAAGTGTACTTTTATGAATTACAAAAATTAAAAGCTTAAGTTGATGCAGTTAAATAGAAAATGAAATTAAATGGTACACGAATTTTTGTGATATATTTTTTAGAAGTTAAATATGAAAGCCGTGTTTGATCGATTTTGACTAGGTCTTGAGTTTAATAGGGGAGAATAATCTTATTTTGTAAGCATGTGTTGTGTAAAACCGATGACTCATTTGGTAGTTCTTGATGGAAACTTTTGTGTTTTCTTTTAAATTAAAATTGGACTCTGGAAAATATGCACCCTTGTAAATCTTTTAATTTTACCTTCGTTTTAAAATCGTTTAAAAAATGTTTCCAGGGTAACATATCAATAATAACAAAGTGATTTTTTAATTATATTTGTGTGTCGCAGTTGCTCCGTTCGCAATAAGCTAATTTTCAGTAAACAAAAAAAAACCTCGGAAAAAAACCCCAGGAAAAAATTGATTAAAAATACTTGAAAATCAAAAAATATTATTTTGGGTTTGGTTGGGTTGATTTAGCTTGAGTTGGGATGGGATTTTTTTTGGGGTTTTCTTTCCGGTTTTTTTAATGGGTTTTTTTCCGTTTTTTTTCCGGATGTTTCTTCCTAGATTCTAATTTTCGGAATGAATTTGAGTAATATAGCAGTTAAACGGGTAAAACGGTTAAACGGGTAAATCGTGCATCATTGATATTAACAAAATTTAACACATCGAAGACCTTTTACAACTCCGGAGACATGTTTCTTTATTGTTTTACAATTTTTTTATTAGATTGTTTTTAAATAATCAGAAATATGTAAAAAAATTTTGATTGATTCAATAGCAAAGGCACATTTTATAATAAAATTATTTCTTAAGCATTAGTTGCCCTACATTTTACAAAAAACTAGTCTTTACCTGAGTCAAGATTTACTAGGGTCGAAACTTTATTATACAAATTATTTTTTTGGGAAAGAATCCAATAATTGACTTCCTGGTGTTATGTAATCTTACCATTTTATTTTCTTTCTTTTCAGATAATCAATAAAAAACTTGCGATAATAATTTTGAAGTGTTCCAAAAATCTAGACGGTTCTTTTTGACTTATTTTGGATTTAATCATATAACACACCCATTGTCCGTCGTATTTATTATTCTCTCTCTGTCATTGTGATATATACATATATATAATTATTGCCGTGGGTATTTTCATAAAGTATTTTGCAAAGAAAAGTCTGAAATAAGTTTGGTTAGTAAGGTAATGGTCCAACTGGAATTGATCGAATAAAAGATGTCTAAAACCATCAATGCCTATAGAATGTAAGTTTTTTCTTTTGTATTAATTTTATTGTTTTATGCTTCAGTGAATGTTTTTAGTGCTTTGCTTCTTCACCACCTTTTTTGTTTTGCTAAATCTAAATCTTTTCATTATTGCTTATTTGACAGCTACCTAATAATGTAGATTAATATTGAATTTTTGTTATTTACATAAAATAACCTTGTATGACACTTCACCAAAAGCTATGCTAAGAAAATATGTAATCGTCTCCTTTATAACTCCTCTTACATCCCAAACAGCATCTATTCTACTCTTTTTTTTTTTTGAGATCTTATGATTTGTCTTTTTATTGAAACAGCAATAATAAGTTTCCGAAAGCAACGCAATTTTCATACCACAAAATTGGTTTGATGGGCTAAACACATAGAAATTTTGGTTGTTTGGTTTAGTTAGTTAGTTTGCAAAAAAAACTGACTGACCGTGCTTGTTTCTAGATATATTTGACAATCATTTATTAAGTTTTATGTTTTGTGTTAATGTTTTTTTAACTGTTTATTTTTATTTTGTCCTTTTACTTTCGCATATTTCTATGCAGTAACCGTTTATGTTTCGTGACTAATTTTTGTATTTTTTGCTTTTCAAGTTAATGTGATTGCCTGCTGATTAGATTTTGTGTTGTCTGGCTTTTTGATGTTGCATGTTTGTTACCAGTCGAAAATTATTTATTTGCATACCGAATAAAAATTCCCCAGATGGGTCATTTCAAATCAAATCAACCAGAGGTTTGGCTGACCATTTCCCCGATTTCGATAATTTTTGGGAATACTACCCATAAAGGAAGTGGAAAATCCCAAATAAAAAATTTTTTTGGCCATTAGTTTTTTTTTAAAATTAATTCTTGAAAATCAAAACAAACTACCATTTTGAAATGAAAATATTTAGGACAGTGGTTTATAGCTCGCTCGTTTTAAAGGTATTTTAAATACCTTTTGAATGATGTATGACATGATGTACTTTTTGTTTAGAAAAAAATTGAAATTAAAAAGAACTTTTTTTTTAATTAACAAAATATATATTTTGCTTCTGGATATTTTGCCAAACTATTTACAAAATTTTAAAATGGAGACTTGATGGGTTCATCAAAAAAGATATTTTAAAAATTTTGAAAATAATTTTTCAAAAAAAATTAGGTTTTGTGATACTTTATCCCAATAGGCTTTAAAATAACTATAAAACAAGGTATAACTCGCTTTTTTACGGTATACAGTTCTCAAGATATTACTCTTTTTGTGTACCTGCACATTTGGTTAAAATTTACTGTCTTTACAGGGTAATTTCATATAAAATCACAAAAAAAAAGGGAGGTTTGGAAGACCATCTCCCCAATTTCGATAATTTTTGGTACATTTGTTCTACCCATAAAGGGGTTAAAAAAATCCCAAATTTGAAATTTTTTTGACCATAAGTTTTTTAAAAATTAATTCTTGAAAATCAAAACAAACTACCATTTTGAAATGAAAATATCTAGGACAGTAGTTTATAGCTAGTTCGTTTTAAAAGTATTTTAAATACCTTTTGAATGATGTATGACATGATGTACTTTTTGTTTAAAAAAAAATTGAAATTAAAAAGAACTTTTTTTCATTAAAAAAAAATTATTTTAAAAATTTTGAAAATAATTTAAAAAAAAAATTAGGTTTTGTGATACTTTATCAAAATAGGCTTTAAAATAACTATAAAACAAGGTATTACTCGCTTTTTTACGGTATACAGATCTCAAGATATTACTCTTTTTGTGTACCTGCACATTTGGTTAAAATTTACTGTCTTTACAGGGTAATTTCATATAAAATCACAAAAAAAGGGAGGTTTGGCAGACCATCTCCACAATTTCGATAATTTTTGGTACATTTGTTCTACCCATAAAGGGGTTAAAAAAATCCCAAATTTGAAATTTTTTTGACCATTAGTTTTTTAAAATTAATTCTTGAAAATCGCAAAAACTGCCAGTTTTGCTCAAACATGTACTTAAAGAAATTGAAATATCTCGATAACTACTTAAACTTGGACAGTGGTTTATAGCTCGTTTTAAATGTATTTTAAATACCTTTTTTTTGTTCAAAAAAAAATGTCAATTAAAAAAAAACTTTCAAAATTTTTGAAAAACACCATTTTTTATTTATTTTTTATAAAAATATATTTTGTTTCTGGGTATTTCGCCAAACGATTTACAAAATTTCAAGATGGAGACTTGATGGGTTCATCAAAAAACAATATTTTAAAAATTTTGATTTAAAAAAAAAATGAGGTCATGTGATACTAAAACAAGCTATCACTCGCTTTTGTAGTATGTATGGTTCTCAAGATATTCATATTTTTATAAATGCCTGTAGGGTCATTTCAAATTAAATCAACCAGAGGTTTGGCAGACCATCTCCCCGATTTCGATAATTTTTGGGGTCCCATAAAAGGAATGAAAAATCTTGAAAATCAAAACAAACTACCATTTTGCTCAAACATGTACCTAAAGAAATGAAAATATCTCGATAACTACTTAAACTAGGACAGTGGTTTATAACTCGTTTTAAAGGTATTTAAATTATTTTTTTTTAAATTAAAAATTTTTAAAATATTTGTTTTTTGATGAACCCATCAAGTCTCCATCTTGAAATTTTGTGAATAGTTTGGCAAAATACCCAGAAACAAAATATATTTTAAAAAAATAAAAAATGCTGTTTTTAAAAAATAAAAAAAAAAGTTTTTTTTTAATTGTATTTTTTTTTAAACACAACGTGATATTCGAAATGTATTTAAAATACCTTGAAAACGCACTATAAACCACTGTCCAAGTTTAAGAAGTTATCGAGATATTTCAATTTCTTTAAGTACATGTTTGAGCAAAATTATAATAATTAATTTAAAAAAAAAACTAATGGTCAAAAAATTTTCAAATTTGGGATTTGTCATCCCCTTTATGGGTAGAATAAATGTACCAAAAATTATCGAAATTGGGGAGATGGTCTCCCAAACCTCCCTTTTTTTTTGGTTGAAAGTAATACCTAAAATATGCAATTAAAATGTTTAAAAAATCCAGAACAGTTAAAAAATCTACTTTCCGAAGTTTTTCCGCTTTAAGTATTAAAACATTTTCCCAAAAAATAACTCCAAGAATCCCTGCGGGCATCAACCCATGAAAAAATGTAATAACACTTAAGTGATAAAAATCTTCGACTTAAATGCCACTTGACTCCTTAAATGGCTATTGCACCACTGAAATTAGATGTACCCTAGTCGAAATTCATTCTAAAAATCTTTTTAACTGGCGCGTGAAGCGGTGAAAGCCTCTTCATTGGCCCCGAACCAGCCTTTGAAATAGCACACAACAATGTCCTCTCAAACTGGATAGACTACAAGTTTTGCTAGTACTGGAAGAAATTGCTAGAACTGGCATATTCCAAAGAGTTCATCAATTAATCCTGCAGGAAGAAGGCCAGGAAACTTATTGAACTCGCCAGTCAAGAGATCCGTACAGTGGTTGATCTACAGGGTGTTTCAAATTCGATGCTCACCATGGTGATCTCTTAAACGGTAGGAGATACAAAAAGGTTTAAATCAGGGCAAAGTTGCGTAATTTTATGCTTTGCTCAAAACTAAAAAAAAGTTTAGAAGTTCCGGATATTTTCGGATATAGGCGGAAAAAACCGAAATCTTCATTTTTAGTTTTTATTTTTCTGCGCCCTTATTCTTAAAGCTCTCAAAAAACGCTTAAAACTTTCTACAGGCACTTTTTTAGGATCTATCTAGTGGGAGGTACGTTTTTGAGAATTGACATTTCAGTGTGACAGGAGCGCTGTAAAGTTTATTTTTTCTTATGGACACATCCTTTTTTTCTCCTGCCATTTGGTTCATAAAGGATGACAGATAACATTTTGCAAGCTTATTTTGACAAGTCACCTGACGTTTTAGGTTTATTGACCATCATCAGCCCAAATTTAATTTTTGCTTTTAACTTACTCAAGATATTTTGAAAAACCGATTGCAGTACTTTTTTTTACATTTTAAAAATGACAGTTTTTTTGACATTTTGTTATAACAAAATAACTTTACTTAGCATTTTAAAAATACGTTTTTTTCTTTGTTTTTTAATCTTTGAATTTGCGCTGATGATCATGGTCAAATAAACGTTAGGTACTTGTCAAAATGAGGTTGTAAAATATCTGTCGTAAAATATCTGTCATCTTTTATGAACCAAACAGCAGGAGAAAAAAGCATGTGTCCATAAGAAAAAATGAACTTGACATTGCTCCTGTCACACTAAAATGTCAAATCTCGAAAACGGATCTCTCATTAGGTAGATCTTAAAAAAATACCTGCAGAAAGTTTTAAGCGTTTTTTGACAGCTTTAAGAATAAGGGCGCAGAAAAATAAAAACTAAAAATAAAGATTTCGATTTTTTTCGCCTATCTCCGGAACTACCCGGAATTTGTAAACTTTTTTTTTTGGTTTTAAGCAAAGCGTCAAATTGCGCAACTTTGCCCTAATTTAAACCTTTTCGCATCTCCTACCGTTTAGGAGATCCCCATGGTGAGCATCGAATTTGGAACACCCTGTATACAGGCTGTTTCACAACTAATGTATAAAAATGAAAGACGTGATCCCTAATACTGATCGGTGTTTGAAATGACGATTAATTTCGCTGAAATTTGTTTAGAAGTTTTCCCAAAAAAATAACCAAAAATCTGTTAAAACATTTTTTTCGCCTTCGACTGTACATTGAAGTTCAACCAAGTACCTAACAAAAAACGAGCATCAAGCAAGCAAGTGCGTTGCCCCGCTCTTGTCTCTGTATCGTACTATGCAATATTAGCTGATTCAGTTTTGAATGTCACTTCGCGTTGTGGTGCGGGGTATTTGTTTTTTTAATGATTTTGTTTTGAGTTTTGTTGTAAAAAATTACATACAACTATTCATTTCTTGGGAAATTGAACACCAAATTAGTGGATATTGTTTTAATTTACAACGAAGCACAACAACCTGGCGCACAGAGGGCGAAATGACGAAACTGGGAGGCCAAAAACCCTAAAATGAGACTTTAAAAAAGAAGCGCAAACTTGCAAGTCAACTTAAATTGCATCAAGGAGTCGTTTTTTTTTTCGTAAAATTCTATTAAGTTTGAGATTTTCTTATGGATTAGAGGTGTGTGCTGGTTAATTTAACATAATCTTAACATATTAATTTATTTCAATTAACTTATTTTTTGGGACTTTTAAAAAATGCTACAAAATAAGAAGGCACTTTTTATATTGTCAAATTTTAGGAGGAATTTAAAAAAAAGGTAAAAAAGTTATTTTTCATTTTTTGTAAAATTAAAGCCGACATTCTATTCTTTAATGCACTACATAATCATATATTGGAGTAGAAAATTTTAAGAACTAAAAAAAAATCGTTTTTTTTACAATGTTTGTCAAATTTCAGTTAAATTTATTTTATTCATTCACCGTTGATCAAAAAACTAAAAACAAAGTTCGTAGGCGAAAAATTAGCGCCTATTTTCGCCTTCTTAAAATTTTATATACAGGGTGACTTTTTATAAACCTTCCCCGTGGCAAACCTTTTATTATTGGTTCTAGAAAGATGAGATAAAAAGAATTTGATATAAGAGTACTTTGCTTATGGAAAATGATATTAAAACATATTAATATAGGGTGTTCAATTTAAAAAATCATGCAACTCGGCTTTCCTTATAAAATAATCACGTCATTTTTGTCGGACGTTAAGGGACATGGAAAAAGTACTCTTATATCGAATGCTTTTTATTTCAACTTCCTAAACCTAAAAATAAACAAGTTTGCCACAAGCAAGATTTATAAAAATTCAGTTAATTATTATTAAATATCACTATAAAAATAAGATTATTTTCAAAAATATTTTTTACGTGATGGGTAAAGTAAGTATTATACCATTACTAGAAACAGTGCACAACCATTCAACTAATTTTAATTTATGGTCTAACTAGCTAAATACCCGCTTTTTTACTCCTACCAACTTAATCCAACCCCTACCACCTGCCCCTCTCCCACTCTCGTTCTTTACCCTTCCACCCACTCCCCTCCCTTACCTTCCACCTAGTTAAGATATCTTCATAATATAGATGTTTCATTTAAATATCCAAAAACAATTTCACTTGACAGCTGTCAGTAAACGAAATGTCAAATAAAAAGTAACCTATATAAGTCAATCCAGCAGGTCACACTCTATCTTCTTATTAAATTTTATCCAAATCGGTTTAACCATTTTTGCGTGATTAAGGAACAACCACAAACACATATCAACACACAAACTTTCGCATTTATAACATAAATAGGATAGTAGGATTGATTTTTTTTTTAATTTATATTAGAACTTGTTTACTTGAATCGAAAATAACATAATTACGCCATAAAATCTGAACATAAACTTCAGAATATTTTTGTCCTCCCAGAAATTAAATTTCGCCCACTGTGTGCCGCACTGAATTTATTCCTGTGTCTTCTTACATTAATACAAGAATGTCATTAATTGAACTTTTTATTTAGTTATGAGAATATTAAGCGATTAAGGGTTTTTGTCACTTTATATGCATCATACTTCAACGAATCATTTACATACTTTCAGCATATCTTGGAAACATGTTCTCTAACTGAAATATTTTTGAAGAGGCTCTCCTTATCAAGTTAGCCTGGAAAAAATGCAGAGTCAAAAACTCTCTGTATGGAAGACGACGAGACAGCCAGACATAATAATATACTGTGGGAATAGACACTTAAAGTAAATATTTCAAACCATCGGTATCGGTATACCTAACGCGTTCGAAACAAAGTCAAAATACGCTACATTTTTGACTTGCTCATGCCATGTTTCGAACGATGCCTGCTGCATCACGGGTGTGATGACAGAATCTCGTTGCGTACGGAACGATTTCAATCAGCAGTTCTGTCATCGCACCCTTCAAAAAAGCGGGCATCGTTCGAAACATCGCATAAACAAGTAAAAAATATGTGTATTTTGGCTTTATTTCGAACGCGTTAGGTATACAGATACTGATGCGTTGAAATATTGACTTTAAGTGTCTAGTATCCGGCGATTGCACGTCAGCTTCAGCTCGTATTTGACAAGCCACAGATCGACGCAGTAAATCTGAATGATGCTTCACCAAACCAAGTCGAAAACCTCTTTAAGGTGCTAAACATACTACAGTGAAGAACAGTCTCAAAAGTGAGCCAAAATAGAAGCGCTGGCGGTGATGGTAGTATGGGAAAGTACCAGACTGGGTCACTCACAACAAAATCAATTATTCATCTCTTAATTTGAAGCGGTGCAACAGCCATCAGTAAATGGGTTGGTGCAAGTGGGGGGAAATTCTAGGCTTACCCTGTTATTTCATGACCCTATAAGGACCTGGGGAACGGCATCAGGTCTACTTGATTAATTTTTGTTTGCTTCAATTACGGGACGCCTTTATAGTGGGAACAATCCGTATGTCAAGTAATATTAATTATACTCACTGATATAAATAAAACTTGTTTTTCTTTGTTACAGCAAAAAGATTGAAAGTCTAGGTAAAATGACTGCTATGTCACAGGAAGAGATAGTGGCGGCTGTGCGTACGGTGGCTCAAGGTTAGTTGGTATAGTTTCTGAAATTTTACAAGTTTTAGGTATTTTCTTTTAAATGGCATTTACAAAGTTTGAGGTGCAAAAGGTTTCTAACATGAAATCTCTTACCATAATGATTGAAATATGTAATGTGTAATATATTTATTTCTATAAAGTCTATAATTCTTACGGATAACAAAACACAGCCAAAACTTTTACAAATAGAAATAAATAGAGAATCTCACTGAAGCCCCTAAGAGGCTTGTGCGTGACAGCTTTTTAATTCATTTCCCTTTTTGTTTAATACTTTCATTATAGCATTCTAAGTAAACCAAAATTACATAATAATTTTGTATAAATTACTCAAGAAATAATTACAGAAAAATTTTACCTATATAAAAAATCTAGAAATGTCTTTAAACCAAAATATTTTTTAATTTTAACCTATGAAAACATTTCATTAATAATTTGTTTAAAGAATGTTCTAGGTTTATTTAGAATCCAAATTTTTATTTTTCTGTTGAACTTTTTCTGGTTTGCAGTTTTAATTTCCTGTGGTAGCAGATGATAGACATGAGGCCCTAGAAAGGCATTAGTTCTTTGTCCCTTAACTTTGTTTGATTTTATTGTTCTTATCCTAACATGTTTTTTATGTCTTGTATTATATGTGTGTTGATTGATTTCAACTATTTAGGATTTGGACTCTAATTATTTAGCAACAGAGCCCTAAAACGAAGGTGGTTTCGCCTCTTCATATAATTAGTACACATTTTAACTAATATTAAAAATATCAACACCAAAAGAGTTAAAGTAGCCTCAGACGACGAACAGACCAGACAAGGCTTGGCAATGGCGTTTAGAGGACCGGAACTCTTCTGTGGGCTTGATTGCTAAAGACAGAGCCAATCAGTTCATACAGTATGTCATCAAGAGAACCTAGACGCAATCGCTCGGTCAATGATAGGCATTAAAACACTCGCCTAAATTAACTGCATTTTTTTATTATTAAATAAAAATCTGGTTATATTAAACATGATATAGCCCTTTAAACGCTGCAATACAAGAATCAGTTTTCTGCATTTTTCGAACCACTCGAAACAGGATTCAACAATAAAATCGATATTTCGAGCGCCAAATTTATGTTTTGTACACGTCCTGTGTCAGTGCGATGGTCTTTCATGAGCAATGGCCTCACGAAGAGGCCTAGGATGTTCTCTGACAGGAAGCTACACATAGGTCTGCAAAGGTGGACGTGTAGAGGTATTATGTACCACTCCGATTCAAAATCTAATAAAATCTAACTAATATATTTTCACCGCAGGTTTGGAGGCACTGCGCAGTGAGCACGCCGGTCTTATGCACGGATTGCCTCCTGACGCCCCTGAGGCGCAAGAAAGACAGAGTTTGGTGCAGCAAAGTCAGGAGATGATTGAGTTGGGTCTTGGTGAAGCACAGGTAGGTTGACACTAACTACGGGAATATCATTTACTGCGTTTAGACGCACCTAAAAGCGCTTTTATATATGGACGGTTTTAAATAAAATCGCTGTCTCCGAGTATAATATGTCAGTTTAAATTTAAAAAAAAAAACAATTAAAACACTTAGTTAACAACAGATTTTTCCGAAAACCAGGGTTGAGTATTTATTTAGGTTGGAAGAAATGCACTAAAGCGTTTTTAAAGTGTTTATAACGATCCTAAAATGGGTTTTAAAGCTACTTTTTTAAATCGTTTTAAAATAAAGTCGACTTAGTGCTTTAAACGGTTTGAATGAATGAATGAAAACATGCTTTTTGTCCAAGAGAATATTTTATTGACAAAGCTGTAGAAAATAGAAAAACTAAAATATTTTTATAAAGGACTAAACATAAGTAATTGATAAATAAATAAAAGTAAGATAAGTTAAAATTTAAATAACTAAAAATTAAAACATTTTAAAAAAATTTTAACAAAAGGTAGAAAAGAAATTAACATTGACATAATTTGCATATTCAATGAATTTTACAATAAAAATATAAGTCATAATGAACTTTCCTTATTTTTAGATTGAGCATCTTAATATTAATTGTAAAATAACAAATAGAAAAGCCAAACAAATACAAAAAACAAACCAATAAATGTAATCTTAAATACTTAAGGTTTAAAAATGATAAAAATAGGATAAAAAAGTTAAATAAATAAGGATAATAAGTGAGTTTTAAACACAAGTAAGATTAGAGATAGAGTTAAATAGTTAAAATATTACAATAAAATTTCCCCATTTTTAGATCTTAAGATCAAACATAAAATGAACTAAATATACCGTCAAACAATTAAAATTAACAATAACCGTCCTTATATAAAAGGGCTTTAAGAGGACCGTATAAACGAACTAAATGAACAAACAACTTTATGTTGAATATTGAACTTCGTTTTTTTTTTATGAAGCATTTGTAATGAGATACAAGCGCGTTTGTACAGGGTGATCGGTTATAACTGTTCCCTGAGAAAACCTTTTTTCTAATAACCGCAGAAGAACCAAACAAAAACTGGGTGAAAGGGTATTTTATGGGGACCTCAAAATGATTGATAAAAATTATTCATTTCAAATAGTATACAAGGTGTAACAAAAAGTCTTTTTTTTCTTTTGGAACACCCTATATATTTTGACACAGTTGAATTCTCCACAAAATTAGCTTTTTCAAAATACAATATAGTATAGGTCTGCATGCAACCGATTTCGAGATATTTCAATTTGAATTAGATATTAATTAACTAGCATTATTGTATTATAATAAAACCTAAGTAATTTATGACGCACTGCTGTCAAGACGCCGTTATTTTTGTTTTTCACAGCCAACTGTTTATTTGGAAAGTTAAATAAATCCTAGTATGACAGCTTTTTGATTGTTTTGATTATGCATATTATTATGTGTGGCCTTTGGTTTAATTATAATATATTAATACGAATTAATTAATATCTAATTCAAATTGATTTATCTCGAAAACGATTACATGCAGACCTATACTATAGGGTATTTTTAAAAAGCTAATTTTCTGGAGAATTCAAAAATGTCAAAATATATAGGGTGTTCCATAAGAAAAAAAAACTTTTTGGTACACACTGTATACTATTTTAACTGATTTTGAGGTCCCTATAAAATACCCTTTCACCCAGTTTTTGTTAGGTTCTTCCGTGGCTGTTAGAAAAAAAGTTATTCCTGGGAACAATTATAACCAATCATCCATGGTTATCTATGGTTTTGTATGTTAAAAGTTTTAAAGGTTTGTTTACACACACAAATATGCTTAATAAAATACATTTTTAAATAAGAAAAGCGTGCTTCATAAAAACTGCCTACAAAAATTAAAATTCACGTATTTTTTATTTACTGGAACAGTATAAAAAACTAAATTTTAAGAATTATAAAGCAAATTATTTCTTACAAAACAGCAGTTAGTGTAAACTTGTGTTTAAAATTCGTCAGATTTTTTGTAAAGGCAAGATTTTCTGACGGTTTTTGAAGAATCGCGTCCTTTTTGAAGAATCGCGATCAAAGTGTCGAAAATTCTCACTATGTAAAAGGAAAGACAGAATTTGTGTGACTTTGCTGAACAGTGACAGCAACATATTCCATGGTTATCTATGGTTTCCTATGTTAAAAATTTTAAAGGTTCGTTTACACACAAGAAAAAGCTTAATAACATAAAAAAAAGGGTTTTTCACAAAAACTGCCTACAAAAATTAAGATTGACATATTTTTTATTTAGTGGAATAGTATTAAGCAACTAAATTTTAAGGAATATTAGCAAATAAGTCTTGACAAAAAAGCTGTTAGTGTAAACTTGTGTTTATAAATCGACAGATTTTTTGTATGGGCGAGATTTTTTGACAGTATTTGAAGAATAGACCGTTATAACAAAATGTATCGTCATTTTTGGCTAGACAAGGATGGAAATGTGGACAAATGCGTTCATGAAAGTGATGCTTCCCTAGACCTCTGAACTAAGACTTGCATGCCATAAAAGCCCTCACGAACCCGAAATCCAATCCAAACTGTCTTTCGCCCATGAAGGATTCACATTTTTCATAAATTATTTTATGGATAATCTTTAGAAATATTTTTAGCAAATGGCTCATTAGGCTGATTCCAACAAACGTAGTATGTTTTCACATCGTACTCAATACGTATTGAAAAGATTAGGGATGAAATTAACTCTGTGTTTCGGACTTCCATTGTCTACATTTTATTTATACACGACGTTTCGATCAGTACAATCTCTGATCGTCTTCAGGTGCAAACTACACCTGCACCTGAAGACGATCAGAGATTGTACTGATCGAAACGTCGTGTATAAATAAAATATAGACAATGGAAGTCCGAAACACAGAGTTAATTTCAAACACATCATTGTCTCAAACTTTCAAACAAGATTAGGGATATTTTGGAACGCTTATTTGACACTTCGTAGTGGCTGTGGTAATTACTGCGTCTGCGCAATAGCTAAACGACATTCCGTTGTGGTAATTAACCACTACTACTGCCGTAAGCTACGAATCCATTTCGTTGTGGTTGTGTTTATTTTTCTGGTTAATATTAAAGAATTTTAGCTTAATTAATTTTAAAAATAATAAAATATTACCAGGTTCCAACATACAAAACAGTTATTTTGTAAAATTAAGCCAAATTGTTTATTTTTTCTCATCTTTAAATTTAAGCGTTCCAAAATATCCCTATTGTCTTTTTTCTTTCATAGAGCATTTTCTCTGTCCAGACAAAGAGCATGATACATGAAAGAACAAGATGCTTGATATTCGATACTTATTGAACGGTTTAGTAAAAGTCCGTTTGTTATTCAGGGTTTTTTTCTTTTTAAAAAAATTACAACAAGATTAACCGGGAATTTAGTTTGAATTATTAACTAACAACCTCCTATAAGTAAAATCTAAATGTAAATTTTATTCAAGTTTCTTTTGAGTTTACAGTTTTGTTTTACAGCCTTGATCTAAAATAGAGTCTTAAAATTTAAACTTAGAAGTGACCCACTGGAAGCCGAATAAAGAGAGGAGTACTACTAAGGCAGTTTGTCTACCAGTGCGTAGCACTTTTCTAGGTTTAACTCTTCCCAGGTTAAAACATTTTTTAAATTTAGACCTGTAAAATTTTAATAAATAACTATACTACATTTAACTATTAATAAATAATGCACAATAAGAATCACAGAAAAACAAATTTACTACATAAAATGGACAAAAAATAAGTAACAAATACAGTAAAAATGCAAACACACTGGTTTATTAAGTAATAAACTTCTTTTAATTTTTTTTTAAATCTATCTTTTTCAAAAGGTGATCATGCATCTAGCATCCCATCTTCAACTGGTTGAAGCCGAGAAGCAAAAATTAAGAACTCAGGTCAGAAGATTATGCCAAGAAA
Source organism: Oxystoma pomonae (assembly GCA_963921995.1). Lineage (NCBI taxonomy): Eukaryota > Metazoa > Arthropoda > Insecta > Coleoptera > Brentidae > Oxystoma > Oxystoma pomonae. The sequence continues at coordinate 59,765,448 of OY998167.1, forward strand.
ATGCCTGGTTACGCGATGAGTTGGCTTCGACTCAACAGCGTTTGCAGGCCAGTGAACAGGTTAGATATTTGCTGTTAACTTATCCCGATTTAAAAGAAAATCCTATTAAAGTAGTATCCACATGTGTGTGTTTTGTGGCCTAGTTGGGTATTTTTAACCGCGATGCGAATGCGCAAGAGAGCGGTGTTAAACGTTTGTCCCCTTTGAACGTGTGTGTATCTGTGCATCTAGCACTCGAACCAGTGAACCGATTTCGATGAGGTTGGGCTATCCTTCAGGGACTGTTCTTAGCCATATTTCGGCAGAAATAGGCTAAGTATTTCCAGATGTAAGAATACGCTTTCTACACACAGTCAGCAAAGAATTTGAGATTTGATTAAAACTATAAATCGGGTGTAACTTCTGAACAGTGCATCCGATTATGATGAAATTTTGTGTGTAGATGTAGACTAGGTACACGTAAATTCCTAGTTTATTTCAGTTCCGTCAAGTAAGCAAAAAATCACTTCAGGGGCGAAACAAATAATTGGCATGGTCCCTGGGGTTTAAACAAAAATACTTATGCTTGTCATCGAGGTAGTAAAAAAAAACGCTCCCTGAAGGATACGCTTCGAACAGAAAAGAAAACCTCTTTCGTACCTTTCACAATCAAACTGGAACGAAAATATAAGACAGAATGCGTAGTTTTTTGCCGCAAGATGACCTACCACTAAACTGGATTTTTTGAAAACCAAAAATCACGCAACATTTGGAAAAATTCTTGCAGCTCAGTTAGTGGTGTCAATTTTATTCTGTATACATATAGATGATAATAATTTTCCAACATTCAACTTTTTTGGTAGTCTATTTTTAATACTGTAGCGGGTTCGAATCTCGGTTGCTAAAACTGAGCATTGATGCTTAATAGGATAGGCAATTCAGATATAAATTTTCTGAATAGAGGAAAAAAATCAGAATTAATTTTTTTTTTCATTAACAAGCTTAGGAAGGTCTACTGTTTAACATATTAAAAGTCCCCATTCCTACCCCCTCGGGAACTGTCATTTCTAACCTCCAAAAAAATTCAAAAAAAGCGTTTTTCTTGGGTAACTTTTAAACGTTGACAGGCTGTCAAAAGTGACAAATAGGAAAAATGTTACAAATTTAATTCTCTATCCATAAGTTATATCCCTTTTTAGCATTTTCATCAAGATTTCTCACCGTACGAGTACCAAACTTGGCAGGGTTGATCTAAGTATTTTAGGTAATGTTTTTTTTTTAATCAAAAAGTAAACCAACAGGAAGAGCCAGATTACTCATTTCGTAAAAAAGCACGAATTCTGAAAATATTCTGAGTTGTTTGGAATAACTTTTTCCCTGCGTGAGAGTCAATTTCTTCCAATTGATTGACAAAAACACCAGATTCATATTGCAAACTGAGAAATTTTCATCTGGCTTGACCATATATGTGGTTCTTTTAATTGATAACTTATAAAATATTTTGGTACATGTTCTGAGTTGCGCAACAAGTCTTGAGCTAGCAATGGGTAGAGAAAGCCCTAGGTAAGTGGCAGGACTTTGGTAATTGGTAAACCTATGGTAAAATATAGTGTAATTTGCATTTTTGGCAAACGATAAGTCAGATTCGATAAGTTTTGATTTTAGGGACTCAAGAATATTGTCTTTATTAGACTTTAGGGTGTTAGCATCAAGGGTGTCCCATAGATGTTGCTTTTCCAAGCATAACAAACCATGATTTTATTTGTGCTGTCCCCTTTAGAAAAAATCTGTATATATTACATCGATTTTCTGCGAAAAAGTAACTAAATTCGTAACAGTAGATTTTTTATTCATAAAGCTATGTTGTTTTTCGCTCAAAACTCCTGATACATGGTGATAGATTTTTTGAAAAAGTATTGATTCAAATATTTTACTGGGACAACAAATTAAAGCTACTGGCCTGTAGTTCACGATTTCGTTCTTTTTTCCACTTTTAAATATTGGTACAATTTTTGTCATCTTCCCATTTTCAGGATAATTCTGTGTTATTAAGATTAAATTAAATAGAATTTGTAAGGGTTCCAGCAAAAAAATCAATACAGCTTTTATAAATGTATGGTGAAATTTTATTAGGCCCGACCGATTTTTTTGGCTTAATCTTTTTTATAGCAGTTATTATTTCCGACTTAGTTACATTTTTTATAATTAGAGTAGAATTTATCAAGGCTAAGCTCGGGGCAAAATCCAGAGTGTAAGATGAAGGGTTGGATTGTACTACACTAGAAACTACTGAGATATACAAAAAAGGCCCCGTTTTTCACTGGATCTTATACTAGATGCATTTCCAACGACACCTTTCGCTTGTACTTGCTGCCTCTAATAATGAAATAAGACTTTTTCATAATTTTTTTTGTTGAACTTCATAAATTTTTTAAAATCATAATTTTTTAAAAAAATTTTTTTGTATATTGTTTAAACGCAAGAGCCAAGGTCTCCTACTCTTCCAATACTTTGTTTAGGCCACTTATGGAGCTTTTTATCTGCAACTGTTCCACAGGATGTGGAAAGGCATGTGGTTGCAGAAAAACAGGACTGAAATGTTCTTCCATATGTACAAATTGTCTCGGAAATTCGTTTACCAACGCCGCAACAGTCATAATAGACGAATACGAAAATGAGCCGGAAGAATAAATTTACTTCAGGACCAAAGTAAATGATCGAAAAATAATTCGTGGAGGATCATGAAAATCTCAGAAGTGCGATTTTTAGATGATTACATTACTTCCCTTAGCGAGTGGACTCTTCAGACTAGGAAAAGCTAAATTAGTGTAGTTTTCAATCATCATCACTATCGGTCGTTTTTTGCATTTTTAAGCTCATTAGGTATAATGTGGAATAGGTAGGAAAAAAACGCATCTGTTTACCTCAAGGGTGGTGTCTAAATAAGCGTATTTATATAACTATATAACAATCTTACTCACTGAAGTGTGCATCGTTGCAATATATTTTTTCTCTGGTATGATCCTACCCTTTAACATAAAAATGTCCAAAAAGACTGACAAAATTAAATTTTGAAAAAAAACATAAATGTGACATGAAACCACATAATTGGCCTCATAAACTTACTGGAAGAATACGGGACCTTGGCTCTTTCATTTAACAAATTTACTAAAAAAAATTTAAAAAATTCTGACTTTAAAAAATTCTTAATTTATTACTAGAAGCAGCAAATACAGGCGGAAGGTTCGTTGGAAATGAAATTTTATCTAGCATAAGATCCAGTGAACAGCGGGGCCTTTTTTTGTATATGTAAGTAACAGTGGCGTACCAAAGAGTTTTGGTACATTTTAAAATTTTCTAGTTAAGAAAATCGACTACGCCACTGGAAAAATTTAATTTTCTGATAAAATTTAGGTCATTGCTCTTAGATCAACCCAGCCAAGTTTGGTACTCGTAGGTTGAGAAATCTTGATGAAATTGCTAAAAAGGAATATGCAAGAAATTATTTTTGCTTGAGTTTTATCAATTTTTCTGGTAGAAGGAGTGGTTTAAGCTACACTATCACTATTTACTTATTGATAGAGAATTAAATTTGAAACATTTTTTACATTTGTCACTTTTGACAGTCTGCCAACGTTTTAGCAGTTATCCAAGAAAATGGCGTTTTTGGAGTTTTTTAGTTAGTTAGAAATGACAGTTCCCGAGGTTATAGGAATGGGAACTTTTAGTATGTTAAACGGTGGACCATCCTAAGCTTGTTAATAAAAAAAAAAAATTGGGATGTAATTGTTCCCTCTATTTTTTCTATGTATCTTAGCCTATAATGGATGCAAAAAGTCACAGTATACAGGGGTTAAAGTTACCTGGAGATCCTGGAAAAGCTGGAAATGTCATGGAGAATTTTTTGGGTCTCAAAAAGTCATAGAATTGTCATGGACATTTTAAAATTTACGCATGGAATCTTTTGAACAGTCAGATAAAACTTATTTTTATAAAAAAACAAATTTTAAAAATTTTCTGCTCAAATTTAAAAATAAACTTTTCCTGCGGCGCTATGATGTTATTGACTTTAGTTCAGTTTTCATCAATTTTTGTCAACAGGATTAAAAACGTGTAAAAACTAGCATTATTAGTGTCATATTCTCAAAATTTACGCCTGCGGCGCATTTGTTAAATGATTTTGGCAACAAATCTAGGATTAAGATCCTAACCCAATCCTCCTAAGCAGCCAACCCAACCTTTTTAGAAATATTTCACAGAAAGCGTAAAAAAGATCAAATAAAGATTTAATGCTGTTTAAATGGCAAAAATCTCCTAACGATTTTTCAAAATTTGTAAAAAATTACATATTGAGTGTAAATTACTCAAAATTGCAAAAATTTCCAGAATTATTAAAAATAGCTCGAAAAATAGTTTAGTTTTTTTAAAATTTTAAAATTTGGTAATGGAGGGAACCTGGAAAAGTCCAGATTTTTTTGACCTGGAGATTTTAAACCTTGGTATAATAAAAATATAAAATAATGTAATTTTTTAAGATTTTTTTTTCTTGCCTGCACTATACTAAAAACTTTCTATTTATCTTACTTACCAAAGGCTGTAGCTCAGCTAGAGGAAGAGAAGCGTCATCTTGAGTTTATGAGTTCGGTTTGCAAGTACGATCAAGATCAAGAAGAGGGTCAGGATAACAGAAACCAAGAGAAATCGGATCCAGTCGTTGATTTGTTTCCTGATGATCAGGATGATGACAGAAACAGTAAGTTTTTGATTTAATATCCGAACACAATGAGCAAAAATCGGGTACTCATTATATAATAATTAAAACGTTACGTGTTTCTCTGTTTGTGGCAACTTTCAAATAACATTTTTAAATTAATAAAAGTTAAAACTGTTTGGGTTTTGTATTTTTAGTAGCCTAAATTTTTTATTTTAGGGCAATTCCATGATAACTGACAGGACAAATCTTAAGTAATCAATTTTTTAATCTCATTTTTTTCTTTTTTAAAGATATTCCAGAATGACCACATCTTAATGCCTTATGTAGAGGCTTTGTCAGAATAATTTAAAAGTAAAGGCAAATTATTTTTTTATTTAGGATCCAAGATAAACAAAAAAATTGGTGATAACTGACATCAAAAACGGGCAGAGAAAAATCATGGACTTTAAAGTGCTTTTCCTCTTAATCTAAAAGTAGTTTTAAATTAGTTGTTTCAAAATAGACTTTTGTTCCCTAGATTAATAAAATGCTATGATATTATTTTTCTTTGCTTGCCTTGATTTTAAGTTAAATGTAATTTAAACTGCATTTCTTGTAAAACGATAATATTTTTGTTTGCCTATATTTTGGCTAGTGGCTGTTATTTTATGATTTAGAGAAAAGTTATTATGTTATAATGATTGTACAGGGGGTCCAAAATTCGATGGTTTTGGGGGATTTCGGGTACTTCTAGAGGAGATAGAGAAAATTCGATCCCCATTTTCGAGGATCAAGACAAGATTTTTGGTAAAAAGCGCATTTCAATATTCTTCGAGCTACGGGGGCTTTTTGAAAAGTCTGCATTTTGGGATAGGCCCTATAACTTTTTTATTTATGTAAATATCTTGGTGGTGTGAATTACATTTTTGCAGAGTTTTTAATTACTAAGTCAGATTTCATGAGTCACTTTTAGTTTTTGAGATATAACACAAAGTTGTTATGTTTCTTATGGAACACCCCAATTTTTTTAAATATTTTTAATGCTTTTTAAATTTTTTTCAAAACGATGTGCCTCTTACGAAAATCAGATATCATCATCATATGGTAGGCTGTAATAAAAGCGGCACGCCACATTATTAAAACAATCTAGAGTGCCATGGTTGTCAATTTGAGATTATAAAAATAATTTGTTACCAAGAAATAAAAAAACTATTTTGCTTCTTAACTAAATTTAAGGCCTACTATTATATCAATAATAAATTATTATACCTATATTTACGCTCAGATTGTCAACCAAGGCACTCTAGATTTTTGTAATAATTGGCATACCGCTTTTATCACATCCTACTATATGATTTATGGAAAATATTTAATAAATCGACAACTATTTATCCGATTTTTGTAAGAGGCACATCGTTTTGAAGGAAATTAAAAAATCATTCAAAAAGTTAAAAAAAATTGGGGTGTTTCATAAGAAAAATACCAACTTAGTGATATATCTCAAAAAGTAAAAGTGACTCATGATATCTGATTTGGTAATTAAACTCCAGTTTAAAAACTCTATAAGAATGCAGTTAACACCACAAAGATATTTTCATAAATAAAAAAGCTATAGGATCTATCCCAAAATGCAGACTTTTCAAAAAGCCCCCGTAGCTCGAAGACATATTGAAATGCGATTTTTACCAAAAATATTGTCTTGAAATTTGAGCCTCGCAAGGGGGGGGGGTCGAATTTTCTCTATCTCTTCTATAAGTACTCGAAACTCCCCAAAACCATCGAATTTTCGACACCATGTACACGTTTAATGGTACCCCAGACACTTCTTTGGTGGTTATAGTTATTTAAATACAAAAATTAAAAAAATGCCAAAAACCTTTATCGCGCGTTGAATTGCCCTTTAGAAATTTTTGACTATTTTTTTACTTATAAAATCGAAATCAAATTGTATTTGATTAAAAATCACTGAGATTCGCTGGGAATTATTGGGAATACCTTTAAAATGAAAATCACTTTACGTTTTTTGGGGCAGCGAGGCAGAGATGAATCAATTTTTCTGACAAAGCTAAATTATCCAATTTGGTATTCTTCTCTAGTTTTCGAGATGTAGTGTCGATATAATATTTCAATTTCTAAAAGTATATCTCAGAAACCTAATAAGATAACTTTTGGTGTTGGGTCATGATTTTAAAGGACTTTTTTTCAAACGACTTTCCGTACGATTTTTCGCTGCCTGAAAAATCTAAAGGGCGCTACCAGCGGAACTTTTATGCATTTATAAACTGGAGCTAATTAAAAAACGTTAAGAAAATTAATCGACCACACATTTTTAATGTTCAAAGTAAGTATACTATAAATATAGGTAAATAAAGGACAAACCTAGAAATCAGCCTTTCATGAGTTCTTTTATCATTTTTTTGCTTGATAAGTTGGCCATGGTCGACCATAACTGGTCGTCAGTCATCACTGAATTAGCTGTGTGAAGCTAATAGGTACTACACTATAATTTTTCTAATGTTCTTCAATTTTGCACAAGTTAAAAGTACAAAAATTTGATCTTAAAAAGTAAGGGCCTTAGCGGCAATGGCTATCTAGCCAACAAGAAGCAAAAGGCTAACATTTTCTTATTAGGGGACTGTTCATAAATTTCGTAACGCGGCTAGGCGTTGACGAAAGTGGTAGGCAATAAATAAATGTTTTTTCTGATCGTTTGAAAAAAACGTACTTATGATACACGACCGGAAAGTGTCTTTTCAGGTCTTTGCAAGTTTACAGGACTCGTCTGCGGCTCGAACTGTAAATTTCCTGCGTCGACCTGTAAAGACCAATTTTCCAGTCTATTTACGTAAATACCTATTAAATTGTGGGTGAAGCAATTTGTAGATTTGTTATAAACAATAATATTATTTTTCTTTGAAGATTCTCCCACTCCCCAAAACCAACTCAATCTTTCCCATCAAGTGAACGCCGGCTACGAAATACCAGCAAGACTGCGTACTCTGCACAACTTGGTTATCCAGTACGCTTCACAAGGAAGATACGAGGTAGGGTCCAGTTTTGGATGACTTGAGCTATCCAAAAAATAAAACGTATCTACCGGGTGGGCCATAAAAAACCGGACAAAATGTTTTTTGCAGGGAATTAAGCAAGACTTTGATTAAAAATATTTTTTTTCCGCCATCTTAAAACCCAAGACGACGGACAAAATCAAACTTGTCCCTTTAATAGGCTCGTTTATTTATATGTTCTGTAAACTTTTAAATTTATTTGTACAAAAGTTCTGCTTTCACCACGTACAACGAGGTATAAATCATCAAAATCGGTTTGGTGGTTCTCCAAAAATTAATTTTTGTTTTCATCACTGTTTTCCAGATTATACGATTTCAATCAAATAAAAAAACGGATTGCGGACACAATTAAATTTATCTCTTTAAAGAAGCTTTCTCACAACATAAAAAGAAACGATTCTTAGAGCGATCGGTTGTTACCATGATGCTTTGTATTTCATTAAAATCGGTTTAGTAATAATGATTTTATAAAGAAATCAATGCAGAGATGCAAGAGTCTAAAATGCAAACAATCGTTAAAGAAAACACTGATATCTTAAGAACTACTAAGGCGATTTTCGTTATGCATGACGCGGGGCGTGGAAAAGCTAAAAAATTAATATAAATTCAAAAAAGGGGAAAAAAATTACTCGCAACAAAAAAAAAGCGGCTTTATTAAATGGTGGCAAATTTCAAAGGCGATTCTTAAAGAGAAATCGATTCTTACCATGATGTTTTTTATTTTATCAAAATCAGTTCAGTAATAATGAGTTTGTGAGGAAACAATGGTTAAAACAAAAATTATTTTTTTGAGAACCAATAAACCGATTTTAATGATTCGTACTTAGCTATGCGCGTTGGAGATAGGACATTTTTACGTTCTGAAACGTAAGAATAAACGAGCTTCTTTGAAGAGATAAATTTAATCTTGGGTTTCAAAATGGCGACAAATTTCGATAGTGAAAGCTTTGTTTCTGCCACGTAGAACGAGGTACGAATCATTAAAATCGGTTAAATGGTTCCCAAAAAAAATAAAAAAAATCAATCAGTGTTTTACGGATTATGCGATTGCCGTCTTAATTCTGTCTGCATACATTTTCTCATAAATTCATTTTTTCTAAACCGATTTTGACGAAATAAAAAGCCTCATGGCGAGAATCGATTGTTCTTTACTACTGCTATTGAAATTTGTCGCCATCCTGAAATTCAAGATGACGGACAAAATCAAACTTGTCCCTTTAAAGAGGCTCGTTTATTTTATATATTCTGTAAACTTTTAAATATTTTTTTTAATTTGTACAAAAGTTCGCCACGCACAACGAGGTATAAATCATTATAATCGGTCTCCAAAAATTAATTGAAATTAAATGAAAAGGCAATCGTATAATCTGAAAAACAGTTATGGAAACAAAAATTAATTTTTGGAGACCGATTATAATGATTTATACCTCGTTGTGCGTGGCGAACTTTTGTACAAATTAAAAAAAATATTTAAAAGTTTACAGAATATATAAAATAAACGAGCCTCTTTAAAGGGACAAGTTTGATTTTGTCCGTCATCTTGAATTTCAGGATGGCGACAAATTTCAATAGCAGTAGTAAAGAACAATCGATTCTCGCCATGAGGCTTTTTATTTCGTCAAAATCGGTTTAGAAATAATGAATTTATGAGAAAATGTATGCAGATAGAATTAAGACGGCAATCGCATAATCCGTAAAACACTGATTGATTTTTTTTATTTTTTTTTGGGATCCATTTAACCGATTTTAATGATTCGTACCTCGTTCTACGTGGCAGAAACAAAGCTTTTTTACGATTTCATAAAAAAATCCAAAAAAATTTCCGTAACATAAGAATAAACGAGGCTCTTTTAAGGGTAAAGTTTATCTTAGATTTTAAGATGGCGAAATAAAAAATATTTTTAATGAAAGTCTTGCTCAATTCCCTGCAAAGAACAGTTTTTATATATTTAACCTTTTGTATCACCTTAGCGCCGGACTGAATTAAATCCAGTTTGGGTTACTGTTAGTTTAATGAACTAACTTTGTATTCTTTCAATTTTAATTTAAGTTATCTAAGCAATATTTAAAATATAGTGATTTAATATAGGTGTGTTATTTACCCGTAAAAAGTAGTTTTTTGGCGTGAGAAGATTTCGAAACCATTTTAAAATCATGCAAGAAATATCATTTTGGCGTTGAACTGGTGACGTCACGGGTCAACACATTTCAAAGAATTTCAAAACGGCTCCACGGACTATTTCGAAAACGTTTCAATCACGATTTCAATATGGCGGGAGTTTTCATCTGTCAAAATACGCGAGTAGGGTCGGGTGATGGAGCACCGGTTATTTATTTTTTGTTTTTTTCAATAATAGAATGATGTAGTCTGATTTGGTAATGTGCAAAATTCAATTGGGAGAATTCCTCTTAGAGATAGATTCGGACACTGCCACGGCTCGCAGCTTTTGTCAGATAAGTTATTTAATGGAACGTTTATAGATCAAAATAACAAAATCACCCCGGATTTATAAACCGGGGATTGAAAAAAAAACAAAACGTTTAACAAATATTTTACAGCAATAAGTTAGGTTAGGTTTTGTAAAACTGTCACTGGGAAGTGCATTTTGTCGATAGCAAGAACCGATGACGTTGTGGTTGAACCGGCCCAATGAGCATTTTTGTGTATATAAAAGTTACAGCAAATAATATAAAACCTTCATAAAATAACCAAAAGTTATATTATTTAGTGTTGGTGATAATTTTATATCTCTAATATATCTCTTAATGAGTAAAAAAGACTTGAAAAACAACTGTTCAACACCAGCTTATAAAAATTAATGGTACATAGTAATGGATAGAAAAACAACATATAGATTTTATAAAACTTCCTTATGAGCCCTCAAGTATAGAGATTATTATAAAAAGGTTTTACAACTGTTCTAACAACACTACATAACAAATTAAAGGTTTTTATAGATTTAGAAATACAAATTTTCCATCTTTCTTCCCTTTGCTTGTTATGTATTATTCTTTTTCTTTTTACAAAAAACAAAAAGTAAGATAAGCTGAAGCAGGAATATGAATATTTATATACTATAGTCAAATAAAAGCTGTTTTTCAAGTCATCCTACTCCGAAAATCAGCTGCGGTCCCGTGTGTACTGTATAGTTTTCGAATACAGTGACGTAAATTTCATGGGCTCCAAAAATACTTGAGAAAACGGGGAAAAAATATTAATTTAAATATCAGTTTTTTTTATACACGTTTTTTTCTTTCTGGGACAAATATTGAATTTTGTATGTTGTTCTTAACCCTAACAAGCAATATTTCGATTGAAACACATGTTGAAATTTCCGACAATTCTATAAAAAAAAAACAATATAATTATACCACTGTTTACCTCGTCAACACTATTTTATGACCCTTTTAAAAAATGATGCTACTTCGAACAAAGGGCTGCAGATGGCGCAGTGTGGAACACTGATGGTCCGTTTCTGCGAGCTTAACATAGTTACCATTGTTCTCTTTTCCTAAATGCATTCCTCGAGAGATCCAGCATACTACACATACCAGGAAAAATACCCGCCTGCACACACTTCAAGCCCGCATAACTGTCAGAGGTAACTATCTCAAGAATATAGTTAGATTGCGGGGTCGAAGGGTGTACAGGCGAGTATTTTCCGGGGTGTTCACATTTGCCGTCGACCGTTTTTGCGACCTTAACACGGTTACTATATTGTTCTCTTTTTCTAAAACACAGTTCCCTTTCTATGCGTTTTTCATTCGTGGGTCCCCCGAATCAAAACACGTATCACGTGGTCTAAGCGAGATTTGCCTATACAAGTTCATGTCGGACCACGTGATGAGTTTTTTGAGTCAGGGTGACTGCGCATGGGAAACGCTGGTGGGAATCGGGTGTAAAATGCATTCGTTCCCGATATCTGTCATCGGCAACTCTCTAGAAGATTTGGATCTCTTATCTCTCTCAGATTGATGTAATTAAAACAAGATAATAATGGTATGATATCTCGCAAAAACGCGACTTTTGATGTCGCAAAAACGCTCCTTTTCATGTCGCAAAAACGCGCCTTTTGATGTCACAAAATTAACCTTAAAAAATCTTGTTTGTTTTGTTATTATAATTGCCAAAATAAATTAAAATTGTTTTTATTGTTCTAAAACAGTTGTATTATAATCACTATATAAAGAAATTAATAACAACATTATAGAAAAAACCTTATGGGCAAAAAAGGTTTATGAATGAGTTCATAAGTTTTTATAAGTGTCTCTCGAAATATTTTCAATCTTATCTTATATAAATTTGTTGTTGGTTAATTAAGTTAAGTGGGTTGATAGCAACATTTTAAACACCAATCTATTATATATCTTTAATTGATAGGTACTTACGGTTTTATAGGTGGGTTGACAGAAAGATTTCAAACACCAATTTATATAACTTTTGTCACTGATGACTTATATTTTTATAAATATGTTGGTGGAACACCAATTTATATAACATTTGTTACCGATGACTTTAATTTTTATAAAGATGTCCGTGGAAATATTGTTAACGCCAGTTTTATGTTACTTTAGGGTAGCATCAATTTAGAGCCTTCAATAAAACAAACATACAAACTCAAGTCTTGTAGGAAACTTCTAAATACCCTAGGGTATCAATGGAACCCTCTTTATAATAATTATATAAATATCTGTCCCCAGAAGTTTCTGAAAATGCTCATTGGGGGGTGACGTCACATTTTGAAATCGCTCAAGCACCGTGTTCTACGCCAAAAAACTATTATAGTTTTGGCCACTTTTCAAATCTTTTTTCAGATGACACACACACTTTGTAAGTGTTTTAGTCATAACAATTGAAAAAACACAAAAACTAAGAGAAACCTGTTGGTTTGGTCGGATCTAAGATGGCAAAACGTGCCTAGACAAAAGCAAACAGCCGTCGACAGAAAATATCCTAATCCTGATTTCAATAATTGTAAATGAAAACATTATATTAAATAAACTTTCTCATGCATTTTTAAACTAAACTTATTTGGTATTATAGCTACTTTATCAGAATAATTTATTGGTTTTATGCGACCATGCATAACTACATAATTATAGGAAATAAAATACAGGATAATTAGGGAAACTTCGCAACCCTGTTGAACTGTTGAATCAGCCCTTAAAATTCCCGAAGTTCGAGCCCACATGTGTGATTTTCCCCAGGATTTTTATGCGGTTCCTAGTTTATTTTAATTTTTTTTTAATTCGCAAGCAATTTTTTTAAGGAAAGAACACAAAATTTACAAAACTATTTGATATAAGCAAGTATAAGCGGTCTCTTTAACCTTAACAATTGAATTGCATCCCATTTACTTGCAACAGCCCAAAAAATAATAAGCAAAAAAAAAAACATAACAGCACCTATTTAAGGCCCTGTATTTGTTTTATTTACACCCCGGTTTAATTTTTGTTGATTTAGGTTTCCAAGTGGTAATAGTTATTTGGATTTTTTAAAAGATCTATTTGGAAGTAGATATCTTCACGTTCTTGTTTAAGTGTCATGCTTTCTTCGAACGTTGGCTATCATCAGCGCGATTTACATCTTATCTACTTCCTTACTGATAAATGTCGTAGTACTAAGTGCTACTAACTTTATACCATTGTCTTAAGATTTGTAAGCCATGATATTCGTTTGTTTTCAATTTTTTCCTCTATTGTCAATTTTAAGAGTTCATATTTGTCATTTCTCAAAATACGGCCAAAATATTCAATAAAACTCCAAGATCCCTTTGTAATCTGAGGAGAACATCCACATCTAATCTGAGTAGAACATCCATGGTACATACACTGCCCATACAAGATACAGAGCGCTTCAGGCTACTGCGAACATAGGCCGGAAGAAGTCCAATTTGCCAGTGTACGTACATGCAGGGACACCGCACACCTATCAGTGGAGCAACCAACAGTCAGGCTTGCGATCACCGTTCGCGGCTTGCGTTTAGTACGCCTCTAACCACGGTGGCATGTGAAGCGTAGTCAATGAAATCGGAATTTGCTCAATAAATATGCAAATTTTTATAACGTAATTTTCTTGTTTTTTTTTCACTGATAAATTAGAGCGTTTTATTTTCAACTGCTCAGACTTATCACTAACAACGTGTTACAATGAAAATAATAAGGAGAAACAAAATAAAAGCAAATTCTCAAAATAAAATAATACATTCTAAAAACCAAAAAGATTCTCCCAGTCAAAAAAAAAATTAGAGCAAATGTTCGAAAAGTCCTCCTTGCTCGGCGAGACAATATCCGAGCCTATTAAAAAAACCCCTTCTAACGTTTCCAAGCATGTTAAAGGTGATAGTTTGAAAAGCTTCTTTAATTTTTAATTCGAAGTTTTTCCAAATTATTAGCCCTTTCATGCCCGTAAACTTTATTTTTGATATAACTCCACAGACAGAATTCATTAGGAGCAAGATCGGGTGACCGAACGCTGGCCATAAAATAGTTCCCCGTGTACTTACTTATAACCCGATTAGGAAATACATTATCAAGATATTCCCTAACAAGGTGAACATTGTGAGCGGGACAAACATCTTGTTGAAACCATGTTTCACCAAATCTCACACCTAACAACTGCCTAGTAGTTGGAATAATATGCTTCTGCAGTAGATCCAAGTATCTAGGACCATTCAAATTGCCGTCAATAAAAAATGGCCCAATTATGTGTTCTCCTACAATACCCCCCAAAACATTTAGTTTTTGGGGATACTGTGTTCTTACGTCAAAATACAAATGCAAATTTTCCCTCGACCAATATCGAATGTGTGTTGGGTTATGACGATTCAATAATGGAAAAGTGCTTTCATCTGTGAAAAGAATAGATCTCAGAAAGTTTTCATCACGATTAGCCCTTTCTATCATTGTTTCGCAAAAGTCCATACGACGATAGTTGTCCTCCGGAAAAATTTGAGGCGTTTTTGACGCTTTGTAAGAATGATAACCATTCTTTTTGAGAACACGTAAGACACTGGCTGAAGACGTATCAACTGCTTCGGCAATTTGGTGGCTAGTTAACTTTCGATTTTCCTCCACTACAGCGCAAATCATGACATCTCGTACTTCCTGCTCGTCATTCAAAACAGTGGGTTTTTTATGGTTTCTTGGCGCTACACAACCAAACTTCAAAATTCTTCACAAACCTATGAATCGTTGATAAACTAGGTTTTGGGCGATTTACAAAATTCTCCAAAAAAAGTTCTTGAATAACTCTCAATGATCTGACTTGATAGTACCATTTGACCATCTGCACTTTTTCGGCAACTTCGTAGACATCCATTTTTAGTTTTAAAAATGTATTATTTCACTTAAGAACTTACCAATCTGTTTCTCGGGCAAGGCAAAAATAAAACTAAATAATAAAAACAAAATAAATTTCCAAAAGATAACACTGCAGCGTGCTTCGAATCCACCTCGGTCGTACGGCACGCAGAGTAAATAGGACTTGATTTCCCCTATGTTCGCAGTAGCCTGAAGCTCATAGTATACTGAGCATGCTACAATAGCACCACCCACTGAATTAAATTTCTGATATTTTAAAAACCCGACATGTTTCGGCAGTTTAGACTACCATCATTAGGGAGTTCTAAAAAAACCCAAAAAAGAAAAAAATAGACTTAATGCCTTATAAAGTATAAAGTGTAAAGTTGTAGCAAATTAAGTCTATTCTCTTCTTTGGGGTTTTTTTAGAGCCCCCTGATGATGGTCGTCTAAACTGCCGAAACATGTCGGGCTTTTAAAAGATAATATAAATGTATAATTTTGACACTTTTTAATTTGCGAAATTTTAGTCTACATAAATCAATGTCTACTTTAATTTTCAGGTTGCTGTACCTCTTTGTAAGCAAGCTCTTGAAGATCTAGAAAAGACGAGCGGCCACGATCATCCCGATGTTGCTACCATGTTAAACATTCTTGCCCTTGTTTACAGGTAAATTATATTCATACAGTTATTCACGTTTTGTGATTGATTGATTTGTATTGATTTGGCTACACGCATCAGTCAGCGCGCAATCGCATTTGAGGGTGTTTCATAAAAAGTACCTACTTTTTTTTAAATTAACTTAAATATAGAAAAATCAGTAAAAGCTTTTTTTCCATTTATTACTTTATACACAGGGTCGTACGCTACTGGAAAACAACTGAAAAATGGAAAAAGCAAAAAAAAAAAACGTGGAAAACACCTGAAAAATGCCAAAAAAAGTAAAACAAAGCCTGAAAAAATTAGCATTATGTGACATTATCACCTGGAAAATATTTCACCTTAAAAACTTTATTTTATTGCCTTGCCTTGCTTCGGTTTAAAAATGTTTCACATCCTAATTTCAAACACTAAAAAGATCAACATTTTTGGAGAATTTCGCCTGCGGCGCTTTAACGTCGATTAGTACAATTTTAGATGAATTTTAAGCAATTTTTTTCAATAGCATTCCCTCGAGCATTCCATTGCAAACCTGTAAAATATGGCCTTTTTTAGAGAGCTTTTTAGTATAATTTTCTCAAAATTTTCGCAACTATAACAGGATCTTGGCATAAGTCTATAAATCCCTCCAAAATCCAACCCTCTTTGGCAGCTAAAATATTTTACAGGAATCGTGAAAGAGATCGCTTAAAATGCAAAAAATCCTGCATATGCCAATATAAAATTATTGATTGTTAATTTTTTTCAACAACATTTAAAGCTTGGTAGCATTTTTGACACTTCT
This sequence comes from Oxystoma pomonae, assembly GCA_963921995.1. NCBI lineage: Eukaryota > Metazoa > Arthropoda > Insecta > Coleoptera > Brentidae > Oxystoma > Oxystoma pomonae. The sequence goes on from OY998167.1 coordinate 59,781,935, forward strand.
CAAAATTTTTGCCAGCGGCGTATTTATAAGACCTGCTTTTAGCACTAAATCTAAAATTTAGATTAGATCAGTTAAAGCTGCATATTTTTTTTCGTACACACTAATTCAACCAACATCTACTAAACCGCCCCCTAAAAAAAATCTTTAATCGGCCTTGTTTATGAAGAAATTTTTTTATGTAGCCATTTTTGTTAGAATGGTCGCGATTCTTCAGAAACGACAGAAAATCTCACCCGTCAGAATTCTGGAAAGTGGCGATTTTTACTTATCGCCTCATTTAAAATAAAAACACAGCAACCTTCATATTTATTCTAACGTTGTAAGAGAAACTGCCTCATTTCTTTTATTAACATTTTGTAAATTTAATATTTTAAAGATATTCTGCAGGACTAGTTTTTCGCGGAGCTAAATTATTACTTCGTGTACCAATAAACGTCTAAAATTCTCACCATGTAAAAGGAAAGACAGAATTTGTGTGACTTTTCTGAACAGTGACACCAAAATATTCCATGGCTATCTATGGTTTTGTATGTTAAAAGTTTTAAAGGTTTGTTTACACATAAAAATATTTAAGAAATATTAGCAAATAGTCCTGACAAAAAAGCATTAAGTGTAAATTTGTGTTTAAAAATCGTCAGTTTTTTGTAAGGGCGAGATTTTCTGACGGTTTTTGAAGAATCGCGACCATTAATGTGTGTCATCTTTGTGTACTCTCTGTACTGTATAGAAAGGACAAGTGTTAGCGATTTTTTAAAAAACCGCGAGTAAAAAAAGCCTAGTTTAGCCAGCTTCGTTTTCTATTTTTGTGTTGCCTTTAATTTTTTACCACATGTTAAAATTTATTACTTTTTAAATTTTTCTCTGGTTTCGCTGTTTCATCCTTTTTTTAATTTTTTTACCTGATACAGGTTGTCTGAAAAGTAACGATACCTCGAACGATACCCACAAATATCTCAAAAACCGCAGGGGCAGATAAGTCAAATTTTATATACCTAAATGTTTTACAAAAAAGCATCTTGTTGCATACTAGTCTTGCCCCCAGTCTAAGGCAGCGATGTTACTTTTTTTAAAAATTGAACACCTGTATATTTTGACAAATTGGAGTAGTCTGACCGTAAATAGAGAATGCTCAGGATATTCAACCAGTGCGCCTTTCCACTCGTTATAAAACTCGTTCTTATAATAAATTAGTATCACTAGGCCAATTCGAAAGCACAAAAAGAAATAGTTTTTGCGGAATTTTGGATTAGCAATTATTTATTTTCAATAACACATCCCTGTAAAATGATTGAGATTTTGGGCTTTAAACTTGAGGTTTCCACTAATCGGTCGAAAACATGTTGTTCTACCGTATGTGGATGAAGGAATATGTGCTATAAAGGTTTTGTGGTCTAGTCTTGTAGCTACAGGTTCGGATATGGCCTGCACCTACCACTTTTTTTAAAAATAAAATTGGTAATGTTACGCAAAAACTTCGTTACCTGTAACTTTCAATATTTCACTTATATTGTGTAGATTTTAATTTTATTTTTCTGAAAACATCCTAAAGAAAATTAAAATATATACCAAATAAGTCAAATTTTGGTGCGGGAAAGTAGAAAAGTACTACTTTGCGCACGCAAATGAGTGCGAGTAGGTAATAGTGCCCAGTTTTTCTACAAGTGTCCGCAAAAACCTATTTTGCGTACTCTTTTTTTCTCCCGTAGCTAAGTACACTTGCTTAAAAAATATATAAAAAAATGTACCTTTTGAAAAACAAGTACCTTGTTGGTATTCCTAATAGTGTTGGCCATGGCAGACACTTACAGGTTGGCCGCCCCGGGCCAAAAGGTAAAATGCCGCCCCTTTAAAACCTTCTTTCCATGCTTCGTAGTAAAATAAAACGTGAACCACAAAATTAATAGTGCAAAACATTGAATTTTCTTACAGAAAAAATAAAGCAATCTTTTTGGGGTGAAATGAATGGGTAATTAAATAATTTTTAATAAATGATTCCTCGAATTTTTAAGGACTTCTGCATATTGCAAACATTTTCGCATGCGGCGCTATAACACCATTAATAATTAACAATTTGATATTTTTAGTGTATTATTCTTTGACCTCGGTACATTTAAACATATTTTTGCCAACAAGAAAACTCAATTTGTCTTTCTTCATCTTTAAATGTCCTCGTTGTTTATAATATTAATTTATGTTTTTAAAAAAATTTGCTAAAGAAGGAAACTTTTTTAAATCATATAATTTTTACCTGATGATGGCGTAAGCCGAAACGTACGTAGTCAAATACTAAATAATTAAAATGACCGAAACCCACGACTTTCACTGCTTTATTAACAAGTTTAAAGTAAATAAACAACTTGAAATCTGATTACGCCTCCCCCTAGATTTAAGGCCAGGTCCGCGCATGATGGTTACCTATATATATTTTTTTGAAAAGAAGATTATGTGTGTATGTATGTACTCAAAACTAGTGGTTAGCTCCCTACCGAAGGCTGAACCATGCACTGCGGCCTCAAATGGACCTATTGTGCCAGGTATCTACTGAGATTTTAAAGATTGCAATTTAAACACGTACGACCCAGGAAACTGAAATATCCTGCAGACTACAAAACTTGATTTAGGCTTGAAAGAAGAGTACCTTCATTTTGAAGGATAATTAAGCGTCTCTACGGAGACAGATATAATTATCTTTATAGATATAGAAAGTTAATAAAATTTTAAAAAAACATTCAGTGAGAGTAAATATATGCAAGGTTTATCATTGCCTTTTTCGAGGGGAAGACTGTTAGTGAAAAAGGCAGGTAACATATTAGGTACCTATTTTTGGAATCAGAAAGCCTGATTACAGGATGTCCAATTCAACCATCTAAGAATGTGAAATTTGACTTCTGCCTCTTTTGGTTTTTGAGATATTTAGGGGTATCGTTACTTTTCGGAAAATGTATAAACGTTGACAATTTTAGGGGTAGTTTAGTTTTGAGCAAGTTCATATGATCAAGCTCATGTTTTTCAGGTTTTATACAACCTTGAAATCAAATTTTTTCTTTGTGAAACCACTAAAATTTTGTGTTGTCTAATTTTTAGGCGCAGATTCGGGAAGAGACAAAGAGGGTAATCATCCCATAGATCTAAATAATTTCCAAGCTAATTTTGCTGTCATCGCGTTTGAGACATAGTTCCCTGTGTGTTTCTAAAATGTTCGTTGGACTCTATTTTGTTTACGTTAGAAGACATTCACATCATTATGAATAATAGAACTGGTTTGATAAGGACCGGAAAAATTCGGGGAATTTCATAAGAAAGTCAGGGAAAATCTGAAAAGAAATCAGTGCACAATCAGAAAAAAGTTTTTATAAATATTTTTTTTATACCTTCATCAAAAACATGATAGTAACTGTCTGCAGATAACTAAAGCATAGCTTTTTTGGTTACCGATGCATGCAAAAAGACTTTTTTTTGATCACGGGTGCAAAAATGATTTCTGTCCGTTTTTTATCCAAAATTAAAGAGAAATAACGGAAAATAGTAATATTAAAAAAAAAGGTTTTACGAAAAAATCATTTAAAAACATCGTCAAAATATCAAACTGTCAAATATTAAAATGTCGCAACAATGAACGTCACCGAGTAAAAAGGCACATGGCTATGGAAACCATTGTTATTTCATTTACCAGCCGCCTTGATTTATAGTGTAAAGATGGTGTGTTGCGTACAGTATTAAAAAAATAGTGTTAACAACTCGCGGCTAAACTGTGCTTTTTTTAGTCGAGTTTTGAAATGACTCGCTGCGCTCGTTATTTTAACCATCGCTTGTAAAAAAAGAGCACTATTTTAGCCACTAGTTGTGAAAACTAGTAGGGTGCAAAAAAAAATGCCGCAAAATGGTAATATTAGAAAGATCTACTTATTCTTACCTAAAAATTAAGCGATTTTCTCGAGCATTCTCCAAGCATCTACTAAAAAATCGTTTAAAAAATACCACAAAATAACAAACTGACAGAAATTACACTGGGCGACAACCATTGTTGTGTCATATATTAATTAGCCCCTTGATTTAAAAAATAAAAATGGTAAGTTATCTGTTGATGTTTTGTAAGTATTTTTTAATAAAGGTAGAAAAAAAATAGTGTTTACAACTCGCGGGTAAACTATGCATTTTTTTACTCGCGTCTTTAAGTGAATCGCTGCGCTCGTTATTTAAACCAATGTTTGTAAAAAAAGCACCATTTTAGCCACTAGTAAAAATTACTATTTTTAGATAAAATACTAGAGAGATAAAAAAAATATTTGTCGGTCAGGGAATTTGTTACGTTTGGTTTATTTGCAAAAGCCCCTTGTTCCTTTTAGAGATCAAAACAAATATAAAGAAGCGGCCAATCTTTTAAATGACGCTCTTGCCATCCGTGAAAAGACTCTAGGCGAAAATCATCCCGCTGTAGCCGCAACCCTCAACAATTTGGCTGTCTTATACGGCAAAAGAGGCAAATATAAGGAGGCTGAGCCTCTTTGCAAACGGGCATTGGATATTAGAGAGAAAGTGCTGGGCAAAGACCATCCCGATGTTGCAAAACAGCTGAATAACCTGGCTTTGTTGTGTCAGAATCAGGTACGTACTTTTGGTGTCCTGAATGCGAAACTACTGGGCAACTTTTTTGAAAATTACACTTTTATTAATAGCGTATTCCATTGAGAAAATAGTGCGCCACTAAGAAAAACCTGCCTCTGTTTTTGTGTTTCATTAAAGGATTGAAACGTTCAGTTTTGAAGTGCGTTTTTTTGGGCACCAGCTTTATGGGATCCTGCTGCACTTTGTGCAGTTTTTAACAATCAAAAATTTTGTTATAATTTCGGCAGTTAAACACGATAATTAAAATTTTGTTACTTTTTATAGTTGAGTGCAAAATGATAAGTAGATATTTATTTACATTATTGCAAAATTTTATTGCATTGAAACTACACTAGGGTCATTTTTATAGCTTTAAAACGGTGTGCACAACGAGTGGCGCACTCAGTTTACCAATGGAATACGCTTATTAATTTATGTTTCTGAATGTCAAGCCGCCATAATGAAATTGATCGCGAAATTTTAAATTAACAATAATATTGTTTTTTATACCTTTACGAGATGACCAAACTATGGCTTTTTTCTCGGCTTTTTTGGTTACCGATGCAAAAAAAAACTTTTGATCACGGGTGCAAAATCCTATCCATTTCTACCCAATATGAAGTAAAATAGCGTCAAATGGCCATATTAAAAAAAAATAATTATCCTTACCTAAAAACTAAGCCATTTTATTGAATGTTTGTCTCGTATTCACAGAAAAAAATGATTTGGAAAATACGACAAAACTGTCAGAAATTAAAATGACCGTAACAATGTTCATCAGGGTGCTCACCAGTCAGGAAAATTCAGGGTACTGAGGAAAAGTCAAGGTGGATTAAAAAAGTCGGGGTAGTCAAGAAAAGTAGAGGTTTTTACTTAAAAAGCGCTATAAGTCAGGTTAATCAAAGTACTAAAAACAGAATACTAAAAATATGTAACTGGTTTTCAAACCCAAAAATATATAGCTCCTGGTTTTCAAATCCTTTGAAGTTAGTTATGGACTTTTAACCGATCATATCCTAAAAGAATCGGGATTTTTTTTTCAGTTGGGTCAGAAAAAGTCAGGATTTTCGTGAAGACATTGTAGGTTACCATAGAAACCACTTGATTTATTCTATAAAAAGTGGATGTTGTGTCCGAGTTTAAAAAATAGTGTTTCCAACTCGCGGCTAAACTGTGCTCCTTTTTCTCCAGTTTTTAATTCAATCGCTGCACTCGTTATTTAAACCAACGCTAACACCTTGACAAGTTTAGTTCACACAAAATTTATCCTGCTGTTTGTCCGGTGCTAGTGAGATATCTTCTCGGCCGTAAATAAAAAATCTGTCCCATTGTTTTTCCGGTGCTTGTTATATATCTTTCCGTCTTTAAAATATTGAACTTCTCTGCTTGGACTGACGTTCTAGACTTTTCCCTTTGTCTTTAGTTTCTTAGATTCCTTGTGTTCGAGGTTCTATGTCTTGAGAGTAAGTTAGAGTTTTGAACTTCCATTGTCTGTATTTTTTATTTTTGTATCTGTATGGGCAATCGTCATCAGGTGAATACTAACAAAAAGTAAGATCTTATATACTAGTATGAGTTCAGTGAACCATGAAGTTGATTGGCCCCGCCCTTTCGCAGTTGAAATCTGTAACCTCCGAAAAGTATGGGTTTCCAAATATCCTTGTTGATGACGCTTTGTTGAGAAAATACATTATGGTTCCTCTGTATAAATGCTGTTTCTTCTTCCGCTTGAATAGATTTTCCTCCTTGGCGAATATCTTTGCCTCTTTCCATTCCATATGATGTTGATTGTCCCAGCAATGTTGAGCTATTTTTGATCCCGTTTTGTCCCCTTCTCGAGTTTGGCGTTTGTGTTCTTTAAGGCGCACTTCCATGGGTGGTTTCTCCGATGTAGATATCCCCACACTCGCATGGTACCTGGTAGATGCAGTTCTTGGTGTCGTGGCGTTGTGGTTTAGTATTTGTTAATTTACTTCTTACTGTTGTGGCCGATTTGAAGACCGTCCTAAGATCGTATTGGTTGCCTTTTCTGCTTATTTTTTTCTTAGTTTTTGTTAGTATTCACCTGATGACGAAACTTTGTAAAAAAAAAATAAAGGCAATGGAAGTTCGAAACTCTAACTTACTCTCAAGTTCAACATTGTTTACCACCTTCAAACAACAATTGGATATCTTCCTGCAATAGTGAAAATGTTTTGTTATGTTGATTTTATACGTTGATCGTTTAAACCTTCACCTGATAATGCACAAATTCAAATATAACAAAATTCTGTATATATATATTATAATTATGATAATGCTTTTTTCTTATTTCAAATTTTACTATTACTAATTTATTTTTTATAATATTTGAAGCGACAGGTTAGCAATCGAAATGGTTTGCTTTTCGCCAACTTCACCATCACCTTTAAAGCCAAAAATATGCGCATTGTAAAAAACTTTTTCGTGTGTTTTTTAGTCGATAATTTAGACATATCTTGTTGGTAATTTACATATCTTGTTGGTAATTTCTCCTTTTGCTTCGTTTCACCAAAACTTCAGGGTGCTGATTCTGGTTTTCGTAGGAAGTGATCGATAGACTGAGAGAAGTAAAGAGGTTTCGTCCAATAGCGTACTTTAAAAGTACGCGGAGAGATACGATACTCGGATAAGCATGGTCAAAATTCACCTGAGAACGGCTACCCCTAAAAGTGTTGTTTGCAGCTGTGCGAGTGCTCGTAATAGTTTGATGCATATAACTATGAGATACTGTAATGGCGGGGCCCAAGGATCGCAAAATGTGTAACAATAATAACTTTGAAAAACAAAGAAAATAATGTAAAAATCAAGGTTGCTCCTGCCCAAGGCCAAAGGCGAAAAATCTACTACTACTATGACGCCCAGAAGAGTTTTTCCAGGCAAGGACAGGGCCGTTATAGTATTGCAGTTATATGGTTTCACGCCTCTTGGATCGTCACTGCTTTTAAACGCGTTTATTTATAACCCACAATTAGCATCCTGAAGGTGACAGTCTATTTAATGTACTGTGTTTAGCCGTATTATAAACGAACAAATGATTCCATCTTCTTGGTGCAATGTCGTATTTTCAATGCTACATAAAAAAGGTCCCACGGAAAATCCAAACAATTTTAGACCAATTGCACTACTGAACTGCACTCTTAAGATTTTTACACAGATTTTACTTAATCGTATATTCACGTGGTTGGAGGATAATCCGATTATTCCCGAAACACAGGCAGGGTTTAGACATAAGATTAAAAGGGCCCAAAGTTTTTATCACTTTTATAGATTTTCGCCGCGCCTTTGATTTAATTTCACACCTCCTTATATGGTCAAAGCTTTACAGTCTAGGATTTAGTCCAAATTTTATCCTTACGACCAAGCCATTGTACGATAGAGCTTCTATACAAATGAGAGCGACTGATGCGTTATCTCGCAGATTTGATGTCACTAATTGTGTTTTACAGAGCGAATCACTAAGCCCCTTACTCTTTAACTGTTTCTTATCTGATATGGAGGATTTTTTCCGCAAAAATGGAACCAGGGGCATAAGTTTAGATTCCCACAATGAGTTGCTTTTGTTGCTGTTCGCCGACGATCTCGTCGTTGTAGGCTCTTCAGAGGTTGAGCTTCAAAAAAATCTTGACATTTTGCAAGCTTACACTCGAATCAACCAGTTAACAATCAATGAAACCAAATCCAAAGTAGTTGCTGTAATAGGGCGGGGAATCCCTACAGAGCTGGATTTACCTTTAAAATTAACAACCGAGCGCTGGAGGGAGTGAACAAATTTGTTTATCTTGGCGTTACTTTTTTAAGTTAGGAGTGCTTTAGAGCAATGGCCGATTCCACCGTACTAAAAGCTAAGCAAGCCTTAGGAGCTATTGCAAGCGCATTTGCAACTATAAAAGCTGGAAATATCAAAACCAGTAAAATCTAAAGAACAGTGGAACTGATATTCTTAATCACCTTAAACAACACCTATACAATAAAGACATGCAAATAGCAAACAGCTCGACCCACACAATTTTCTATGCTAACTTTAACCTGTCGGCTGATGGCGCGACATATTTAAACTTCGGCTGCCCACTAAATCTAATTAGATTAATCGCCTAGTTACGAGTGTCCACTAAATACTTAAGCCAATTCTCTTTTAAAGGAATATGCTACAAAATTAATCCAAACGAAAACTGCAGTATTTGCAAGATGATTGTTGAAGAAAACATTTGCTCCCTATATGGATATCTTAGATCCGTTGAATGGCGAAACCCTGACCATATTGTAGAAATCTTAAATAACCTCACTGTCCACGATGTCAAGCAAATAAGCAATGTTATACTACGAATTCTTAAATTACGTGCGTTTTTAAGGAATGAATAATATTCTTACATTTAGCCTTTATTTTCTATTTATTCTCCGAATATACTTTATTTTTTTTATATTTGACAGGCATGCGGGCCTGCGTTTCTAACTAATACTTATAATATTATAGTATAAGTTCGTGCATTTGTTAAAACATGATACTGAATGGTTTTGTTTTATTCTATCAACTTATTGGAAGGGTAATCTACAAAGAAAAAAGTATTTTTTTTTTCTCTTTATTATTATTTTTTATTTTGGTGAGCAACTTAATTATTTCATTAAAAATTGTTAGAATTATATTTTTAAAAACAGTAAAGTTCAAGTTCACGTCCAATAAAAATTAGTGGAGAAATACCATTATATTTGTTTTTTATTTTAATAAAAATTTTATTTCAGGGCAAATACGAAGAAGTAGAAAAATACTACCAACGAGCCCTGGAAATCTATGAAAAACGTCTTGGTCCAGACGATCCGAATGTGAGCAAGACAACCAATAATTTGGCGTCGTGTTACCTCAAACAAGGAAAATACAAAGAGGCAGAGGTACTTTACAAGCTGATCTTGAACAGGGCCCACGAGAGGGAGTTCGGTTCTATCGATGGTGAGCCAAATACATTATAATTATCTCCTAATTTTAATTTTTTTTTTGAATGTGTAAAGATAATGTAGAGATAAAAAGTCCTTGGTTTATTTACCCTAACACGTTTCACGAAAAAGTCGTTTTTGCCAGGGCTTGTTAAAGTGCAGTAAATTACGTGTTGAAATAACAACTAGAGTAGGGCAGCCAAACTGCTTTCTTCCAGCTTCTGTTTAAGTTTGGAAAAAAAAATAGCTGCCCTACATAATTACGTAAAAAAATAACTTAAACCATGCCACGTAGATCTTAAAAACAGTAGTCATCAGCAGTTTGGATTTGTGAAAGAAACGAACAAGATTTTTTTTTTAATTTTTCACTTCGGTGGAGCTATTCTTGAAATCAGGGAGAAAACAATTATTTCTCGAAACGCACGTATCCTATTGGTCCCCCGAATATGACACTAATAATAGGACTTTTGATGAAATTTGTTTCTACTGGTCTTTAGTGAGGGAACTAAACCCAAGCAACAATTATAGTCATTTTCACTGGTGCCATTGTCATTACCACCAAAAATGGGTTATAGCGTAGTAATATTTCCCAAATTATAGGACAAATGTCATTATTGTCACTTAGTCTGGTCACTATTACAGTTAAAAAATTAGTGTCGTAAAAATATAAAGTTATACGCGAAAGTAATATATTCCACTATATAACTCTATACCATTACTAGAAGCATGAAAAAACTTTACAGTCCGAGGCTTACTTCATAGTTGTTACATTTAATTTCTTTAATATTACTTTTACGAGGTAACGACTCTACTGATATTAATTTGGTTGCAACTCAGTAGCCCCTACTCAATACAAAACTACAAAGTTATGGAGTCTACACGGTCGCCTATCTACCACGCAGTAAGAAATAAATGTGCATATAGTAGAAAAACGTTGCCCATGAGTTATAGCTGCTGTACTGACATTGTAGATTAATGCACCGTCAACTGGATGCGCGATGGCCATGTTATTTACTTCTATTAAACATGGAATTCACATAGAAAGTTAAAAATACTTCATTAAATAGTTGCATGTATCAATAAAAGTAAAAATATTAATATTTAGTTAATAAAACATATTAAAACTGGAAAGACATTTAATTTTAAAATCCTAACCTCAAACAATTCCGATTTTTATCAACATTTTAGATAAAACTAGGTCAAAATTGGAGTTCGCTCGTTTTTTTTATAAAAAAATCGGCATTTTTAATCAGTAAAGTGATATGCGTTTATAAATTTAAGATGCTGTGACTTCAGAAAAGTTCTTAATAAAATGTTAGTTGTTGTTCTCGCATATTTTATGGTGTGTGTCCTGATATAGTTTAAAAAAAGATTAACATATTTTCAATTAATAATGTGGGAAAGAGAAAACCTATAAAAACCCTATAAAGTCAGAAATACCACTTTATGTGCTGATACTAGAGACACAAAGCTATTTGTAACTCATCGCAGTGCGAGACGGGGTATGGCAGAAAGGGCCCATGAAGAGGCCTAGTTGCCAGGCCTGCGGGCCGCCCCCTTACTACTACTAACTCATCGCGGTATACGTATCCGTATCTAGCGAGAACCAAGCACATTAATTGGTCAGAAACTTGTACCGCGTTCGAAAAGAGCAGATATGTGTTAAGATGCGTTAGGTATCACATATCGTATCTCAGCACCTATTGCGTTCAGAAACACCTTAAATTAGCATATATCTGCTCTTTTCGAACGTGCTACAAGTTTCTGACCAATCAATGTGCTTGGTTCTCGCTAGATGCGGATACGTATACCGCGATGAGTTACAAATAGCTTTATGTCTCTACTGTTTATACCCGGGTCTTGTTAAATTATGAAAATTCCACTGGCCATGTGATACTTTCATACATCAACAACCTCCCGGGTTTTGTTAAATTATGAAAACTTCTAGGTATGACGCACCCAGATGCTTTCATACATTAACTACCTTGTTTGGCCTTCAGATCTTTATTTTAATATTTAGACACTTAAAGTAAATATTTCAACCCATCGGTATCGATATACGTAACGCGTTCGAAACAAAGTCAAAATACTCTACATTTTTGACTTGTTATTGCCATGTTTCGAATGATGCCCGCTTTTTTGAAGGGTGCTATCCAAAATTAAAATTTATATTCTAAATAAACCTACAAAAGAAATTAATTTAAAAAAATCTTAATTAACTCTTATTTTCCAAAAAATTTAAAAAATCCTTTTTATTGTAAAAATATCCCACTAATATATATCATATATCAAAAATGTCAATATTTGTGGAAAGTCTTGACCCTTTCCTTGAATGGTTTATGCGATATTAATATCATTATATCATAATTACTTTATCCTTCTTATTAGCGCTCTGCTCTAAGTTTAATCCTCTATAACTTTTAGTAGGTGCGCACCCAGCCTCCCCCCCCCCCGAGATTTTTTAAATGTACTTTTATTGGTAGTGTTCTTTTAATAAACTGGATTTAAATTTATTATAAAAATAATTTTTCAGAAACCATTGGGTTCAGCCGCCCCCCCCCCCCGAAAAAAAATTCTGGGTGCGCCACTGAACTTTAGCGCTTCGCTAACTTATTTCATCCTATACAAAGAAACCTAAAACTCCATATATACATCCATACTAAAACAGCAAACAAAAGGTGTGTATGTAATCCACAGATAGGCCGATATTGGCAGCTACAACCTATGCAGTCATAAAGTTAAGACATTGTAGTATATAACCAGAAAAAAATCTTATTGCGGGAGGCTGCGGGAACATAGTGTTTCTGTTATTTTAATGTTTTTTTTTAAATTAAAGACAAAAAAATTATTTTAAGGCTTAACAAAAAACTGCTAAATGTACCCTATAAACAAGTGAAAAAAAAAAGGGAAATTGACAGAGCGGTTTTTGTTTTAGAGATGAATGAAGGACGGGTTGCAGAAGGAAAGAAAAATTGATTATAGGTTTAGACTAAGGGGATATTTCTTTACAAAAAAAACGGAAATATTAAAAAAGATATTGATATGAATATACATAGTTTTTTCCCAGGATAAGCCACTGTGCGTCGCGATAACGTGCACGTTTACTACATAATCATTAGCATCGCGATTTAGTTGTATAACCGTCCCAATGCATTCCCGAAAACGGTGAACACCTCGAGGTAGGTAGAAGTAAAACCATCGCCGTGATATGACGCCACAATTCTATTAGGAATAGGGCGTGGAGGCGGCCACCACGTCGCGACTGATTTTGTTGCTTGGGAAAGACCCCAATTTCTGTTTAAAATACTGTCATTCCAACCAGCATTTTTTTCTCTGTAAGAGCCGAAAGAACATTCTTACAGCTAAAAGTGCAGGAATAAATGCCTGTATAATTTGCTTATATAAGGGTTCTGTAAGACGCTACTAGGCCGGTTATAAGTGCAAAATGGACACCACCAAGCAGCAGCAAATTACTTCTATTGATAAACCCATAAGAACTGTATAAAAGATCTGCGTAACTCTTAGGTGGTATTTATAGAATAATTTCAACACCTATCTATACTATCAGGAGGTTCTTCTGGAAATAATTATACAGTATTTTACTTTATTGATACAACTTGAACTCCTAAAGTAAGAGAAGAAATATTTTTTTTTTATGTGGTTTGAATAAATATTTAAATAACAAAATGGGCTTTTAACTATGACTGATTTTTCTTCCACAGTATGTATTAATGGCGATACCAAAACTATCTTGACAATAAATAAATATTACGCGAAAACTTTACCTATTTTGAAACAAGTACACCACAATTTTATTAACGAACACCACTTTACTGCTAATATGCCTATCATTTATTTAAGAAAATTTTCACGCTCCATTGAAATATCTTCGTTTGGAGCTTAAAATACTGTCTTACTGAAAATAAAAAGTGACAAAATATATACGGAAGACGTTTTTTTTTAAGCAAATTATGCAATATTTGTGCATCGTTTACCGTTTCTATGTATTGTTATGAAATTTACCTTCATGTTATTAAGGTTTTTGTTGTTTTTGGGATAGATTCTTAAATTCATAGAAATACAACATTTATAAGATGGACGTGTTGTTGCAAATATTTATGACATATATATATAGCAAGTATACAATAACCATATAGTAATTTTAGTTGTAGGGATTCCCGTCCGCCTTGGTTTTCCATTATCCGCATCTTTTCCAATTTGAGTAGTCCATGTTTATATTTTCAGGTCTTTTCTTTATGGCGGATTTATAAACTTAAACTTTTTGTTTAATGTTGGTTGTTTAAGGTTATGTGAGACTGAGAAATGACGTTTAATTTCAATTGGGCAGTTGGCCAATTATGAGGTTAACTCAAAAGCAAGGAAAAATTAGAGAAGTAGCTAAATATTTTCATCCACCATCAACCACTTAAGTGCATTTTTGTTTTATTAGAGAGATCGGATATGATGTTTATCACCTTTTTGCTCTTGTAATGTATCTTCATAAAGCAAAATTACTAATTATAGAGCCTTTTTGATTTAAAATTGTTGTATTTTATTGGGCCTGAAACACTCTTATACAATACTTTAAGAGCCTAAAGTACTTTGCGACAATTCTGCTGTATAATAACACCGTATAAATGTTCTTACAGAAAGAAGCAGAGCTTTTATAGGATATTCCTTTAAACTGTTGCTGTAAGAACATTCTTACAACAATATAATCATCGCTAAATTGCTTTTAACACCTAGATGAGTTTTTCGAAACCGTAACACAGCAAACTGGTAATCTGGTGACATCTACATGCCAGAACTGCCCTGTAGTACATAAAAATTGTTTGGGATTAGTGTCATTTGTGCCAGAACATCGACCAACGTGAACCGCGCGTTTGTGTGGAATTATTTTCTTTTATCTGATCTCAAGAATAGCTACATGGGGGTGTCTCCAGTTAAGTATTCTTTTAGGATTTGGTTGTATCTCGTTCAAGAGTAAGTAAAATACTACTTTTTTGCCGGCGTGATTAACTAATTAATTAATTAATCTTGGGCAAATTTGTAAAATCAATATTCTTACAGACCCTGTCGGAAAAAACTCAACTTTTCTAGATTTATCTCAGTCGAAAAACATAGAGCAAACCGATTTTGTCCGATTCCTTTATGCCTGATTCGTAAAATCACGCCGGGCGCGTCCGATGGCATATTCACGTTTTATTAAATTAATCAAGACCACATATTCATCCGCGGCTTACCTCCTAAGTCGTTATTATTATTATTATTATAATATGGTTTTTAAAAGCCATTACCACTGCAGATGTTTTAAGATCTACATGCACTGGGCAGTGGGCGCCAAATGGGGGAGGTATTTAGATATATTTCGGTTGTGGTTCAAGTCGTTTACACTTTATTGGGACTATTTTTGCACAGTAGTTTTTGCACTGATGGAATAATAAAATTTAAATTGTTTTGAACGCATTAAAGTTTTCCCCATTTATGCCTTACTATAGATTAGTCTCTTGTAATTTGCACTGATTTTAACATATTTCCATGTTAACTATTTTGTGATAAATGCCTTGTTTGAATTTCTATTTTTTGTTGATAGCTACGTTAGAATTTATATTAGATTTTGTTGTTGGCTTACAAATGTGCCTTGTATTACTACGTCATATCACTTACTTTGTTTATACGAACTTTTTGAACAGCGGCGTATCCAACCCAGGCGTCTGGGGGGGGGGGGTAGGGGGGGTGAAAAGATAATAGCCTATAAAGAAAATGACCGCTACATGTACATTTTAGCTTTAATCAGTTGGTATCGACAAAATTCCCCTAACTCTGAGGCGAATAATATAAAGGGTTTTTGCACAGCACTTATGAAAGGTAAAAAACTAGTAATTTCGGTTATATAACTGCACTAAAGAAATCAAAACACTATATTTTTAGCAAAAACATGCAAAAAGGCCGAAAATATACTTCTCTTCACATAAAACTGGTACAGCAGAAGTTAGCAGCATGTTTAATTTTTTAAATTTTTCTAGTACGGCATTGTCTTCCTATAAGTGACAATATCACAGACTCCTGACAACATCATGTTTTGTATGTCCATGTCATCTAAATTTAAAAAAATGCCGCCGCATCTTTCCGAATTTGATAAAGCTCAAATTTTAGCAAAACTAGACGGTGGTTGGTCTATTCGGCAAGTAGCTGTTCATTATGGGAAAAGCAAGTCTACGATAGTAAACATAAGAAACCGATTTCAAGAAGAGGTAACGGTTTGATGAAAGTTACTAGCCCAGAGGAAGACCAAGAAGCAATCAATTTTCTAGAAAATCATCCATTTGCCAAAGCGAAAGAAGTAAAAATTGAATCAAATTTTCCAGGAGAACAACATTAGGCAAAAAAATTAAACTAGTAGGAAAAGAAGCAGTCTCGATTAATTTTTGCGTTGAATTATTCTCTGAGGGACGAAGAATTTTGGCAGCAGATGGTTTTCACAGATGAGAAGATCAACAGCGATAATAAACAAATTCTGGTTTATCGACCGCCAAGAAGTTTTTTATATCTTTTTATTATTTTGGGCTAGTAACTTTCGTCAAACCGATGCTTTCCTTCTGAGGGACAGTTCCTTCTTCTTGAAATCGATTTATTTTGGTTACTATCGTAGACTTGCTTCTTTCGTAATCAGCTAGTCGAATAGACCAATTACTGTGTAGCTTTTGTTTAGTTAATAAAACATTTTTGCTTTTTTGAAATGTGGTTTTTATTTTTAGTGGCTTTATATTTTGAATTAGTATCTCCTCCTCCTCCTTATAAAAAGTTTATATATGCCAAAAATATAACTTAAAATGACAAAGACAAAAAGTCTGGTGTTGCACATAGTAAAATATAAAAAATCCTATTTGCAGCTACCTTCTGCTGTACCAGTTTTATGTGGAGAGAAGTGTACTTCACTTTGCCTAAAAAAATAACGCACTAACAAAATGACCCATCCTAGTAACTTTTGGTTTGGTGCAAACAAATGTGTGGCTAAAAAAATCAGGCAAATATGTATCATGTTTACGGGCGGGCTTAAAACACATGATGAAATGATATAACTTGACTTTTTCCTTTTAAAAAAACTTTTAAAAAATTTAAAAAAAAAACAAAATAATACTAATGTGGAAGCGAAACTTAAGCAAAAATTATAATGTCAAGTCGATTCGATTTATATGACTACGTTCTTTGAGGCTCAAACTGTCACCTATGTAAGGGTGTTTTTTTGTGAAATTTCTCAAGGGGTATTATATTTTCACTATTCTTTTACTTCCGTGGAACACCATCTTAGTTTTAGTATCCTTTGGTCTGTAGTCGCGGCCGTATTGATATCAAACTGACAGAAAATCCATATTTTACCTGTCAATTTGGTTATAAAAATGGCGGCAACAGTAGGCTAAAGGACACTGAAGAGATGTGAGTTAACTGGCCTTTTAGTTAAGAACTGTATTGATCTGTGCCGCGGTATAGTTCAAATTTTGTTGGCCGGTCCAACTAAAAAACAACCGCTTTGGCTGCGATTGTTGGCATGCCACTTTTAGTAAAAGTGAAAGCGAAACTGTAATGCCGTCTTATAAAATTGTATTGGTTTGATAGTTGGGCCAGAATTTAACTACATCTGAGTAATTATTTGTTATCACTCAATTGGATTACACACTAAAAAAAAAAAGAGTAAAACACCTAAAACATACAAAACAACAAACGAACAAAAAGTAAAGTAGTTTTAGGTGTAAATTTTTAATTTGCGTATTTTTCGAAGTGATATCTGCGGTCTTGGGGGTAATTACCCCCATCCCAAATTACCCCCCCCCTTGTATACGCCAGTGTTCTTTAAGCGATTTATAAGTACGGTTTATTGCACTTAAAAGATGATTTTGCGATCGATGTAAAAACTTCAAAATATTGTTTGTTTTAATTGTCTTTTGCGTTTTTAAATTAATTTCGAAAGCCCAATGTGTATGCTTACGATTCAGTGCACTGCTGGACGTATAAACCTTTCTAGAAAGCGAACCGTCCTGATATAAAACCGATTTTAGGTGCATATAAACTTATTAACCGTTTTCACAGATAACCTATACACCAGAATAGTCAATGCTTATGCTATGGGTTATCTGTGCTGCTTTATTTCTGTTTGGTACTTGTAAAAAATGCATGTTTTGGATGCTTTTTATTAATATAATTATTTTTTTTTACTTTAGCGGTTTAAAGTTTCGAGAAAATTTGAGGAACAGTGTCAGGTTGGGTTGGGTTGACCTATACACCAGAATAGTCAATGCTTATGCTATGGGTCAGGGACGTTTTCTTAGTTTTAAAGCGGTATTATATTTGGAATTTTAGTTTCTTAGTTTTAAAGCGGCATTATATTTGGAATTTTAGTTAAAGTCAACAAAATTAAATTGCGGTAAATTTCAAATTTCCATTTTTTATTTGCGACACTTGTTTTTCCATCTGCGGAGCAACATCTACCGAATAATATTCTAAATTTTTTTTTAATAGGTAGCGGTTTTACAATGTTCGCATGTGGGACTAGATTCGATCTCGAGACTTTAAACCCTGCTAGAGATTCAAAATCACATTCCACAAAAGTTTACAAAATATGGCTCAAATTAAATAGGCATTTGTGGTAGTTGGCCTAAAAACGTTTTAATTCTTCTTGAGGCTCTTGTTCAAGGTGCTTACGAAAACTTACGTGAATATTTAAATTAAATGTTATAGGCAGTTAGATTTTACGTAATTTCTTAAAAACTACGGCAATAAAAACGCATGAGTTCATTCAGGAGTCTGCTTGAAATATCTTATATTTTTTATTTTTAACATTTTCATAAACCTAACAGTTTTTGAGGAAAACATAAAAAAAGTAAAGGGTTAATAAAATGAGTAAAGAGAACCCATGGTGGATTTAATCATTTTTGCGGTGGTTTTCGAGGTATTGCGGATCTTGCTGTACGTAGCCAAAACATGACCAATATGTGCTTTTTTAGTGCCTTAAAATTGTTGTATTATTTTTTGTAGAAATAGTTTTTAGGCGTTTTTACACCTAATTTTTTTCGCCTTATAGAAGGGCAGAGGCGAGCCGCAAGAATTAGAGTTTTTGCATGCCGTTTAATTTGAGACCTATTCTAGACCAACTTTTTTCCAATAATTTGTAAACATTGGTCTTAAATTAGTATAGTTTTTGAATTATTTAGTTATACAGAGTGTTTTAAAGTTAATGTAACAATAATTGTGCAATATACTATTTGTAAAAATGCCACCTGGTATGGAGTTTTATTTCTTGACCTACCCCATTTATAGGAAGTTCAAAAAATTAAAGCACTCTCTATAACTAAAGGACAATTTTAATTGCATGAGCTGGTAACTAATAGAAAATGGTAAGTAAATGTTCGTGGTGACCTACAAGCAAAACGTTACACCCGGTTCCCACCTAGGCGCGCTCCCCTGACACAAAAAACGCATCATGTCACATGGTGCGTTTTTTGAGTCAGAGTGAGCGCGCATAGGTGGGAACCGGGTGTTAGACTTTTGCGCTTCTATTTTGAAGCTGCCAAAATATTGGCTGGTGAAGGGTTCTGACCATATAACTATAAAATACTAAAATATGACCCTGACTGTTATATTTTCCATTTAATTTGAAGGAACTATAATTTTATTTTGTGCAGAAAGCATGACAATTAGAACAACTAATGCGGCGACTTTTTGAAAATAAACATCTATTTTTTATAATTTTTCTTCCGAATTTGTTCGGTAGACCAAGAGAAACGAGCTATAACCAAACTTTTTTGTTTGATTTTTTGTGGATATTTTCCTATTTAAGTGGGATTTTAAATGAAGGAGTTTTGGGACTATGAGGGATTGATAGCTCTTTAGTCACACAATCAAGTGTTACCGGGTGTTTTGTTCACATCCGTGTAGAAGTAGAAACATTATAAAAAATACAACTTTCGCGACCGGGGCATGGTTATACTTGATACCATATAACTGGAAAACGAGAATTCCAAACAATTTACTTTCAAGGTCATTCGACCTTAAATGACCTTGAAAATAGCGAAAAAACAAGATTTTTTTCCATTTTCTCTTCAAAAAAATCTTAATAATTCGACGTTTTATCAGACCAACTGCATATATACCTCAAACTATTAGGCATGCATGTCAAATTTGATCCTTAGAGTTTGATGCGGTTTGACGCTTCATGACTTTGAAAAATTCCTCACTAGAGTTAACTTATTGCAAATATAACAACTATTAAAGCGAAGATGACCAAATTTCGTAAGAAAGAGAAGAAGATCAAGTACAACAATATTGTTAAAAAAAATTTGGTACAGCTATGATGTGTTTCAATATAGCGGCTGATATATCAAAATAGCGACCTATAACCACATTTTATTTTTATCCAGTTCCAGTTTTTTATTTATTGCCGCTTACTATGAAAAAAAAAATTAAGTTGATGCATGACCTTGATTGACTTTGAAAATATCATGTACAGGGTGATCGGTTATAAGTGTTCCCTGGGATAACTTTTTCTAACAGCTGCAGAAGAACCAAACAAAAACTGGGTGAAAGGGTATTTTATATGGACCTCAAAATCATTAATAGAAATTATTCAGTTCAAATAGTATACAGGGTGGGCCAAAAAGTTATTTTTTTCTTATAGAACAACCTATATATTTTGACACTGTTGAATTCTCCAGAAAATTAGCTTTTTAAAAATACAATATAGTATAGGTCTGCATGCAACCGTTTTCGAGACATTTCAATTTGAATTAGATATTAATTAACTCGTATTATTGTATTTTTTTAAAAACCTAATTTTCTGGAAAATTCAAAATTGTCAAAATATATAGGGTGTTCCATAAAGAAAAAAAAATCTTCCTGACACACCCTGTATACTATTTGAACTCAATAATTTTTATTAATGAATTTGAGGTCCCTATAAAACACCCTTTCACCCAGTTTTTGTTTGGTTCTTCTGCGGCTGCGATCACCCTGTACAATTGAAAAACAAGCTTTTTGTAGTGTTTTTTCCAATTTACCACTACCCAAAAACTTTAAGTGTCGGTGATGAAATTGACATCTTATCCATAGATAAACACTTCATTTTAAACCTCCCTACTATTTTTTTTGATCTGGCGTCCCAGATGTTTATTCTATACCCCGGTAAATATGACCCATAGTTTCGGAACTGTGAATTTTATGTTCTATTCACTTGTCTAGCCAACCAAGTCATTTAAATTACCAATAAGAGAGTTACCAGAAGTTAGATATATATCATCATATACTGGACCAAGTACATTAGATGCCATTTTCCAAAGTGGCGGTCGAAAAATAATAAAAAATTCTAATTATGCCAGTAGGACACGACTATACTTGTTTATTAATATTCATAATAAAATTCAAGGATAAGGATTTAACAGCTATTTAGTCACACATTCATGTGCCACCGGGTGTTTTGTTCGCATCCGTGTAGAAGGGCTTGATATGGATAAAAACGAAAGGCATATAGGTAATTTTTATCTGGGTATAGCATAAACATTTGGTACGCCAGATCAAAAAAAAAAATAGTAGGGAGGTTTAAAATGAAGTGTTTATCTATGGCTAAGATGTTAATTTCATCACCGGCTCTTAAAGTTTTTGCGTAGTGGTAAATTAGAAAAAACTACAAAATGCTTGTTTTTCAGTTGTACATAGTATTTTCAAGGTTAACCAAGGTCGTGCATCAACTTAATTTTTTTTTAATTATTAAGCGGCAATAAGTATGCCTCCTTGTCATTTTTGCTTTTTTATGAAACTGGACAAAATAAAATGTGGTTTTAGGTCGCCATTTTGATATATCAGCCGCCATATTGAAACACATCAAAGCTGTACCAATTTGTTTTTAACAATATTGTTGTACTTGATCTTCTTATCTTTGTTACGAAATTTGGTCATCTTCGCTTTAATAGTTGATGAATAGCACCCTTTAGTATGTTATTTTTGCAATACGTTAATTTTACTGGGGTATTTTTCAATAAAGATTCAAACTTCATCAAACTCTGAGGATCGCATTGGGCGTACATGGCTAATAGTTTGAGGTACATTTGAAGTTCGTCTGACAAAACGTCGAATTATTAAGATTTTTTTGAAGAGACAACGGCAAAAATCTTGTTTTTTTGCAATTTTCAAGGTCATTTAAGATCGGATGACCTAGAAAGTGAATTTTTTGGAATCCTCGTCCTCGAATTATATGGAAACGAGTATAACTATGCTCCGGTTGCGAAAGTTGCATTTTTTATGATTTTTGGCCGGCATCTTGAAAGATGACGTCATATCAAACTCTTCTACATGGATGCAAACAAATCACCCGGTAAAACTTGATAGTGTGACATCACTTGTTAACCCCTCCAGCAAATATAAACATCAGACCTAAGGCGATTTCGGCAAGCTTTCCTTGCTATACCAATTGGTACCTGTGACGTCATAGTAGGTAGGTTCCAAAACACCTTAATCGACGAAAAAAAAAGTTGTCTGTTGTCTGTCTGTATACACGATAACTCAAGAACGCCTTAATCGATTTTAACGAAATTTGGTACAAAAATCCTCTATCGGCTAAACATGACCTGATTAACTTTTGAGTAGGGTGGTGGGGGGTTGAAGGGGGGAAAAGGGGGATAAAATATTTAAAAAAGATTGTAACTTTGGAACAAAAGCAAGTAGACGATATACGGTTTTCATGAATATGAACTACAAACTTTAGCTTTAGTTTTAGAGTTATTTGAAAAAAACCTTAAAATATATAAAACAAATCATAACTTTAGAAGTTTTCAGATTTTGGTTTTCATAAATATTACCCAAAAATTTTGTTATAAGGTTCAAATCTTTCAAAGCTACATTTTTCGATATTTTCATTTCCTTTCAATATAAAATAATTGATTGTATGGTGGACTATCTATGCTTTCTAGCATCAGTTTTTCTCTTTGTGGCAAAGCCGCGGATCTACCGCCAGCAACAGGGGTCTAAAAATTGGTATGTAGACTCTACTAATAAAATAAGCAAACGCTTGTTTCGGCATTTTTTTTGGCGGGGGGTTGAGAAATAGGGGTGAGTCTACTTTTAAGGGAATACAAATAACTCACAATTACTTGGAGACCCAAATCAACGTAGAGCTAAAAGTTCGCATTTAGCTTCCTCTATAGGTTAGTCCATAGGTGTAAAAGCACCGCCCTATATCCGATAATTATTTTAATTCGTCATAATAAGAGTTGTGGATATTAAACCAAAGGAAATAGATTCTGGAATCTAAAACAGTGGGAAAACAATGTTTCTTTTAAATAATAATTTAGAGTGGGGGAAGGGTACGTCCGTCAAAATAGGGGTGTAGGGTATCAAACCAAAGGAAATACAGCCTGGAATCTGAGTCAGTAGGGACTTATCGGTACATAAAGTCGGCATAGCCTGACTTTAATAAAGACGGCACTATTTTTGACAATTCCGCTAGAAGTTTAAAAGGAATTGTTGTTGTCGAAATATGTCATCTTTGCTATCAAAATAATGTCGAATTTCATGTTTGTGCCTGCCTTTAATAAAGGATGGCATGAACTTTTATTTGTCAACTTTAAGAATGGTACAATATGAGCATGTTTAGATGACACGTTCACAACCTTCGTGCGGAACTGTCAGAAATAGTGCCGAGTCAGGCTATGCCAACTTTATGTACCGTCCCTAGTGTTTTTTACTTTTTGGAAATTAATAATTTAGGGTTGGGTCGGTATCGTGGTTGGGGGTATTTCCAAAATATGGGTTGTGGGGTATTAATCTAAAGAAAAAGGTTCTAGAATTTAAAACAATGTTTTTTTTTTATTTTGTTAAAACTAAATATTTAGATTGGGTTGAAGATATTGTACTAATATGTCAAAATATGTTTACGAGGTTTTAAAAAGAAAATATCGCATACAAAAAAAATAATATTTTGTATAGGTAATCGAACGGATTCTTTTTGTGCCAATATAAATATTTCTTCAATAGACACACCTATTTTATGCATACTTTTCTACATTATTTCATTGCCACCGCTAGTAACGCAGCGGGTATGCTGCTATTCTATACATATAATAAATCTCTAGAGAGACCATTTCAATGTGGTCCAAATTCGAGGGGATTGGGGAGGGGGGTGTTTGGGTATTTTTAAGGGATTTCAAAAAAATAACGTGTTATGAGCTCGAATTTTAAGAAATAATAATGGTGAAAACCGCATGCCATATACGTATGTATTGTCAACCCGTTTTTTAGCTATGGGGGTTTTTAAAACACGCGTTTTAGAATTTCGTCTATGACTTTTTTATTAATGAAAAATTATTTTTGGTGTAAGTTGCTTTTTTATAGATAATTTAAAGTGGGATTTATTTATCAAACTGGAGCGTTTAGTTTTTGAGATATAATACTTAGTTGGTATTTTTCC
Source organism: Oxystoma pomonae (assembly GCA_963921995.1). Taxonomy (NCBI): domain Eukaryota; kingdom Metazoa; phylum Arthropoda; class Insecta; order Coleoptera; family Brentidae; genus Oxystoma; species Oxystoma pomonae. The sequence goes on from OY998167.1 coordinate 59,805,939, forward strand.
TATGGAATGACCTACCTTTTACTTGATTTTTGAATCAAAGTGAAATTTTTTTTAAAAACGATGTCTTGCTCTTATAATGTTATTTTTATACTTTTATACGTTTATTTTTTTCTCTCAATTATTTTTTTGTATTTTGTATTTTTTTATTTCTTTTAATCGTCATTTTAAGTAAAAAATATACAATAAAAATAAATAAGTTAGTAATAAAACAAATTAAAATAAACAAAATAAAAATTGGTATTAAAACAAACAAATAATAAAATATCATGTGCGATACACCTTTGAAAGGAAATTTTATGGTGATTTCTAAAACCGAGTAAAAGACAGGTCCTTCCATAAGAAAAATACTACACACGAAAAAGACATTTTCATTAATAAAAAAGTTACAGGCCAAATTCTAAAACGCGTATTTTTAAAAAAGCCCCTGTAGCTCAAGAACTGGTTAAAATGCGGTTTGCACCATTATTAATTTGTCAAAAATCGAGCCCATAACATGCATATGAGTTTTTCGTTTTCTCCCTTAGAAATACCCAAAACCCCAGAATCCCCTCGAATTGGGACCACCCTGTACATACATTAAATATATATTTTTTTAAGTTTTGGTTTTGGCTTCTAACTACTCTTTATAGATACCAAAAATCTAATTTTTAGAATGTTTCTTATGTTGTTGATGGGAGTTACCCTAATCGATTCCTTGGGGTCTGGGCAGGATATAAGCTTAATTTCATAAAAATCGATTTACGAAAACAAAAGTTATGATCATTTAAAGCAAAAAAGGAAAAAAATGGGTAAACTTGCAGGCGCAGCTGCGGGGTCTTCAGCTAGTATTTAATATATTAATCGATTATTTAATAAGTAGATGTAGATTAAAAAAATATTTGTTTTGATACCTTTATCAAAAACATGATTTTAGTAACTGTCGGCAGATAACTAAAGCATGGCTTTTTTGGTTACCGATGCAAAAAAGCTTTTTTTTTTTTGATCATGGATGCAAAAAAAGATTTCTGTCCATTTTTTACCCAAAATTAAAGAGAAATAGCAGAAAATAGTAATATTGAAAAAATCTAATTATTTTTGCCTAAAAATGAAGCCATTTTCGCCAGTTTTCACCAAGTATTTACCATAAAATCGTTTAAAAATATCAAACTGTCAAAGATTAAAATGTCGCAACAATGAACGTCACCTAGTAAAAGGGCACATCGCTACGCCGCCTTGATTTATAATGTAAAGATGGTATGTTGCGAGAAGTACTCTTAGTTCGAGATTTTTAAAAGTATTTTCCTGTTTTTCTTGAATTTTTTGATAAAGGTATTCAAAAAATAGTCCTATCCACTCGCGGCTAAACTGTGCTTTTTTACTCGCGTTTTTAAATGCCTCACTAGTTTTGAAAACTACTATTTTAGTTTGATGCGACCCTTAGTGACCTAAATGTTTTTTCGAGTATGTAAAAAACCGAGTTTTTCAACGTTTTCTTCAATTCTTCCTCCTAAAAATTTGGCTAGATATACATATAGATGACTTTTTGTAAGTAAAAAAGCTCCAAAAAATCGACTATAGGCCAGTATAGTTGGCATAAGCATTTGAAATGTTGTGAAAAAGTAAAAATAAAAACAATGGAAGTTCGAAACTCTAGTTACTCTTGACATAACCTGTACCAAATAGTACTTTTTTGTCAACTATTTGCAGAAATTTGACATGCTTTCTTTCGACAATTCTTTAGGATTGCAGTCAAGAAAATTGATCATCGGATGGATTTAAAAAAATTTTCTATAATTAAGAAAACATCGATATTTCTTTTGTAATAATTTAAAAATAACATCAAAATAGCTCTCCTAATTGATTTTTTGCTTATAGTCTGATTAGTTTAGTTATATTAGGCCCGTCAAAGTAAGATTCAAAAAGTAAAAAAGATACAATTGAAAATGTTCTTTGTATTTTTAAATCGTACTTTGATTAGCCCAATTTAACTAATGTATTCAGCCTGTTAGCAACAAGTCAGTTAGGAAACATATTTCCCAAGTAACAATTTTTAGTCGTGTTAGTCACAATTTCTAAAAGATGGACCAAAATAAACGTTGGAAGTGCAGAAATTAGTTATTTCAACGACGACCGCTTTTATCGACGCAATTACCATACTCAGACGTTACCAGGTGACTATAGTAAAGTTATTACTATGTCGTGATGTTGTTTGGTCTACAAAGATATTGGTTATTTCCTGGGAGCGACACTAACGACTTAAAAACGTTTGTATGCTCTGTACGTTTATTTCAACCAACCATTTCATGTACCGTCAAGGTAATAAATATAACCAAAGTTTTATGCGTATTTTTTAAAACATGACATTTGAAGTAGACGTGTGTCATCTGTTAAGTAAAGAAAAGATTTTTGGGTTGTTGACTGTCAACTTTCAAGAAGGCGTTTTTTTTTTTTGGTAATATTTGGTCGCAGGTCATTAAAGGTTGTACGTTAATTTAACTATTGTTATTAAATTCCTCTCCATCAAGTTTTATTGATTGATATGAAAACGTTTGTATGCTCTGTACGTTTATTTCAACCAACCATTTCATGTACCGTCAAGGTAATAAATATAACCAAACTTTTATGCGTATTTTTAACAAAACTCACAAATGACATAAATAACATAAAACATGACATATGAAGTAGACGTGTGTCATCTGTCAAGTAAAGAAAAGATTTTTGGGTTGGTGACTGTCAACTTTCAAGAAGGCGTTTTTTTTTTTGGTAATATTTGGTCGCAGGTCATTAAAGGATGTACATTAATTTAACTATTGTTATTAAATTCCTCTCCATCAAGTTTTATTGATTCGAGTATAATTTTGTTTCAAATAACCGCTATCTTGGCTATGTATGTACTATTTGGAACTTAAGGCGGACAATAATAGAGGTAATTTCAATTTTACTGGCCTAGTCGGTTTTTGGAGGCTCTTTCACTTGCAAAAACTAATCGATATGTATATCAAGCCAAATTATATGTTTTTTTTTTTAAATCTGCATACTTAAACTATACATAATAAATTTGACGTCGACCGGAACGCCACCTATTCAGAAGATAAGTTGGCATTAACAATTTTAATAATCGTATCAAATTTGAAGATTCCACCTTAAAAAATAAAAAAGACATGATTGATAATGTTGTTTTTCCAAATCTAGTATAACTAAACTAATCACTCACTAAAAAAATTTCAAAAAAAGTTTCTTAAAATGCATTTTTTTTACACAAATGTCACTTTTCAAGGTTATTGGAGGACACCTGAATAAAACTATTTTCTTTTTTAATTCCTCCCTATCGAATTACATGAATTCGAGTATAATCTTGCTCTGCTGGGAACCTTATGATTTAAAAAAAAATGGCTCCTTTACATTCGATCGATTTCCTCAACCAAAATTTTAAAGAATAAATGGGTCAAATTTCATGCCTTCTGCACAAGATGAACAACTGAATGGCTATTTGAAAGTTAAGCAGGACTACTAAATGGCCCTGCCGTGTATTTGCCTATGTTAAAAAGCATCTCGCCAACCCTGCAAAATATCAAGTTGGCCAAGAGCCAATTCTTACCAATGAACCGCTCGAATGCGTATGCTTCAGCAGGAAGTGCGCTCACCCGAACGTGTATTCTCGAAAGTTATACGATCCGGTCTTTCTCCCGTGCGATGGGATCTATCGCATGGGATCCATCACCTCCCACGATCAAAAACCAGTTTAGAAAACCATACATTTCAAGAAAAAAACCTCTTTATTGTGCAAGCGTCACTAGATTCGATGCTGTTCCCCGGCTTCGGACCACGCCATCGGGAACGAATTATTTTCATGAGTTCCGTAAGATCGGATCATCGCTCAAGAATATAACATTTTTTCGTTCCATGTGTTTAAGACACGTCCAGAGACATAAGGTGGGTCAATTTGACAAACTCGCGCAGACTTATATCGAGCCTTCATAATTGGTGTAGCCAGAATTCGACTCTGGGGGGGGGGGGGTTTCATCATTTGATAAAAATCAACTACCTACCTATGGCAAATTTTTAAAAATTAAAGGGAAGGGAGAGGGGCGGTTTAATAGGTGATGAGTTAGTGTATACGAAACAAAAATACTTATTTTGAAAAGCAAGTCACATCTAGTCTCATTTGCAGTTTTTTTTTCAAAATTAACCATTAAATGCGCCGCAGACAAAAATTTTGAAAAAATTACACTAAAATGCTTTTTTTTACGCGTTTCAAATGTTGTTGACAAAAAAATTGCTTAAAATAAAACAAAATTGTGACAATATTTACAATTGGTATAGCGCCGCAGGCGAAGGCTTTCTTTAAAAATTTTCATCTCTTAGGTTTTTTTGTGTAAAATTTCTGAAAAAGTAGATTGGGTTAGATACAATACAATACAATAAATCTTTATTTTCCTTTGACTATTAAATTACAATAATATGGAACACGTCAAAGATGCCAAGAAGGGGTGGGTTGCGGTGGTATATATATATTGGTTGTCAAATCATAAATGCGCCGCAGATGGAGATTTTAAGAAAAATTATACTAAGAGTGCCCCATTTATTACACGTTTTGAATGCTAGTGAGAAAAATTTCTTAGAATTAAACTAAAATTGTAACAATTAATGACGTCATAGCATTTAAAATTTTTAAAATTTATGACGTGACACCAAACACACGTCACAAACCGGAGTAAAGCGCCAAAAAAGAGGTAGAGCTATAGCTCTCCCTGGGACCCTTGGTCATGATTAATTTATTTTAGATTGGGTTGGACCTCCTGGGGGGGGGTTAACCCCTAAACCCCCCTGGCTACGCCACTGCCTTCATTGGTAGGTATTCAAAGTCGTTGCCGTTGGTGGGATAATCTTCTCGCATCTTGGGTATTTATATACCTTATACGTTCTTAACCTTTATTAGGGTAAATTTAGAATTGTAGTTTTTTATTAATTCACTAAAAATTAGTTCTTTTTTTTTTGATTGATTGGTTGAAATTTCTTATTGAGAAAGCCAAACAAAAAAATAACTATTATCGAATAACAGTCAATACTCTTAGGTCTAAGCTTCTAAGTAAAATGTTTTACATTTAATTGTATAAACAAGTACACAACATGACAGAACAAAACAAAATTTAAACTATAAATATCACCATAAATGGAACCATAAAAAGTTCTTATATATTTGCTTATCATATTAAAATCTGTACTCAAAAAATGATTGTGTAGAATAAAAAGCCTGTTCAAGAAAAACAACCTTGCACTTGTGCCTGGACTTTTTAGAATCAGAATCATTCCCTTTTTACACGATATAAAGACAGGGTAGGGTAAGAATTTTATTAAATATAAACAGAGGCCTACAATGAGTTCTGGCGTAAGCTCCACAAAGAAATCGAACAGCTCTCTTTTGTAAAACAAAATCAGATTCAAATAAAAACTGACTACATCAACCCCAAAATGGTTAACAATAGCGGAAATGGGACTCGACCAGAGCAAAATAAATTGTTCTTGCAGTAGATCTGCCAAGTTCAGACGCAATCACCCTTACACTGTAGCATCCAGATAAAAATTTTATATTAAGAGATAAAACATCGAATTTAAGATCGACATGGGGAACAAGAAATTTTGATAAAGGCAAGTTGTTAAGGGTGTAATGCGAAAGAGAAATGTTCGGGATATTTAGTTTTTTAAACATTACAATGGTTGATGGTTGATAAGTAACTAAGCGGGTCCCTGCGCTAAATTCAAATTTTGTTTGTTACACTCTTGCCTAAAGGTGTCATAGTTTTGTTTACTCATTATTCTCTTTTTGACCCTGTCTTCTTTTGAACTATATGCTCTTTTAAAAGGCAGTTTTGCAAAAACAGCGTTATGATCCGAGAGCGCGGCCTCGAAGGAATCACAATCTACCTCCGCATTACAATTAGAGCAGACAAAAAAAACCTAAATACAAAATTTTGTGATGGTGTCTGTGGTCTGTCTGTGTGGTACATGATAACTCCAAAGCCGCTAAACCGATTTTATCAACTTTAGCACAAAGAATTTTTGTTCCAAATTTTAAATTGGGGAAATCCATGAACTGAGTAGTTTTCGATGGGAGTTAGGAGTTGGAAAGAGAGTAGAAAGGAGGGTTAAAAAAAATCCGAACTTACAAACCGTAGCAGCTAGCCACAACACTCGGTTTTTACATTTTGTTTCATTATTTTTTTTTGTTTTTTGGTTGTATGCGGGGCTATACGTGCCTGCGGACGCCATTTTTTGGTTAATTAAACAGTTTAAATTAAACACAGTGTACTAACCCATTTTTTTTGTGAGAATGCTAATGTAAATGTCGGTCGATGTTCTTGTATGGTTAACCTATGACGATATTTACTAAGGTTTAGTACTATGAGACGCATGTTGTTTTTAATGTAATAATGCAGGTTATTCTTTAAACTTGAGTGCAACTTGTTGGAATTTTGGACTTACTATAATCATATAAGTGTTTTCCCAAGGGAAAAACACAGGTTTTCCCAATATTTTGAGAAAAAAAATGGGGAAAAAAGGAGATTGGCGATGGGTTGTCCCTGTATACTAGGCCTTTTAACTAAAAATGTTCTGTTAATTGAAAGACTTACTCAGATCTTTGTATCCCTTTTTATTCCTACATTTGCGGAGTTCCATGAAAAAAAATATCAAGCACACTTCTTCACACCAAAAAGAAACGAAAATGAAAATTTTTAATTCATATAATTTTATCGAAGAATAATTAAAAACTGTCAAAACAAACTTAACTGACGTTTCGCTCGCTGATGTTGGGGCGAGAACCCTACTTTCTTAAATATACGAAAGCGTTTTACATCTCGGTAAACAAGTCTAACACCAATTATGCCAAATGTTAATTTCGACTCTCTCTTTTTCTTTGTAACATTTCAAAACCTCCCCTCCCGCCTCCTTAATTAGGTATATTTTGAAATATTAATTATTTTATTCTTTGCTTTATCATTTTTCAGAGAAAAATGGTAACGGAACGAAGTTGCGAACACTTCACTTACTTCCCTACGCCGCGTTACACCCAGTTCCCACTTACGACTTTCTCGTGAGTGCTCACTCACGCTACACATGATGTCAATATGAAGGGTTATGACAGTCATGTAACGCGTGAGCGGGCACCATGTGGTTCGTAATTTATGGACGCCACCAACAATCTATAGGCATAAGGCCAGGTCTGGGTGAAATGCAGCAAGGGAGGGGCGTGGGTGATTGTTCATCTTCTTTTCCGGCTTCTGCAAAGGATCTCCGAAATTTCATAAAAATTTAGCAAAATTGCTAAAATAACACGTTACTTTTTCGGCCCCTAGCGCGGAAGAATTTACTGCGGGAAAAAAAATGAGACAAAAAATATACATTTGAGTGAGGCGACTCCCTAACCACCTAAAAATGATTTTTATGCACTTTAGGGATTAAATATGTACGTTTAAACCCTCTGTTTAGGGACTAAAGTGGCACTTTTATTCCCTGGGGGATTAAAAAAAAATAATCCATTAGGGATTAAAAGTAAATTTAATACTAATAATAATAATAATAGAGGTTAATTTATTCCCTCAGGGATTCAAAAAAATTAATCCCTGGAAAATTATAATTAAATTTATTGCAAGTCAAGCCAAACAGCACTTGCTCTTGGCCAAGATTTAATTCTTAGCACCCTCTCTTGTAATCGACGAACCATTTGGCGTAGAAATACTGTGATTTTAACAATAATCTTTCCCTAATATGCATAAAATAGTATATAAACCTCGGGACTAAAGCGTCTTTTAATCTCTTAGCGGCAGAGGTTCCCAAACTTTTTCAGTGTGCGGCGCACTTGTCCAACAAAGTGTTGCATATGTATAATGATAATGTATAAAAATTCTACCTTATCAGGAGCGCCTGGCGGCGCCCCTGGTTTCTTCTCCCTAGGGCGCCGCGGCGCTCACTTTGGGAACCACTTTAGCGAATTGTAGCCCTCCTACGGTCGGGCTACAAACCTTTCGCGCGGGATTAAAAGTAGCACTTTAGTCTCTAGGTTTATAATGTACTATTTTTTTGCTTGCGCGGTTAAAGCCGTAGATCTTTTATTATACCTACGTATTTTTTATATGCGCTTTTCTTTAATTTACGTTGTAATCTTTATGTACCCTAAATTATTTAGCAAAAGCATTAAGGTTGTATACCGCAAAATTTTTACAGCGCGGCTTTTTACCGCGCTGTCATATACAGCGCAAACCATTTACCGCGAGTTTTTCTTATATATATATAATAAAATTTTCCCAACTAATATTATATCAAAAGCGATTCCCAACAGCCACCTATTAGAATAAGTGTATGTTGCAGTACTTGAATTTCCCAACTGATTGGGGGGAGGGAGGCTCCTTGCCAAGGGATCGCCGGTGTGTAAAAGGTTTTTTCTTGATTTAAGAGGGCAGTGATCTCCTTGAATCAACCTGTGAGAGCTCATACGTTTCTATACATTGACTTAAAGAAAGGGCTAGAATATAGCCAATATAAGTAGAAGAAAGCCTGGAATTGGATTTTTTTTCTAAATAAAATACTTCAAAATTTACATTTTGAAAAAAACAATCAACAAAATCGTGATTTTTTAAAACTTTAAAGTATATAGATAAACCACTTCTTGACGATGGTCTACAATATACGATAATTTTCCTCGAAATACGACCAGAGATAAATGTTTACCCAGATTTTATTAATTTTTACGGATTATTATTATTCATTTTCATTCCAGAGCATTTTGACCAGGTAAACATATATCAATTGCAGTATGGTTCGGCGTAAAATCAATTTTTAGATACCCATGTAAACTGTAGTCCTTAGTAAATATGGCCCTATGATTTTAGTTAAATCTATCGTCTGATCTACTTTTTGTACAGCAACGACCGGAACAGAACGAATATAGTAACGTCATAAATTATTATTATTGCACTTGGTGATATTTTTTTCTAACAATGTTTTTAGTGGATTGGTTTTCTGTACAATATATATTTTTTGGTATCAATTTTTTGTTGCAGGAAAAAATAAGCACGTTTGGTTCTTTCGAAATTTATATAAAAAACTAATCCTTTGTAATAAATATGATCCTTTAAAACTTTTTTCTTAGACCTTCAATATTTTTAGATATTCTTTATTTTTTCTCAAAAAAGAATTGTTTTCCATGTAATGAATATGTGTCTGCACTAAAAAATATATATTATACCCGTTTTTTTTTAATTGATCAGGCGATAACAAACCTATATGGCAAGTGGCGGAAGAAAGGGAGGAGAATAAGGCCAAAAATCGGGAGAATGTTCCTTACGGCGAGTACGGCGGGTGGCACAAGGCTGCCAAAGTCGATTCGCCCACCGTAACCACAACATTGAAGAACTTGGGCGCCCTTTATCGTAGACAGGGGAAGTATGAAGCTGCGGAGACCCTTGAAGATTGTGCTTTGAGGACTAAAAAGGAGGTATGTTAGAAGCGGACTTAAATATGTTTCGCACTAATCAAGGTATAATTGATGAGAACTGTTATTATCGCTGAAAGTATAAAATATTTGACCTATTTTGATATATTTGGCTGTTATTTTTGTTTAGAATTTTTATCAGTACTTGAATTTGCAAAAGAACCACAATTAAGATTGATAGAAGTGAAAATTTTGGGTAGATTATTATTTATAAACAAAATTCAGGGTGTAAAAGGTATGACTGCAAATGTTTTTCATTTTTAATTAAAATAAATTCGTATAACATGGGTGTCAAAAATCAATAACTTTTTGTCTAAATGGCTCTAAAGTTTTCAACTTTTTGTGCACCTTCCTCTCCTCCCCTCTGCTACTACTACCTCGTCACTTATTAAGAACAAATCGATTAATAAAAAAAAACGTACATTTGAGTGAGGGAATAAATCGGAACAAAGTTTTTCCTCGACCAGGATTTGAACCCAGGACCTCTAGAATACCAGTCTAATGCGTTTTGACTGGCTATTCGGAAATCCTTTCTTCCGATTCATTTGTTAGTAGTGGGGCGATCTTTGAAGCCTACTGCGGCTTCAAAAACCTAGAGATGTTATAAAGGTAAGGAGGTACACATTCACGATTATTAGTTGTACGAAATTTCTATTTATCTATCAACCAACGATACACACCATATAGCGTTTTATTGAAGGTCGAGGAAATCTTTTCTCTAAATTTATTAGGGCGCTAAAACTTTCCCTTCATTTGGTACATTTTAGTTTTTTACTGGAAAAAGTCTTTGTTGCCATCTTGCCTACAAATACTCGCCATAATCGGCAATACCGCGCCAAAGTTCCACTTGACTGATATTAGCGTTGCCAAGTTTTTAGTGAGATTTACTAAGATCTAGTGTGGCGTGTACTAAATTTTAAAAACAGTTTCAAAAAAGACAAAAAGTTATTGATTATTTTGTATTGTTGTTGCAAAATACCACTGAAAAACTGCTTTTTTTCTCAAAATATAAATATAAATTCCCAACATAGTCAAAATATACCATATTTTAGGAGAAAATGGCCTAAAACCAATTTTTTTTGGCAGATTTCAAAATGGCAAATGGTGAATACGCCAAACATTTGGCATATAATGGCTTCATTATCTGTGTTTGAGGTTCTAAAGTTGGTGATTTTCTAGACCACCTCTGGGGGGTGGTTTAAATTTATAGCCCCCAGAAAGGATTGTTTTGTGGCAATTTGTAATAAGTTCGTTTATAATTTCCCTAAGTAACCGTTTTTACAAGAACTAATTTACCTTATTTAATATCCCAAGTTGTTCATTAACCAATAAAACACCTTTAATTTTGTCCAGAAAGACGCCATATTTTGAACCCTTTTTTAGCCCAAAAAATATATTTATGAGGGCACTATGAGGCAAAACAAACATAAGCGAAGGTCATTGATTATGCACGAAAAATTACCAAACAAAAAAACTCAAAACAACTATATTAACTTATTTACAAACTGAAATTAAAACATTGAGGTATTCTAAAAGCTCAGTCAAGAAAAGTTTCCTTACTCAAAGCCCACTTATTTCAAAGCTGTAGCTGTATTGTTGTTGCAAAATACCACTGAAAAACTGCTTTTTTTCTCAAAATATAAATATAAATTCCCAACATAGTCAAAATATACCATATTTTAGGAGAAAATGGCCTAAAACCAATTTTTTTTGGCAGATTTCAAAATGGCAAATGGTGAATACGCCAAAAATTTGGCATATAATGGCTTCATTATCTGTGTTTGAGGTTCTAAAGTTGGTGATTTTCTAGACCACCTCTGGGGGGTGGTTTAAATTTATAGCCCCCAGAAAGGATTGTTTTGTGGCAATTTGTAATAAGTTCGTTTATAATTTCCCTAAGTAACCGTTTTTACAAGAACTAATTTACCTTATTTAATATCCCAAGTTGTTCATTAACCAATAAAACACCTTTAATTTTGTCCAGAAAAACGCCATATTTTGAACCCTTTTTTAGCCCAAAAAATATATTTATGAGGGCACTATGAGGCAAAACAAACATAAGCGAAGGTCATTGATTATGCACGAAAAATTACCAAACAAAAAAACTCAAAACAACTATATTAACTTATTTACAAACTGAAATTAAAACATTGAGGTATTCTAAAAGCTCAGTCAAGAAAAGTTTCCTTACTCAAAGCCCACTTATTTCAAAGCTGTAGCTTTCATTAGTAGAGGTTGGTGCAAGCCAAAGTACAAGCAGAGGTAAGAGATTTGAACTCGCTTTTTGTGATTTGAACGCAGCTAATATTTTGAAACTGGCATTTCAACAGTGACAGAAAAACTTGCACTTAAGTTTTTTTAATACATTTTATAAATAAAAACAGCCTTTAAATAAATATAAAATTAATCTACTCCTTATTTTAATATTACCCATCTAAATCGTTCTGTGACATCAAGTATTAATTGAAAAAAATAATTAACAAGGGTAAGTTTTAATTAGAGTGACATATAACTCCAATTTTAATTTGATCTACAGAGTGTTTACTATTTTTAATTTTCTTTTCTTCTAAATTGAAACTTTCTTCATAAATCCAACAAAAGCTTGTGTTAAGATGATTATTCTATAAAGAAATTTATTAAAATTCTTCCTATAAATCAAAATATGTCCAAAACTCAAGGAGTGTTTAAAATGCTTAAAACCAAAAATTTCACTTAAACCTAGGACCGTTCTAAAATAGACTAAACCCTGTTGGTAAATCCCACCGAAAAGGTCTCTATCTCGAAAAAGGTGAAGTTTTGACCGCCACGTTGTATGAATTCCTTATATAGGTTTGGCCTGCTCTACCTTATCGCCCGTTTAAACATTGATGTCATACCTGTTACCCCTTGCATAAAATAGTTATTTTATAGTCTGTGAAGTATCACATATGTCACAGAAGAAAAGTTTAGTTTTCTTTTCTAAACTTTTTTTATTGATAAAATTATATTAGGACCGGTTTAGGGCAATAAATTGGTCCGTAAACCACTAAGTGGGTTTTAGACGAATGTTGAATGAATAGCAAATGCGGCCGGGGCGGGACGATAGCCCTGAAAACCTGCTTCTTTCACAAAATAACATATTTCCGTGGGCGAGCTACTAGCAAGTTATGAATTACTTTACTTCCCTATCAAATTGACCAGTGAAGTAGACACAGTGTTGAATGCATTTCATATCGCTGTCGCTAGTAGAACTGGGAAAAATTATTTAAAGTTGTTTTTTGACCAATTTAGGCTCCAAACCAATACATCCGGAACCTAAATATCAAAGTGAGAATTTAGTAAAAATTAGTAGAATAGTATTTTTTAAATGCTTTAAAACTATGTGTGCGGTGCTTATGTTAATATTGCGAAATATAAATCATGAAAAACAAATAAATGCTAAAATATTAAAAATGGTTATGGTCCATACAGGGTGTTACAATATTCGTGCCTAAAGAAAATGCCAAGTAAAAAAACCCTCAACATTTCTAGAATAATTTAATAGTAGATTGAATTTTTAAAATTTTCTTAGAATTCAGGAACAGGTATGATACTTTTTTATCTGACACGAATTTTAAGACATCTTGTATAGTGTCGTTGCTTATAGTTTTATTGCTATACGGTTTGCTTTATAATTAGCGATTTTGCTTGATATTGTATTTTGTTTTTAATGCTGCCAGCATGTACAACAAGTAAGTTTTTAAGTTAGTCTTTGAATGAATCTAGAAAAAATAAACAGAAAAAACTGCGGAGTAAAAATCTCCAACCCAACCCAACTCAACCTTGACCCAGTCAAACCAATATTTTTTGATTTTCATAAATTTTGACTTATTTTTTATTTTTCCTGGAGGTTGTTATTTCGGGGTTTTCGGAACGCTTAAGTCAAATCGGCTATATATTTTACACTAAATAGTTATCAGGTGCGCAAGTGCAGTATGTAAAGCATTGTTGCCACTTTGTAAAACAGTTATATAAAAGTTAGCAACATATCAATCTGGTACCAGCCAGTGCGGGAATTCTTGAAAGTGGGAAAAGGAATACTCGCCAAGGGAGTATCTTTGTCTTCTTCACACTTGCGTACTTTTGTATATCTCCACCTCACTGTTTCAAATTTCGGGGAGTGTTCACTGGTTTAGATTGTAAGAATACCCGCACAGGTGTTATTTGGGCACTAATGACATTTTTAAATATTAATCAAATAGTGTTTTTCCCTTTTGAAAGAAAGTAAAAGTGCAGGACACTGGTAGTTTTTCGACAAACTGCGGTAAAAAGTTTATCTTTTTTTAAATAAAACATGACAAAAGGTTTATTTGAGTCCACTTTATTTCCAGTTCTTTTTTAACACTAACTTTGTTACTTTTAATTTTTTTTATTGTGAAAAGCGACAAGGGACCAAGTTATTACGCTCGACTTGTCTGGCTTATGGAACTCAATGTTAGTTACAATAATGCATATTCTAATGCCAAAGTAGTACCGATTTAGCTTATGCCAATTTTGCTTTAGCGCTCCTATAATTCCCTAAAAAATTGTAAAAAAGCTAAATAAATTCTATTACTTTTTTTTTAAATTCGCTTAAAAATCAACTGATTTTTTCAGATTTATTATGATTTTAGATGATCTATATTTTTTGTTACATCATTTTTATAATAATTTGAATTGTCAAAATATATTTTTCGATAAAATATGGCTTATATTATTATTATCAGATGAATGGTAATTGAGCCGGGATTTTTAAAAAAAATCATTTTACTCTTTTTTACTCAGTGGGGGTACAATGGGGGGAGAAAGCGTCAAACTACATTTTCATATAAATATATAATAGGTTTCCATCAATTGGCAGAGTATTCTAATTTTAAAGGACTTTTTTGTATTTTATGAACATTTTGTTCAAATTAAAAAAACTATCGTGTTAGTAAATTTGAACCCTTTGCCAACGTTTAATTCCTGGGTTTCTAGCAAGCCCTCGACATCGTAAAGCACTCGAAACTAGGCAATCTTCTGGGGGAGGACAGGCGCAAGAGCGCCAGCATGAAGGAGAAGCGCAGAGGTTCGAGGGAATCCTTAGAAATGACATTTGATGGGGAGGAGGTACGTTGGTGTGTAGTGTAGTTGCTTGGTAAAAATGCTTTCTTAGATAGTTTTATTGTAATTTAACATTTCATAAATCGTCGGTATACTGGCTAAATCATCTATACACAAAACTTGGTTTTTGTATTTCCAAAACCGTCCCAAGCTTTGGACAAGATTTCAGTTAATTATTTTTCTTACTTGCCCCAACTCAGAAACACATATTTAGTACAAGAGGTCAAAATTAACTTAGTGGTTTTTGCAAGTATACTGACGAAATATCTGTTGCAAACACAATCTCAGTAGCATGAACGCTTTAAATGGAATTTTGTTTATTTAACTTAAATAGAATGTGAGAAAAACGGTAAAAATTTATAACTTGCCAATGGTTTAACTACTTCTATTAGGCAAAACCATGGCAAAACCTTTCTAACAAGTCAAACTTTTGTGTGTGCCCTAGTTGTCACAAAAAAAGCAAATTCTAATTTCCTAAACATCAAAAAGGTCATTTTAAAACCTGTCTATTATCAAAATTCTTATTAAACGAAGCGGAGAAGAGAAAACAACCCAAATAATTCAATTTAAATGGAGATAAAGTACAAATACATGCTTTTTATAACCGGGTATGATTCTCTTAGCACTTTTTTCTATAATAACACTCAACATTTTTTCATAGAATAGAATTCATGATAGGCTCTCGTCACAGTGTATATACCAGATAAAAAGTAAAAGCCAAGTAAAATTTAAGAAAAGTAGATTTCTTGTCCGTGAAAAATAAATAAAAAGAAAGGTTCGTGGCATCTGACTGTGCCGTTTTCTTTTTGTCGAGGTTACGGTTAACCTTGGTCGTAAAATTTCCCGGAAGTAGAAGCAAAAGAAGGAGACCTCGATTAAGTAATATCTTTGAATATTGTTTAAATTTACAGATTATTGTTTATGTTTACATGTGTATATAATCAAAAGTTTTTAATTTTTATGAATTTCCGGATTATACTTAAATTTTCATATCAAAAATGCTATGACGTCATCTATTAGCTGACATGAACAGAAAAAATCTATGTGACGCATCCTGAGAATCGGAACCAGCCTATTTTCCCGGTTCAGAATAGTTGCGGTTCTCAAGGTATGGATCTTCACAGGACGTGCCATCTACGGCCATTTGTTCTGTTCATGTCAGCTAATAGATGATGTCATAGCATTTTTGCTGTGAAAATTTAAGTATAATCCGGAAATTCATAAAAATTAAAAACTTTTACACACGTAAACATAAACAATTATCTGTAAATTTAAACAATATTTAAAGATATTACACAATCGAGGTCTCCTTCTTTTGCTTATACTTCTGGGAAATTTTACGACCAAGGTCAACCGTAACCGCGACAAAAAGAAAACAGCACTGAAGGCCTGGTCGTAATGAATTGAAAAGCAAAATGTGGCTATATACATATCTATTGCTATATCAACATCCCGCGTTGTTTGACGACGAAAGTTTAAATTCGCTGGGTGTAGTGACTTATGTTATGCTTCATACGCCAGGTACAGTCCTATGTTGCCCTGATACTTCCTAACAAGAATGAAGCAGGCCTGTAGGTTTCTGGACTATCCATTAGATCTTGGAGGCCTGGTCGTAATTAATTGAAAAGCAAAATGTGGCTATATACATATCTATTGCTATATCAACATCCCGCGTTGTTTGACGACGAAAGTTTAAATTCGCTGGGTGTAGTGACTTATGTTATGCTTCATACGCCAGGTACAGTCCTATGTTGCCCTGATACTTCCTAACAAGAATGAAGCAGGCCTGTAGGTTTCTGGACTATCCATTAGATCTTGGAGGCCTGGTCGTAATGAATTGAAAAGCAAAATGAGCGTCCGATGCCAACTTTCTTTTTATTTACTTTTTTTTGTTTATTTCTTCTCTCTTTTTGTTAAATGATGATTTTGATGCGATTGTTTACCAATATTAATTGGTGTTGAGTTAGTATTTTGATGCTAGATACTTTGTAACTGCACGAGAAATTGATGAAAAAGTAAACAAAGTGATTTAAATTGATTTTAGCTTGATGTTGATAGATTCATGCAGACGCAAAAATAAATTTATTTTTCCCTACTAATGTTATAAATGCGAATCTGCGTGTGTATTGGTTTCTCAATCACGCAGAAACGGCTGAATCGGTTAGGATTAAATTCATTAAGAAATTACGGTGTGAGCATGGGCTAAGTAGTTTTTATTTGACAATTCGCTCAGTGACAGCTGCCAAATGAAATTATTTTTGGATATCGTGGGCAACGCCGCGGGTTGACCGCTAGTTTTAAATAAAGCTGTTTAATCACTTTTTTTACCAGCACTCATCACTTGCTTTAAGTTTGCTTGCCCGGTTTACTCGGTTTATTAGGTGCTTTTATTTAGTAT
This sequence comes from Oxystoma pomonae, assembly GCA_963921995.1. NCBI lineage: Eukaryota > Metazoa > Arthropoda > Insecta > Coleoptera > Brentidae > Oxystoma > Oxystoma pomonae. The sequence goes on from OY998167.1 coordinate 59,822,906, forward strand.
GTAGCAATACAGTTTTGGCTGGGGTAACTTGTCACTTAACATTACTGACATGTGCTTTTTATTAATAGCTGAAATTTCGTTCTCGTTTTTCCTCTTTTTCTGTTCGTAGAAGCAAATTAGAGTTAATAAACTATATCCTGAACTCAAAAAGTTAAGAAAGGTTGAAGTGTTTCAATTTTTGGATGTTTTGATAGGAAAAATTGTACTAGTTTTTAAATTACTCGGCTTTTTGAAAAACCCAAGAAACACTTAAATTTTTGAGCTCACAATATAGAAACCATTTCTAGCTCAAGAAGTTAGAAAGAGCACACTAAATTTATCAACTCCATCCGGTTTCGAATAGCTGTTTTGTTTTTTTACGAGGTACCTCTTATTTCGTGTTTTTTTTATGAGTTTGTATTAAATTTTTTTATTACACACAATGCGCTCGGATTTACAAAAAAAATTAACTTTTTTCTCCTATTTCACAGTCGAACCCCGCCCGAACTCCAGATACCGAGAAAAGTGGCTTAAAAACCAAGCTGTTTAACGCACTAGGGATAAATTCACCAGTTAGCAAATCTTAGACTATAAAAACTACCTATAACTCCAAGGAGTGTTAAGTTAAGTAGGAGTGATAAATGGATACAAAAACGTACCCATTTTGAGGCTATCGTTATGATAAATGACGTCACACTTTTACGGAGTACATTTTTTTTTGCGTGAGACCATTTTTTGTATACTTTTTAATAATTACTTTTTCTGACGCACAGAATTTTAATCCTGTTTTTTTCGCGAAGCTTAGTGGTTTTAGGATGATTCTGAGTACTCAGCGTTGTTGTTTATTTAAAATATGTCTATACTATATTGATTGATTCGTTTGTGAGTGTGCCACTATGGCACTGTCCACTGCGACCACTATTATGGCTTACTTTTAACATTTTTTATGGCTACAGAATATTCAGTCCCTTAAAGAGGCTCGCAACTTGCTTTGGTGAAGCATCATTCAGATCCAGTCCGTCGATCTGTGGTTTACCGAAGATACGTTGACGCTAACGTGCAATGGCTCGGTGTCCTCGCTTAGACCCATTCTGTGTAATGGTACTTTCACCCTGCAGTGTCCGTTGTATAGATCAACCATTGTCCGGATGTCCTGACTGGTGAGCTCAATGAGTTTCCCGGCCCTCTTCCTGCAGGGTTCTGTAATTAACTCTTTGGAATGTGCCAGTCCCGGCAATTCTCTCCAGTATTGGTGGAACTTGTTTTCCATCTAGCCTGCTATTCCAAGGGCTGGTTCGGGGCCAATAAAGACGGCAGAGGCCGCTTCACGCGCCAGCTGGTCGGCAGTCTCATTTCCCCGATGCTCAGAATGTCCCGGAATCCATACCAGCGACACAGTGTTTATTCGCCCTAGGGTTTTCAGTGTGTCCTGGCAGCTCCTAACGGTTCTCGACGAGCACCTATAGGATTCAAGAGCCTTAAGGGCCGCTTGACTGTCGGAGAGTATTGATCTATCACCCAACGTGCGCTCATTTCAATGGCGAAGAGTTCCGCCTGGAAAATTGTAGCCATTCGTCCAAGACTATGTATAATCCTTATATTTTCCCGGCTGCAATAAGCTCCGGATCCAACGCTTGAGTGCAAAAATGCTAAAATATATGTTTTTTTTAATCATGAGCATTTTTCTGAAAACGATTACTATTACCAGTCAATAGCTGCGTTCGGAATTTGTCTCGTGGACGCGACGGATTTTTGATCACGTGATCACAGATTAATCTAGATTTATTGCAACTAACGAACGCTCTGGATCGATTGCCTACTTCAAGTTTTTTGTTTCAAACATAATTTATGTCAAAAATTTCCAACGTCGATTCTTGGTGGCACTTTATAACAAATTACTTTTAGACGATGAAGGAATCTCTAGTTGTTGAGGGCTATGTTGAGAATAGAAAAAGAACATAAATTCGTTTTTTTTTCTATTATACAGCTGGATAGAAAGTTCGATTTTAACTTCACAATCGCAAATTAATCTGTTTCGTCGGCCAAAAACCATCGAGCACACGGATTTACGTCTAACTGATTGGAGCTGAATTACCGAACGGTTCAGATTTACCTCCCCTACATCTAGACGTAATAAACGAGATTAGGCAGATCAATCTGACGGAGCTAAGATCTTCTTATAAAAATAGACAATACAGATTTTTCTGTATCTCCGTATATCAAACTCTAGTGGAGAACGAGAACAAATAATTGATTTTGCTAACAAGAAAGCTCGTAAACTATTTTTATAATCATACCTAGTTATACATATACAGGGTGGATTTATATGGAATATGTTTTTTTTTTAATGTAAAACTAGATATATAAAGTTTGTTAACGTGCAAAGTTATATCTGTTTATTTTTGTTTTAATAAATTTAATGTTAGTATGAAATGATTTTTATATTATCTAGTTTCGGGAGTAGGGGAGGGGCCCGCTTTTCCAATGGTGCTAAGGGCCCGGTAGACCCTGGAACCGGTGCTGCATTCAACTTTAAATATGAATATCTCGGAAACTAATCGATAGATTTTTAAAATTTTAACACTGTGGTGAAGGCATTTAAAAAACCTCCAAAACAAAGGATTACTTTCTCTGTTCAAAATATAGGGGTAAAATTTACCTTATTCCCATATATTTTTGCATGCTAGAAAAAAAAACAATTAAAAATGCCCCTTTCGCTTTCGTTGGGGGGCACTGTATTATTGCATTGTATAAACTAAAAAAAGGTCGATTAAAAAATGTAACCAAAATAATGTATACAAGTGTGACGTCAGCAACCATAACCTCGAAACTGTTTAACATGTCATTATGCACTCCTTCTCTATTTAACCTCCTTGCTATAATTCTTTATTTTGCACAGTGTTACCTGTATATCATAGGTTTCAATTTCATTGTCGAACAATAAAATAAACAATTAATAAGTACTATAGTGGGAATATTACTTGGAAAACTCAAAACACATTTTCTAGAATGGATTTGATTTGGTGGTACCACCTATCGACGTAAATCCTTTGGGTTAATGTTAGTAAGGTGCTCCGCCTTTCCATCCTTATATTAAGACGACGCGACGTTGCCATTTTGAAAGCTTTGTGGTTTTGTACCTTTCAAGTAATATTTCCGCAATAGTCTACTGCCATTAGTGTGTGGTCATTGAGTAAAACGTATGATGTACAGAGTTCTGTGCCTTTTCTTTATCTTACAGTTGAAACTATACCTACTCTAACTATACCTCCTTTCTTTTTATACCTTTATAGGTAAAATTCAACAATTAAAAAATTTTGGAATTTTTTTATTTTCGGGTCAACAGTTTTTTCGAAATTTTACTTAAACGAACGTCATAAATTCCCAATTACACTGGTCAACAGGACTTTTATTATACTTTTACCATATATTTTTGCATGCTGAAATCAATTATATTTTTAGAATTTCTTCATCCCCTTAGTTTTTATGTTCCAGTATATTCGCTTGTCCAACTATAGTATGCATGCAACTTATTTGCATTTAACCTTGTTAAAAATAAAAATATCTATTTATGACTTTTTATGTAATTTATAATATTTCCCAATACAATTTTTTTGCGCTACTGATTTATTCACGTATTATATAGGGTGGGTCACAAAATTCCGCACTTTTTGGATTGGCTATTACTTTTGACATAAGTGCACGATTTTTAAAGGTATTAGTTTTTTAGATAGATGAAACGTGATACTTTTTCGATTCAGTTGAAAATTTAAAATTTCTCAAAAATCCAAGATGGCGGACAGTTATTAAAAATGTGTAATTTTCACCCCCCCCCTGAAAAAAATTTATGTGCGACAATGAACAAACTTTAAAGCTTTCACTACAAATGCTAGTTGTTTATGTATATATTGACGTATCACTTACTTAAATCGGTTAAGAAATGAAAAATTATAAGCTTCTAGATTATGAATGTTTGAGCTTAACATTGGAAAAAATTACAAAATTACATATTTTTTTAATTTGCTGTAAATTTGGCCTGATTAGTTAATTAAAAAAAAATATTGTTTAAAGAGACAAAACATGAGAGTTGCGTCTGTTTGTTCAAAATTTGACATTAAAAAAAAAATCAGGATGGCGGATAGTTTTAAAAAGGGTTAGCTTTTATACGCCTTATTTTTTTAAAAGTAAGACACTGGACAAAATAAAAATTAGTATTTCCAAATCTCTCTTTTTTCTTCGTATATCGAAGTATCGCCTAATTAAATCGGATAAGAACTAAAAAAGTAATGAGTATTTAGATTCTTAGTATTTTTCTTAATTAAATAATTAGGTCAAAAAGATATAGCAAATGGAAAATGTATGTAATTTTGTGATTTTTTTCAATGCGAAGCCAAAACACTCGTAGTCAAAAAACTTATAACTTTTTTATTTCCCAACTGAATTAATTAAATGATACTTCAATATACACAGAAACAATGAGCGTTTGTAGTGAAAGCTTTAGAGTTTGTTCAGTGACGCACATAAATATTTTTCAGGGGGGGGGGGGGGTGAAAATTACACATTTTCTAAAACTCCGCCATCTTGAATTTTTTGAAAGTTGTGGCCCACCCTATATTACATAATTTCGAAAATTTTTATTGCTGTCACTTTGAAGCACTGCCTAATAAAAAATTATGAAAGCGGATTCGAAGTAATATAAAGAGTACTACTAAGTTCAGCCACTTAAGCTCGTGAGCCACAAAAAACTGAAATTTTGTTGACCAGTGTAATTAAAATTATAAATAAATCTTTTATAAATAATATTTCAGCGATATGAAAGTTACAATCTTATACAGTGTGCCCCAAGAGTCTTAAACCAACTTAACGTTTTTCTAGCTAAAGAAGATGGACACAAATATGTTAAAAAGATAACTTGTGTGGTTCGCCTTGAATAGGATCATAGAATATAAAATTTGGTGGTTTTCTGTCTTTAATATTGCATATAGAATTGCCAGCCTCCGTAGCGCAATGGGTAGCGTATCTGCCTGCCGCACGGAAGGTTCCGGGTTCGATTCCCGGCTACATGGATCTTTATTGTTTGTCCTAAAAACTTTACACTTGGCAACTCTGAGCATTGATCCTAAAATGGATTGAAAATCCCAGTATACAGCGCGGTGGTCTCTCCGCCTATATAAAAATACTTGGGTTCTTTTATTTATGTTTGCCAAATTTGTTTTTTCAAAGACTTTTGGGACCCTCTTTTAGTGCTGTATTTTCAATTTTTTTTACAATTTTCCTCTATTCGCCTTGTCGATAATAAAACTATTTTTATTTTAAGTTGTTAAGTTTTAAAGTATTGAAGAGTTTCACAGTATTAAATACATAAATTTAGTTGGGGTCGGTTTAGTATTGTAAGATTTTATGTGATAGCGAATAAAACTAGGTATAGGTATGCAATTTTAACCAATTTTTAAACTTTTGTTGTACAGGGTGGTCCAAATTCGAGGCGATTGTGGGTTTTTGGGTATTTCTAAGCAAGAGAGATGGCGAAAAATATACAGGGTGAATTCTTTAAACGGAACGGTGCTTCTAGCGGGTTAGAATTTGGTTTTATAAAAAAATCCAAAAACACGTCAACTGAGATTTTTAATTTTCTTTAATCGTGTTATCTTAGATTTTTTTATGTCATTTAGTTTACGAGGTATGGCAAAAAAATATTTAAAAAAAAATAGGACACTGTATAGTTTGACACTTTTGAATTCTAAACAAATTATCTTTTTGACAATACCACATACTAATACTCTATCTCTTATGGTTTTCAAGATAGAGGCATTTAAACTTGCATGGAATTGTTGTCTATGCCCTGTTTTACGGGGCATATTTGAATGAATATCGAAGTTTTCGATACAGATTTAGATAAAAATATCTTAATTATCGTAAAAGATAGATCCTACTGTGTGGTATTGCTGACGAGAGAATTGTTTGCAGATTTCAAAAATTGCAAAATATACAGGGTGTCCTATTTAAAAAATAAAAAAAAATTGCCATACCTCGTAAACTAAATGACAGACAAAATCCAAGATATCACGATTAAAGGAAATTCAAAATCTTAGTTAATGTATTTTTGGATTTTTTTATTCAACCAAATTCTAACCCGCTAGAAGCACCCTTTCGTTTAAAGAATCCACCCTGTATATTACATACATTTTATGGACTCCATTTTTGAGAAAGGAGGAGGCGCACTTAACTTTGGTTGGCACAGGACTTGAATCAAATTTTGTTATGTTGTAGATGTTGAGGTCACATCACACTTCAAATTAACCAAAAAAAAATCGTACAACTAGTTTCGGAGATATACGGGTTTATTTCATAGTGCTAATAAACAAACGAAATGTGAAGATTAGCACAAAAAATTGGTTTTGCCTGCAATATTGCTTTAAAAATTAAGATGGCCATAAGTGTCCCAAAAAGTCATTTGGTATACCGCGGACCCTTGAAAAGTACCCAAAGCTTATTAGTAAAATATTAATCGGTTTTTGTTTTTTGTAATGGTACGAAATAAAAATAAAATGTCCAAAACCAATGAGAAATAATATTTGTGGTACACCTTAAGATTTTTTATTACGGGAGTATTCTAAAAAGTACATAAATCATTCAGAATGAAATCAATCAGAATTTTAATATTTGCACAAAAAAAGGTTTCTTGTCGCAATATTGGTGGTTAGAAGAGATTATGTTATTAAAAAAAACTAATAGTTCTACTTAGTAGACATGGCATATTAACATAATCACTCGTGGTTATAACGAAGCTCAATCCGCTCTTTAATATTCCAATACTATTAATTTTATGCTAGTACTTCTTAAGTGTCCTCGTTATACGAATTGACACCACTAAAGTCACATAAACTTTTCTCGCCAGCAATATTGCCACAAGAAACAATTTTTTCCAAATAATAAAATAATGATTAATTTGTGTATGTAGCTCCTAGAATACCCCCGTAATAAAAATCTTATGATGCGTAACTAATAGTATTATTTATTAGTTTTTGACATTTTCCCTCGTATTTTTTTCCTATTTCCTAACATATTAATAGGTTTGAGTACTTCTTGAGTGTCCCCGGTATTCCAACTAACAGTATTAATTTTTATTTAGTAAGATAAGCTCTTCTGGCTGCCAATATGGCCACAAGAAACCTTTTTTTGTGCAAATATTAAAATTCTGATTGATTCATGTACCTCTTACAATACCCCTGTAATAATAATTTTTATTTAGTAACATGAGCTCTTCTGACCGCCAATATTGCCACAAGAAACCTTTTTTGGTGCAAATATTAAAATTCTGATTGATTCATGTACCTCTTACAATACCCCCGTAATAAAATAATCTTGTGGTGTACCACATAAAATATTGTTTTTCATTTAATTTCAATATTTTATGTATATTTTGTACCATACAAAAAAGAAAAACAAATTCATACTTTACTAATAACTTTTAGGTACTTCTCAAAGCTCCCTGGTAAACCAAGTGACTTTTTGGTGCAGTTATGGCCCTCTTTAATTTTTATTTAGTCTCATAAATTCTTGTGAAAAGCAATATTGCAGCAAAACCAATTTTTTGTGCTAATATTCATATTTGGTTTATTTATTAGCACTATCGAATAAACCCTTGTATCTTGGACCTCAACAGCTATAACATATGATTCAATTCCTGTGCCAACCAAAGTCCCATGTTAAGTGCATGTCAGTATGTCAACCCGTTGTTGAGCTACGGGGACTTTTTGAAAAATATACCTTTTAGATTTTGGCCTCTTCTAATTAAAATTTATTTTTGGGATAAATTGCTTTTTTGATAGATATTTTAAATAAACCAAATAAAATTTCAAAAATCGAGTAAAAAATAGGTCATTCCATAACAAAAATACCAACTTGGTGTCAATCTCAAAAACTAAACGTAACAGATAAAATACATTTTGAGAAATAAATTATACTATAAATTGCCAAAAAACAAAACATGTATAAACAAAGTAAATGTCAAAATTATCATTTCCGAAATATCCAATATGGCGAAAAATTCTACTTTTTTTGTCAGTGATCTTAACTCAGTAAATGTCGAAGTAACGTTCAAAATAGGTCATGTGATATCCATACTTTTTTGGAGTCAAATAAACATCAGAATTTGCTGAACTTTAAATGGAAGGCACATTTAGTAAAAACTAAGACACGCCTCTCGGAGCAATTTTTTTATTTTTTAATAAGAAAGAAATTTTATTTGATTCGGCAAAAAGCAAGAAAGTGCTCCGAGCCGTGTCTTTTTTACAAAAAATGCCTTTCATTCAAAGTTCAGTAAATTCTGATGTTTATTTGACTCCAAAAAGAATGGATATCACATGACCTGTTTTGAACATTAGTTCGACATTTCCTGAGCTAAGGTCACTGACAGAAAAAAAGAATCTCTACTCTTAATAAAAAAGTCAAGAAGTCAAATTCTTAAACGCATACTTACATGCAATTTTCCCCATCATAAATTTCTCAAACATGAAGCCCATAACATGTATATTCTCTCTTAGAAATACTCAAAACCCCCCAATCCCCTCGAATTTGGCCACCCTGTATAATTAGTTTAAATTTTGGTAGATAACGCTCCTTTGTTCAATCTAACGTAAAAAATGTGAAAGCCACTAAAAGCCTAAAACTAAATATTTTTCTTTGCTTTTTTTACATTCCCAAAACTATAGCGTACTTAAAAATCGTAACATACATAATTGACGGTAGCCGAAAGTTTAATCAAAAAAATAATCTCTACATTTTGTTAGGAAATAGCTTTGACCGAAAAAAAATTAAGTAAATGCTTTTCACATTATTAGTGATTACTAGATTTAAGTATATTACATTTTTGATTATTTCATTTATTATTATTATTGTTTAATATTTATTTTTGTAGTTAACCCAGATATTTTTGCTTTGTTTAAATTTATTAGTAGTTTTTACTTATAGTTTAATTTTTGTTTTACACAATTTATGCTTTTGTTTGAAACCTGCACGAGCTTATATTTTGTATTAGAATGACCGAGTTATTCTGGATTTATTACTTACTATTTTAGCATATATATTGTCTTCCTTGAAATTATGTTCGATTTCTTAAACGCGTCAATTAATTAAGAACATCTACTATCAGTTTTCCCTTTTTGATAATAAAAAGCGTTTTATAAAAAAAATACAAATAATTCTCACTGGCTTGGAAAATGCACCCATTAAGATAGATCTATCTATATTAGACTTAGGAGAAAGTTAAGTAAACTCTAATAAGGCGCATGCATTAAGAGGTTAGCTAAAATTACCAAAAACATCGATATTTAGCATTGCGCCTTATGAGAATTAACCGGACTATATTGCATTTGTTCAGAGCTGTTTAAAAATATATTAAAATAAATATTATTTCATTTGAAAACCCCTGTTTTATTTAGCGTCATACACTGCATGAACTTTAAACTAGTTATGTTGCATTTTTAGCATTTATCTTATTATTTAGTCTTTTTTCTTCACTCTTTTGTTGCCGAAAACTTATGGAGTTGATAATATTACAAATTTGCGCACATAAATTTTGTACACCAGTGTGAAAAAGTTTAATTTTATTATACACTTTGGTAGTTTTAAATGTTGTCTTGTGAAGGTTTTTTATGACAATTCTTTGAAAGCGTTTGCAAAAAGTAGAATATTTTGATGGACGGTAAGAATACTCAAAATAAGAAGAAAACGTCATATAACATCATTTAAGCACAAAAATACATACACTTATAATAACGATAGGGTGTACAGGTCTCTCAAAAAGATTCCTTCGATAACCCAGTGAGCTTCTGTGAACTCGTCAAAAAATAATAATTGTTTTTTATAAAAAGTTAACGTCCCTTTTTACAAACTACACCTACACTTCCTGCCATATAAAATGCGTACAGCAGAAGTTAGCTGCAGGTGTGTTGAATTTAAGTTTTGCTAATTGCGTTGCTTATTGCAACCATAGAAATAGAAGGGTATCAACTGACGTTTTCGAATTACAGGTTAGATCTTTTGACATTGTAAACACAAAAATAAGGAGCCTGGCCACACTTTTCTAATCTTTACAGTTTGAGTGTGAAAAAGTTTAATTTTATTATACACTTTGGTAGTTTTAAATGTTGTCTTGTGAAGGTTTTTTATGACAATTCTTTGAAAGCGTTTGCAAAAAGTAGAATATTTTGATGGACGGTAAGAATACTCAAAATAAGAAGAAAACGTCATATAACATCATTTAAGCACAAAAATACATACACTTATAATAACGATAGGGTGTACAGGTATCTCAAAAAGATTCCTTCGATAACCCAGTGAGCTTCTGTGAACTCGTCAAAAAATAATAATTGTTTTTTATAAAAAGTTAACGTCCCTTTTTACAAACTACACCTACACTTCCTGCCATATAAAATGCGTACAGCAGAAGTTAGCTGCAGGTGTGTTGAATTTAAGTTTTGCTAATTGCGTTGCTTATTGCAACCATAGAAATAGAAGGGTGGCAACTGACTTTGACGTTTTCGAATTACAGGTTAGATCTTTTGACATTGTAAACACAAAAATAAGGAGCCTGGCCACACTTTTCTAATCTTTACAGTTTCTTCTTCTTGATACTTTCTTCTTATTCTTACAATTGTAACCTTGTTTCGTCCATAATGGGCCGCTACTCTTCGAACCGACCAACCACCGTTTAATTTTGCCAAAATTTGGGCTTTTTCGAATTCGACAACAACAAAACCTAACGGTGACATTTTTTGTCAATTTGAAATACCTAAAATATTACTGAGTTGCAAGGCCCACAATACACCATATAAAATCGGCGTACGCATTTTATGTGGCCGGAAGTGTACATCTTGTTGATCTTGATGTAGTCCAAGGGAGCGCTCGCGTTTTCCAGATGATGCTTAAAGTACCAAACCACCGTTTTAGAAACAAATGGGAGAAAGTAAAATTAAAGAAACGAAATAATATCGAGAATTGTACCTGCGTTGATTTTCGGTAGTGCATTGTTTTCTTGAGTACTTGTCACTCTCATTGCAGAGATATAATATAATATATATAATAAAAAGGGTATTCGTTCACGCGCAGATTTACTAAAAAAATTTGAGTTTTTATAGGAACTAAATTAATTAGAAAAAATTAACGTATTGCATAAAAATATTATAAATTGTATGTACATTAAATTGGGAAGGAACATATTCTGCCCACCAAAATCCTAAGCATTTTCATTGTTTTCGATTGTCAATGAAAACATCTTAACCGCAGGTCTTTAAAAAACATCATTGGCTGTTCTTACAGTTAAAACTCAAACGATTCCGTCTGAACCGGGATAAGTTCTCAATACGACCCATAGGCCACAGTAAGGGAGAAAAATTATCCTGTTTTATAACAACTAAGGTGCCAAGTTTGGATCGAAAGAGATTTGTGCCATTTTGACCAGCGGGTCCAGAAGTGTTGCTGAATCTTTGATAAGATTTCCCATCGAGAAAGTCCATTGATAGGGGTAGGTTCGGAGGAGTTAGGAAATAACCTGGTGTTAAAGGTCCATACTAACTGGAACAAGAGGTCGGGAATTAACAATTGCCAAACCAAAACACGTGCCAGATGAGACTTTAGAGATTTGATGTTAGATTACCACAGCCCACCAAAGTGTGTGCAGGAGGGTTGAATGCCAGTTTATACATTCCTTCGCGGCTGCTTTGGAAGCATCTTTATTTTAAATTTTATAAGCCTTAAACAAAGTTTCCCATTCCCAACATAGTTTATAAGTTTATAAGCCTTGATAAAATTAGTCCCACAATTAGAGTAAATATGTTCCATTGAACCACAAATAGACAGAAAAATAGACATAAATATGATTCGACTTTGGTAGTACCTCGGGCTCTCGTCATGACATTGTGGATATAAAGAAACGGTTTGTACATAGAGGCATATCAGCCATAATAGGTTTGATTGAAGTAGGTTTTGATTTCCAACATTTAACGCATTGAGCTAGGACTCTTCGATATAGCCCGTTTACCATACATCCAATATCGCTGAAGAAAAAAATGAGTTATTGTTTTGATCAGTTAAAATACTACGGTTTGGAAGCAGTGCAGGAAATTTTCTGGAAAATGAGATAGTCGAAGTCGGCCTTCCACTCGTAAAATACTTTGATGATCAAAGGAAAGAGATAGTTTAAGCAAAACTTTAGGAACGCGTTTGTTTTCTCGAATCTGTTCGATCTCGTTTAAAAGTTGAGGGGGTGGAGTTATAGAGCTCGAATATCCACAATATTTTCGCGTTAGTTATTATATATTGTTTAATTTTTCCTTTTTAATGGGACCTCATGTTCATAAGAATTAAGAAGAAAGAAAATCAAATAAATTGAGTTATATCCACAATGACTAATAAATCGTAAATAAGCAAGTGCTCAGATAGATCCATTTTGAAAAAAAAACTTGGATTCCAGTAAGATATAGTAACTTATGATACGGATTGTTTTTTTAAAGAAACTTTAGCGGTTTCCCACCATAAAGAACAGTTTACCAAATCAGAGGGTAGCATTCCCGAAATTCGATAGGTTCTAAATTCGAAAAATTTGAATCCATAAAAACTGGTGCCGCCCACCATACAGAACAGTTTACCAAATCAGAGGGTAGCATTCCCGAAGACCCAACATCGGCAAGATTTAGTTTAGATGGTATATAGAACCAAGAAGACGCGGGTACTTTTTCTTAAATTAAAGAAACTCGATTGCTAACATAAGTTCGCCACTCATGGGGTGAAGAATTTATCCACCGAATAGTTACCATGGAATCCGAATAACAAAAAATTAGGTTAAATTTAATTTTACTTTGGAACAATTTCGAAACAAAAGAAACCACTCGTGCGCAGAGCATTTAATTCAAGTCGAAGAATAGAAACCGTTTTTAGTGGAGATAGTTTCGCCTTCTCACAAACAAAACGAATAAAACGTTCTTCAGAGTCAAGAAAACAGCGAAAATATAATACGCTACAAAATCCCTTTTCATTTGAATTGCCGAAACAATGCAGTTCGATGAGGTTGGTATGACAGGGAACGAGAAGTCGAGGTTGAATTAATTTTGGAAAGCATGAAAAATCTTTGACATATTTTTCCCAAAGTTGAAAAATATCTGTGGATGGACAGCTATACCAAGACAATTTAAATTTATTTCCAAGATTGTTGAATTCGATTCTTAATTAAAAGTGACAGAAGAAAGCATAGCAAGTCGATCAAATATTTGTGCAAGGTTTGATAATAGAGTGCGTTTAGTACAAGGTTTGTCAGGAAATTTGACACAAAATCGAAGAGAATCTGAAGAAGCATTCCACTCTAAGCCAAGAACTTTGAGATGTGAATCAGCTGCTGAAGTTGAGTCGAAAGTAATGGGATCAATAGATAGATACATGCGATGGTGGAAGTTGACTAAATAGCTCGGGGCAATTTGTTGTTGCAATAAGAGCGCTGAATCAAGTGAAAAACTACCGAAAACAGTATTGTCAACATAGGTGCCCATGCATAAGGCTTCAACAGCCATCATACTCAGCTAGTTGTAAAAAAACTCGAATAGCATCATATTCTTTTATAGGCTCCGCAGAAGAAAATCTTCATAAAATTTGTTGATAATTTTAGGTATCAGGATGAACTTTCGAAATATCTTGGATATATCGGCAGTAATAACATATTCGTAGAGTCTAAAATTGAGAATAATCGTGAATATGTCATGTTGAAGTTTAGAATCAACATAAAGCTGAGAATTGAGAGAAAGATGATTGGCTAAATTAACAGATTCAGATTACTCGCAACTTAGTTATCAAACTTTCTGGTCTAATCACGGTGTGGTAAGTAAAACGAATTGAGTCCAAAGTTTTTAAACAGTTCCTTATGATTGAGGTCTAAGAATGCCTTAATAAAATCGCAGTATGTGTAAAGTGGGGTTAATATCATCCTTAATGACAACTTTCCAGAAACATTTTTTCGCATTTTTTGTTATCTGGGGGAAGACAAGTCAATTTTCCAAAATCGTTGAATTTGATTATCCGAGGAAATGGAATCTTCGATACGACAAAACATAGTTGATACTACTTCCTGGGTCGCTGGTAAAACTTCTTATTAGACACATCCAAAAATAGTATTAACAGCATCGGATTGGTCTGATCCACCGTGAATATGGCCATCAAACTGATCATCAGCTTATTGAATATTACCAAGCTGATACTAACCTTCTGTGGACACTTGATAAGGAGGTAAATCATCGCTGACTTTAGAAACGACTAGAGCATCAATTGTAAAAACTGGATCTGTTTTATGAAAAGTTCGAATTGATAAAGTCACTTGCTTGACAAACAAAGGTTTGCATAGATCTCAAACCAGTCACTTGAACAGAGCTAGAGGAAGGTTTGACTCCTAAATGATTAAGACATTTTGAAGTTATAAAAGAGGTCATACTACCGTTGTGTAACATACAACGTAAAATTGATACGTTCTTCTGCTATCTACAATTTCAATACGAGCAGTAGAAAGCAAAGTACCACTTCATACAATAATGAAGCTACCGTGACTTTTATTTTAAGGGGAAGTATTCAGATCAGATCTTATATTCGCAGGCGAAGCCATATTTGTATTGACATTATGACATTGTGATTCGGACTGCGATCTTGGAGTTTTGGATAGAAAGTCGGGGCAATATTGTGCACATTGGAATTGCAAATTGAACAAGCTACAGGTGGCATTGTGTCTCGAGTTTGAGGTAGTATTTGAGATTGTAGTTGAATCATACAAGTCTTTGAATAATGAGGAGGTTAAGAGGGCTTATTTAAAACTTGTTTTTGACAAATGGAGCTGTTCGGCTGTGCGGTTTTTGCTTGTTTACAGGAGAAACACGGATATTATCAAGTGCTATCGCTTAAAATTAATTCGTTCATTCATCTGCACCAAAATAAAGTCACAATCATCGGTGGCCAAACCTAAGCTTTTTAGTGCTGATACATGTTTGGAAAATTGTTTACAGGAGAAACACGGATATTATCAAGTGCTATTCGCTTAAAATTAATTCGATACATGTTTGGAAAATGTATATAATAGATTTCTTAAATCATTTGAATTGTCACCAGATACATTGGGTGAATTTTTTAAAGGTTTCCATAAATTTGTAGACGAAGAACGTGGCTTGGCATAGCGGTGGCGTAAAGCTGAATAAGATATGTCGTAGTTATTGTCAGATAACATTAAATTGGCATTAACTGATGCAGCGGAGAGATTTTAAAGTTGAAAATTTCAAAATTTTAGGAATACTTTTCGAGATACTTTTATTACTAGAAACAAGTGCATCATAAATATCACTAAAAGATTGAAAGGACTCAATGTCACCTTTAAAAAATTACATTGATAATACATAAGGTCAAAAAGCTTGCGGACCTTGTATTCGGCTTCAAAAGTAGTATCATCCATCTAAATTAAAACTCACCGAATTATGGCTTTCATAAAAACCTTTATGAATTTCTTTTATGTTTAATGCATGCATCTAAAACATAGGAACTTAATTCGGGTGGCTCGCGTTTACTTTATTAGCGATTTCATGGATATCTTTAAGTTTTTGATATTCACATATTCACTTTGGCGTAAAACTTTCTATTCTTTAATTTTTTTCAACCATTTTGTTTTGTAAAATAATGAATATTTTGAATTAAAAGAGAAAATCTTCAAAACAAATTCAGGCCGTATATGAACACTTTTTTATTTAGTGACTAGCCGTCGTCGAAGCTGCAAAAAACTGTTTCTATGAATTCCCTTTCTAAAACATCCAATATAATTTTATTTTGAGTAATAGATATTAATTTTTTGAAAATTTAAATCGCTTGAATATAATTAAGTCAATTTTAATTGAGAATTGTAATAGAACTGTTTAATTTAAATAAATTAAATTATTTAAGCACTTATGAAATTCTTGAAAAGTTCCAAATCAGGCTCGTATGGGCCAAAAATGGGGTGTACAGATCTCCCAAAAATATTAATAAATTTTTGTTGGTTCCTTCTACCAGTGAGCTCCTGTGAACTTGCCATAAAATATATTTTTTTTTTAATAAAAAGTGAACGTCTCTTTTTAACAAACTAGACCTACCTCTTGTTGATCTTGATGTAGTCCAAGGGAGCGCTCCCATTTTCCAGATGATGCTTGAAGTACAAAACCACCGTTTTAGCACAAATTGGAGAAAGTAATATTAAAGAATCGAAATACTATCGAGAATTGATTGAGCGACCGACTATATGCACCTTTGTTGATTTTCGATAGTGCACTGTTTTCTTGAGTCCTTGTCATTCTCATTCCAGAAATATAGGCTATAGAAAGTTAAAAAGGGTATTTGTACACAGGCAGATTTACTACAAAATTTTGAGTTTTTGAATTTAATGTATTGCTGTACTTTTAACAAATAGAGTAAAATTAATAAACAAAATAAATCTAAATTGAGGATATCACAAGTTCTTAGAGTGTACGGACCAAGCATTGACAAAGATATTTCATGTTTTAATAAAATAAAATATTTTCTTTTATTTTTCTTTTGCCTTAAATCTGAGAACCGTTTATTTTTAAAGAATAATAAAAATGATGCCTGATGATTCCTAATAAGGATGAAACAGGTCTGTAGGTGTCTGGATTCTCCATTAGATATTGGAGGCCTGGTCGTAATGAAATGAGAAACAAAAACGCTTTGTCCGATATGCCACGAATGTTACTTTAATAAAAAGTATAGTGAATTTTCACTGACATGTTATATGTACGTTTTTTCTGAAATTAACTCTGTGTTTCGGACTTCTATTGTCTATTATTTATACACAGTGTAGTGTATAAATAAAATATAGACAATGGAAGTTCCGAAACACAGAGTTAATTTCAAATTCATCATTGTCTCAAACTTTCAAACATACGTTTTTTCTTATTTTTGTTCTCGCTGTTTAAAATGAAAATCTATTTTTTGCCTTTAAACAATATTTTATTAAATTAGGTTTTTGTTTTTTTTACAGATGAGCAAATCATCATCGCAAAGGAGATTTCCATAATTTTTTAATACTGATTCTTATAGTGTCGGTTTTGATCATTGTTGAGCAGACCCATAATTTTTCGGCAATTGTAACAAGCGTTATTAAAAAAGGGTTAAACTTCATATTGATTTATCCCTAGCTTGCCATATAATACTAGATTTACGAAGAAAAATTCGTTTTATTTTATGAAATCGTAGATAACATTCCATTTTAATTTAAGTTTGCAATATTAGTTATATATCATCAATAACTTTTAATGGCAACTCATTTTGGCTTTTAGTTGGGTTTATTTCAATTGGGTGATTTTGGTTCGTTTATTTCTGTATTGATATTGTACGAAGGAAAGCTATTTAAAACAATGACAAGACAGACACGACGTTCCACCAACCTTAATTGTAGAAATTAAGTGTAACTTGGCTTCAATTTGGTGAATGTTTTGCTTCGCCTCTTTTTTTATAGTCTTAATTCATATTATGTGTAATATACAAGTAAATAAATCTATAGTCCACTACACTTACAAAGTTTCTTACAAAGATTCATGTTCCACCAGAACAGAATGATGTACGGTCCTGTTTATTTTAAATTAAGCGCACCGCATAATTTGCATAGGCTGGTACGACAGTATACAATGAGCTTCAGGCTACTCCGAACATAGGGGGGAACTAGTCCAATTTACTCTCGTCGTGCCGTACGACCGAGGTGGGGTCAATGCACGCTGCAGTGTTATCTTTTTGAAATTTATTTTGTTTTATTTCCGCCTTGCTCGAGAAACAGATTGGTAAGTCCTTAAGTGAAATAATACATTTATAAATGGATGTCTACGAAGTTGCGGAAAAAGGTTGGTCAAATGGTAAAAAAATTGGAGAATTTTGTAAATCGCGCAGAACCTAGTTTATCAACGATTCATAGGATTGTGCAGAATTTTGAAAAGTTTGGTTGTGTAGCGCCAAGGAACCATAAAAAACCCACCGTTTTGAATGACGAGCAGGAAGTACGAGATGTGATGATTTGCGCTGCAGTGGAGGAAAATCGAAAGTTAACTAGCCACCAAATTGTCGAAGCCACTGTCTTACGTGTTCTCAAAAAGAATGATTATCATTCTTACAAAGCGTCGAAAAGGCACCAAATTTTTCCGGAGGACAATTATCGTCGTTGGAATTTTGCGAAACAATGATGGAAAGGGCTAATCGTGATGAAAACTTTCCGAGATCTATTCTTTACACATATGAAAGCACTTTTCAATTATTGAATCGTCATAACCCAACACACGTTCGATATTGTTCGAGTGAAAATTTGCATTTGTATTTTGACGTAAGAACACAGTATCTCCAAAAACTAAATGTTTGGGGGGGTATTGTAGGGGAACACGTAATTGGGCCATTTTTTTATTGACGGCAATTTGAATGGTCCTAGATACTTGGATCTATTGCAGCAGCATATTATTCCAACTGCTAGGCAGTTGTTAGGTGTGAGATTTGGTGAAACAAGGTTTCAACAAGATGGTTGTCCCGCTCACAATCTTGGGCTTGTTAGGGAATATCTTGATAATGTATTTCCTAATCGTGTTATAAGTAAGTACACGGGGAACTATTTTATGGCCAGCGCTCGGTCTTGCTCCTAATGAATTCTATCTGAGTTATATCAAAAATAAAGTTTACGGGCATGAAAGGGCTAATAATTTGGAAACATTTTGGATTAAAATTGAAGAAGCTTTTCAAACTATCACCCCTAACATGCTTGGAAACGTTAGAAGAAGTTTTTATATAATAGGCTCGGATATTGGCTAGCCGAGCAAAGTGGACTTTTCGCACATTTGCTCTAAATTTTTTTTTGACTGGGAAAATCTTTTTGGTTTTTAGAATGTATTATTTTATTTTGGGAACTCGCTTTTATTTTGTTTCTGCTTCTTATTTTCATTGTAACACGTTGTTAGTGATAAATCTGAGTAGTTGAAAATAAAACGCTATAATTTATAAGTGACAAAAAACAAGAAAATTTGCGTATTTATTGACCAAATTCCGCTTTCATCGAATACCCTCCACATCGCACAGTGGTTAGAGGCATACTAAACGCAAGCCACGAACGGCGAACGCAAGCGTGAGTGTTGGTTGCTCCACTGATAAATGTGCGGTGTCCATGCGTGTACACTGGCAAATTGAACTACTTCCGTCCTATGTTCGCAGTAGCCTGAAGCTCTCTGTATAAAACCCCCACCAAGTGGTATTGTTTTTACTGACACAAATGTCTCGTCAACAACAACAATCCAAAGAAAATAGAGGGGTTGGAGGGCTGAGAAGCTTCATTCAGTTTAGGCCACTTAAGTAAATTTCGTGCTTGAGGCGACAAAAACTGTTTTTGCTGATGAAGCCGGGCAAAACGTGATCTGTTTAAATTTTGTGTGTTTCCCAAATAAAAAAAAACTGGTGCAAAAATAAACTTGTTGACATGACTAGTGTACGCTGAGTGCTGCTTAAACTTTAAACCTTTCCTGTAAACTCCGGCACCACTGCTGACAGGACCGGATTAACACAGATGATGCTAAAGTAATATATTTACTTTACTGAGTTTAGGGTAAAGTAAATTTATTTACTTTACCCTAAACGTAGCTTAAATTACAACTGTTTGCTTTAACCAAGCAATACAAAAAACACTTAAGTCTTGAAAAATATACTTTTTTTTATTTAAAGTACCTATCAGAAAGGACAAAGAAAATTTTTCAAAAGAAATAGTTTCAGGAAGCTAAAAATAGCTGAGGAAAATAATAATAATAATAAATAAGTCCAAACTTATGAATCGCCCTGTATAATGGTTTATATTAAATTTTATAACATTTTTATTTATTCTTCTCTTTCTTTTGAAAATGCCATCTTGAAATTTCAGAGTGGCTTATCAAAATAAAAATACAAATTGTTGATTTGTTTTGATTGGTCAAGAAAATCGTAACCAATTTAAAATGATCCAAAAGGTAATAAATGAATTTGCGGTTAGACTGCCCAACCAAAATCACCCAAGTACTGCCATTACCGTATATTTACAATACAATTTTTTTTTGCTTTTTAAAAATTAAAATGTGTTCAGACAGACTTCAAAGGTGCTAAGTACCTATATTTAAAAAAAATCGTCAGATTTTTATTTATATGCTTTAAGTGTAGTTATGATAGTATAAAAAATTATCTAATGAATAACCAAAAATTGCAATAATATGACAAAATTGTCTCTTACACTGTATTTTTACATTTTTGGATAGCCGTAACAAAATTCTAAAGGTTTAAGCTAGTCGCAAGGTTGCAACCTAGGTACTTATGTATGAAAATATTGAAAATAAAATAAATACAAAACTTTTGAATTAAAACGATTTTATTATTTTACCCTACAAGTTTTCAAGCTGACATGTATTTTGTAAGTATAAAAAGTTTACTTCAACTCTCTTTTTTTTTAATTTCCAGCAAAGACGATTCAAGTTTCAAACTTTGGATCGCCTTTAATTTCCAGTGTAGAGAGCTCCACGATTTTATGTAATCTATTGAATAGACACACCATATTCAGTATAATACATATGATAAAATTATTTTTTACCTTTTAGTGCGGAATTAAATAAAATCGTTTTACTTCAAAAGTTTTTTACTTATTTTATCAACGTAAAGAGATGCAAAATTTGCCTCCTCAACAGGGGTAGATTAGGGGGGGTAGTTTTTTTTATAAAATAAGTATATCAAGTTTTAATCAAATCGATAGTAGGAGCGATGGTAAATTAGGCATATAGCCAGATGAGTAACTGATCGATTGAAATCTGTTTCGTAAGACTTATAGTAAAATTAAATGTTCCAAACTGCATGTGTGTCGTACACTTTGTTCAAAAGTTATGAATTTACAAAATATTAACCGCCTCTCACCCCCCACCAAAATTGTTTTTGACTGCATCTTCGTAGCAGCTTTAGTTCAAAAGTTTTTGTAACTTTTAAATGTATCTACCCCCTCTTACCACCACCAGCGTACTTTATCCTATAAAAGTAAAAATTTGAAATATGAAAACTGCATATTTTTGGCGACTTTAGATCCAAAGTTATAAATTTACCCCCTCTCACTTTATCACCAAATAATTTTCTAAACTCAACGCTGAAAACTGCCTATATATGCAGATTTGGATTAAAATTTATAAATTTTTGAATTTTGAAATGTAACATCCCCTTTGCACCACCTTAGCCACCCTCCACCAACGTAATTTTCAGAATATTCTATTGTCACCGGAGTCACATAAGTATGCCAAATTTCATTAAAATCTGTTAACGGGAAGTTGGTGAAAAATGCATCACAAAATTTGATAAAGAGATAAGCAGGGGCCCAATTCTTAGCAAAGAATTGTCGAAAAAAGACTGCAATTTGTACTAATTCAGATTTTACCAAATATGCCCACAACTTCTAACAATGCACAATATTTAATTAAAATAGGCCCAAAATATAAATATTGCATTTTTGGCGGGAAAAATACAACGGTTTTTGACGCTTAGATCTCGTTTTCACTCGAATTTACATCGAGTGGGTAGAATCAATCGATGCAAATCCGAGTGAATATGACATACGAATGTCAAAACTTGCGAAAAAAATCGCATCATAAACGTAAAATTGTAATTGTATGGCGAATTTAATTTAATATTCCAAAATTTCAGTACTAGTTCAATGTTTTGTGTGCGTTAATAAGTGCATAAGAGAAAATTTACTCCTTTATTCGTCAATTTTTTGCTAAAATGTGGTCCGTATACAACTGAAACTCGAGTGATTCAAGAATTGGGTCCCTGATCGGCTGCTCTATTAGAGTAGAGATTCTTTTTTTCTGTTAGTGACCTTAGCTCAGGAAATCTCGAAGTTACGTTCAAATTTTTGGAGTCAAATAAACATCAGAATAGGTCAGTCCAACGATCTGTCACTGTCGCTTGATTGACAAGTCACGGAGGGCAACTAAAGTGATTTTCCAGTGACTTTCAATAGGTGATAATGCATTTTTATTATAGTTTGTTCTTTTTGAACAACGGATAAAGGCAGTTTTTAGTGGATTTTTGCAGGAAGAGCCAAAAAAACCGTGCCCAAAGTCACAGTGTTTGTTTTGATTACATTGGTTTTTATTTGTGTTTTAATTTCAATAGAAAATGCCGATTTCGTGTTACATTGCGAATTGTGGCAGTAGAAATCATTTCTTTAATAATAAGGTTATTAAAAATACTTACTTTTCCTCTAATTATGTGTTTATTCCCACATTTTAAAGCTTTGGATAAAGCCTGCTTCAAAAATTTAAATGCTTTAAGGCTCTTATATGCATTCCTTTGCCGTTTTGTGTAAAAACTTGTTGTTAACACCAAATATGCTACAATGTCTATATTCTGTATTGATGGTAAATTCACAGGTTTTGAACTAAATTTAGAATGTTCCACGATAAATGGGTCTAAGTTATTAACAAGGGAACATTTTTCTATGTATCTCTGGGCCACATCAGGATGCTCACTCTTTGATTGTACAGTTTGGGTTAACACAGCAGCGGCGTTTTCTATTTAAATCTTCCTCTAAATTCCTTCAAACACAAATAAAAACCAATGTAAACAAAACAAACACTGTGACTTTTAGGACGGTTTTTTGGCTCTTCCTGCAGAAATCCACTAAAAACTGCCTTTATCCGTTTTTCAAAAAGAAAAAAACTATAATAAAAATGCATTTTCACCCATTGAAAGTCACTGGAAAATCACTCGAAGTTAACACTACATCTTATGGAAAATCGCTTTGTTTGCCCTCCGTGACTTGTCAATCAAGCGACAGCGACAGATCGTTGGAGTGACCTATTGGATGACCTTGGAATGGAAGGCACATTTTGTAAAAACTAAGACACGGCTCTTGGAGAATTTTTTTCATTTTTTGCCGAATAAGCTAAAATTTAAAAAGTACTCCGAGCCGTGTCTTAGTTTTTAA
Organism: Oxystoma pomonae; assembly: GCA_963921995.1. NCBI lineage: Eukaryota > Metazoa > Arthropoda > Insecta > Coleoptera > Brentidae > Oxystoma > Oxystoma pomonae. Next base: position 59,845,908 of record OY998167.1, read on the forward strand.
AAAATATTTTCTGTTGTTAATTAATAATGGAGAAAAATCAATTTTTAATAAAATTTTTTAGGTAGGGATTCGAGAGAAGTTGTTACTTTAAAAATTGTATTTATTTTTCTTATTTATGAACCGATTTTAATTTGTGGTGTATCAAAATGTTCAGCAAAACCCATAGCTAAATTAAAAAAAAATGCTCCGGGTCGTGTCTTAGTTTTTTAAAATGTTTTGAGTTGTTAATTAATAATGGAAAAAAATCAATTTTGAATAAAATTTTTTAGCCAGGGATTCGAGAGAAGCTGTTACTGTAAAAATTGTAATTATTTTTCTTATTTATGAACCGATTTTAATTTGTGGTGTACCAAAATGTTCAGCAGAACCCGGCGATTCAGCAAAACTAAAAAACTCAATTTTGAAAAAAATGTTAGATATTCTATTTTAAAATAGGGCAGCCCGTATAGGCAGATAGGCCGTTCCTATGAAGCTATATAAAATCCTTTCAAAAATGTTTAACAGGGTAAGATTGTAATGCTAACTCAATTCAAATAAAGTAATCTTTTCATTATTAAATTTGTATTATTTGAAAATATATAACATCAATATAAAATTGTAGATATATGTATAAAAAAATTGTTTTAAAATACTTAAAATTAAATAAAATATTGAACCTTACGAAATAAAATTGCAATACAGCCTAATTTTATCTACTATACCTTTTAAATATTCTTTGGTATTATTATCTTTCTGAAGTCCTTTTGTAATGTGTAGTTCGAAAGTCGGTCCATAATTTGTAAAATTCTAAAAATAATTTTAAAATGTCCAGCTGCCAAACTTAAAAATGATAATTTTGCTCAAAATTGTTTTGCATTAATTAAATTGCATAATTGGAAGTACAATAAGTCCTACCCTTAGCAGGAAATCATCTGTTTTCCACAATGCACCAACTTCTCTTGTGGCTTTTATGCAACTTACAATAAGTTTCACGATGTGAAGAATTCAAGGTCACGCAATTTTGTCAAATCGCTAAAGGCACACTATAATTGCGATTGTACTTAAAACTGAGCATCTAGCTTACACTGGTCTGCATGAAAATCGGCTCTGATACCATTCTTTTATGTAAAATTGTCTCCTGTACTACCAAAATATGACCTTCATTTTCCTCCAGCACCCCTCCCACCGGTTTCGGTGGAGACTTCCCCCCCTACCTATTTTTACTGCTTTTCGATGGTTTGGTGGGAGTAAAAGGATTATTTTGGCCTGTACTTAATTATTTCTGATGTACTAGAGACGTCAAGTGGAGGGGAGGGGGTTCTCGCTCAAATTGTAAAATAAATAATAAACATCGATCGATTTTCCCTTTTTTATGGCAATCTTTTCACTTGTTTTTCGCAATTTGCTTTGCTCTGACTTAAAAGTTGTTGCTCTACTCACGGGCCTGTGAACAGGTTTCACTAAATATTGCTGCTTCCTTTGTGAATGGGATAGCCGAGCCCGAGACAAACATTACATCGTATCGTACGGAACTCGCCTTTGCGAGAAAGTTTTACACCCAGTCAGAAAAAATGTCGCCCACGATCCTTCGGTTTCGAAGGAAAATATTTACTTGCCGCCTTTGCACATCAAACTCGGATTGATCAAACAGTTTATGAAAGTAATGAAAAAAACGCATCTCAATTTTTAAAAACTAAATTTCCTCATCTTAATGAGGCTAAAATCAAGGAAGAAGTTTTTGTTGGTCCCCAGGTTAGACAACTTTTCCAAGATTCGACATTTATTGAACATCTGATTTTAAAAGAAAAACGAGTCAGTTTGCATTCCAAAACACGTGTAAGAACATTTAGCAGAAGTCTCGGATGAATACGGGAAAAGAGATTTTCATCAGTTGTTGGCGGAGTACTGCTCTGGTCTCTGGGACGAGAGCTGGACTTCAGGGCATAAAAGGAAACCAAGCAGCAAATAAAGGTAAATATATTTTTATTTATTATTGTTGCTAAAATAATTTTTGTCACTCCTTCAAATTAAATTCATGCCTATAAAATTATTATTATTACCGAAGTGATCAAAATAGAGAGCGGGGCTCCCCCAAAAATGGTGGGTGGTAGAAGAAAACGGGAGCTACATATGGATTCAGGATGTCGTTTTACATAAGAATCAACAGAAACGGTGCGGGGGCTCGAACTTTTTTTTTTGCAGAACAGTGTTATATGCCCAAAGGTACTACCCGAGAGGGATTTCACTGCCTGCATTATATGTACCAATTTTTAGCACGCCCTGGTAGAAAAACCGCTTAGGATCTCATGAAATTTGGTGAGTTTTTTGTTTGTCTTATAGAGTTTTATGAGATTCTACGAGCCAGGCTGTTTTGCTCGGAAAAACTGAAAGAAAAAATCTGTACTCTATGATATTTGTCTTGGTTTTTACAAGTTTGTTTCACATACCGCATACAAAAGATATCAAAACTGAAAAACATTATAAAATCTCATCAAACTTTTCTAAGAGATTTGACGCGGTTTGTTTGGCAGGGCAGTGTTGCTTTCATTTGGCAGTGGTTTGCAATAAATCGCAGTGGTCCGCATTAACCACAATAGTCTTACAGTAGCTCGCAATACTTGCAATAGTCACACGGCAATATTCCTCAAGATTCTGGCAATAGTTTGCAATAATGTGCACTAATTTCACGATAGTTGGCAAGTGTCGCAATTATCTCGCAATACCTTCGTAATAGTAGGCAATAATGGTGCAGTGGTCTGCGAAGGCATCAGTTTTCTATTATTATTAAAGTTTTTAAAAAAAGTAGTAAAGTAGTAAAAAAAGTTTAGTTTTATTTTTAATTTTGTTCCGTGACAACATTTGGAGCATTTTGTCACAGTAAACAGGAGGGGGAGGGTCCTTACTAATTTTTGTGGAGCAAAGACCCTTCTTCTGTTTAGTGTAATCTTGCAATAGTCGGAAATAATCTAGCACGACCCAGCAAACACATAAATACGGTAAATAATCGGATAGACGCGACGTCAGCAATGTCGGCATTGGCAGTTAAAGGTGGGCCTCTCTCGGTACCGACGATTCACCGCGAAGCATTTAAAATACCTGAATAATATTTCTCTCACTTTGTCCCATGCAAAATATCAACTTATACGAGTGTAATTTTCTATTAGATATGTGTATAGCTTATTGTGCGAGTCTAAGGTGTGCTATTGTATATTAGTGGTTAGGTCATTATAGTTTAATTTAGGTTAAGTTTTGGATACTTAGGTTTTCTTTAAATTTAGTTTGTGGATGCAAGTACATATTTCCACTAAGATTTGCCGCTATTATAATTGTGCACATATTTTTATTTTTCTTACTTCCCGGAGATGGATTTTGCCACGTCGGGCGTCGCCGCGCTGATGGTCCGATGTCGGTTACACACTTCGTGCCTATGTCGAGAGCTGCGACGAATGACATACGTCTGACATCGGGCCGCGTCCACTGTGTATCACCAGCAGTAGTTCACAATACTTGCAATAATTCTGCAAAAGTTTGCAATAATCACGCAATAACCTCCAATAATTCGCAATTTTGAATTATCTCAATACTTTGCAATAGTTTTCAATAATCTGCAATAGGCCACAAAAATCTGCAATAGTTCAAAAAAATCTGCAATAGTGGATAATACGGTTACTGCGCACTATATGTACAAAAATCAGGTCAGTGAAATCCCCCGCGGTATTATCAAAATACATTAATGTTCTTAATTATTTAAGAAAAATGATTTGTGGCGTAGATGGCGAGCGATAAGAAAATAAATCGGATAAAAGTTTTTCCTTTGACCCGGACCTCTAGAATTTCAGTCTAATGCTCTACCAACTGAGTTATCGAGGGAACGGGTTTTTGACCAGCTATTCGGAAATCCTTTCCTCCGATTAATTTGTTAGTAGTGGGGTAAACATATTTTTAAAATAACGGAAAATTTTTAGCGTTTTTATGTGGGGTAGAGGGCGATCTCTACGCCACAAATAATTTTTTAGTATATCGCTAATCCATTAGAAGAAAAGTCACATCTTTCAAGGGTTTAATTTTTCACAAACCGTAATACGTACAAGCTTTGGTCCAATTTTAACGTTGAAAATTAAAATCTCTACAACATATCAAAAAATTGGCCAAATCCATAGATCTCGAAAATCCCATGTTAGCCGTGCGTTATTCTTTATAATGGCGCGAAAAATTTTTCTTTAATTTTTCAAATAAAATTCCGAATTTAAATACATATAATATAATAGAAAATAATAGAAATAACTTACCTCGCACGTGTCCGGTATGTCATTACAAATTTCTTGTCCGCTTATAATTGAGGTCAAATAAGTCCACAATCTGGCAGTGTTGGGAAAATTGTACCCTCCTACAATAAAAACCAAATTTGTGTCGTTTTCACTGAAATTGCGGAATTACTAGCGTAAATTATTGAAATCTGTGAAGTTAGTGGCAGAACATTTTAAAACGGAGTTAGTGGGACTAACGGAGCATGATTTAAAAAAAAACCCATACATGCATTTTTTGCCATGCCACAAAATTTAGCTTTCCATTAGTGTATACATTATAAGGCACCACCAGCTAAGTATATCTGATAGCTTAAAATTCAGGGTGACATCCTTAAAAATGCCACAGATGTCAACATTTACAAAAGTTCAAATTATCACTCGAGTTATAGAAGACGGCTGGTCTATAAGAAGAGCGGCCACCCATTTTGGAGTTGATAAAATGACGATAATGCGATGGAAAAAGCAATGTCTACGGATAGGAAAGATGGATCAGGACGACCAAAAGTAAGTTCTGAAGTGCAAGATGAGAGACTTATTGATCATCTCAGACAAAATCCTTTTTCAACGTCGGTTGAAGCAGGTAATGTAACATTATTTCCGGGTTCTTTAGCAACAGTAAATAGAATAGTAACGAAATCAGAAGTCTCTGGTCGAGTTGCTGCAAAGAAGCCTTTTCTAACAGAAGAACAAAAAAAGGGGAGAGTGATTTTTGCACTGAACCACGTTATTCGTGATAATGACTTCTGGGAGAGGGTGGTTTTCACTGACGAAAAAATTTGTCAATCATCTTCAAGCAGCAGGAGAATTTTAGTTATTTTTTATCGTCCACCAAATTCTAGATTTGAACCCGAATATAAAAACTAAATTAAACTTTTCTGTTTCTGTAAACATGTGGGGCTGTTTTAGTGCTAGAAGCTTGGGTTTTTTTTGGAGAATCGAAGGAAGATTCAGCAGTGAACGATATATTGAAATCCTTGAAAACGTTATGCTGCCATCTGTACAGGCTTTACATGAAAATAATGACATCGTTTGTCAGCAGGACAACTGTCTAGTACACACGGCTAATGTTGTTCGCCAATGGTTTCAGAATAATAATATAGAAACACTTCCTTGGCCAGCCAACAGCCCTGACCTTAACCCAATGGAAAATATATGGGGTCGAATCGTTAAAACAATATACCAAAGGAATTGGAGACCACGAAATGCTGAAGAGTTAAGCGATGCTATTTATCGCGCATTGGATCAGCTCTCAGAAGATTATCAGTATTTTCAAAATTTAACCTTTTCAATTCCCAGACGTTTGCAGCTTATAATACAGCAAAATGGTGATCCTATTAAATACTAAATTATTTATTTTAGTTCTTTTTTAAGTTAAAATAATTAGTATTAAGTTTACCATGGTTTTTGTCATATTCCAAATTTCCTATTCGTCGAATTGTTTTCAATCCAGCGCTGTTTCTATCGTATAATTGTAATTTTATCAACTCCAAAATGGGTTACGCCCTCTTTATAGAACAGCCTTCGTCCGTTACGCGAGTGATAATTTGATATTGTTCAGTAAAGACTTTACTAAAACATTATTTTTGCTGATTTTTTAGTATTATTCAGAATTTAATATAAAAATAAGGTTGCCTTTAATTTAAGTAAAAAAATATTTTCAGTTTTAGAGACCTTTTTTAAACAATATGACAAATTGTCGTACTTTTGAAGTTTTCAGGCATTTTAGCTGGTAGTCCGTATATATTATACACTTTGAGAAAGGTCAATTTTGTGACCGCATGTATGCGTGTACACTTGATTAAAAAAAAACGATGGAAACAGCGCTGGATTGAAAACAATTCGACGAATAGGAAACTTGGATTAGGACAAAAACGATGGTAAAATTAATACTTATTATTTTAACTTAAAAAAGAACTAAAATAAATAATTTAGTATTTAATACGATCACCATTTTTCTCTATTACAAGCTGCAAACGTCTGGGTATTGAAAAGGTTAAATTTTGAAAATACTGATGGTCTTCTGAGAGCTGATCCAATGCGCGATAAATAGCATCGCCTAACTCTTCAGCATTTCGTGGTCTCCAATTCCTTTGGTATATTATTTTAACGATTCGACCCCATATATTTTCCATTGGGTTAAGGTCAGGGCTGTTGGCTGGCCAAGGAAGTGTTTCTATATTATTATTCTGAAATGCTGTCTAATAACTGTCTAAAATCTTTTTAAGCCATTGGATTTTGGAAACATTAGGTGGGGAAGGTCCTGTATGTAGGCAGTTTTTACATAAAATCTCCAAAAAAAAAACAAAAAAAAAGGTGATTGGCTGTATCAGCGTCTCAGCATAGCTATTCAACGAGGAAACGGAATCAGCGTTTTGGGGACGAAAGAGGTTGAGCCAGAGGAGCTCAAAGAAAATAAAGTTATATTATACATTTTTATTATTATTCTGAAACCATTGGCGAACAACATTAGCCGTGTGTACTGGACAATTATCCTGCTGATAAACGAAGTCATTATTTTCATGTAAAGCCTGTACAGATGGCAGCATAACGTTTTCAATATATCGTTCGATTCTCCAAAAAAAAACCCAAACCTCTAGCACTAAACCAGCCCCGCATGTTTACAGAAAAATGTGCAGCTTTTTTAATTTGGTTTGTTTATTCGGGTTCAAATCTAGAATTTGGTGGACGATAAAAAATAACTAAAATTCTCCTGCTGCTTAAAGATGATTTAAAACATTTTTTCGTCAGTGAAAACCACCCTCACCCAGAAGTCATTATCAAGAAGAACGTTGTTCAGTGCAAAAATCACTCTGGCCTGTTTTTGTTCTTCTGTTAAAAAAGGCTTCTTTGCAGCAACTCGACGAGAGACTTCTGATTTCGTTACTCTTCTATTTACTGTTGCTAAAGAACCCGGAAATAATGTTACATTAGCTGCTTCAACCAACGTTGAAAAAGGATTTTGTCTGAGATGGTCAATAACACTTCAGAACTTACTTTTGGTCATCCTGATCCATCTTTCCTATCCGTAGAATTATTTTCAAACCAGCGCTTTTTCCATCGCATTATCATTATTTTATCAACTCTGTGGCCGTTCTTCTTATAGACCAGCCGCTCTTCTTATAGACCAGCCGTCTTCTATAACTCGGGTGATAATTTGAACTTTTGTAACTGTTGATATCTGTGGCATTTTTAAGGATGTCACACTGAATTTTAAGCTGTCAGGCATACTAAGCTGGTGGTGCCTTATAATAGTATACACTAATGGAAATTTTGTGGCATAGGAAAAAATGCATATATGAGTTTTTTTTTAAAATCAAGTGTACATAATTAATAACCATCAATATGTAGTAGTACATTTTTTGTATTACTAAAAATAGTCACTGTTAATAAATACTATAACATTCATGAGTATACAAATAGTGTTAAGTTTAAAAAAAATATTTATGAATCCTTTGAATTAGAGAATTTGCTTTTAAGTCTGAACAGAGAGAGAGAGAGAGAGAGATATATATATATATATATAGATATTTTGGTTGTTTCAGAAACTTTGGTTAGCAAAAATGAGCAGAAATACTTTAATTTACCAGGGTGCTTCTCGAGAGTAGTCAGGGGGTGGCTCAGCCATATTTACAGCTAAAAGTCTTGAACAAGTAATGGCGAACCATAGCCGCGCGCGTCTTAGAGGGGAGCTAGCTAGTTAGTAAGTAAGTAAGTAACGGCGAGACCGGTGCGAGGTATTGTTTTGCGCGCCTTTAAAAAGCGCAAATCAATAAACAAGGCCAATAACCAAAGTTTGCCAAGACAATGTTACACATATATATCTCCGTATATCTTGAAAAACACAATCTGTATGTCTCAACAATTTATAACCCAAATCGAAAGCGAATTAATGTAAAGAATTCTATAGAAATTTTGAAACAAGAAATGGATAAGAGAAATACGCCAAAAATGATTCTAGTGGGTGATTATATTAAAACTTTAGGGAACAGTAATATAACACAAAACTACAGAAACACGTGTATATCCAACTCTTCCAAACCGAAAAATTAAAGTCTACCAGATCATGTAATTATCAATTATAATAGTCCTGTCTCACTCTTTATAATTGAACATGACATTAGTGATCAAGAATTGCAGTTATTTAGGGACATTTTGGACCATCTAAAATAACAGCAAAAATAACTACTTTTGTGGTTATAGTAATTAACGATAAGAATAACAACTATCAAAAGAGTTTTTGGAATATAAAAGGAGATAACGTAAAATTTTGTTAAACGAAACATAACCTAACTTTTGTGACGTCAGTGCGTGAATTTTGTGGATTTTTTCTTTTTGTTTAGAATATATGTATAGAAAGAAAATGTTAAATTACAATTAGTAATTAGAAAATGATATAAAATAGCCGTTCTTGCGAAAAAATAAATGAATTAACCAATGATAAGGACAACCACAAAAAGTGTTATTCCTATTTGGCATAAACAAAGTCCGTCCTTATCCTTATTTGATTAGCTTCCCATATTTTCCCTTACTGCACAGCTGCATAAATATCGATAACCACAAAAAATGTTAAGAGGTCCAAAATGTACCTATTTTTAAGTGTTAATGATACGGTAATCAAAGTGCATAGATTACAATATGATCGAAAGCTCTGGTGGCCTTTAACAGCCTGCAGTTTGAGGACGATAATATCAACTCTATTTACCTTAATTAGCCTATAATTATCCTTTAAAGAGAAGATAAAAGAGCCTTGCACTGCTCATTTTGTACTGCTTACTTTAGGGACGTTCAAATGATTGATGTTATAGTAATTTACTTAACAAGTGCGGAAAGTAGTACTTTTCCGCACGCGACGGCAACAGTTAGGTACAATGTTTTTCCTACGAGTGTTTTTGATTTAAAAAAAAAAATGTTTTTAACACGCAAAGGTTTTATAATAATGCCAAAAAATGACACCTAAGGTAGAATAGTTAAATAAATCATTTAATTAGTCCTAAATATCTTCATTTTTAACAATACATATACATTTTTAATAATACAAAAAAAATCGTGTGGAAAAGTAACTTTTCAGCACTAGTGCGGAAGTTACTTTTCCGCACGATTTTTTTAGGCACGGAAAAGTAATGTTTTTTTTTCTTAATGAAAAACAGTACCTACCTATAGCTGGTAATTTGATTTGGATTAAAATATTGTGCTTTAAAAAATCGCGCGGAAAAGTAAAAAAATCGTGCGGGAAAGTACAACTTTCAAAACGAAAAATCGTACCGAAAAGTAACTTTTTCGCACGCTCGTAGGAAAAATACCAAAAGAAATGAATAAACTCGTTAATAAACTATGGATGCTATACCTCCTCCTAAAAATAGCTTGGCAACATTAGATTTAAGAATAGTCTTGACACATTCGCCAACTCCTTCCAATGTTAAATTGCATTCTCCAATCTTGTCCCCTATTAGACCATCTGCCCCACATTGAACCACTATTGCTTGAGGCTGAAAAGCATTGAAAACCCTAAAAAGTACCGAAGATGAGAATAAATATTATATATATATTTATATATATTTTGAAAGTCTACGGGAAGAGATATATTTAAGCGCAAAATATCACGTTCACGCTTGACTTTAGCGAAAGTGGCGAGAATAAACATTTATAGCCTTTTTGAAGAAAAAGTCCTTCCAGACGAAACAGCATTGGGTTTATGAAAAGACGTAATTCTCGATTTGGGGAATTCAATGTATAAATCGATATTTCCTAAAAATGTAAGACTTGTAAGAAATATTTTTTAAAAATTCTTGGTGATGGGTTGTAACCAAACGATATAGATAAAAAATCCAGAATCACGCAAACATTACTAGACCGATTTTGATAAGATTTTCACTGTTGCATTCGTTGGACTCATGGGGAGTGCAAACGCTTTATTTCATCAAAATCGGCTCACTGGAAAAAGTTATGATTTAAAGCAAGAAAAATTGGAGAAAACGGGTAAAACCGCAGGCAAAGCTGCGGGGTTTTCAGCCATTTATTAATATTTCTAAGTAAGTAAGGTAAAATTAAATTTTGGTATTAAACTCTTAAAACTTAAAGTTCCTCCTCTTCATACATTCGATAATGATCTTTTTGCTAAGGAAGTTGGCACAAACACAAGCAAAGCACGACAATACACGTGCCCCCTTGTTTTGATCTAATTTTTCGCTTACGTTTTTCTTTTTTGGAGATTTTCATTATTTTTTTCTGATTTTCAAAATTAAATTGAAAAATCAAAATATTAATATTTTAAACTTTTTAGACAAAATTGAAAACTGCCAAATTCTTTACATACCGTTTAAACAAAAACAATAATTTGAAATCTTTTGTACATTTCTCCTATTTAATAAATAAAGAAATTAAAACCACCTACCTATATTTTATTTTTAAATAATTAAAATATGTTAATATATTTAACAAGTTATTGTTTTCACTCACATAGAAAATACTTGCTTAAACGTCTCCACATAATTTTCATCATTTATTCCTTCCTTAAATGGGACATTTAATGAATAGTATTTGCCTTTCGAATACCCTATATCGTCAACTGAACCAGTATTAGGAAAAAAGCCGGGTCCATATCTATGAAATGAGAGAGTTAAAATTTGATTGCTATATTGAAAGGCATTTTCTACTCCGTTTCCTAAAATATTTAAAATAACTCTTAATTCTGGTTTTTTTTCTAGGACCAACATGGAAACACAAAAAAGGTCTTAAATTGACTTGCTTTATAATTAAATTAGGTATAGGCTGTTACATGTTACAGACTTGCATCTATCTAACATTGCTACCGTCCCAGCAGAATTTGGTTGACGGTAGACTTTTCTCCCCAGCAGCCCGCTGTCATATAAGTTGACCTGAAAATCGAGGTCCCGATTTCGCTGGCCGAGGTCGCCCTCGGAAGCTTCAGACGCATTCCTTGGAGTGGTCCTGCTACCCGAAAGTGCTACCGCCTCTTTCAAGTCACCCTCTGTCGAGTCCCGCTACCAAATCAGCCGCGTCCTATGGACTCCCGATCTCGGAGAAGTCCAGTTCTCCTTTTTTTTTCTTAATCTTCATACTAAGTCAAACTTTGACAGTAAGAAATGCATAACAAAGTTGTTATAAATCGGGCATTCTTTAAGTATTTATTTAGTTAAAATTTGCCCTGTTTAAATGAGTTACTAATAGACCATTTATCATCGCTCTACCTGTGACCAACCTCAAAAATGCGGTTACAGTGTCGAAATATTTTTTAAAATCTTACACATAATGGCATTGTAGCAACAGTATATTTAAAAAAAATAAATGACGTGGTGCCCCTAGAAACCACAAGGGTGCTATATCACAGTTTGGCAGTACATACTATTACCTACTAGTTTAATATAACAAAACATTTTTACGGCCTGTGAACACCGGGCCTTGAACAGCTCGCTATAGATCGAACCATTCAGATTTAAAAAATATTTCGATACCTAACCTTACTTTTTGCAGCATTATTGAGCTTTTTCACAGGAGGAGTGGTATTAAGTGGTCTATTACTAATCGATTTAAATGAATTTTTATTCATCTAGACTGAAATTTGGGGTAGGTAATATATTTTTCTCTGTTGTTCCAGACCCCCCATTCACAGGCCGGAATTTTTTTCTTAATTAGGCTGGTAGGTAATAGTGTTATGTACACTTGATTTCAAAAAAAACTCATCACAAAATTTAGCTTTCCATTAGTATATACTATAAGGCACCACCACCTTAGTATGCCTAACAGCTTCAAATTCAGTGTGATATCCTTAAAAATGCCACAGATATCAACATTTACAAAAGTTCAAATTATCACTCAAATTATAGAAGACGGCTGGTCTGTAAGAAGAGCGGCCACCCATTTTGGAGTTGATGAAATGACGATAATGCGATGGAAAAAGCGCTGGATTGAAAATAATTCTACGGATAGGAAAGATGGATCAGGACGACCAAAAGTAAGTTCTGAAGTGCATTGACCATCTCAGACAAAATCCTTTTTCAACGTCAGTTGAAGCAACTAATGTAATATTGTTTCCGGGTTCTTTAGCAACAGTAAATAGAAGAGTAACGTTTGCAGCTTGTAATAGAGAAAAATGGTGATCCTATTAAATACTAAATTATTTATTTTAGTTCTAATCCAAGTTTCCTATTCGACGAATTGTTTTCAATCCAGCGCTGTTTCCATCGTATTATTGTTATTTTATCAACTTCAAAATGGGTTACCGCCCTCTTTATAGAACAGCCTTCGTCCGTTACTCGAGTGATAAGCAATAAAGACTTTACTAAAACATTATTTTTTTTAGTATTATGCAAAATTTAATATAAAAATAAGGTTGCCTTTAATTTAAGTAAAAAAATATTTTCAGTTTTAGAGACCTTTTTTAAACAATATGACAAATTGTCGTACTTTTGAAGTTTTTAGGCATTTTAGCTGGTAGTCCGTATATATTATACTTTCAGAAAGGACAATTTTGTGACTGCATGTGTGCATTTTTTTAAAATCAAACTACTTAGTTTTAAGTGTGCAGGTGAGTCGATTGAGAGATATAGGGAATAAAACGTTTCGCCACCTTGTGGCCGCCAGGGGCACATTTTTTAAAATTTATAAAATATTGTTGCTGGGCGGGCAATATGTGTACTAAATTTCATTGCCAGAGGTCGATCCGTTTAGATTTTAAAAAAAGTTTGACACTCTAACCTTACTTTTTGGCTACACCTTTTTTTAAGGCTGTTCACAGGTAGGGGAATGTTAAGTGGTCTATTAGTAACCGATTTAAACAGGTTTCATAAAAGCATCATCAAAAAGCTCACGGCCGCCGATGCCCCCGAACTAATTATCAAAAAGATCCAAACCTAACAAAAAACACAAAAAAAAACGTAATTTTGTTAAATTTTATTTAAAAAAATGAGTGCATACCATGATGTACATCCAGGTCAATATAAAGAACTTTTTGAAAAACTTTGTACAAAATTTGAATGGCTATTACAACATCATTAACATAGCAAAATCCTTCTGCCATATCCCTAAAAAAATAATTTTACATAAACAATGTACAATAAAATCTGCTATATTTCACGTAGTCTGTCAAACTTACAGTAACCCACTTTAAAATTACCAGGTTTACCATTAAGAATAATCTTGTTTGAAGGTGCAAAAACGTCTAGCAATTCATAAGCTATAGCGGCTAGGGGTTCATCCACTATGGACGCCCACGGTTTATCAGAATGTGCAAAATCAAACCCGTTAAATAAAATAAAGTTCAAATATAAAATCATTGAACCATTTATCCAAACCTTATTTCTTCAAACCCATTCAATAACAATACGCGCGCATACTTGTACAGGTTGCGTTCAATAATTTGTGTATAGATGTCACTTGCATCTTGCATTCATGGGTTATTGGCGAATGCGCAATCAATTTAGCAAACATTTTCTGACAAATTACGGGTTTTACGAATTCCGGGTTTGATATTGAATGAGTTTGATGAACAATGGTTTGATTAAAAACGGGTCCTATACATTTTAAATTTTTTATTGAATGTATTTGAAGAAATAGGGTTCGGATAAAAAATTGGTTTAACGAGTTGCCGCTTTTAGGATAAAAATTTTTATTAAATACGGTCTGATAAATTCCTGGTTTGATGAACCATAGACGTTCTCCAGTATTCCATTTATTGTAAAATCAAATTATAAAATTTTGCTAAGAATAACATTTGAGAAATTCTCTTTATACCTTTGAGCATGGTGCCAGCCTCCAAACCAGTTAATGACAGTTTCACATTTCTTGAAAGCTAAAATCTTGGCCGCGCTAACACTGCTGCCTGCTACGTGCTGCACAAAATCATAAACATTTTCAATAGCAGGACAATCGTAACCTATACCGAATTCCAGGTGTTTTTGAGAAGGCGTTTCATCTAAGCTGAACTCTGTATCTGGAGAATTAATCGATTTAAGAAACTCGATATAATCAGATGAGTGAAATGATCTCAGCTCATTTTCTGTAGCTTTTACACTCTGGACGGCTATTATTTTGCCTTGGGTTAGTAGATTGTAGCTGTTAATTAGGTCTTGGACTAGGGAAGCCTGAAAATACATGCTCCGCTTAGATTAAATAAAGAAAAGGTACTCGATGCTTACGGAGACTTTGGTTATATTATTATCTGAGAAATCTTGGGACCTAATTTTTAAAGCTGCAAGAGGAATCGATCACTCAACAGTCAAAACCATCAAATGCATGAAACATTTCAAGAATGACCGCGGCAAAACAGACGCTCGCTCTGCCATTTATCTGTTCATTTAGGCTTGTTTTTGCGACTGCCTCACACCCTATATCTCCGCCGCTTTCCCTCTCCTTTAAAATTAACAAAAAACATGCCCATACCTTGGGTCCGTGAAATTGGCAGTCAATGTTTCGAATGTTATCGCCAAATATTAGTGCTTCGTTAGTGCTCTTAAGTGCTTTAATAAATTACGTTAGTGCTGCTTTACTTTTTGAGATATTTGACTTTATTTTTTTTTCAAGGTCAATAGTTGATTATTGAGATAAAAGGCTTAAACACAAGTCCGTGGTTAGTGTTTTGTCAGTGCTTTCATCTGCTCTAAGTAGCCTCGTTAGTGCTCTTATGGTTTTCAAGATATTTCAAAATTTAGTTTCAAAGTCATCAGAGACAACCCCGCACTGGCGCGTGAAGTTGGCAGCCAGTATGTCGAAGTTTATCACCAAAAATTCAGAATTGGTAGTGGTTCGTTAGTGCTTTTTAGTTGTCCAAACGGTTTCGTTAGTGCTTCTCAGTTTTTGCACATGTTCGACATTTTTGATTTAAAGTTAGCAGCCAATATGTCGAACATCACCTAATTTTTACAATCGATAGTGCTTCGTTAGTGCTTTTTAAGAATTAAATAGATAATGTTAGTGCTTTCAAATAAATTAAATTACGCTGAGAAGCGCTAACAAAACTGGTTGGACAACTAAAATGCACTAACAAAACACTATCGATAGAAAAAATTTGGTGATGAAATTCCACATATCGGCTGCTAACTTCACGGACTGACCTTGAGTAAAAAATGTCGAATATTTGGAAAACTAGAAAAGCACTAACGAGACTGCTTAGATAACTAAAAATCACTAACGAACCACTACCAATTGTAAATTGTTGGTGATAAACTTCGACATACTGGCTGCCAACTTGACTTTTAAAACGCGAACGCTTTTTGAAGCACTAAAGAGCACTAACGAAATACTTTAAAATGAGTATCATTTTGTGATTCTGACTAAAAGTGCCGCTTCTAACTAAATTTTGAAATATCTTGAAAACCATAAGAGCACTAACGAAACTACTTAGAGCAGATGAAAGCACTAACAAAATACTAACCACTGACTTATGTTTAAGTCTTTTATCTCAATGATCGGCTGTTGACCTCGAAAAAAAAGAAAGTCAAATGTATCAAAAAGCAACGTAATGTATTAAACCATTAAAGAGACTAACGCTAACTAAATGCTGGGTTTACACAGGCAAACAAAAATAAAAATTATAATTAAAATTAAAATAAAAGTTGAGCTTATGGGGAACAGTGTAGGCCCTTATACAGCAGAAATAAAAATAAAAAGATGGGCAACTTTTAACTTTTATTTTTATCTGAAAACGGATTTGCGCATGCCCCTTTGACGCAAATTCAATTCAATTCAATTAAAATATTTTTAATTAGCAATTTGCTATAAAAAACAACTTACAAATTAATAATTTTACAATAAATGTGTAATAACAACAAACAAAGTGATTGCAACTGGCCACCTGTTATGCTTATTACAGCTTAGCCTAGCTTTGGTTTCAAAATTTGTACTTTTTGTGAGATAAGAGTTTTACAACATTTTTAAATTATTTAAATTATTAATATGCCTAATCTCTATTGGTAAATTATTATACAATCGAATGCCCTAGTAGAATAAGGAATTGAAACTAGTCTGTCTATTATATTTTGTAGCTCTTGTATAATATTCATGAGTGTCCGATACTAATTTTAATCTATTCTGTAAATCTAACGCACTATTTCTACAGATCTTATAAATAAATACCACTACATTATACTCGATAACCTGTCTTACATAGCATAGAGTTAATTTTTGAATATCTATTACCTTTTAATAATTCTCTCTTCCTATATTTTGAAGTTTTTGTAATCTGTTTAAATCTTCATTACAAAATAATAGCATTATTGTGGCACTATGTGAAATGAGGCAAAATAATGGTATTAAAAACCAACCATGCAGTTTTCCTTCCCACATATCTAATAATTCTTCTTAAGACTCCTAACTTTTTACCAATTTTTTTACATTTAAAATGATCTATATGTTCTCTAAATTTCAACTTATTATCTATTATAATCCCTAAATATTTAATTTTTTGTACAAGTTCAATTTCAGTTTCATTAATCGTTAATTTAAATCCATTTTCATTAAAATTTATTTTATCTGATTGTTTGCCCATTAGCATGCGTTTTTATTATCTATAATAATTTTTAATTTGTTGATATTTACACAGTTAGATAAGTTTTTTAAATCCTGATTTATTAGTTCTACTGATCTGAGCAATAATCTAATTTGAAAATATTTTACACTTTTTATCATATCATTAATATACCAGGTGAAACAAGGGATAGGTACGGCGAGTTAGCGTCTTTATTTTTAAGAATAGAATTCTGAAAATTCTGAATTTTACAGAACTGATAAAAGCACAAAATTGTGTCCTGTTGACATATGTCAAACTCTTACAGTTTTCATGAGAACGAAGTTAACTTTTGATTTATAAATGAAACGCTCTGTTTATGTCATTATGCATGCCTGAAGACGTGGAGGCATCCAAAATACGTTTTTGTCATCCATGTCATTTTGAAGCGTTTGAAAATTTTTTTTTTTACATTTTACATTTTTTTTTTTATATTTTTAATTTGGCGGCAGTGCAAACGCCTACCAAAACCTACGGCTTTGAAGGAATCTTTAAAATACGGGAGAAATTAATAGCTAAAATTTTCATTTGCATTTTTCTACTTCAAGACGAATGAGAACCTTCTAGTACTCAAACTTTTTCTGAAATGAGATTTTGTTACACATCAGTTAAAGTTTTCCGATTTAACTTATGCACGGTACACCTTAAACTCTTTTAAATCGAAAGTTGAGCACCATAATTTTTTTTGTCTTCAATTATTTTTGTCGAGCTACACCTAATAAAAAAAAATGAAAAATTAAATAATTCTTAGAGCACCTTTTTTAAAAAAGTATTTTTTATATATTATAGTTGATATTTAACTATTTTGCTGCTTCCTAAAAACAACTCTAAACAAACAATTGAACTTACAAGTTACCTATTGATATATAAAATAATAAAATATAACATAATATCTGTAATGTAACTATGGAACTTTCAATTTATCTATGGCGATTCACAATTAAAAAAACTATAAGATTAAATATCTGTAATGTACTAAATTTATATGTGGTTGCTGTTATGTTCTGATACAGATTTTAACAATCTACTAGCGGATAGTTTATTATTTTTTAGAACTTTGTATTTTAACCAAGTTTGACAAAAGTCATAGTGTATAGATTCTACGGCTTGTTCACTGTAGAATCCTAAACCAGATTTTGTTCTGTCACAAAACTGTTTTACATGAAAAAATGCATGATGTACTTTGGGTGTTGCCGGTAAATTTAATGTTAGAAAACTCAACTTCAACTCAGAAATACTCTGTTCATATGTTTGTTCAAGATTTTCTGTGGAAGAGTCCTTAACCACTATTGAAAAACACTTTAATGTATGGACATATTTGAGGCATTTAATGCAGCACAATGATATTAAAACATCGATTTTTTTTTGAGCAGAATTTTGCATGAATTACCCTTAAATGATGAGTTACATCTCGCTGCACATTGCATGCTTCAATCCAGGCCTCTCTCTCTATCTTTACAACAGTTCACCATTTCCACAAGAGTATTAATTACTCCAAGTAACAAATGCAGTTCAGGAGGTGGATACACCTCTAAAAATTAAGTGCGGTCTTCTCCTGCAAGTAAAGGTAGGTTAACGCAGTTCATAAAATCCTTTGTTGTTTTGTCGACCCCTTCATAATATTTTACGAGTCTCCAAAACTTCGTAAATCTGAGAAAGTGTCCAAACTGTTTTTGTGAGCATAGATGTGCATGTGCATTGATATGTACTTGAGTGCGATATCAGACCAAATAAAATATTTGCCAATTTGAGGTCTGTGGCTATGGTACCAGTAAACTTATTGTTTATTTTCAATGGGATCCAAATCTTAGAAACATAATCCTAATATAAGAATTTTTTCAAACCAGCGTCTTCAAACTCCATATCTATGTTATCATTATATTTCAGACGCTTGTTATTTTCAAATAAGGCGTTTTTCTTATTTTGAATAGATAGGCAAATTTTAAGAAAGCCTCTTCCTCCATCAATTCCAAACTTTAAGTGACGCGGCCGACAAAACAACTGGCAAAGGATTTTATGAACGGCGTTAACCTACCAATAAGTAACTTGCAAGTTCCATAACTTTCACTGTTATTTTCTCAAAAGATCAATTGTTTATTTAGAGTTGTTTTTTGTTAGCTTATAGAGATTCTTAGCAAAACAGTCAAATATAAACTATAATACAGAAAAAAATCCGTTTTAGAAAAAAAGTGCTTTGAGAATTATTTAATATTTCATGTTTTTTATTGGGTTGAGCTCCACAAAAATAATTAAAGACAAAAACATTATGGTGCTCAACTTTCGATTTAAAAGAGGTTAAGGCGTACCGTGTATGATAAGAATGACTTGAGCAATGAAGGATAAAATATTTAAACTAATTAAATTTTGAATAAGTAGACCACTGTCACACAGAAAAGACACTCTCTCTTGTAAGAATTCGAGATGACATGACTTTAGGTTGACGAATTAAAAATTGTCACTATCTGTGCCGTGTTGTCTACTTAATAAAAGTTAAGTTTACATATTTTACCTTTTATAACTTAAGCAATTTTTATTGTAACTTGAATTAAAAACTCAATCTGATCTGTAAGAAAATGTCGTTTCAGAAAAAGTAGGTATACCAAAGTAGAAAATGTAAATTAAATCTTTAGCTAGTAATATCTCCTGTATTTTAAAGATTATTTTAAGCCGAAGGTATTGGCAGATCTTTTTACTGTTGTCAATCGAAACAAATTGGAAAAAAACTGTAAAATGTAAAAAAAATATTTTTTTAAACTTGTCAAAATCTCTTCACATCTTCAGGTATGATGCCATATACAGGGTGTCTCATTTAAAATTCAAATGTTAACCTCATTTTCTTAGAAACTGTAACAATTTGACATGTCAATAGGACACGGTTTTGAGCTTTTACCAGTTCTGTAAAATACCAAAATTTCAGAATTATATTCTTAAAAATTAAGGCGCTAAGTTGTTGTACCTATCCCTTGTTACATCCGATATAGTATCAACAATAATGGTCCCAGGACACTACCTTGGTGGACGCCTGTTTCTACTTCAATTTATTTTGATAAAAAATTTCCAATCTTTGTTCTTTTTTATTCTGTTAGCTAAGAAATTTTTTAAAAATGTATACACTTTACCACCTATACCAATTTTTTTTGTTTTTTTTTTAATTTTACTTTTATTTATGGTTTCGAACGCTCTACGGAGATCAACAAATACTGCTATCACATGTTCACCTTCATCTAATTTATCTATCCATTCAGAAATAACTGTCTGTAAGGCAGTTTCACAGTTTTATTTTTGTCTAAAGGTAATTGTTTAGATGTGATTATTTTATTTTTGTTTAGATAAAGTTGCGACTGTTTACAAACAATTTTTTCCACTATTTTATTAGAACTTATTAACATATTGATTGATCTAAGATCTGATACATTATTTTTTTTATCGGAATAATTGTAGAGTCTTAAATGCATGAGGGATATTGCCCTCTAATAGACAAGAATTAATAATTTTATTAATTAATAATTTATCAACGGTTCCTCTATTTGATCATAGCATTCTTTTACAATTTGAAAGTTCAAATCATCTGCGTCTACAAGTGCTTTTGCGTCTACAAGTGTTTATAACACTAAAACGGTGATTTTTATGTTTATTGTGCAAACAATAATGTTTATCTTGCAAAGTAAACATCTATTCTATTCTATTCTATCTGGGCTGTTTTTATTTTTCATATTAAAAATAACTTCTTTTAACTTTAGTTATTAGTTGAAAGTCTTTAAAAGTTTCTATATGAACATTATCAACACCTTCCTAATTTTCTACCCCCTCTCCTATACTAGATGATAGTTCCCTAATCGATACTACAACTTTATCTATCATTACTTCCCCCTCAGTATAAATTTGATTATTAACATTAACTTCAGGGATTTCATTATAATTTTTGGACGAAACAATATCTTTTAGGACTTTCCACATTTCTTTTGAATTTTGCTTGTTATAATCTATTTTTTCTTCATAATGCTTTCTTATTAGATTTGTAACTTCATTACGATATACCCTAAACATTTTAAAGTAATTTTCATCATGTGTAAATTTGTACCTGTTATATTGTAAATCTCTAATATTCATTGAATTTTCGATTTCATCTGTTACCCACTCAGTTTTTTATTATTTATTTTGATCTTTTTTTAGGTGCAGTTTTGGTTTGGAATAATTTAAATTTGTTTTCTAAATGTATATCTCTGTAAATCTCTGTCGAATCAATATTACTTAATTTGTTCCTTAGTACCTCAAAATCTATTTTTCGCCTTGCGATTATTTCTTTGTTTTCATCTTTAAATCTTATATTTTCTATTTTTATTATACTATGGTCTGCAATTTTAGGAGTATAAAAAACTTTTTCCAGAAAATTTGTGATTACCAAGACATTTACTACTGTTACCAACAAAATGAGTACATTCATTAACTATTTGTTTTAGGCCTAGCTCACTTACCAAATTTTATAAAAATTTATAATCTACATTATAGTCTCCTAATATTATAAACTTTTTATTTTCTTCTACGGGCCTATTAATAATGTTTGGAGGGTGATATATACACCCTAATGTAAAATTTAATTCTAAATTTTTTAAAAATAATTTCAAATCCCATAAGTGTTTCTATGCTTTATTTCAAATTTGACCTGATTATTTAAATAGATATGCCCCCCCCCCCATATGTCTACTTTGTGAACTAACCTTTATTAAATTGTAATAAATATATTATTCATTTACACATATAATTAAGGGTTTGTTTTGTTCAACATATATTCTAAATAATTTTTTTGTATATTCAAACTTATTATATAATATTTGTCTTGGAAAAATCTTGTTTACCTAAAAATTTTCTTCAACAGCAAGGTTAATTTTACTTTTTAACTGATACATCTAAAGTCACACCAGGTCCATTTGTAGTTAAAGTTGGTATTTGTGGTTTGCATATTCACAGTTTGGACACATCTCATTTGTTTGTGCCTGGAATCTTTCTTCTGAAAAAAACCAGCACATGCAATACCCAAGAGGGGTCTTAATTGCTGTAAAATCATTAAATTGTAAGCAAATTGAAACACCAATCGACACTGGTGGAACATATTTTTGTTTTGTTAACATTGGACAAGAAGAAGGTTATTGTTGATGTGTCACCAACAGTAAAGTATGAGAGTTATTGTACATCTGTCGGCTATATTTTTGATAACTACTACAAGGAAAGTGTTGATATCCTTCTTTATGGTGACTTCAACCGTCCTGGAGTAACTTGAATTAATGATCAGTTTGGCTGTAGGCCAACAGGTAAACGATCTGAAGAAACATTTATTTTATCAGATTGAATGGCTGTTTATAAGCTTTTCCAGCTTAATTATATTCCAAACTGTTATGGAAATTTTCTTGATTTAGTTTTTAGTGATAGATAGATTCGTCTATTAAAATAAATACAAACCCACTTCTTAAAATTAATAGCCCTCATCCTGCACTTGATATTAATGTTCCTCTAAATTGTGAAAAAAAAATAAACAGCATTGAATTTGATTATTATTAATTTAATTTTAAGCAGTGTAACTTTATTATTGATTTTTTGGGATCTGTAAATTGGGATGAGGTTCTTAAAATCTCAGATTTAGATATAGTAATTAATACCTTTTATAATTATCTTTCACAAGCAGTTGAACTAAACATAAAAATATAAATTTCCAAAATGGATGGACCATAATTTAAAATCATTAATTCTAAAAAAAAAAACAAATCCATAAAAGGTTTAAAATATCTGGCTCTGAAAATGATTACAATCAATTTGCTGAGCTAAGATCAACATGTCGAAGTTATTCTTAAAGTTGTTACAGAAACTACATTGAAAATATTAGATAACAATAAGAGTAACTCTTTATCAGTTACAGTTTAATTATTTAAAAAAAATTTCTCATAAGTATATAGGGTTTACCCTGAGACTTATGTAAATTTAGAGTCAATAAATCACTCACAGAATCTATCACCCATTGAAATAAAGGAAATTGACTTCCTAAATAATAAATTAGCTAGTGGCTCTGATAATTTACCTGCGCTGTTCATTAAAAATTATTAATTTATATTATCAAGTATTCTGTGCAGAATTTTTAACAAATCCATATCCGCTGGATATTTTCCAATTGATTGGAATCTTAGTTTCGTGACGGCCATTTTTAAGGACGGGGATAAATCAAATATAAAAAACTATCCAGGTATTTCGAAAATCTCCCTCTCCCCCAAAATTTTCGAGGCAATTGTCTCAGATAAAATAACACCCTACTTTCATAATATGATAATAGCTAAACAGCACGGATTCTCTAAAGGGAAGTTCATTATTACAAATCCTTTAAGTTATGAAGGATCCTAGTAGGAAGTCTTAGAGAGTAAGTTATAGTTTGATGTGTAATCTATACTGACGTCGCCAAGGCTTTCGACAGGGTTGACCTCAAAATTCTTGTTTCAAAACTTGAACATCCACAGACAGACCAGGAAAAAAAATGCTTTAACCCCCTACAGCATCTAATATAGAAGAGTATAAACAACAAAGATCTGGAGCACGCAGAATGATATAAGGAAAAAAGAAAGACCACAATCTAAATATAATAAGGGAAATGGAGAAAAATAGACAACAGAATAAAAAAATACTTTCGGGGAATAACAAAGCACAAAATAGGATACCAACCCAGAACCGAAAACGTCCTCTCAACAAACCACGGACAACTGATCACCAACGAAAGAGATCTTAACCACATGGAAGAACTACTTTTGCGAACTACTCAACAAAGCATATTGAGAGATGAAAGATACCAACCCTAACATATGAAGAAACAGTTAAAGTAATAAAAAAGCTAAAAAACCACAAAGCTGCTGGCAGTGACGGCATACCTGTCGAATGTATAAAATATGGTGAAGAAACATTGCATAGGGTTATCCATAAGGTCATCCAAAACATTTGGAACACCGAAATGCTACCGGATCCATGGAAGGAAGGCGTGATAGTCCCCATCCATAGAAAAGGACAAAAAAAGAAAATATCGTAGAATAATAATATATATAATAATAATAACTCTGCTAAGGTCCTCTCCAGTGTCCTGCGAGAGAGAAGTGAACCATATAAGAAGTTGGGGAATACCAGTGCGGTTTATACCTAAAAGACCCACTATAGACCAGATTTTCACCGTTAGACAAATAATGGAAAAATGCTGGGAATTTGACAGAGAACTTCACCAGATGTTTATTGATTTCAAACAGGCATTTGACAGATTATGTACAGCAAAGTTTTGGGAAGCAATGCAGGAACTTGACTTTCTAAAAAAGTTGATATCACTGGTAAAAATGTGTACGGAGGATACAAGGTGCAAGATAAGGATGGGACCAAGCTACAATGGGCTTAAGCAGGGTGACTCTCTTTCACTCCAACTCTTCAACACAGCATTAGAATATACAATTAGGAAAGCCAAGATTGAGACACCAACGGCTATATTCCACCAGGAAGGACCCAACCTACTACTGGCCCGTCGCAGATGATGTGGAGATAATTAGCAACAGCCAGATTAATCTTAAGACTCCTTGCACCGCAATATTTCTGCATCCATAATTGATTGCTTAATAATAAAAAAAGATTACAAAAAAGAAGTAGAATCCTTTTTGGCAGTGGAGTCAGTTGCTGTGGAGGTTCCTTTATTTTGGGACAAGACTGATAGTTTTCTTGCCAGCCTCCACTTACTTTACATGACCACTGCTCTTAAAATGACTCAAGATGGCCTGACGCCCCGTATTACTCAATTAAATATTTTTTAAACAAAGCTCACAATATGCTTGATATTAATTGGTTTTCACAGCCTGTAGACACTGCCACTCTGGTGGACTTAGGGAAGGACTTATCCAGTCTAAATTAGAAACTGTTTTTTTCGACATTTTGGATTCTTGCTCTTAAAAAAATTGAAAATTCTCGTCGTTGCAACCTACATCATTTTAAGGTTAGGAATAAATGCATTAAGACAATTATTGTCGGATTAGAAAAAACGCGCTAGACTACACTTAAAAGTTGTAACAGAAGATAGGGCGATGTGTGCTTAGAACAAGGTGAAATTATACCAGGTGATATTTCGAAACGAAAACCAAATATGTTCAATAAACACAACCTGCCACCCTGGATAATGATTCGGTTCTTGTCCAACACGTTTTAATTCTGCTCTCTTGTCTTTTGCTCTTGGATTTTAGGTGGAGTGGAACTGATTGAGCGCGAAATAGATGTTGAGCTTATATACGAGGTGAGCAAAAAAGAACTCACATAATATCTTTTAAAAAGTTGGTTGAAAAAATAGGTTCAGAAAGAGAAATTCAAAGTTTTGTGTGCCAATTCCCTGACTTTTGAGGATTTTTCGGTCATTCCCTGACTTTTCCAGGTAGCTCTCAAAATTCCCTGACTTTTCCAGATTTTCCAGGGTTTCCAGGTCAGTAGAAACCCTGTTAAATGTTAATAAATGCAAAATTGTTTCCTTCTGTCGTAATAAAACTACAATTACTTTTAACTATTCACTGGATGATGAACATTTAGAAAGGTCCAATGTTATCAAAGATTTAGACGTACACATAGATAATGAGTTGACTTTTGTAGAGCATATAGATTTAGTAGCAAATAGAGCTATGAAATCACTTGGTTTTATTATAAGGTATTTAAAATAATTCAATAATATATTTTCAATAAGATATGCGTATGTGTCAGAAATGGTGAATTGTTGTCATTACTTAATCTAAGAACACTTGAAAATCGTAGAAAATATTTGACCCTTGCATGATATTCAAAATAATTATCAACTTAGTAGATTCCTCAGAACTTTTAGGCAGATTTGGCTTCATATACCCGCCAGGAACACTAAGCATAATAATTGATTTGCTGTAAGGTACCATCATACCAATTATAGCTTTAATTCCCCGATTGACTTCTTCTCCAGGCTAGCTCATATGTTATTAAAAAACATCAATTTGGATATTTTTAATATTTTATTTAATACATTTAAAAATGTGTTAAAGAATGTTACCTAGGCAATTATGTACCTACCAATTATTATACTACTGTGATAATTAAGACTTGTACTATTGTGATAAAACTTACTTAGGAAATTTATTATGTAAACATATTCATTATATATCTCAAATGTTTATTGTAAATGGCATGACCATTAATAAAATAAGTAAAAAAAAATAATCGTGATTCTTACCATTACAGCTTGTACATACGTTTTCTCTAGTACATTTGGATTTTTCGTGACCAGAACTCCAGTATAACATCTTTTGATATATATATATATATGTACTCCTTTGCTATTACCGTATTCCATTTAATCTTTACTCTGAACTTTTCCTTAGATAGAGAGAGATATGTGTTATTATCAACGTCAATTAGAACAGTGTGATCATTATACCTTTCATTACTATATTTGATTACCACTTTTAGGTAGACATTTGCATTTGTATTCAATTGATTTTGTTTTTATTATAGCTTTTTTGAACTCTACGTCACTCATGATTTCTATATTTTTGATTCCTTTCATTTTTAATCTAGGTCTCAGTAACTGCAAATTTTCAGCTACTGATTTGTCTCCAACATTCTCCTCAATTTCTGTTCTTAGTCTACTTTTATCTTCTTCACTTAAAATTTTTTTATTGTTTCTCCTTTTTTATTGTTTTTCTTATTTTCTTGATATTATTCTTTATTTAAGATTTTTTGGATATTCCCTTTGTCCTCATCCAATCTGTTTTTTAACAATAGGTTATAGGGTTTAGGTACCTGCCAGGTGTTTTTAGAGTTTTAATTTCTTTTTGCGATTTGCGATTTATTGGCTTTAAAATGGGAATTAATTAAGACTTACCTCAAGCTTCCTTGGTCCCTTGTAGTAACTCATAAATTCTTGTACTTCAGCAATTCTTTTATTTTTTTCTTCAATGAGCATCTGATTGAGTTCTTCTATTCTTTTTAGATCTTTTACTTGTGCCTCAACTGTGGAGACTATCCTAGTTGTCTAACTCACTTTCATTTGTTGTTGTCATTTATTTCAGATTTTTTACTATATAAACTAAGTGGACCCACCTCAATAAAATAAAAAACGATAGTGCCAGAATTAGGTGCTCTTTAGGTGCTAATTTGGTCTCCAAACTAAAAATTAAGTTCTCCTCTAGTTTGAGCAGAAAACTGAAAAAACGGTAGGACCGCTACGTTAACGTTAAGCTAGCGGTCCCATCCATAATTCTTGGAGAAAAATTCAATGTTACTATTTCCAAATTAGGTGCTATTTAAGTGCTCCCCAAATATTAAATCAAAACTAAAAAAAAATGTTTTGATATTTTCGTAGAAAAATAAATAGGAACCGCTAGCAACAAACAAAGCAATAAATAACGACAAACAAAAGCGACTTGGAAGGCAATAAATAAAATCACAAAGTCAACCACCAAAAATTTCAATAAAAATGAGTTTTCCGAATTTCTTGTCAGTTCATGTCCAGATGTTAATGGAAACAAATAATAAGTAGTCTAAAAAACAAAAATTCAGTCGGACTCGATGGAATTCCAATAAAAGTAATAAAAGCCATTGCCTCTTTGATTTCGGAGCCATTAACCTATATAATAAACGTCTCTTTTAAATCCAGAAATTTTCCTTCAGTATTAAAATTTGCAATTGTAAAACCATTGTACAAAAATAAAGGTAACCAAAATGAATTAAAAAACTACCGTCCTATATCCTTATTAAACAACATAAGCAAAATATTTGAATAGTCTATGCACAGACAATTATTAATCAAAATAGCTTCCGAAAAGGCAAATCAACTATTAGAGCTGTTAATCAAATACGGGATGACGTTATCAATTCGCTTAACAATAAAAAGGTAACAGCAACACTCAGCATCGACCTATCAAAGGCTTTTGATAGCGTTGATCATCAAACATTATTACATTCTGTACACAAACGATATTACAAACATCCTGGAAAATAACATAGTACTCTTTGCTGATGATAAAACAGTGACATTAAAAAAAAGAACAACTTAAATCTGATATAAATAAAGATCTAGTAACACTTGAAAATTAGTTTAAAGCAAACCATTTAATATTAAATGTAAATAAAACGCAAATTATTCAAGTCAAACCAAAAGAAAAAAATTGAAAAACTGTGTATAGAATGCAATAGAGATCAGAAGATTAAGTTATGTTTCTTGGTGTCATCATTGATAAAGATTTGAACTGGGAGGGTCATGTCGAGAACGTGGCAACTCAAACAAGCGAATACTATATGCTATGCTTTAAGGCTGGTGCATAAAAACATTGATGTTTCAGCAGCAATAACATCTTTATTCTGGGGAAATTCAACAGGTGCATAACGTATATTAAAACTACAAAAACGATGTCTGTTTAAAAAATCAACAGAAAAGAAAGTTGTAAAGAACTCTTTATAAAATACAAAATACATACGGTATATAATCTGTATATTCTTGAATGTGTAAAAATGTGTAAAATTCTTAATAAAAAATCCAGACTTGCATCATCAATGAACCCATGAATATGACACCAGGAAAAAAGATAATCTAAAAACTGACACACCCCACTTCTCATACATACAAAAAAATATAACATTTAATATTACTAAAATTTGAAACTCCATACCTTCAAATCTAAACAACAAAAAAATTGAAAAAACCTTAAAAACATTTTTAGAGAAAAAATCCTATTATAGTCTGCAAGAATTTTTCGATGATGAAACAAAAAATATTCTTCTCTCTTAGCTTTTCATGCATCCCCTCTTTGCTTTTACTTTTATTTATAAAAAACAAAAACGACGCTCCTATTATATGTATAGGTAGGTACATTTTTCATTTTATTATTTCTTGTTTAAAAAGAAAGACCTACAGTTTATCTTGTTTGTAAGTAAAAAAACCGGTCTCGTAATTTTATTTCTATATGTATTTATTTAAATTAGGTATTTGATTTATTAGAGTAAGTACTAGCTACAAAATTGACAAGTTATACACCTTTAGGGTATTTATAACCGAGTTTATAATAACAGCACAAGTAATACATACAATTAACAATAGCTTAACATAAACCTAGCGGTCCCACAGGTACCCCTTCAGATAAACCAAATTTTAATTATTTTAAAGAGCAATTTAAGTGCTAATTTGGTCCATCATTCGAAAATTAAGTGCTCTCTGTGTTGTGGCGAAAAATGAAAAAAATGCAATTTCCTTGATAATTTCACATAAATTCATTTATATCTTCAATTCTTCAATTAATATCTTCAATTTAGGAGTTCAATAAAAATGCGAAAAACTTGGTTTTCGCCCACCGTTTTTTTAATTTTCTGCTAAAACAAACTTTTAGTTTGAAGACCAAATTAGCACCTAAACAGCACCTAATTCTGGAACTATCCTTTTAAGGAAAACAGCACAATGGAGTTTAGTTTAATTATTTCAACTACTGGTGTCACTCACTTTTGTTTACATATGCAGAAGCTGTGTGCTGATTGGTTTCTTATTTTTATTTGGCTGTATAAACCAGAATTATTTCTTATTTTTATTTGCCTGTACCAAGCTTTAAGGAAAAGCAATTTTAGGATGAACCACCCTTTAGTTGAGAGGTGTTCATTATGTAATGGTAGCGCCATGATGAACCTTAAAATAATTTAGTTAAATACCGGTGATGGTAAAGCCATGATGATAATTTAAGGCTTAAAATATTTTAGCATAATTTAAGGGATAACGTTTTTGTTTAACCGATTTTTTCTATGTTTTTCACATTTTTATGCCATGATTTTGCTCATATTTTAAAATTTTCTTTCCAAACTTTCAATTTCTAGAATAAAACAGTCACTTTTTTCAAGTTTTCACTGTTTTTTGTTTAAAAAAAGTACTGCTCAAAAACAAAAATGTTAAAATGAAAAATATATAGAGAGAGAGCAGAATTTTAGAGGTAGATGGAGAGATAATTTGATGAAGTGCAAAAATATTTAAGGTTGTTGAAGGGAGACAGCAGGATATAAAAGAGTATTTTAGAGAAAGATGAAAATAATTTAAGGCAATTGTTTAATAAAATTTTCTGTTATTTCATCTTGAGTGGGGTCGTGCATGATTTTTATTTTACCATTTTTATGTAAAAAAACAGCAAAACCTGTAATTTGTCAAGGTGATATTAATTTCTTTCAATCAAAGTTCTCTAGTCTTTAAATTTACCAAAAAACGTGTCCTACTATAAGTGTATTTAGGCACATCTAAAAATCATGTATTTAACTAAATTACTTCAAGGGTCCATGGCTTTACCATTAAATTATTTTAAGATATGCTTAAGATACACTTATAGTTTTTTGTCAAATTTAAAGACTGTAAAAAACTTTGATTGAAAGAAATTAATATCACCTTATGTCTTACATACTTTACGCTTTGAACAATTACAATTTTTGCTGTTTTTTGGATAAAAATCGTATGCACAACACCACAGACAGATGACAAAACAGACATTTTTATTAAACAATTGCCTTAAATTAGTTCCATCTTTCTCTAAAATACTTTTTAATAGCCTGCTGTCTCTCTTCAACAGTCTTAAATATTTTTCATTCTAATGGTACAGCCATGATGCTAATTTAAGGCTTAAAATATTTTAGACCTATATAAACTAGGCGGTCCCACCAAAATAAAATCAAAAAACGATAGTGGCAGAATTAGGTGCTCTTTAGATGCTAATTTTATCTCCAAACTAAAAATTAAGTGCTCCTTTTAGCAGAAAATTAAAAAAAAAAAGGTTAAAGTGGCCATCCCATCCATAATTCTTCGAGAAAAATTTAATATTGCTCTTTCCAAATTAGGTGCTATTTAAGTGCTCCTCGAATATTAACTCAAAACTTTGAAAATAATTCGCGATAATAAGCATAAAATGATTAACAACTTCAATTTAGGAGTTCAATAAAAATGCAAAAACGCTGGTTTTCATGCGTATTTTTTTAAAAACTAAGCCCCAATCATGACCCAATACTGACCCTTCTACCAACTCAACATAACCAATCCAACCCAACATAACCAACCTAACCCATCCCAGCATAACCAACATAACCAACCCAGGGTTTTCGCATTTTTATTGAACTCCTAAATTGAAGATATTAATAACTTTGGTTAGGTATCTGAAGGGGTACCTGTGGGACCGTTAGGTTTATGTTAAGCTAGCGATCCCTGTTTATTTTTTGCAAAAATAACAAAAAAAAAAAAATTTCAAAGTTTTTATTTAATATTCGGGGAGCACTTCAATAGCACATAATTTGAAAATAATAATATTAAATTTTTCTCCAAGCATTATGGATGGGACCGCTAGCTTAACGTGAACCTAGCGGTCCTACTGATTTTTTAATTTTCTGCTAAAACTAGAGGAGCACTAAATTTTTAGTTTGGGGATCAAATTATCACCTAATTCTGGCACTATTGTTTTTTGATTTTATTGAGGTGAGACTACCTAGTTTATATCGGTATATTTTAGCATAATTTAAGAGGTAACATTTTTGTTTAAGCAATTTTTACAATGTTTTTCAATTTTTTATGCCATGATTTTGATCATATTTTTTCTTTCCAAACTTTCGATTTCTAGAATAAAACAGTCACTTTTTTCAAGTCTTCACTGTTTTTTAGCATTCAAAAAAAGTACTGCCAAAAAACATTTTTTCTCTGTTAAAATGAAAAATATTCAGAGAGAGATGGCAGAATTTTAGACGTAGATGGAGAGATAATTTAGTTAAGTGCAAAAATATTTAAGGTTGTTAAAAAGAGACAGCAGGCTATAAAAAAATTTCTGTTATGTCATCTCTCTGTCATCTTGAGTGGTACCCTCTATATCATTTTTATATTGCCATTTTTATACAAAAAACCACAAAAGTTGTAATTTTTCAAAGCATAAAGTGTGTGAGACATAAGGTGGTATTAATTTCTTTCAATCAAAGTTCTTTACAGTCTTTAAATTTACCAAAAAGTGTCCTACCATAAGTGTATTAAGCACATCCAAAAATTATTTAACAGGTATTTTAACTATAAGAATCATCATGGCTTTACCATTACAGAGAAAAAATGATTTTTTGGCAGTACTTTTTTGAACGTTTAAAAAAACAAAAATATAGTAAATATTGCTTAACCCTTTCAGTCCCAATTTATTATTTTGGACTATTTGATTTGGTTTTTTGGGTACTTTTACTATTGATCATACAGAAGTCAAAAATGTAATTATTTTTTTACAACAGAGGAGAGGGACTTTGTGAGGACTGGGACATATGTGTCCCACTGGTTATTAAATATAGAACATATATGTCCCACTGGTGCTTATTGCTGAAGTGCATAAAAAATCAAAAACTTTAGAAAACACATTTTATTTTGAATTACTTGGGTATGATAAGATGTAAAGCAATATTTACAATGCACAATATCACAAGCCACACAAATTGTTTTTGTTCTTCATTCTTGCTTTTTTTATAACAACTGTGACATCTTCTTCTGGTGGGTCCTTTGATCGGCAAATGATCCCCTATATTAGAAAGCCTGGAATTAGATGATGGGCTACCATACTGTCTTCGGCATACCACTTTTGCATGCTGTCGGCCATGTTATTAACGATTCACCCAGTGGGACCAAAAAGTCTAAAAAACCCTTGTTGTTTTCTCTCCCCTTTAGCTCTATAAATACAATCCAGGAATTGACAACAGCAGTCATAAGCTGCCAATAGAAAACTCTTTTCCACCATTTAGTGGTTTTTCTGTCCATGTCATAAAGGCCAACAAGTTCAACTCCACCCATGTATTTGTTATAAAACTCTATCATCTTTGGACAAGGAATTTCTGATAGGCTACCATCTTTCGTTTTTCTTTTAACTACTGTCATATCATTTCCATGACAATTAGAAAGGATTGACACATCTTTAGTGTCTTGTCTTGTGAAAAATCTATCAAAGCAGAGGATGGTTTCTGGATCTCAAATAGTTCCTGCCAACTTCAGTACAACATCTTCTCCTAGAGTTGACTTTTGGTTTCTATCTTCCTCTTTTCCTGAGTACTTATTTAAGTCGTATGTATACCCAGTTTTCTCCTCACATCTAACCCATGACGTCAGGCCCTTTTTTATAGGCTTTAGAGGTACTGCTTCAGGCAGCTTCTGCCTTTGAATTTAGCCATAGCTTCATCCATACTCTGAAAAGTACTTTCACTTCTTACTTCGGCAAAAGTATGTTTCAAACACAAAAGCACTTCTTCCATATAAAAAAGTTTGAGCCTCATCTGGCTTTTTTGGCGAATTGAAATATAGCTTGGAAGACAGTAGCTGAAATCTATTCCTAGAAATAGTTTGTTTGATCATTGTGTTGCACAGTGAAATATTAGTGGACCAATAGTGACATTGTGCAGGCACTTCGTTGTATGACATTATTAGAAAACAGCCAATCACAATCATAATTTCAAACTGATCAGTTTTCTGTATAGGTGTTTTATTTGTTGCCTGGAGTATCTCCAATCTTTCATTGGTTTTTTCAGCAATCCAAAGAAATAGGCTTTTGGGAAGTAGCTTGAAAAAAATGACAAGCTCAGATGATAACTTGTCGAGTTTTGCAAGAGTTGTACAAGGTTTTTCTTGTGGGATTTTTAATCTTGGTACGAAATTCTTACCTACATCTGCCCATTTGTCCAAAATTACAGTCAAAACGTTGGTAGGTGCCGCAGTGTCACTTTCGTCTGATGATAAATTTTCAGAAGAGGATGAATTTTCACTGAAGTCAACTTTCCTTTTCTTCCTCTCTGGACTTTTTGATTTCTGTTGACCTGTTGCTGGTCTCAAAAATTCATCACTTGACAGCTCTGATGATGATTGAATATATTCTGACCCGCTATCTAAGAACGGATCATCTTTGAGATCAGAAATCGTTTCTGACAACTCCACTATTTCTCTTTCAGACACCGGTTTCCTTCTAAACCAAAAATCTTGCATTACTACTTATTAGGATCAAAAATCCCAGAGGGATGCATATGTCCCATAAAAACATTTTAGAAAAAAAAATACACATAAACAAGCCTTACAAACAAAAAACACTATCTACAGGTAATACTAAAATATAAGCAAACTTACCTCGACATTTTTGTAAATAAATTGCAAGAAAAACATTAAATAATTCTGTCTAAACCTGCAACACATGCTCTCTCCAACGTAAACAGATCAACTAAGCCAGCACTAAAAACATGTGCGAGAGTTTTTAACTGCCAGAATGCTGGAAACTATGCATAAGCCCAGTAGAACATTGGTCTGTCTAAATTTATAGCACGCAATTCACTCCAAGTATTTTTAAACATCTTTTGGGACCTATAATAACTCATTGGAACTGAAAGGGTTAAACAAAAATGTTACTCCTTAAATTATGTTAAAATATTTTAAGTCTTAAATTATGGTCAAGCCATGATGGTAATTTAAGGCTTAAAATATTTTAGCATAATTTAAGGGGTAACGTTTTTGATGAAGCAATTTTTTACTATGTTTTTCACATTTGTATGCCATCATATTGGTCACATTTTAAAGCCTTCTTTCCAAACTTTCGATTTCTAGAATAAAACACTCAAATTTTTTAAGTTTTCACTGTTTTTTTAGCGTTCAAATGAAAAATATTTAAGGTTGTTGGAGAGAGACAGCAGGCTATAATTAGAGAA
Organism: Oxystoma pomonae; assembly: GCA_963921995.1. Classification (NCBI taxonomy): domain Eukaryota; kingdom Metazoa; phylum Arthropoda; class Insecta; order Coleoptera; family Brentidae; genus Oxystoma; species Oxystoma pomonae. The sequence continues at coordinate 59,880,438 of OY998167.1, forward strand.
AGATGGACATAATTTAAGGCAAATGTTTACTCAAAATTTCTGTTGTGTCATCTGTCTGTCATCTTGAGAGGTGTCCTGCATATGATTTTTATTTTGCAATTTTTATCCAAAAAACAGCAAAAATTGTAATTTTTCAAAGTGTAAAGTGTGTAAGATATAAGGTGGTATTAATATATGCAATTATGCAGTATACAGTTTTCTGCCATTTTTGATTTTTTTTGAAAAATTTATGGGGGCACCTTTTAGGGTCCCTAGGACCCCAAATCCGCCTGCGCCCGATTTTTTTTTTTACGAGAAAAAAGGGTGCCCAGGGGGGGTTGTAATGTGTTTTTTTAATTGTTTTGGGTTGGTTTGGATTAGGTTCAGTTGGACTGTATTGGTTTGGGTTGTTTTAGTGAAAAAAAATTTAAAAAAATAAAAAAAAAACCAACCGGCGCAAACGGATTTGGGGTCCTAGGGACCCTAGAAGGTGCCCCCATAAAGAATTTTTCAAAAAAAAATCAAAAATAACAGAAAACCCTATACTTTCATATCTTATTTGCTGTATAAACCCAGCATCATCATGGCTTGACCATTACCATCATGCTATAAAGAATTAAATATACAAAAATTACTTACCCTATTTAAAACAGGAGGTAATTTATTACAGTGTTCTAATAAATCTTTGCAATATATGAACCCAACTGTGTTTTCTAACATTTTAAATGTAAATAAACAAACGGTTTTTTTTGTGCAAATTGGCCAGCTTGAAGGGTTTTCGATTTACACATGGTCCCGGTCCTTTCGATTTAAAACAATGACGTCACAGTTCCAACCCCGTTATGAAATTTTAGAACCAGCCTGGGAGTAAACATAACCTGGTTGTAAACATAAAGCTTGATTTATACTGGCCGACCGCGTCTGTGTTCGCGTCAGCGCTGAGAAACATCAATGTATGGGAACCCTTACTTCTATTTATACCTTGCCGTCGTCGGCGTCGTTGCGTCGGTCCACCGCTGGCTGCCGCCCGCACGGAAATCCGCGGCCGCCCAAGATGAGCCAAGTTTATCTTTTTCCGTTTGCCGTCCGTAGCAATGCGTGGTACCGGCCAGGGAAAGTCTGGTCAATAGAAAAGCATGTTGAGTGGTCATGTGATTTTTATTGTTTTTTTTTGTTTTGTTTGTCAATAATTCTAACCTAACTTACCCAACTTCCCAAGTAGCATTTGGGCGTCAAACTACGTCCTCTAAACGTTGGCTTAAAAACCCCGACGTTGGCAAGCGGACTACAAATCTCATTCCATACGACCCCAATCCGACTTAAATGTGGAACACAAATTCGGGTCGACTCGACGTCGCTAATTGTACTTCAATGGTATAGTATTACTTAATATGGTACTTGCTTAGTAAATTTTAGGTGAGATATATATTAACGAACTATAACTCACAAAAAATAAACGGCCACCTTTTTATTCCATTAACAATAAAAATTATGTTATTAAACCGAGTAATCTAGAGCGAAATATTTCTGCGAGAGTCACTTTACTGACAAAGTTGGTCAAGATGGGGCGAAAAATAACTCCAAATTAGCAGAAAATAGCAAAAATAAAAAAATATATAAAAAATATATTTTTTAAAGCACTATTTCGGTTGTAATTGATACTAAGATCACTTAAGAATAATATTAAACGCATCTTTAAGGCATTATTAAGTCTCTTTTATTGTTTTTTTTTTCAATAAAAACAAGAAAAAAATTGTTGTCAATAATGGCTGCCCAAGCTTGTAACTCCAAAATCGCCGAATTTGGGCTGGTATAGTACTTTTGCCTTAATTTTATCCAAATCTAACCAGCCAACGTTAAACTACGTAATATGTGCAAAAGTTCGGAATCCGCCTCCATTCTTCGTTGGTCATGTAACCAAAACTGACTTAAAAGAAGAATGACAGTTCATCTGAACATAACCTACAAAAATATTTCCCGTTTTTCCTTGTTTTTTTCTTAAAAACATGGATTATTTTAGAATTGTATTTATTAAAGCACGGAATGAGCTCGCAGATGTGTGAGGAGTATAACAATTGTTGCTTTTGGCTTGCAGCAAGCCAACAAATTATGCAGTTTGATATCCCAGATGCAAAATTGTAGGTTAAGTATTCTTTTTTTTCTTCATTCCTTGGCCCTGAAATGCGACGTCGATTAAGGTAACAAGGCCGACCATGTTACGTGGTCGATTTAGGTATAGGCGGTAAAATAGTCGGCTTTGAAACGTAAACTGACGTGAATACGTCTGGGCATATGTTTGTACAAATTACGTTGCCTATTTTGACGTCGTTTATGGTTCGCATATGCGTACCTGACTACGTAAACGTCGGATTTTATTACAAAAGACGTTTGTCGTTTGACTTACTAGTAGACAACTTTTATTTGTACCTAATACGACGTCGCTTTATGACAGATTAGGTTGTAAGACGGATAAATGGTTGTTATGATTGTTTTTTTTTTCATGAACTAAATTTGTTGTTTTTTAATTTTTAAAATATGAGTGATATAAAATATAGCCAGCTGAGTGAGCTGTATAAAGAACTAATACTCGAGAAAATATCAACAAACAATATTTTTGAGGTTAAAACAACGCGCCAACGTGACGGCAGTATAAATTGCTGCTACGAACGGTAGACGGCGGGCGGCGACGATGATGGCAACGGTGGGCGACACCAGTATAAATCACCAGTAACCTTTAAAATATTGCAAAACTATAGGTATTCTTCCTTTTGAGTAAAATCAAAGATATCTTTACAAGATTATAGAGATTTTCAATTTAAGAATCGGTCCTGGTTTTGTTTGACATTATTATGACAGCGTGAAGATATCTTTGATTTTACTCAAACCAACCTCACATTCTGGTTCTAAAATTTCATAAACGGATTGCAACTGTGACGTCATTGTTTTAAAATGAAAGGACCGGTTCCGGTTCTGGTTCAACCAGAACCCGGACCAATTGTAAATCGAAAATCCTTTATATATGACGTAATTATTTTAGAACCGTTGTCAAAATTTCTGTCAAAATAATGTCAACCAGAACCGGGACTAATTCTAAAAGGATTTTCGATTTAAGAATTGGTCCTGGTTCTGGTTGACATTATTTTGACATAAATTTTGACAGCGGTCTACAATAATGACGTCATTTAAAATATTGTGAAGAAATCTTTGATTTTGCTCAAAAAAAGACTACCTATAATTTTTCAAAATTTCAGGGGTTATTTTTACAACCAAAGGGCCGAACCAACCTCCCAGGGGGCTGATTCTTGAATTTCGTAGGAAGACCCAGAGTATGACAGTATTCAACTGTTAATATCTCGAAAACAGTTGAAGATCGACATAGTTATATAAAAATGGTTAGAAGTTCAAAACAGAATGAGAAAATGCAATAATATAGTGGCTGTTTCATTTGAATATAGTGGATGTTTCATTTGAAAGTTTCGGTTGGAACTCTTTTTAATATACGCTAACATATAGATTAGTAAATAAAGATTTGAAGCAGAAAAGAATTGGATTAAGAATATAGCTGGCGAAAACGGTTAAGACGAAGGCTTAATAAATCAGCTGATAAATAGACATTCTTTTCAAAAGACCTTTCGGAATTCCACTTTTTTCAGACAAAAAAATACCTGCGACCCAAAATTTGTATCAATTCCTTATAATCCTAATTATACGAAAGGATTACAAAAAGTATTTAATAACACCGGTCTTAAATTAGTATATCAATCCGGTAACACAATAAGAAGTTTACTAGGAAATCCCAAGGATAAAATTACAGTTCTAGAAAAAAGTGGAATTTACGAAATTAGTTGTATGGATTGTGACAAAAAATATGTTGGCCAAACGAGACGCTCTATTCAGACACGTTTTAAAGAACATTTAGCACACTTAAAATACGAAAGAACAGAAAAGTCAAGTGTGGCCGAGCATGCTTTTGAAAACAATCATAGATTCACATTAGATAACCTAAAACTTTTAAAAAGTGTACCAAACAAAAGACTTTTGAATGCATATGAAAGTATGGAAATCATTAAATCCAGAAATAGTTTAAATAAAGATAGAGGACTCATCTCGTTTAGTATACTTTATTCTTTACTTGAGGGGAGATAGGATTATAAATCGTGATCAATCACAAATTATTAGTCTATCTCCGCCCACTAAAAGATTGTATATAAGATAGAGCACAGGTTAATTTAGTTTATTGTTTATCGTCTCCTGATGATGCTAACGTTGTTAGCGAAACGCGCGTCGAGTGCAAAAAAGTGTAATTTTGGTTTGTGGAAAACAATCATAACTTTAACTTTTTTTTTTTTTGTTATACGCTATATACATAAAAAAGTAAATTTGATTGTTCTAAAGTAACATTTTTAGTTTAATTTGGCCAATTAATAAGTATGTATCTTTTAACTCTTAAAAATGTCTTAAGATAACTGTGAAAATTCACACGATCATCCTGTGTATCAGCTAAATATTTATTTAAATATCGTAAACTATTTATTTTTTTATTCAAACTTAATATTTTGTACGATTAAATTACAATCTGGAAGTTTTTTTTAATGTCCGCGTTTGTACAAAAATCGACCACTGTGCGAGTCCTACTCTAAAAGACGGTCAAGTTTGCCGTAGCATGCGTATTAGCGAGTATATTTCGTTTAATAGCTTGCTCTGAAATAATACGTTTTTCACACGAGCTTTCCTACAAGTCCCAACTACTGGGTCTAGTCGAGAGAACGGCTTCGCTCAAAAATTGTTGCTTGAGGCAGCTCTGCGCGTACCCATAATAGTTTGGTGATTCTTCGATCGTGTCGTCACTGCTTTTAAGTGCGTTTATTGGTTGAAAAAACTCTTCTCTCAGGCGAACGATCACTTCCTATGACTTCCAGAATCGGCACCCAGGGAGAGGACCGTTCCAGTGCGATCTTTTCTACGAAATTCAAGAATCAGCTCCCAGGGTGGTTCAACTGTGACGTCATTGTTTTAAAACGAAAGGACCGGTTGCGGTTCTGGTTCAACCAGAACCAGGACCAATTGTAAATCGAAAGACCTTTAAATCGAAAATCGTTTTATCTGCTCTTTTTACTCTTTAATTTCTGTTCAATCAGCCAAGCCCACTAGCCCCAAAAAGAACCGCAACCGATCCTTTCGTTTTAAAACAATGACGTCACAGTTGCAATCCGGTTATGAAATTTTAGAACCAGCCTGGGAGATTGGTTCGGCCCTTTGGTTGTAAACATAACCCCTAAAATTTTGCAAAATTATAGATGGTCTTTTTTTGAGTAAAAGCAAAGATATCTTAATAATATTTTACATGACGTCATTATTTTAGAACCGCTGTCAAAATTTATGTCAAAATAATGTCAACCAGAACCAGGACCAATTCTTAAATTGAAAATCCTTGAAATGGCCAAAATACTGACATTGACGTTTATCATCAACTGACATTTGTCATTTTTCATGGCGAATTTCTAGGTGTAGTGTCTCGTGTTCTCCAATAAAATTTATATTTTTATCTTCAGTTTTTTGCGAAATTGAACATTCAAATTTTGCTTAATTTGATACAACTTTTCCAGCTGTTCAGAGAAGGAAGGTTTCGAATATCAGCTTTTTTTTTTTAGATAGGAAGGTGAGGTTAAAAATGTAAAGAGTGACCACTACCTACTTTTATAACAGAGTACGGACAAAGATCGCTGCTTTTATCATCTTCATATCATTTTTATTACATTGGTTGCATAAATTTTACCGTGATATCACTTATGCTGGGTTTATACAGCAAATAAGATATGAAAGTATAGGGTTTTCTGCCATTTTTGATTTTTTTTGAAAAATTCTTTATGGGGGCACCTTCTAGGGTCCCTAGGACCCCAAATCCGCCTGCGCCCGATTTTTTTTTACGAGAAAAAAGGGTGCCAAGGGGGGGTTGTAATGTGTTTTTTTGATTGTTTGGGGTTGGTTTGGATTAGGTTGGGTTGGACTGTGTTGGTTTGGGTTGTTTTAGTGGAAAAAAATTTAAAAAAAAAACCAACCGGCGCAGACGGATTTGGGGTCCTAGGGACCCTAGAAGGTGCCCCCATAAAGAATTTTTCAAAAAAAATCAAAAATGGCAGAAAACCGTATACTGCATAATTACCATACGGTTTTCTGCCATTTTTGATTTTTTATGAAAAACTCTTTATAGACGCATCTATTAGGGTCCCTAGGACCCCAAATCCGCCGACGCCAGTTTTTTTTAAAAGAGAAATAAGGGTGTTGGGGGGGTTGTAATGTGGTTTTTTGAGTGTTTTGGGTTGGGTTCGGGGCTCTGGTGCACTATCCAGACACTAAAACGGGACGTTTTTTGAAGACGATTCTTTTTGAAAACGGTAATTTAGCGGTTTTTAAATTTATTTAGGAGCAGAAAAACGAATAAAAATACTGTTTTTTAATTAAAAAGACAATTTACATGTAAGTGTCATACTGGCTATTGGGCCATTTTTCAGAAATGCAAGGATGCCAAATCTCAGGTACCAACAGGATTTTTTTTTGGGGAAGAAGTCAGGTTGGGTTGGGCCGGTTGGTTGGGTAGGGTTAGTTTTGGTTAGTTGGGTTGGTTATTGTTTTTTTATAAATTTGTAGAGGAGCCAAAAAGTTAATATTTTTGTTCCTTTTCCCTAATTTTCATTATTTTCTAGAAATTTGGCAACATTGTAAAAATATCAGGGCATGGATATTGGCAGGTATTGTCTTGATCAAGTAAAAAGAAGAAGAAGGAGCCAAAACTAAGAAAAGAGTGAGGTTGGGGTGCTCTTTTTTTTATAGTTTTTTTTATTTATTTTCTCCAAAAATACTGGAAAACCCGCAATTTTTTCTTTTTAAAAACACTATTTAGGAGGCCTATTTTAAGCACAAATTAATTTTTTTCAAAAAATCGCGATAGTGCATCTGCCCCGGGTTCGGCTGTGTTGGATTGGGTTGTTTTAGTGAAATTTTTTTTTTTTTTTAAATCAGCCGGCGCCAGCAGATTTGGGGTCCTAGAGACCCTAGTAGGTGCCCCCATAAAGAATTTTTCATAAAAAATCAAAAAAGTAGAAAACTGTATACTACATAATTACCAAAAAATTCTTTATGGGGGCACCTACTAGGGTCCCTTGGACCCCAAATCCTCCGGCGCCGGTTGGTTTTTTTTTGTGTTTTTAAAAAAAAATTCATTAAAACAACCCAAACCAACACAGCCCAACCCAACCCAAAACAAAAAAAAACACATTACATTTTCTCTTAAAAAGAAAAACCGGTGCCGGCAGATTTGGGGTCCTAGTGACCCTAGTAGGTGCCTCTATAAAGAATTTTTCATAAAAAATCAAAAATGGCATTGTAGAAAAGATCCCACAAAAAAAAACAAAACAAAAATTTTAACAAAACCAGAAGGCAATCATCTTTTTTGCCAAAAAATGGCGCCACCCATTGATGAACTTCAAGGCTATTTGTTATTTCCTTCATTATTTCTTTTTTATTTATTGTATAAACACTTGTACAGGTTGCCATAAGGTTAACTTATATGTGTTATTTTATCTTATCTTATTTGTTATGTTACTTGCTGTATAAACCCAGCATTACGCAAGTTTTATAAATGCAGTTGGGGTTTTTTTTACAAGCTCAAGCAGAATACCTTAAATTGGAATTTTAAATATGCCATTTGGGTTGTTTCCATTTCTTGCAGTTGGTCAATTTTAGCATTCAAGGTCAATTAAAGCTTACAACTCTGTAAGTCAACATGTGCAGTTTTTTTATGGGATAATCAACCTGCAGATGATCTAAGTGGCAAGCATGCATTGAAGCTTTAAGGCTGTTTAACATGGAGCAATAAATGAGAATGCCAACTTGCAAGAAAGCTTGCCCAGAAGCATTCATAGACAGCTTGACATGGCACAATAAATTGTAAACTGCAAGCAAGTCATCTTTTTTATCTCACTTTACTGGTAATAATAACCTGATTTTTGTACTTATCATGTGTATTAATCATGTATTGTGAATTATTGCAGGTTATTATTGGTATATGCAAACATTTACACAATTGAAAAAAATACAAAAACATTCGATTTACACAAATTTCATTAATTCATTGTGCGCCTAATTTTCTAATTTATTGTAAAGGCTTTCTCAGGTTTAATAAATACTTATATATTTTATTTATTTATTTACTTTGTTTATATCAGTCTCTTTAAGTGCTTTTATATAAGAAGGGTTTAAAAATTTTCTTGTATAAACACCACTAAAACCCTTTTAGGCATTAAATCGATTTTATTTTAAAGCAATTTAAGAAAGTGGTTAATCACTTTAAAGCCAATTTTAAGGTCAGCATAAACACATTAAAAACACTTTTACAAATTGCTTTCCACCTAAAGAAATGCTTAAATCTGGTTTTACCAAAAAATCTATTGTTAACTTAGTTTTTTTATTTTTTTTTCTTCTAAAACTTTTATTAGTGTTAAATATGCTTTTGTACTTCCACAAGTCAAGTTTACAATACAAAATAATATCTAATACAGTAATATGAAAAATGTCACAAAACTAAAAATATAAAATTAAAATAACTAAGTAAAGTATAAAAAAACATGTCAATTATAAAACCCTAAGTATACCTAGTAGGGATATTAAAATATTAAATTTAAAGCAATTTAAAAATTAAAAAATATTTGAACAATAAATACAAAAAAAATTTATGTCAGACTTTAATATATCCGAATTGTACTCCAAGCCCCTAATACTCTCAGGAAGTGTGTTCACATAAAAATTTGTTATGTTTCTGGTTATTTGCCAGTCTTTGAAAAGGATGACATTTAATGAAGGGTGTTTAAACCCCTGGAGAAAGGGATTTTATTTAAAACTGTCCTTATATAAAACTGGTTTTAGGTTTGTATAAATTGACTCATAATATAATAACAGAGCAGAACCTTAATAACAGTGAACAATAAACTAGTAAAAAACAATTAGCTCAATCAGAAGTTTATGATTTAAACAATTTATGTTGAGTTTGAAACTAGAAAACTCTGCTAAAAAGAAATTGTTAAAATCACAAAGTGCTTGAGTGCCCAAAAACTCTAATGATATTTTTAAAGGCTTTAAAAGTGAGATAGTAGTAGTAGTAGTAAAACATACTTTATTGTCCAAGATAAAATTGTTTCTTATTGACAAAGTTTACCTTATATCCTAAGTTAAAAAACCTATCATACTATAAAGTAATCTACACTAATTATTGTGTAGTATTTATGTAGATAAACTTAATTTTGTTAACATATCCTGTGTCACTCTTAATTACAATAAATAAAGAACTCTGTCAACAAACAAAAATATAACATGATATGTGTATTTATAATTCAAATTCAAACTTTACAATTGCTTAGAATACTATGAAATTTAATCTAATTATTGCATTGCATGTACTTAAACTTAATTTTGTCAAAATATTCTATGTCACTCCTAATTACAATAAACAAAAATATAACGAATGACATTATGAAATATGCTAAAAAAACTAGATAAATTTGTACAATATTTATAAAATAAGTAAGCATTTTTTCACAATTAAAAGATAATCAAATTACAATTTTTTATTTATATACTTCCTAAAATATATTTTTTTAACAAACAAAAAAACTGAACAAAGTCATTTATACTCGAGGCAACTCATTTATACTCTTCCTTATTTTGGATTCTTTTTGCCTTAAATAAAATTTTCTCCGTTTTTCTTCCTCTAATTTCATTGGATCTTTAATTTTTTTCATTCTTTTTCTAGATCCTTTTTTTTCTTTTTAACAATGGTCTGGTCTCTAAAGTTTTTTTTTGCCCATTTAAAAGATTTATTCTTATTGTGCTGTCATATTGCGGCAGCATAATGAGGTGTCAGTATAATGAGAATTTGACCATTTTTTCCTAATATCTAAAAGTAAATAATAAGCAAAGAAAAAAAAACTAAAGTCGCAAAATTATTCCCGTTTATAGCTAACAAAAGCACCTTACATGTTTAACAAAATAAAAAGGTTAAAACAATATTTTTTACCATAACAATGAGAACATAACTATCTACGATCGTCCTCGGATAGATTTTTAAGCGATTTTGGGAAGAAAGAGCAAAAACTCCTTATCAAAGCTACTGAAACCACAGACGGAGCATTGGTCCTACCACTCATAGACAGGTTAGCGTGGGCACAGTATAATATAATCTAATTTAATAGACTGTGGCGTTTTTGTAGTCGTATGTCGCACCTCAGTTTCTCTTAAATTTTTAGAGCACTGAAAGAAATTGCAAAATTCTTTCACTATTATTATTTTTTATTGTCTATAGTGCAATTAGGCCAAAGTAGTATAATTTTTATGTTTTTGTCATAAAAATATTGAATCATCACTTAAAAAATGTGCTTGTCGCAAGCAGCATAATGAGAATTTTGGCTATTTTTGAAACTTTAATCATATTTATTCAATAACTATAACTCTGAGAAAAAATATGTAGTGTACACCTTTCTAACTTAAAGAACTTAACTAAAAAATATAATTTTTTCCACTAAAGCTCTTCTGTATAAGGAAATAGAGATTGTCCATCCCAAAAGTACCACTTTTCGCGGACCCATTGTTTTTATTTAGTTTTTTAAAATAATTTATAATTTTTACCATGAACTAAACATTTTTTGGATACGTAAAATTATGTAAAAAACTTAAAATTATGCAAAATCACATGAATGGTTCTGGGATAATGCTTTAAACTTTCACCATACAAAATTTAATACAAATTTGATTAACGGTTTTTTAGATTAACTAATTGGAAAAACCGCATTTTTTGTTCAAATTCACCCTTAATGAGTAATTTTTGGTTATTATTTGTGTTTCTGAAAAAGGAATTACCCCATGTATTTTTTGTGTTTCTTGTATTGCTTGGGCTTTAGCAAATCTTCAGTTTCTGCTCGTCTTTCCTCCCTTTTTTTTTTTCAATAACAATTTTAACCTTTTTGACTTTCTGTATTGTCAATCTTTTCTTTTTAATTGGAGATTCTTCTAAAAGCTCAAGTAATTGATGGATGGATGGATTATATATTGAAGGTCTGGAATTTTTTTTTATAAGTCTTATGTAACATTTTTAAACATTTATAAAAGAGTTTAGAAAATGAATAAAAAAATAATAAATTAAACTTACTACTCAGTAAATATGACAACAAGAACCAGTTATGAAGCAGAATTGTGGCCCTTTTGATCATAACTTGAATTTTTTTGACAAAAGAACTTTTTATCAGCCTATAAAAGCATATAGACATCTACCATCAAAACCAAGACAGATTTCCAACATATTTCATTTAAAAAAAGCAGCAAAATGATATGCTCTAGGACAATGTTTTTATTTTCCATATCAAATCAACCAAAAAATGACAATAATTTTAAGCGACGATTTCCGATTTTAATGATTTTTAGTGTACTCTTTAACTTTTTATTGGTGTATACTCAAACACTTGTAATGTCTGACAGCATTAAATTGGGTATTATGATGCCATTATGAAAAAAGCAATGGATTTAAAATAACACAATGGAATGGAAACATCTAAATATTAAATATTACTTAAAACAACAACAAAAATTTGTATTTAGTGGACGCACCATTCTTTTCGGTATTACGATGACATTATGTCATAATGATAAAATCAAAAATAAAAATGCCTCAATTTAAAACAAATAACTTTATTATCCGACTACGCAATGAAAAGGAGGGTTTTGATTTACGTTTCTTGTTTCTAAAATTAATGTTTTAATCTCGGATATAATTATCGCCATTTAAACAGCAAATAAATATATTTAAAAACAATCTTTATTGCAAAAGAGGAATTATCACTCGAGTTACAGAACACGGCTGGTCTATAACAAGAACGGCCATATATTTTGGACTTGATAAAATGACGATAATAACATGAAATAAGCAATGGATTTAAAATCACACAATGGATTGGAAGCATCTAAGTATTAAATATTACTTAAAACAACAACAAAAATTTGTATTTGGTGGGCTCACCATTTTTCTCAATAATACTCTGCAAACGCCTGGGTATTGAAAAACTTAAATCAATCCAATTACCGATAACCGATCCAGGCAGAAGAATTCTCAAACCAAGGCATAGATATAACACCAGAGGAAGTACAATACGTTAAAAACAGAAGAGCGGTAGGGCAAGACAAAGTATAAACTGAGATTTTAAAGCTAATAAAAAACGGAAGATTTGGTAAATACGCTGGTCAAACTTTTTAGCATGATTTTTCGCAGCGGTAAAATCCCTAATGACTGTAATTGATGGATGGATTACTTAATAACTTTTGTTACACTGCTTAAAAAACATTCAGCAAAGAAGTGTAGTGATTAGCCTAATCAACCTAATGAGCCATATGTTAAAAATATTTCTAAAGAGTATCCATAAAAGAATTTATGGAAAATGCGAATCCTTTATGGGCGACATGCAGTTTGGATTTCGTCGTGGGTTCGGGACAAGAGAGGCCCTGTTTGGCATTCAAGTCTTAGTTCAGCGATCTAGGAATGTGTCGGTGCCAGTATATGCCTGTTTCATAGATTATGAGAAAGCGTTTGATCGATCTAACACGAAAAGCTCATAGAATCGCTAAAAGAAGTTAGTCTAAAGTCGGTTCGCTGTATGAAGTCCGATATCGGATTAAATCTCCAAAAGATGTTATCGCTTTTTGAACAGTAAGTCAGTTAAGTTAGAATGCCCTTGCTGTACTTGATCGTGTCAGACATCCCACTGGTTCACTGTATGTATCAGCGGTCTTAAAACAAAATTATTTAAGAATAACGCGTTACACTTACACCACGATAAATATTTCTATTTTATTTTATTTTTCACTTATACTTTTGAAAAACTTCGCGTCAATAAGTTAAAGATTTTGACAGGTATATTTTCCGAGAATTTAATTATTTTGGGGTCATTATAGGTAAATCTGGAGTTGTCGTCAATGCTAATAATCACTGCAAATAGGTTTTATTGCTTCCAAAAAATAATTAAAATTTACTCCAGTTGGGGATGGTATGTTCTATTTTAAATAAGTAGGTATGCTTTTATTTGCTTTTAGTTTGTTTCTTATTGTGTGTGAATTACGGAATTTAAAGCAGTTATAAAGCAAAGTTAATGAAAATGTTCAGCAAGGTGACACAACGCCTAGAAGGTGTTTATCTCCAGGTGAACGCCGTTTGGTATTACAAGTGGAACGTTATTTTACATTAGAAAAAAATAACTCGGGCCCGTTAGTGTCTGTTTTGGCAGTGCAAAAACGAACGTCTGATGCCTGCGGCATTTCAGATAAGACCTTAAGAAGACTTCGAAAATAGAGTGAAGAGGAATTGGACAGACCATATAAAAGGGTTCGACAGCATTGAAAAATCTTTGATCTATCCCAAGGGATTAAACTATCGATTAGAAATATTGTTTATGATATGTATAAGTCAAAGGAATATGTTACCCTCAAAGCTATTCTAGAAAAGATAAAGGAAAAACAACTTTGCGATGTTGGAATTACCAGTTTGTCCAAAATTTTAAAAGAGATGGGCTTTAAATATAAAAAAAACGAACAACAGAAAAGTGCTTTGCGAGCAATCCAATATTGTGTCAAGAAGATGGCAATTTTTGAGAGATTACATTAAAAACAAAAAATCGGAATTGCCAAGGCAAGTTGTTTTTCTTGACGAAACATGGGTATTTGCGCACGGAACTTTAACAAAATCGTCTTGGCCGGATGAATCGAAACATTGCTATTCCAGTACCCGTGCAAGTAATGGAAAAAGATATATAATAATACATGCAGGCAATGAAGAAGGGTTTGTTTCAAATGCCAGTTTAATATTTTCATCAACAAAAAAAATTGACGATTATCACGGCAATATGGATGCTAACATTTTTGAGCATTGGTTTGAGGAAAAACTTTTAAAAAGTTTAGAAAACCCTTCCATAATTGTTTTGGACAATGCGTCTTACCATACGAGACTCGTAGAGAAATTTCCTACAAGCAGCTAGAAAAAAGAGGAAATAAGAGAGTGGTTGTCAAAGAAAAACATAAACAATGAAAATTTATTTTTGAAAAGTTATCTTTTAAGCAAGTGTAAAGAGCAGCCATTTAAAAAAAAATATATTGTTAACGAATTAGCCCTTAAATATGGACATCAAATTTTGAGATTACCACCCTACCATTGCCATTACAGCGCAATTGATTTGGTATGGGGTATTAGCAAAAATTATTATGACAAACATTCCTGTAACAATATCGGGGAGCCTAGCGTTATAAAGTTGTGGGAGGAGGGACTTAGCAAAGTGGGCAAAGAAGAATGGCGGAAATGCATTGAGCACACAGAAAAAATTATTTTTGAATCTTATGAGACAGAACAGGTTATAGACGAAGTAAGACCGTTAATTATTACGGATGATGATAATGATTCTGAAAGCATGGATGATATTTCAGATGCAGACGAAGACTATTTTTAGTATGCATTATAAGTAGGTGCGTTCTATCGCAAGACTGCAATATCGGTTCTTATTAGAACCAAAACTTTATAAAAAAGAATTCGTAAAACTAATTTGCCTAAATACTATAAGAGCTAAGGAATAATCTTTTTTTACCTAATTATTTTTTATTAACTTTAAATGATTTTTTAAGTACTGTGTACAAATGTCCAAACCATGACTTTCCTAATTACCGATGCAAAAATAGTAGTTTTCACAACTAGTGGCTAAAATAGTGCTTTTTTTACAAGCGTTGGTTTAAATAACGAGCGCAGCGAGGTATTTAAAAACGCGAGTAAAAAAAAGCACAGTTTATCCACGAGTTGTGAACACTAATTTTTTTAATACCTTTATCAAAAAACCCAAGAAAAACAGGAAAATACTTTAAAAAATCTCGAACGAAGAGCACTTCTCGCAAAAAGACCATCGTTACACTATAAATCAAGGTGGCTGGTAAATGAAATAACAATGGTTGCCATAGCGATGTGTCTTTTTATCGGTGATGTTTGTTGCTGCGACATTTTAATATTTGACAGTTTAATTTTTACGATGTCTTTAAATGATTTTTTCGTAAATACTTGGTGAAAACTGTCGGAAGTGGCTTTATTTTTAGGCAAGAACAATTAGATTTTTTCAATATTACTATTTTCCGCTATTTCTCTTTAATGTTGGTTAAAAAACGGAGAGAAATCTTGTTTTGCACCCGTGATCAAAAAAAATTTTTGCATCGGTAACCAAAAAAGCCATGCTTTAGTTATCTGCAGACAGTTACTTAAATCAAGTTTTTGATAAAGGTATAAAAAAAAATTTGTCTCCGCTTGTTATTTAAACCAACGCTTGTGAAAAAGCACTATTTTAGCCACTAGATGTAAAAACCACTATTATTTAGAAAATGTAATTCGTCATGTTCCAAAAATATAATTTATTGTTTGAGAACCACCGACTTACCTGCTCAAGAGGTTTTATTGCTTAGCGGACTTCTTTCAACGAATGCACTTTAGATGACCGAGATCTAAAGATAATCGCTAATCTATACTGGAACCAGACTGCTCAAATAGAGGTTGATGGCCAATTGTCCGAAGAGGTCCAAATAAGAAGAGGTCTGCGCCAAGGTTGTATATTGTCTCCGCTGTTGTTTAATATCTATAGTAACAAAATAATAGAGAATGCACTTCATAACTGCCAAGAGGGTCTGAACATAAATGGCATAAAAATCAACAACCTACGATATGCCGATGACACTGTCATAATAGCAGACACGCTGAAAGGCCTATAAGAGTTGTTGAATCAAATTGCTGCCAAAAGTTCGCAATTCGGACTTAACTTAAATGTTGAAAAAACAAAATGGATGGTCATATCCAAGGAAAAGAACATCCGAGACATGTTAGAAGTAAATGGGCAGCAAGTCGAACGCGTGGATTCATACAAATACTTAGGTTGTCTCCTCAATGAGAACTGGGACAACATGCAAGAAGTTCGTGAAAGAATTGAACAGGCCAGATCATCTTTAATCAAAATGAATCAGTGTTGTGTAGTCGCGATCTTGATATCACTCTCTGAATTTGTGTGCTTCGGTGTTGTGTTTTTAGCATCTTATATTGTGGCATGGAAGCATGGGCACTTACTGAGGCCATGTGCAAAAAGTTGGAGGCATTCGCATGTGGTGTTATCGTAGAATACTAAAGATTAGAATAAATAAAGATCTTAAAGTTTTGTTTACCATCAAAAAACGAAAACTTGAATATTTTGGCCATATTTTGAGAAATGACAAATATAAACTTTTAAAATTGAAGGCAGAAGAGGTCCGGCTCGTAGACGGATATCATGGCTTAAAAATCTTAGACAATGGTATGGTGTTAGTACTACGACACTTCCGAAAAGCAGTGGACAGGGTACAGATCGCGCCAACGTTCGAAGAAAGCATGGCACTTGAAGAAGAATAAGTTCATCTGATAAATAATTTTGACAAGTCGGCCCTATATTAGAATAGAACAGTTTCAATATTATTGTTTTCAAACTACTGTACTGGCGAACAACATTAGCCGTGTGCACGGGACAGTTGTCCTGCTGGTAAAGGAAGTCGTTATTTTCGTAAAACATCTGCACAGATGGCAACATAACATTGTTCCTTCGATTTTCCAAAACTTACCCAAACCTCTAGCGCCAAACCAGCCCCACATATTCATTGAAAAATGTCCAGCCTTTTTAATTTAGTTGGTGTATTTTGGGTTAAACCTAGAATTTGGTGGACGATACACTAAAATTCTTCTTCTGCTCGAAGATGACGAAATATCTTTTCATCTGTGAAAACCACCCTCGCCCAGAAGTCATCATCATAAAGAAAATTATTTAATACGAAAATTAACCTGGTCTGTTTTTGTTCTTCCGCTAAAAAAGGTTTTTTTTAATAGTTGATAAGGAACCTGGGAACATCGTTACTTTAGGTGCTTCAACGGATGTGGCCTGAGGTGGTCGATAAACCTTTCATCTTGTATCTCAGAACTTACAGGCTTTCGTCCTGATTCATGTTTTCTATTAATCGTATTATTTTATATCCAGCGCTTTTTCCATCGTACTATCGTCATTTTATCAACCCCAAAATATGTGCATTTTCGCGTCCCGAATACGAAATGGACAATCCTGTACCTCAAAATTGTGGATAAGGGCTCGGTACACCAATCCAAAGGTGGGCAATTTTAGAGGGGGTAGGGTAACCCTCACCATTTTCATATATATGATGTAGTAGTACCCCCCGACCAAAATGAATGGTGGGGGTTACCCTATTCATCACGTGACCTCTAAAATTGCCCACCTTTGGATTGGTGTGCCGAGTCCTTATCTACAATTTTGAGGTACAGGATTGTCCATTTCATATTCAGGACGAGAAAAGGCACATCTTATCAAAACATTGCGAGAGTTACCTATCTATCATAATTTTTACTGCGAACGCTTGTATTATAATTTGTGCTTTTGTAGATGTTGTAATTTGTGGCATTTTTTATTTTGAAAATTATTGTCAAAATCAGTTTGACGCATACCGTCAGCTATTTAAACTGGTGAATGGAATACAACTTAAAAGACGAGTCTCCGTAAAACCGTTTTTGAAAAATTATAATTTTAAGGATAACTCCCTGTTTGTGTTCCCTTTCGGAAGTTTCCAAAGTCGAAGTTTGCTTATTTTTTCCTCGTTTTTTGTAGTAGCAAAAGTACGTAAAAGCTGTAACCAATATGACATAAAGACAGATTGTCCAACCACTAGGCACGTACAAGTCGGATAGTGTATTTTCTTTATATAAGGGAACCAAAGGGTTGATGATTGGTTTATCAAATTCCAATTTTTTCAAATCAATATTGAATTTAGGTAATTCTTGATGATTGATTTCCAATATGGGTGAATTGATTATTAAGGGACTGCCAATTGTTTTTTCTTGAAAATGCAGTTTGTTGTGTTTATAAAATTCGGATATTCTTTTTAATTCTAAAATTAAATTTTTCGAGCTTATAATACTCGCATGCATACCATTTAATTTACAAAAGGTCAGTGAGTTTTCTACTTCTCGGAAAATGCCTAACACGCTACTATAAAGCAAGATTAGTTCATTGTACAATGTTTTGATAAAAATTGCATCATCTGAGGTAGCACCGTTTTTGATTATAGAATGCATTTGCAAAATTTTTGACCTTAACATAAGTTCTTTATGCTGAATATTTTGGACAGTTTTGTTAAATTGGTTAATTATATTTTGATTTATTGAATATTGCAATGATAATTGATTTTGAATGCTCTTCTCATTACGCTGCATGTGATCTATTATGCTGTAAATTTTATTCCCGTCGTTTGAGTCTAGATTTCCTGTTACTCCCTTAATAACCGAACCTAAACTATCAATAAGGCCTCGTTTAATTCGTTTTGATTGGTGAATATTTATGTTTTCGAGTTTTTCGAAAATTGATTGGTTATAGAAATTTTGTTAAAATTATATGTTTCTCTTTCTAACACGGTGAGATTCGCATAAGTCCGTCTCAGTAATAGGTGCTGCGATTTTATGTTTTCGTATTCTTTTAGTAGGGGTCCTAAATCGTAGTAATGTACAAATGTGTGTTCTGTCCTTTGGAGTTTGGCATGGCCTAGATTGATTGGAAGAACTCCTAGGTTTTGCGTAATGTTCGTTATTCCTGACCCTCCTGCGTGGGTGGCGAGGAATCTGAAATAGGTTTAATTTTAATTTTCTTTTTGGGTCTTTTTATATTAGAAATGTGTATTTTGTCTGATGTGTTGGTATGTGTAGTTTGTATTCTGGCTGTTTTTAGATTAGGATCCAAACTAGATATTTTTTCTTTTTTGTATTTATTTTTTGTCTTTTGCTGTTTTTGTTTATTTTTAACATAACGTTTTCGGGGATTTCTGGTAATTTTTCGCGCGATTCGTTTGCCTTGTCAATGACTCCTTGTTTTTTATTTTGTATATCTTGATTGATTTTTTCGTAAAATGTTTTTATTTTCTCGCGGTGGTTTTCAATATAGTTATTGATAAGTTGTTTATTTATGTCCAGATTAAACTGTGACTCGTTGCCAAAATGGCCAGTAATTATCTCGTACGGTTTAAAATTTGTGACCGAATGAATTGTGTTGTTATAAGCTAAAATACTATAGGTTACTTTATTTTCTATAGGGTCATTTTTAAACTGTTCTTGATTATTAAAAAGTCTAATATGTTCTATTAATGTCGAATGAAACCGTTCCACTATCCCATTGGAGTCTGGGTGCTGGGAACAAATAAAATTAATTTTTATTTTATGTAGTATGAGATAAATAAATTAATAATTTATTTGCTATTTCGATGCCTTGCGCAGAATCGATTTTATAGGCCTGCGCGTATTTTGAGAAAGGATCGACAATGGTTAAAAACTTGCTGTTTTCCAAACTGATAGTATCTGCGTGCAAAATCTGAAAAGGTTTGATCGAGGTGGGCGTAACATTATATTCTACGCGTATTCGCTTTCGATCGTATTTTGTAAGTCGACAGACTTCACACTCGTTTATATAATTTTGGATTGTTCTAGATTGATTCGGCCAGTAATAATGTGCTTTTATGCGTTTTTCAGTTTCTTCGATTCCCCTGTGATTAGTTTTCCCTTTATGATTATTTTGTATCGTTTCCTGTATTTCGTTTTCAGATAAAACATCGATTGATTTTTTAGTGCATTTGATCATTTGAATTTCAGAATTTTTAAAATAAGTTTGTAAGACAGTACTGAATTTTTCGTAAATTGGGTCTTCGAAATAAACATAGTACTTTATTTTTGGAACCACTTACTCTTTAATAAACTGGACTACATCTTTTTCGAAATTATTTTGAGAGAGTTGAACGTGAAATCTTTGTTTTGTTAGGAATAATCTGGTGATGGAAGTTTTGGCAGGGGCAAAATTTACTTCCGAAATAAATATTTGATTTTTTCCAAAATTTACAGGGCAATCCCTGTAAATTTATTTCGAAAAATATGTAGTCCAGTTTATTAAAGAGTACGTGGTTCCAAAAATAAAGTACTATGTTTATTTCGAAGACCCAATTTACGAAAAATTCAGTACTGTCTTACAAACTTATTTTAAAAATGTATTGTATTGTATTCCGATTATTGGGTTTTCGTGACTGGAGTGTACCGTTTGGTCGGTAACGTTGTCTTCGACCGCGTTATTATGATCGTCCAAGTCTTCTGTTTCAACGACGATGGATTGATTTTCTTGATCGTTTTTATTTGTCAAATTTTCGTTTATTTTTTCGACGTATTCGCGCAACCGATCTAAATCATATTCCGCAAGCTTTAAGCTCCATCGTACTAACCTAGAATTCGGTTCTTTTAATGGCTAATATTCGAGTGGTTTATGGTCAGTTATAATGTTAAATTTTCGGCCAAACAAATAGGGTCTAAAGTATTTAACCGCCCACCCTATAGCCAATAATTATTTTTCGGTTGTGAAGTTATTTATTTCCGACTGATTAAGTGTCCTTGAACCGTACGCTATTGGAAGATCTGACCCAATTTTTCCTTGCGAAAGTACGCAGCCAATTGCGAAATTACTAGCGTCCGTAGTAAGGTTAAACGGTTCCTCAAAATTTGGGTATTGCAGTATGGGTTTGTTAATTAATATGTTTTTGCACGTCTCGAAAGCTTTTATATACGCGGGATTTTTCGGGTCAAGTATGGCATCTTTTTTTAGATAAACTGTCGTAGGTTTTGTTATTTTAGCAAAATCCGCGATAAATTTACGGTAGTAACCCACGAGACCCAAGAATTGTTTTATCTGCTTTTGTGTAGTAGGTATCGGGTAACAAGATATCGCTTTAATTTTTTCAGGGTTGGATTTCATGCCGTGAGGTGTAACAATGTGTCCTAAGTAGGTCACTTCTTTTCTGAGAAATTCCGACGTACCTAATTGCACTTTAAAATTTGCTTGTCGTAATCGATCAAATACTTCTCTTAAACGATTTATGTGTTCTTGCAAACTTGTGCTAAACACTATTATGTCGTCTAAGTAAACCAGACAGCGTTCGTTTTGGATACCTCTAAGGATGTTATCCATCACCCTTTGAAAGGTGGCAGGCGCATTTTTTAGGCCAAAAGGCATTCTTAAAAACTCGTAATGCCCATTTTCAGTATTAAATGCCGTTTTAGGAATGTCTTCCTCTGCCAACTCAATTTGGTGAAAACCTGATGCGAGGTCAAGAGTAGAGAAATATTGACAGCGCTCAAGCTTATCAAGAAGATCTGATATATTTGGAATTGGATATTTGTCGTCTGTTGATTTAAGATTTAATTTACGAAAATCGATAACTATCCTCCACTTACGTTTCCCGGAAGCGTCCAACAAGCTGGGTCTTATAATATTTTGTTCGAGCATTTCTTGGAACCTCATTTCTGTGAATTTCGGGGTACCTATACGATTTAGTGTAAATTGGCACTTCGTCCGATGTTTTTATTGAATGTTTTATTTGGCTGGTAAAAGTTAATTGATTTCCGTCGATATGAAAAATATCCGAATACTCTTTTAATAATTCGATTGTCAATTTACATTCGTCGCTGTTCATGTGCTCGGTTCTAATTTTCGAAACATCAAATTTAAATTTATTTACGTTAACGTTATTAAGGTTTGGTGTAGGTTTTTCTTGGACTTCATACTCGTTAAAATCAATGACTTCTAAAGAGTCAAAAAGTTCAACTTTTAATTTTTTTTCGGTTGGGTTTAAGATCGTGCAAATAGCCTCATAGTTTTTTACCGTCGTAAGGCATTGCGGGATTTCTAAATTTGAAATTTTTGTGTATGGGATTATTACGTCACCATTTTCGATATTTTTCAGTGTTCATTTTAATTACTTGTTCTGACCTTGGTTGCAAGAATAAAATATTGGTGTTTTTTGACGAATTATGAAATTTTAATTTTATTTGAGAATTGGGAGTAATTAAGTTGTTTTTATCAAGGGCAATATTTGCTTTTAATAAGGATAGATTGTCTATCCCCAACAAACAGTCAAAATAGTTGTGAAAATCAAAAATATAAAATTTTAATTGTTTTGTATCCACATTAAATATTTTTGAACAGGGAATAAGCGTGCTAAAATGTTCTATGGAGGTACCGTGAGCAGTTGAGATTTGAAATGGGTAATTTTTTATCGATTTTTGGAAAAATTTTTGTGCGATTTCTGGTTTTACAAAAGATCTAGTACTACCCGTGTCTATCAGAATTTTTGGATTATTTTGTGGAAAAATAATATAAGGTAGTTTATTTTCGCTATTAGTGAGGTTCATTAATTCGTATTCGGGGGTTCCGAGGCTGGTTCCTGAAAAAACTCGTTTAACTCGTGGTCGTTTTGAGAATATTCGGTGTAATCCGTGTAAAGATACTGATTTTCTTCCTCCAGATATTCGATTGTAGGGTCGTCCGCCGATTGGTCATCGATATTATTTATTTCTTCGATTACGAAATTTGACCGGGGTTTTGATTGATTATTTTGAGCATAATTTTGCATTGGTCGATAAGAAAAGTTTTTGTTTTGTTGGGGTCTAAAGGTTTGGTTTGATATGCCTCTCATGGGCGTTGGTTTCGATAATTTTGACATGGGTATTTGATTAGGCCTAAATACGTTTGTTTGGTTTGGATTTCTTGCAAAATAATTTTTATTTTGTTCGGGTTTGTATATTAATTGTGGTTGTCTGTAATTCGAAGTGGAAGCAAGCTGGTTATGAGGATAATTTGTTAACTGTAAAGGTTGGTTGAGTCGTGGTCTGTTTAAAGTGTGATTGGTGTTATTATGTAATGGATTCGAATTTTGAAATTTTTGGGCACTTTCGATTTGAAAATCGTTTGTAAGCATTTTAAGCGCGTCATTCATATCTATTGGATTTTTTAGTTCGCATTAAGGACCCAACAGGCTTTTTTAAACCGCGTAATAAAACTCTTAAAGATAACCCTCTACAAAACACACCCATGATTTTTCTTTCATCAGCTAAGCCATGAGTGGAAAGATAAGAAGTTTGGTGATTTAACTGGTGTTGTAATCTGTTGTAAAAATCGAAAGGCGATTCATTTCCTTGTTTCATTTCTGTAGTTTCGATAACAAGCATAAAAGGATCGCGTTTATCCCCATACGTATTAAGAAGAGCTTCTTTTAAATCCACAAAACTAGAAATGGTATTTGAGGCAATATTTATTGCCGCTTCACCTTTAATTTTACCCAAAATACTCGACATCAAATATTCATTTTGAAAATCGCATGCATTCTATAAATATTATTATATTTCTATAAATCTGGCTAATAGTTCTGGTTCCCCATGAAATTCGGGGATCATGTTTAAATACTCAGATTTTAGTTGTGGTGTAGCCATATTTGTTAAATTTGCTTGCAGATTTGTAGAGATATTAGAATTTGGTCCTAAATCTAGCCCTAAGCTAACTTTTCCTATCAATTCCGATAAAAATATTTAAATTTTCGGGTCTGAACTTTGACTTACACAAGTTTGTTCTTCGTCTTTTATCAAGTCAGAATCAGAATTTGAAATATCGGAATTTTCGAAAACGGAACGTCTAAATGACATTAAAAGTATTACTTACAGTAAAACTATCAAGATCTCTCCCAGCATTAGTCCTCTGATATCCATTCAAAGGGCACTGATGCAGATACTTCCGGTATTGATGTACGTTCAATAATCCTTCGGTAAATCTTCTCGTTGAGCTACTCAGTTCACTCAACTGGAACTTCCTCTTGATCCAAACATTTCGAACTCGCGAACCGCCCGGTACCTTTTTGTTATTTATTTGTAGAATCTCAATAAATCGTTAATACGAACCGTCAATAACG
Source organism: Oxystoma pomonae (assembly GCA_963921995.1). NCBI lineage: Eukaryota > Metazoa > Arthropoda > Insecta > Coleoptera > Brentidae > Oxystoma > Oxystoma pomonae. The sequence goes on from OY998167.1 coordinate 59,904,321, forward strand.
TTCATTTATCGCGATTGGGAATCCTACCGACTGCGCCACTTAAAAGACGAGTCTCCGTAAAACCGTTTTTAAAAAATTATAATTTTCTTGTTCAAAATTATACAAGTGATTTCTATCAAATCTAATTCTAGACTAAAATAAAAAGTCACTTAAAAATGGTAAAACACATGTTAATAAAATATAAAGATTCGAAGAAATATTCCATGGGATTGCAGACTCAGCAGCTTTGTAACATCTTCACTGGTTTGTCAGTATAATGTGGAATGGAATACATACACTATTGGAAAAGTAAATTTTGCGGGATAGGAAAAACGTATGCGTTTTTTTTTTGAAAACGAGTACTTGTTCTTCCTGCCAAGAACCTTAAAAATTAAAATTGTTATTAATTATTCAAAATCAAAAAAGTATCTCGAGAACTACTTAAACTAGAAAGGTTAAGTAATGGCTCATTTTAAAGACCTTTTCTATGACATCACATCACATAACTTACTTTTTGTTACAATTTTTTTAATTTTGAAAAATATGTCTTTTGAAAAATTTCAAAATGGGCAACGAAACATAAAAGAACAATACCTCTCATAGCTAAATTCAAATACACACACGAAAATCATTCTCTCGGTCTAATCCATGACAGTGCGTTAACAGCATGCGACAGCGTAAAATATTTATGGTTCGTAGACAGACCAGACCTCGGAAAATATTTTCAGGGATGGATTTGCATCGAGCAGGTTAAAATCTAAAAGACTGAGCTATTTTTATTGCCGAGCTTTTTTTGTGTTGACTAGTGTAATTCATCAGTAGATTTTGAAGTTTATCGACTTTTTGGATTGCCAACTTGAAATTTAAAATGTCTGAAATTAAATTTTGTTTTTTTTTTCAGTGAGTAATAATATTATTTACTAAGCAAAATCCATATACAAGAAGGTAGCAGCGCAACTTGCGATATTTTTATTAGAACCTATATAACTAATAAGTGCTAATTTTGTTCCGCAAAAAAAAAATTTAGAGCTTGCGTTTTTAAAAGTTAGCGCATGCGCTGCTACATTCCGTGAGAAGCCAGGAGCGCATGCGACTCCCAGCCTAATCAAGAGAATCCAGAAAAAAAACCTACATAATTAGAGCTAATTTAGTGCTCCATAGTTTCATATATTTTTTTATTATATTCTGATTTTCTTATAAAAAAAAAATAAATCGTTTTTATTTTATAGTGAATAAATAAGATTACTTAACACTAACATAACTATTAAAATTGGGCAAAGTACTAAATTTATATTCCTACATAAAAAAAATGTAGAGCTCGTTTTTTTTAAACAATGAGTGCTAGCTTTTGCGGAAGCTAGCAGTGTTAGTAATTGTAAGCAAACGAAACTACTAAATCACTACGACCGATTTAGTGCTACAGACTTATATCATTTTTACCAAAAAAACACTAATCCTCGGGAAAATTCTCCTATAGGCGTTAGATATTAACTCTATCTCATTTAGTATTCCCAAAATTCTTGATATCCAATTTATTAAATTAAAACTATAAGAAATATTTAAATATGTTAAGGCATTAATTTCCTAACGACTATCGCATCACTTTTACCAAAAAAAAACTACTCCTCGGGAAAATTTTCCTGTATCAGAATATAATATTTGTAGTATAATTTTCGTATTATGTATTCAAAAAAATATATATGAAACCATGGAGTACTAAATTGGCTCTAATTATGTAGGTATCATTTGTTTTCTGAATTCTTTTAATTAGGCTACAATCGCATGCGCTGCTGGCTTCTCACGGAACCTAGCAGTGCATGCGCTAACTTTTAAAAAACGCAAGCTCTAAATTTTATTTGCGGAACAAAATTGGCACTAAATTAGCTCTAATTAGTTATATAGGTTCTAATAAAAAAATTGCAAGTTGCGCTGTTAGCTTCTTGTACATTATCGGCATCATAAAAGTGGTACATAATACTTTTTGTTGTAATACCTTGGTCTATTTTTACAAACAAAGTCACCCATTATTGTATTTGTCTTAAACTGTCAAAGTATGTCATTCTGTATTTCAGTCTGACAAATAAAAAATGCCTCCACAAATTTCTTTATTTTCTGAAGCCCAACTCCTGGCAAAACTACAACTAGGATGGTAAATTAGGGACGTGGCTAGACATTATGGACGCAGTAAAACCATGATTATAAAAATTAAAAAACGTTGGGAAGAAGATCAGAGAATAGAGAGAAAACAAGGGACTGGTTTATTGAAAGTTTCAACTGATGAACAAGATTATGACCTTATCGCTTTTATGGAAGAAAACTCTTTTGCATCTGTTACCCAGGCAAAGAAATTAACCCAATTTCCAGTATGTGTAAGAGTGGCACGAAATCGCGTAAGGAAAGGCTCTAATTTAAGATGTCGTGTAGCTGCTAAACAAATTAAACTTACGAATGAAAAAAACAGGCCAGGTTACTTTTTGCCCGTAATTACTCTAAAGGAACCAGAGTTTTGGCGAAAGGTAATATTTTCCGATTAAAAAGTTTTCCAGTCCTGTAATGACAGAAAACAAATTCGGGTATATCGTCCACCAAGAACGCGCCATGAGGAAAGATATATTGCTGGTAACAACGATCGCGCTGGAAGATTTTCGGTAAATATGTGGGGTTGGATTTCTGCTAGAGGTCATGGTGCTCTATTTCGAATCAATGGAAGACGCACAGCACAGCTTTACGTGGACATTTTAGAGAACACCATGCTTCCAGCCGTCACAGAACTTTATCAAGACCAGTTTATTTTTCAACAAGACAACTGCCCTGCTCATACAGTCAGAATTTGCCAAACTTGGTTTCAGGAGCAAAATATTGAAGTTCTTCTTTGGCCTGCGAAAACCCCAGACGCCAATCCTATGGAAAATATCTGGGGTTTAATTTCAAAAAAGCTGGAAAGCTTTAATATTGTGCCGGGAAATCAACATCACTTGGTCCAGTTAATAGTCAATGCTTATGAAGAAGTTATTGGTGAAAATGAAAACCTTTTTGAAATTTTGGCTGATTCTCTACCAAGAAGTTTAAACTTTAAAATTTATATACCTAATAATTTGTTTCTATTGTTTTATAATTTTCGTTACAGTTGTGTTTTTAATTTTTTTTTTAAATTTTTTAGTACCAGTCTGTCACAATATATAATCCGGTAGTTAACCATACAATTTAAAAAATACCTATGTTTATCACGTACCACTTTTATGATGCCGATAGTGTACATGCAAAATCCGACGAAATTGGTACATAATTAGTAGCGAATTATGGCATAGTGAGTTTGCCAAATCTATTTCCTAAGCTGAGGGGGTGTTGAAATTAAGCCATATACCCAATATACAAACAAACAAAAATCCTAGGAAGCGATGCTTTTTTTAAACTAAAAGTACCCTCCCGTAAAAGTACATGATTATTATAAAATTATGACCTAAAAATTTGTATTATATCTTTCTTCTAGGCATAGGGGAGGGGTGTAGCTTGGCGCCAAGCCACAACCCCCCCCCCCCCCCCTTTAACTAAGTACAACGCTTTTGAGTAAAAGCATTTTTGAAAGAGGACTAAATTAGAATATGTAATAAGTACATAATTTTTACAATACCCAAAGTAAGTTTCTTTGAGGGGGTAAGGTGTAGCTTAACTGAGGTTTCTATTTCTCCATGTTAAGCAACCTTTCTAAACTGAGTTTTTATTTAAGTCTGCTTGCTTGACATGGACATGGAACCCCGCGAAAAACAAGAACAGAAGAGCTTTAATTCACATACTATGCGAAGTTATTACCCAGGATGGCTTTAAAATATATTGCTGTGCTAGCATAGAAAGTCTCATAACATATGGTATTATTTTTTGGGTTCTTCCAGCATCACTCTAAAAGCTTTTAAAGCTCGATAACACCTAGGCCAATACCCACGAAAATCTTGTAAACTATACTTTAAAGAACTGACGTCTCTTTATTTTTTAAAGTTGGTTTTTGGTTGAGCAATGTGCAAAATTAATTGTAGACAATCTTTTATCCTTGCAATTTTCAATTACTTGGGAAGATACTTAACTTACAAGTTTTATTGCTCCATGTCAAGCGGCCTTATGTACTTCCTATCAGATCGACCTTAAAACTTTGGGTTAGATTCAAAAGGCTAAAATGGGATAAAAATTAATTTTCAAATTAAACTGTTAAAATTACGTAAAGTCACCTTTGTATTTACTTAATTATTTTTTTAATTTTATTATAGGTGCAGAGTTCTTACCGTTGATCATTACATATCCTAGGAACAGAATTTGGTTTTCATTTTTTGTTCTGCAAAAGCTGTCCGTCCTATTGGGCGTTACCATTTTATATGACTTTAGTAAAACACAAAGGTAAGTTGAACAGAGAGTAAAACATTGACAAGAGACAAGAAGTAGGCATACAGTGTATCTACAAGCAATCGGCTGGGTACATTGTGTATTTGGCGCAGAGACACATCTTTCCTATTGCACATCCCTGAAAAAATACCGCACCAAATCTCTTGAAGAAATTTGACAAGATTTTACGGGATTTAATATGTTTTTGATGCGGTTTGTGAAACATCCCTCATAGGATCTCATAAAATCTTGTCAATTGTCGAGAGCCAAAAATTATTTCTCGTGAAATATGGTAAAAGCTGATCAGTTTTCACAAGTTTTCATGAGGCAAATCTCGTCAAGCTAATCAAATCTCTTAATATCTGTTGACCACTTGAACTTGAAGTTTTGATGCGGTTTTTTTGGCAGGGATACGCCATATTTAGATTCCTGTTTTACAAAAATGAAAGTCAAAATTCAAAAACTATTTTTTTTTATTATTATGTAGTTTATTCAAAATGCATACATAGTAGTTGTGGATTTTATAAAATTTACTTATCTTCTAAAACTTTTAAGTAAAGTGTTACTAGAGAACCCTAGATTTAAGCTTTATCTTTAAAATGAAATGTGGACCAGTGTGAAGATAGCACCAATTTTCAGCAACCAAAAATGTGAAGTTATCACCCGATCCAATTTTACAGCACCCCGAAAATTTAATAATTTTATATTTACGCTTTAAAATAACGTAATCATATCGTAGACTGAGTTTCACGTTGAAATTTCCAGGAATTATAGATACGGGTACTATTCATCCCCCAAAAAATACCGCAACCCCTTACAAGCCGTCTAACACCCTCAAAAACCACCCCAAAGATGATCTTTGAAATATTTGTGATATTTTATCGCGCTTTTAAATCTCACTATCTCATAGATTGAGTTTCACGTTAAAATTTTCGGGAATGATAGATAAGGGTACTCTTCATCCTCTAAAGAACACCGCAATCCCTTACGAACCGTCTAACACCCTGAAAAACCAGCCCAAAGATGATCTTTGAAATACATGGGTTATTATACCTATAGTGCTTTTTTTAAATCTCGCTTGGGTTGGTTTTTGAGGTTGTTAGACGGTTCGTAAGGGATTGCGGTGTCTTTTAGAGGATGAAGAGTACCCTTATCTATCATTCCCGAAAATTTTAACGTGAAACTCGATGTGTGAGTTAGTGAGATTTAAAAAAAGCGTTGTAGGTATAATAACGCAAGTATTCCAAATACCATCTTTGGGGTGGTTTTTGAGGGTGTTAGGAATTGCGGTGTTTTTTTTTTGGGGGGGATAAAGAGTACCCTTATCTATCATCTATTTATCTACATTTAAAAAAAGCGTTATAGGTATAATAACACCCGTATTTCCAAGACCATCTTTGGGGCGGTTTTTGAGGGTATTAGACGGCTCGTAAGTAATTCTGGTGTTTGAAGGTGTTTGAAGAGTACTCTTATCTATCATTGCCGAAAATTTCAACGTGAAACTCGATCTCTCAGTTGGTGAGCATTAAAAAAAAGCACTATAGGTATAATATCACAAGTATTCCAAAGACCATCTTTGAGATGGTTTTTGAGAGTGTTAGACGGCTTGTAAGGGATTGCGGTATTTATCTATCATTTCTGAAAATTTGAACGTTTGAACGTGAAACTCAGTCTACGATATGAGTACGTTATTTTAATGTGTAAATATAAAATTTTTCAATTTTCGGGGTGCCATAAATAGGTGCTAACTTTACATTTTTGGGTCCTGTAAAATTGGATCGAGATTTGGATATTTTTTTATAACTTTATTCACTTTGTAAAAACATGTCACAAATTCCTTGTGATCGATCGATCTCTATGTAGTCGACCTAACGAGCAGGTGAACTTTTAAACTAATGGCGAATGCGTGACGGCTTCAGCTGATGAAATGCGTGAAAACATCGTTTCGTACGCAGGGATGGTCGTAACGTTACGACTCCCTTATCGTACCTAACGAGGTTTTCGTGCATTTGATCAGCTGGAGCTGTCACGCATTCGCCATGATTTTAAAAGTGCACCTGCTTGATTTGTCGACTCGATAGAGATAAGGATACGAACGCTGATAAAACTGAAAATTAAACTTAAGTGTCTATTATAACAACCTTACATTTTCCGAAAAAGAGCCGTTGCGATATAACTCCTAATCAAGTTAGCCTGGAAAAAATGCAGAGCCAAAACCTCTTCTGGGCGCGAGCAGACTGCATCAGGCACTGTGGCCTTGCCCAGGGCCAACCCTGATTTTTACATTATTGTTTTTCTTTTTCACGATCCTTGGGCCATTAGAGTGTCTCATAGTTATATGATGCAGCCCAACCCAACTGGCTAAGAAGGTCTTTTGAGTAATAAGGCAGTCACAAATAGTGGAAAACCAAAAAGATACGGAAAAAAAATAAATCCTTTTTTTGAGGATGACAACTCTGGAGTTTGTTTATATTAAAAATTTTTGAACGCTTGTTTAGCTTGTGTCAAAAAACTAAATTGTGTAAAAATTCAAGTTTAGCTTACACTGATAATATTACAAATTTTTTGTTGCCCTCAGTAGGTAGATAGGTATTCTTTTGCAAGAGGTTGAAAGTCCTGGTATGTGTATTATGATAAAGCCAGGATATTAATTTAAGGCTTAAAATATTTTAGCATAATTTAAGGGGTAATGTCTTTGTTTAGGCAATTTTAACTATTTTTTTTAAAGCTTTCTTCCCAAATTTTCGATTTCTAGAATAAAGCACTCAAATTTTTCAAGTTTTCACTGTTTTTCTCTGTTAAAATGAAAAATATTTAGAGAGAGAGAGAGAGAGAGAGGGCAGATGGAGAAATCATTAGTGAAGTGCAAAAATATTTAAGGTTGTTGAAGAGAGACAGCAGGCTAAAAAAAGTGTTTTAGAAAAAGATGAAAATAATTTAAGGCAATTGTTTAATAAAAATATCTGTTATTTCATCTTGAGTGGTGTCGTGCATATGATTTTCATTTTGCCATTTTTATTTAAAAAACAGCAAAAAATTGTCATTTTTCAAAGCATAAACTGTGTGAGACATAACCTGGTATTAATTTCTTTTAATCAAAATTCTTTAGTCTTTAAATTTACCAAAAACGTGCCCCGTGTATTCCCGCACATCTAAAAATCATTTAACAGACAGGTATTTAACTAAATTATTTTAAGGGTCATCATGGCTTTACCATTAGACTGGTGCATCACCTTTACTTTTGTTTACTGCAAAGCTTCAATCTTTGTAAATTAAAAAATCCATAAAGGAAGGTCCAAGGCAAGGTGCTATATTATGGAATACTCTTTTCCATATTTTATATTTAATAAATTCAATTTTAAAAATGATTAAAACTGATCAACAAGTGACAAGCATTGGTTAGCAGTGGTCCATAAAATAACAGATATCTTTGGCATTTCTGCATTTATTGATGAATTTTTACAAACAGAAAGAGAAACAGTCCAGTTTAAATGTGACAGCCTAAAATTATATTGAATAAAAAATGTTACATGAGTACATAGTGCTATTTCCCCCGCATGTTCTGTGGTAGTACTTTATCAATAAATTGCCTGATACCAGGTACTTAAAGTTGTTTAGATTTAATTAAACTAAAGTAGTATAACAACAAAATTTCAAGTAATGTTGTTTATTTTTTGATTTTTTGATGTAACATGCAACAAAAACATGATTAAATTGTACATAATATGTTTTGTTTGCCTAGGTATATCAAAATGTAAATTGTGAAAAAAGATGTTGTAAAAACTAAATTTTTTCGTTTTAAAGAACTCTGCTGGTAGGTCCATGTAGTAAATTTTTTTGTCGTAAAAATATATCAGAATTACGGGCTGATTATCTACCGCACAAAAAATGTTTTGGACTCATGTCCTTACCCCATTTTTCTGACGGTTTTTGAAGAATCGCGTCCTACTATATGTCAAAAATAACAAGTTACCAATTCAGATCAAAAATAAAAAAATTTAGCCCACACCTATCAAAGCGTATTTTTCGAGGTTTTTTTACCTCGAATAAATAAAAAGTTAAAGCTCATTAACATGTTCAAAATTAAAAGAGATCCCACTCGAATAAATAACGTACTGGCGCCGGCCAGCTCAAAAAGTTTAGCCTATGTGCAAAATTTCAGCATTATTCTTGCTGTTTCGACCACAGACGAAAAATACGATTGGTTGGGGTACCCTACCGCCTTAAAAACCCATTTTTCATAACCCATTAATAAAAGACTGCAAAAAAAAAACAGGTTAGGCCAAGTCATTTTTATTTACAGGGTGAAAAATAAAATGTCTCCTCTAGGAAAGCAGGGGGATTTTTTTGAACGTTCTTGATGTGTCGTTTATTGCACCCCTTTGGAAGGATAAAATGATAAAATTGACTAGTAAAATCTAAGTGAACGGTCGTGAAGCACCTGATTTTAAGGTAAAGGTGTTTGAATTTGCTTACTGATGTTCGGTTTTTATTATAATTCATCGATTTGTTTCCGAGATATATATACGTTTTAATTTTTAATGGTGAATATCTTGAAAAATCGATGTATTTAACAAAAACTTAATATCTTTAAAAGCAGTTCAAATAACCTTCATAATGAGGTACTATGCCGACCTTATTCAAATTTAGGGTGTCAGTTTTACCTCTCTTGAGGAAGTATTTAAACATTTTTATTTTAAAAGGAAATGATTTCTGAAACTAAAAGAGGGGAATTATTTTAAGGGATCACTAAAGTAAAAAAACTTATAATTTATCTATATTGATCTTCTTCCACATTTCTATGAAACTTTTGGAACTCCAAATAAACCTGCAAAATATTTTATTTGTACTGAGGTCTAAATTGACTGTTTTGCGCAAAGAGTAATAAATTGGTTATTAAATTTGAAGTTAAAAGTATTATTGAAAACTCCAATTATTTCCGTCTAGTGATCCAGTTGCTTTTCAAGGGTCGTTACAGAATTTTGTACAACAACCATCCATCCCACGCTTTTGCCTGGGCCATCATTGAAGGCTATTTTGTTCGTTGTTTTTTGCCAGTGGCGCCTTAATGTATCCAACAAAGTTGAATTTTGTATTTTTTGCTTTTTAGAAATGATTCCTTAAGAACATTTAAAATTATATTTTTCAAAATGGGCAAGCCTCGTTCCGTAAAAATTTTGACTACTTAAATTCCAGAATTAAAATTATGCTTAAAAAAAGGAAGGGAAAAACCAGGGAATTTGATAATTTTTCTCATTGGAAAATTATCTGGAAGTCATAGAAAACGTGTCAAAAATGCTATTTTCAGTATAATTTTCTAAAAAATTTTGCCTGCGGCGCTATACTATCACTGTTTGTTACGGTTTTATATAAGAATTTTTTTTTGAAAATTTCGCCTGGGGCGCTTTAATATCACTGATTGTTATGATTTTAGTTTTATTTTAAGAATTTTTTTTTCAAGACGTGTAAAAAATTTAATTTTTAGTGTAATTTCTCAAAATTTTTGTCTGTGGCGCCCACCACTAATTGTTACGATTTTGATTTTTAGGAACTTTTGCAAAAAAACATTTAAACCTGTTAAAAATGCCAATTTTATTACAATTTTATAATATCTCTGATTGTTACGATTTTGTTTTAATTTTAAGAAAGTTTTCTCAAGAGCATTAAAAACGTGTGGAAAAGGCCATTTTTAGTGTAATTTTTTCAAAATATTCGCCTGCGGCGCTATAACATGGCGGACTATTAGTGTTTTAACTTTTTTTTAAATTAAATCTTTGTCTGAAATCTGCACAGATTAAAATCTACCCGGACACCCCTAAAATCCGGATGAATACTCGCAGTTTTTTTTTTCATAGTCAGTAAAAGGATCAGGAATTTTTAGTCTTCATGGGTAACATTGAAAAGTCAGGGAATTTTAATTTGAGCTTTTGGCGGCAACTTTGAATAAGTTTGAACTGACTTCAAAATTTTTCTTTTAACTTTCTTTTGTAATTTTTCTTTAAAAAGTATTTTTCACCTAGAATTAATATACTGAAGGGCGAAATTCATGAAAAAAAAATTACTGAGAGATATTTTAGCTAGTCTAGTTACTTTTGTCTTTTAAAACGAATAATTGTTGATTTTTTCTTAATATGTACCGTTTTTTCCCAATTTTTGTTAAAAGTAACGTAAGTGCATCTTTATCACGATTGAAAAATTGCAATGAGAAAAGTTGAAAGTAATTTTTGTATTAGAAAGCAAAAAATTAAATGACAATACAAGAACAAAGTCACCCACACTACCAAGTGTCACCTACGCCACCAAATGGAGAATTCTTACATGGTTAAAGACTTACGATATTTTTCCGTAGCTATTTTATCGTAACTATATCGAAAAGGTATAAATTTCTTGCATAAATCAAGCACTTTCCACATAAACGCTCGGTGAGAGCTAAATTGTCGTAAGTGTACCTACTTACGAAAGAAAAGCTAAACGCTGGCCAGGAGTAGATATGTATGGTCGAAAGTTACGGAGCAATTTCTAAAATCTAACGGTACTTACGATATTTCTTAAAAAACGGTACTTACGGAAAAATTCAAATGCAATTTTAATAAATTTTTATTAAAAAAAAAACTTTGAAAGAACAAGCTTTTATTAAATGCACTCAAAAGTAGAAAATAATTTTTTTGGACTTCAGGGGATAAAAAAGTATTTTACTCCCTCATTTCAGGGACTAAAATGGTACTTTTTATCCCCGGGACTAAAATATTTATAGGCTATATAAATTAACTTAACGTCAGAACGAATGAAAGTTTGATAAAAACGCATTTTAGGAACATTTATATTTATTTGTAACATCCGAAAATAGGCATGAACACAATATGAAGAAGAACTAACCTAACCTATAAATTCATAAACTATTTTATATTTGAAAGTTTGAGACGATGATGTGTTTGAAATTAACTCTCGGACTTCCATTGTCTATATTTTATTTATACACGACGTTTCGATCAGAGATTGTACTGATCGAAACGTCGTGTATAAATAAAATATAGACAATGGAAGTCCGAAACACAGAGTCTATTTGATATTATTGTGGAATGGACTAATGGTCCCGAATCTAAGGCGGTTTCGCTTCGCTGCTGTATTGGAGTTTGAAAGTTTGCCGATTGGGTATGTTCAGTGCCGCAATCTTCAGTGATTGTAGTGCATATGGTACCTGATGTATCTTCGTTTTAATAAAAACGGTGCCCAAAAGTGCAAAAAATAGTATATATACAATGTGACTAAAGTATCTTTTTATCCCTCAGCGAATTGTAGCCCTCCCTTCGGTCGGGCTACAAACATTTCGCCTCGAGATAAAAAGTACCACTTACCAGCACATAATAAAAGCGATAAATAGTTGTTAAAGTAAAGTTAAAATTTTTAATTTGCGACCATTGCTTTTATTATGGTATAAGAAAGATAAAAAATTATTTTCTAATTTTGAGTGCATTTAATAAAAGCTTGTTCTTTAAAAGTTTTTTTTAATAAAATTTATTTTTTAATTTTTAGATTTGTACCCTAAATCGTCCATTTTTAAACCGCCATATTGAAATTTTCAAATCTGATCAAAAATTCATATCCCCTTCCCGAAAAACCCCTGTATGCCAATTTTGATTTAAATCGAGCTAAATCTTTTCCCCCCCCCCTCTAACGAGGGAAGTGTGTAACTAATAATACCATATTATTGTATTGTTGCCGGAACTATAAACGCATACTAAATTTGAACACACACCCTTAATTTTTAGATTTGTATCCTTAATCGTCCATTTTGAATCCGCCATATTGAAATTTTCAAATCTGATCAAAAATTCATAATCCTCGTCCTTAAAAACCCCTGTATGAAAATTTCCATTGAAATCGAACCAACTAAATCTTTTTCCCCCTCCACTTCCCTCGTTAGAGGGTGGTGGGCACCTGAGAATACTATATTATTAAATTTTCACCAGAACTATAAATACATACCAAATTTGAAGACAATCGGATGTGGATAAGTCAGTTTAAATTGGTTAGCAAAACATGGCCGAAAATCGTCCATATTGAATTTTCAAAATCTGATCAAAAATTCGTATTCCTTTTCCCCAAAAGCCCCCGTATACCAATTTTGGTTGAAATCTGACAAACTTAGGTGTTTTTCCCCCTCCACTCCACTCGTAGGTGGAAGGGGTGCCTAATAATGACATATTATTATATTGTTACCGTAACTATAAATGCATGCCAAATTTGAAGGCAATCGGATGTGTTTAAGTTAGTTAAAATTAATTAGCAAAAGATGACCAAAAATCGTCCATCTTGAATCCGCCATATGGAATTTTTAAAATCTGATTTGAAATTCGTTATCTCCATCCCCAAGTGCCCCAACCCACCAAATTTCAACGAAATCGGGCGTACTTCAACTGTACCCCCTTCGAGTAGGGGGGGAGCTGTCAATTTCATCACACTATATTCTTGTGTTGTCACCGCAACTATATAACGATGCCAAATTTGAAGCCGATCGGATGTCGGGAAGTTGGTCAAAATTAAGTTTATTCTTTAAGTGGATTCTTTAAATGGAACGGTGCTTCTAGCGGCTTTAGGGAAGAGGTTTTGGAAAAAGCTAAAAACGAATCTTTAATGATTTTTACGGACTTTCCGCACATGCTAAAAAAATTTTGGGGCCTCCAACTGGAGGCCCAGGGTCTACCAATTATTTTTTTTTATAAGAAGGTGCCACAAGTGGAAAGCTTGTTAGAAAAGAAACGCAATACTTTTTTTTTACATCTGTCAACCAATGTGTCAAAAAATTTTAACAAGTTATTGTCAACTGTTTTAGCTTCAAAATAAACTACATATTTCTCTATTTACTAAGCGGAATAAAGAAAATAACTTGCAAAGACATTATTGGCGGCCCATTTGGGGCCCTCACTGAAGGCAAAGGGCCTACCAACATTTTTTTTTTTCATGAGGAGGTATACTTTAGAAATTCGATTTCGATTCGACTCGATTAAATAACTTTTTTGACATCTATCAACCCATGTGTTATAAATTTTAAACAGTCTATTTTTTGTCGTTAAGGATGATTGAGTGAAAAAGAAAATTTGAATTTAAAAAAAGGTAATTAGGCTGCGCCCCCAAATAGGGCACCAATAAAATCTTTGAGTGGTAGTTTTAATCGAATTGCTTTTTTAACAAGCTTTCCAAAAAGGAGCCACAAGTGGTACCTCCTCATGAAAAAAATGTTGGTAGGCCCTGGGCTTTCAGTGAGGGCCCCCCCCCAATGGGCCCACAGTAATGTATTTACGTAATATTTTCTTTATTCCGATTAGTAAATAGAGAAATATATAGTTTATTTTGAAGCTAAAACAATTGACAAAAAGATAAGTTTTTAATTTTTGACACATTGGTTGACAGATGTCAAAAAAAGTAGTGCGTTAAATTTATTTTTTACAAGTTTTCCAGAAAGGTGCCACAAGTGGTACTATAAATCAAGGCGGCTGGTAAATGAAATAACAATCGTTTCCTTAGCGATGTGTCTTTTTATTCGGAGACGTTCATTGTTGCGACATTTTAATCTTTGACAATTTGATATTTTGACGATATTGTTAAATGATTTTTTCGTAAATACTTGGTAAAAATTGGCGAAAATGGCTTAATTCTTAGGCAAGAATAATTAGATTTTTTCAATATTAGTATTGTCCGCTATTTCTCTTTAACTTTGGATAAAAAACGGACAGAAATCTTTTTTTGCACCCGTGATCCAAAAAAAAGTTTTTTTGCATCGGTAACCAAAAAAGCCATGCTTTAGTTATCTGCAGACAGTTACTAAAATCATGTTTTTGATGAAGGTATTAAAAAAATCATTAATGATCCGCTTTTAGATTTTTTTAAAACCTCTTCCCTAAGGCCGCTAGAAGCATCGTTCCATTTAAAGAATCCACCCACATTGCAAGTTAAATAAAAGCTTGTAAAAAAAAATACAAGGATTTTTTTCTTAAAAATGGTAGGGGACCCTTTTATTTAAATTTCGAAAAATCGCATTTTGCCCAAAAATGATGCTTACGATATACTTGCAAATAGGGGACGATTGCTTTGAAGGACGGGTAGCGTGAGAATACACACATCTTTGAATAAGTTATGAACAATTAGATTGACTAATTAAGTAACTTGCTTAGCCTGTGGCTCCAGAATGTATTTGTTTTTATCCTTTACACAAATACTCGCTCCCCATCCCTACACCTCTGCGTAACCCGCGCGGAGGCGTAATCGATAACGACGTCTCTTCTCATTTGGTCGGACGTCGCGACGCACAGTAGTTTTGCGACGCCATCCGACCGTGCCACACACAGCGACAGACAAAGAAAGTTCAATCAAAAACGGACCAAATTTGGGGTGATAAATCGAACCACATTGGTGCCGAAACCAAATTAAATCCTAGTGAATCTAGCAACCATTGCAGACCAACAGTCCCATTGCGTTGTGGGGCGCCCCATGCGCCCCCGCTCACGCAGGTTCTGCAACCTGGACTGTGCCCTATCATCGGCCAGAGACGGTAGGTGGTCAGTCTGCTCGTAAAGTGCTTAGTCATGTCGGTGTGTTATTTTAACGTGTTGAGTGCCAATTTCTGTTTGACCCCCGATGCGAATGCGAAAAAGAAGGGTGTCATAAGTTTGAGCCCTATGTCTTTTTGTGTGTCTGTGCGCATGTAGCACTCCAGGCGGACTTTAGGGGCGGAGCAAATGGGATATTTTTAGACAAATTCGCAATTTTTCAAAAACATATGTTGTTTGTGAAGTACAGGGTTTATTTTGACCCCTCAGTTAGCGCCGTTACTATTAATGTTGGCATAATTTAAGAGTTACCTGTCTAAATTAGCTAAATGTCATTGCAAATGTGAATGACACCAAGTTTGTTATTTTAAATGAAACACTCTGTATATTGTTAAATTTTTCAATCGCACTTTCCTTTTTAATTTCAAAAATATTGTTAAATTTTTGAATCGCCTTTTTCTTTCTAATTTCAAAAATACACAACACTTTATTCTATCTATAAGCATAATGTGTTAGAAAGAGATTAAAGCTTAGATTATTCTCTATCTAGCACATTGGCCTTATGGTGAGGATTTTTGCATTTTTCTTGAAAGCTAATATAAATAGAGGTAAAGTGTTTGGTACTTTTGAAATAAGAAAGGAAAGGGCGATTCAAAAATGTACAATATACAATAGCAAACTTGGTTTCAAAATTTGACATTTGAAATAACATTTAGCTATTTTAGACAGTTAACTTTTAAAGTATGCAAACATTTTTGCAAGTTTTGAATTTAACCTTTTTTTCTAACATTAATAATAATCAAATCAATGGAAAATCTATTAGTGGAATGGAAAAAGGGTATATTTTTTATATTTGGCATAGTAATACCTAATAAAAAAAACTCAATTTCCAGTCGAGAATCCCCCATTTTCCGACCCCAGAAATTAAGATGGCCGTTGTCAAAGTTGGGAAAAAATGCTCTCAGTCAAAATTAGGCGACTTATAGTAAGGAGGTCCCACTTACTTACTTACTTACTTACTTAGTTTATTGCTCACTATAATTTACAATATAATATAATAAAACCTAGCAACATCAAATGTTTTAAATTTGAAAAAAATTGAAAGAATATCCTTAAACTAAATATTAAAATACATTTATTAATTATTATTATTAACTACTTAAGTAAATTGGAAACTATAAATAGTAGTTTTAACAACTGGTGGCTAAAATAGTGCTTGTTTTACAAGCGTTGGTTTAAATAACGAGCGCAGCGAGGTATTTAAAAACGCGATTAAAAAAAAGCACAGTTTAGCCGCGAGTTGTTAACACTATTTTTTTTAATACCTTTATCAAAACATCCAAGAAAAACAGGAAAATACTTTTAAAAATCTCGAACGAAGAGCACTTCTCGCAACACACCATCTTTACGCTATAAATAAAGGCGTCTGGTAAATGAAATAAATCGTTTCCATAGCAATGTGCTTTTTTACCCTGTGCGACATTTTAATCTTTGACAGTTTGATATTTTGACAATGTTTTTAAGTGATTTTTTCGTAAATATACTTGGTGTAAACTGGAGGAAATGGCTTAATTTTTAGGCAAGAATAATTAGATTTTTTCAATATTACTATATTCCGCTATTTCTCTTTAATTTTGGGTAAAAAACAGACAGAAATCTTTTTTTTGTACCCGTGATCAAAAAAAAAAAAGTTTTTTTTGTATCGGTAACCAAAAAAGCCATGCTTTAGTTATCTGCAGAGAGTTACTAAAATCATGTTTTTGATGAAGGTATAAAAAAAAGCAGTTAAGGGATATGCCCTTGAAAATTGTTGCTACTATTTTTAAAAAAAATTTGATTTGCCATTTGATATTTAAAATGGCGTCCAAACTCTTGATAAAAAAGTTATTTTTCCCTTCTGGTGTAATATTCAATTTAATTTACACCAAATCAAGGACGCTTATGTCAAAAATTGCAAAAAAAATGACATGTCATTCCCAAATCAAGATCGCGACGATTAAAATAAAAAACAGTTGCATCATGAGCTAAATTAATTTAAAATTTTTGTGTAAAAAAAATAACATTTTAATACCTCATTTATAATGGCCGACCCTTGAGTAAAAACAAATTAATAATATCTGGCACTTGGGTTTGAAGTGACATATGTCAACTTTTTTAATATTATTGAATTATTGGATTGGTTTTTGTGAGAAAATGGGGGACCCTCGATTAGAAATCCAGATTTTGGTGTTAGGTACACAATTCACTTTTCATACCTTTTAAGTAAAAAAAATGCTAGAAAGCACGGATAGCCCACCATACAATCAATTATTTTATGTTAATAGAAAATGAAAATATCTCGAAAACTGTAGCTTTGAAAGATTTGAACCTTATAACAAAATTTTTGGGTAATATTTACGAAAACAAAAATCTGAAAACCGCATATCAATAGCTGCTTTACTTCTAAAGTTATGATTTTTTTAATATATTTTAAGTTTTTTTTTCAAATAACTCGGAAAATAAAGCTCCCACCAATTTGGACTTAATAACAAAATTTGCTTTTGTTCCAAAGTTACAATTTTTTTAAATGTTTTATCCCCCTTTTCTCCCCTTCAACCCCTCACCCAAAAGTTAATCAGTTCATAGTTAAAATCGATTAAGGCGTTCTCGAGTTATCGTGTATACAGACAGACAACAGACCGACAGACAACTTTTTTTTTTGTCGATTAAGGTGTTTTCGAACCTTGGAATCATTTTTGATAAAATTAAGAAGAAGACAAAATTTCACGATTTTAATAGTCCCCCACACCATATTGGTATGGTGGACTAAAAATATATTTTTTCAAATCTACTTGTTTATAGTTCTTAATCTAGCAAACAAATAAAATACTGTGTGAGACTTTTTCAGTGAGATTTACTAAGATCTAAAATAGTACCCCCCACAGGTCTTAATTATTTACACCTGCGGGGTGTACTAAATTTTAAAACCAATTTTCAAAAACACTTACCCATACAGAAAAGACGCAAAGTTATTGATTATTTTGTATTGTTATTGTAAAATATCACTGTAAAATATCACTGCTTTTTTCTCAAAATACATACATACATATTTTAGGAGAACTAAAACTAATTTTTTTTGACAGTTTTTAAAATGGCAAATGGTAAATACGCCAAAAATTTGGCACTTAATAGCTTCATTATTTATGTTTGAGGTTATAAAGTTGGTGATTTTTTAGACCACATCAGGGGGGTGGTTTAAATTTATAACCCCCAGAAAGGATTGTTTTGTGGCATTTGGTAATAAGTTCGTTTATAATTTCCCTAAGTAACCGTTTTTACAAGGATTAATTTACCTTATTTAATATCCTAAGTTGTTCATTACCCAATGAAACACTTCGTATTTTGTCCAGAAAAACGGCATATTTTGAACACGTTTTCAGCACAAAAAATATATTTATGAGGGCACTACGAGGCAAAACAAACATAAGTGAAGGTCACTGATTATGCACGAAAAATATACCAAGCAAAAAAAACCCAAAACAACTATATTAATTTATTTACAAACTGAAAGTAAAACATTGAGGCAATACCGCCTCCACGGAAGGCCAAGAATCGGATTCAAAATGGCCGCCACTTACGTTCTCACACAACACTGTTTTAAATGGGCAAATGGCGAGAATTTAAAATTTTTGCTGTATAGTGTGAAGTGAAAGAAACGTTTTAACATTAAACTTTAATTTTTTTAAATTTGCTTAAATTATTACAGGATTTATCAGTTCTTTTTAAGCTAGACGAGTCTTTAGAGATAACAAATTATTGATTTTTGGTGCAATTGATAGAGATCAGAAAATGTACGTATACTAGAAAGGCAGGGGATACCTTGTTTTAAATGTCTTTTAAAAACCACTCATATAATTTGTCACAGTGCCTTTACTTTATTAAAAAAATAAAAGACCTATGTATTTTTAATCCTTTGAAAAATTCCAAAAGCACAATTATCTATTTTTGTAAAAAAATCGAAATGAACATTTGATATTGGTTCACAAAAAAGTATAATAGAAATTAAACTATAACGTAGTTGCTCCTTTTTAATCATAAACATCAATAATAATTTTTTACCCTCAAATTTCAAACTAGGTTGCCTACATAGCATAGCAAACGATCCCCATAGAAAAAAATTAAAAAGAATGTTTAGGATATATAAAAAAAATGTTTATATAATTTTTGTGCAATTTAGGTAACATCATACACTCGATCATATGAAAGGTTTTTTTAAAGACCTTTGCAACAAGCTATTACTTTCGCGGCGGAGTAACCGCAAACAAAAATCAAAATTTGGCTTTTACAAATAAAAACACATTTTAAAAACACCTTTTAACTTAAGTACACCTAATACGGTTTACCGCATCGCCGTTATCCACTAAAGCATTAATTTTTTTGTATATTTTACCAAAAAAATTGTTTTGTTTTGGCGTCGATAAAATGTTTTTTCACCCTCGCTAAATCCCTTTCAAATGTTTTTTTCGTTCGTATTTTTTTTTTAAATTACTTATGACCCCCCCCCAAAGAGAAATGTGAAATGACACCGCTGCTCTCTAGTTTTAGTAGTTTTTAAGAAAAAATACAAATAAAACCGGGTACCTAATGCAAAAAAAATAAATTTGGGTTTTTATTTTAGCTTTATATAAAATATATAATGTCACCCTGTACCTTTATAAACCAAAAAAAAAAATTCTTTTTAAAAATAGCTTCGAAATATTTTTGACAGTTAGGTACTAACCATTTTTTTTACTGTAGTACATATATTATTCACCTACTTTGGTTTACAATTGACTCTTAACTTTTTTCGATACCCTGTACCATCTCTCTATACATGCACTACCCTCCTGGCGCAGTCAAAAAGTACAAAGCAGTTTTAAAAAAAATGCCAAAAATATTGCTCGCTTTTACCCATCACTCTGGTTTGCACCATTATTTAGTACAATTACTTGTAAATGTAAATCAAAAATAACTTACCGCCCTTTAAACGAGGTTTTAATAAAGGAACTTCCAACAGATCGCCAGTGTTATTTAGTTAAACGTTCAACTTCTTCAGGTTTAAGATGCACTTCACACACGTAACAAAAAACACTTTCAGTACCCTAATTTCAGTGCATTTTTTCACCTGTATCTTATGCATGTACGCTTGCTAGGAATAAAGTTTTCTCGTTTTATTGCATGCATCCATTTGTTTGCAAGTTCTTAATTTCTTGGAAATTGAAAAACATAAAGACTTGATGGACCTTGGCCCTTGTAATACACCTTCACAAGATTTATAAATGCACTGTAAGTCCTGCAAAAATTGGTAGGTTTTGGTACAAACTCTTAACAACGCACACTTTATACGATTAAGTACACTTTAAATGTCAAAAAGATTTAATAAAAAACGCTTAAAAACAGCCAGAAATCACTTAAAAGCCTGTATAATTTCTCTAAAAAATGCACTATAAGAACACTGACGATGAAAAAAGCACTAACTATCGCGAATTTTGAGTCAAAATCCTAAATTACCTGTAAATACTCATACAACAGACATTTTCAAACCATTTGGAATATTTAAATATAAAAATAATCAATAAAAACTCTTTACAAAAGTCTCTCGAAGTCGCGATTCCGCGATGTAAACAAACAGACTAATGTCAAACAGAAACGTAAGACGACGCCATATTGTTTTTATTTCTGGTTGATCCCACGCCTTCTATGTAGGTCGTATTGATTGAGGTTATCTAAAAGCTCAGTCAAAAAAACTTTCCTTACTCAAAGCCCACTCATTTTAAAGCTGTAGCTTTCATCAGTAGAGATTGATGCAAGCCAAGGTGCAAGCAGAGGTAAATGATCCGAACTTTCTGTTTGTGATTGAACGCAGCGCTAATATTTTTAAACTGACATTTCGACAGTGACAGAAATGTAAAAAAAAACTTGCATTTAAGTTTTTTAATTAATTTCATAAATAAAAACACCTTTTAAATAAATACAAAATAAATCTACTCCTTATTTTATTATTACCCATCTAAATAGTTGTGTGACATCAAGTATTAATTTGAAAAATTAATTAACAAGGGTAAGTTTTAATTAGAGTGACATATAGCCCCAATGTTAATTTATTCTACAGAGTGTTTACTATTTGAACCCCGCGTGGGTTTAAATTTTTTAATTTTCTTTTCTTCTAAATTGAAAATTTCCTCTTAAATCCAACAAAAGATTGTGTTAAGATGATTATTCATTAAAAAAATTTAATAAAATTCTTCTTATAAATCAAACTATATCCAAAACTCAAGGAGGGTTGGTTTAAAATGCTTGAAACGCATAATAAATTACATGTATTCTTTTGGTTAATTTTTTACAGACACTTATTTAATAATAAAAAGATATGAAAAAACTTAACAGGCGCCGTTTTTCCATACTCTTTCGCGAAAGGTTTTAGCTCTATACAAACCTTACCCAACTTTGTACTGTCCTATGCAGCTAAAAAACTTTCTAGCTTATAGAAAGTTTTTTGGACCCTTTACAAATCTAAAATAGGAGGAGGGATATTATCAAATATTGAAGGTAACAACATTTTATTATGTTATTTTCTTTTATTAATTGGATAAAATTCCCAGTATAAAAGTCTTACAGATTTTATAAATATTTTAACCTCTCTTTTTTTGTGGTTGTATTTTAACCTATTATCTTCTTGCTTATCTCTGTATAAATCATCACAATATTTTCTTCAGGAATTTGGGTCGCAAACATTTGAACCCCAATTTTCGGCACTCTTCAAATAGTCCCATTCTCTCTAGCTTTAATGGTAGTGATCCAGCCTGATTTTAATGGCATTTTAGACGACAATAAGTTGTTGATCCACTATATGGCTAATCCAATAAACTCGCGCGAGTTCCAACCAAAACTGACTAAAATAACTCACTTTTGAGAATCTAAAAAAATCGCATGCCAGGCTTGACAAACTTTGATAAGCGGTGGTAAAAACCGGTAGGTACAAAATTAAAATTGTGTGAAATATATTTCGAATTTAAAACAAAAAGTTTGTAATCCGCGGAGACGTAGTACCTGTATGCGCCCCCTGTCGAATAAACTGAGAAACAAAAACATCAAAATTGAAAAGTACAGAACACCGTAAATACAGAATCCGGTACCTTTCAGCAGGTTATAAAGAAGAAACCTGTAAAAGTATAAGGTCACTGTAACATGACTCTTAAAAAGAGGTAACGTTTGCTGCAGCACCGCCCCCAACACAAACGTTTTTCCATGTGGAACTTTATAAACGGTGACCCTGTACAGAAATTGTCGATTTATGACGTGACCAATACTAACAAGAATTTATTGTTGAAAAGTAGTTTTCCCTTTCTCATTTAGAAGTTTTCTTGAAATAGATAACAAAAGTTAAATAATTTGTCAGTCCTCGAATAAAATTTGCATTGAATCGAATTGAATTAACTCGGACGGCGGCGCTTCGCATCTCGGTTAATTACACAATTTTTCGACGGTTATAAAGCAATTTCCACCGCATAATGAATGACTTACATTATTTTCGTATTTTTTAGGTATTATTTCGTATTTATTTGAATACGGATGCGTTTTGTCAATAAACAATAATAATGTAAAATATTCTACTGATAATGATTATTGAAAAAAGATTATATATGTGGTCACAATATTGACGCCTGATCGTTTTGTGCAATTTTTTTCATTGTTGGCAAACAAATAATAATGATTTCTGCTTTGCGTTGCATCTTTCAAAATCTCGTTTTTCTACACCTGTCGGTTGATTTTAAAGTGACTTACAATTTTCTTTGGATTAAAAAAAAATCAGATTTAGGCTTATTTAAAGTGATAATATTGGTTTTCCATCCTTCGTCGGTACTTAAAAAACCCGACACCGCCCAAAACTATCCAGACTTAACTTGCGTCTAAAAAGGGCGGAAAGAGGTGCTTTAAAAGTCCAGTCAATCTAGTATTTTTTTGACTTCACAAATATAATTTTTTCCTAAACAATGTGCTTCTTTGACATTTTGTGAGATTTTTGTTATATAAAACGGAAACATTTTCATAAAGGCTAGTTGGGAAAGTACAACTAATATAAATATAAGGTACACTTTGCTGTCTTTGCCCGTACTGGGTATTGGTTATCCTTGGTTTGTCATATGTCATTACCCCCTCCACTAAAATTAGCCAAGTTCATGGTTTTAAGCCAACCAGAGGAGAATTGCGGTAAATGATGAAATATATTACTTTTCTTTTTCTAACGTTTCAGTTTATTTTGTTTTAAAGCATCTTCAGAGAAATCTGTAACAATTTAAATATACTTTTATTTTTATTTTTTTTAAATGCATCTTAAAAAAATGTTTCTTTAAGTTGTTACAGATTTGTCTGAAGATGGTTTAAAACAAAATAAACTAAAACGTCAGGAAACGAAAAATAATGTATTCCATAATTGACCGCCGCCCAAGAAATTCACCAAAAAAATTATAAATTTTTACAATAAACTGCCTTAAAAATATGCGTGTGAAAAGGCGAAAGAAATGCTAGGATACGTCTTATGATATTTCTAAAACCTATTTGAAAAAAAAAATGGAAACAATATCTCACGACACTGTCGGAAATGCAGCCACGGCAGTAAGCATCAATTTTCGCTAGCAATATTTATTAAGCGACCTCAAACGGCACTGTGCTATTAAGTTAACCAAAGCTCATAATTTATTTTTGATTATTGATATCAAAATTTCCTCTACTTTCATTCAAACCGCGATCGCTAATATGCTGTTTGACTCAGAAGCGTTGATGTAAAAAATGTTGAACGATCTCCCCACCCATTTCGAGCATGTTACGATCATTTAACAACTTCGTTGGTTTTAAAGATGGATTGCTAAATTATAGAGCCTATGATAACCTGATTAAACTACCTTAGAGAACCATTTTTTTATTTCGAAAAATAAACTTTCTTTGCCAACGCTCAGACATAAAATATGTAAATTTGTCATGCCAAAAATTTCATGTTTTTGAAGTTTCAGTCTCCCGTAATTGAGTTTTCTCAAAATCTTCTCTCTTGTCACACTACTTCTGCGGTATTGGTGATGGGCCAACTTTTAAGACCAAACAATTCCGGAATTTCGACTGGTCCATACCAAATTTTTAATTTTAAAAACAACAAATTTTTTAAGAAAGAGAAGATCAATAGATCTTGGGAGGAAAGAACGAAAATTCAAAATTGGATGAGTGTCCCACAAGGAACACACAAAAGACCAAAGCGAAAGGAGAAACAATTAAACGATGTTTCGCCAGTGGTAACCAGCGTGGGCTCGTCAGTGGATTCACTAGTCACCCTCAATCCAGACATCATTTAACACCATCGCACACTCTGACATCCAACTCTGGATCACTCACAAATAGGCTTCGCTCCGCATGGTACTTATTATAAGTCACCTGATACGGGTTCGTCCTGGCGTGTTAATCTTTCCAATAGGAATATGCTCCTAAGACAATTAAAACAAGAAGTTAAATTCAAAATCAGTTACATCAACCGAAAAGAATCTAAGAAAGAGAAGATCAAAAGATCTTGGGAGGAAAGAAGGAAAATTCAAAATTGGATGAGTGTCCCACAAGGAACACACAAAAGATCAAAGCGAAAGGAGAAACAATTCAACCATAAAGGTATAATAAACGTCTTTGAAATAAACGATGTTTCGCCCTGGTCACCCGTTTAGTTGTTTCTCCTTTCGCCTTGGTCTTTTGTGTGTTCCTTGTGGGACACTCATCCAATTTTGAATTTTCGTTCTTTCCTCCCAAGATCTTTTAATCTTCTCTTTCTTAGATTCTTTTCGGTTGATATAACTGATTTGGAAGTTTAACAAATTTTTTGTTGCAGAATTTAAAAGTCGAAGAACTTCCTATTGTAAAGACCAGCTCTTTAGCTTTCGCGTTGATACAAATAGCTAATATTTCAAAAATTTCAAACACCGCTGCAATAGTTATTTACCTAGCAAGTGCGGAAAGTGATTCTTTACCGCACGCGACGGTAGTTCGATTCGTCCGGTCAAGCCGGCAAGGGCGGTAAAGACACTTTACGCATGTATTAGTAATTTAACCTTATCAATAATCGAGACCGCGACATCATATTGTTTTTTTCAATTGAATAATAGTCAAATTTGGACCACCCTGTTAATGTGCTAATCGATTTGTGACGGCTTTTTCATTTGCCTTATGATGATGAGTAGGTGTTGGAAAATTAATAGGCAACGGGACGTGAGAATTCGCGAAAATTACTCTAGGCACAAACATATGAAATAACTGCGCTCGATCGATTGATTCAAGAAATAAGGACATCGCACATTTTTAGGTTTACTATAGAAATTTTTACCACTTTTTTTTGTACTTTGAACTGGTTTTAAATTTTTCGCCATTGACATATTTACTAAAATTGTGAACATTTTTTTACAGGATGTCCAGGGAATTCAAAAGTGGTCAGGGAAATTTGATAGCAATTCGAGGGGAATTTTTAGTTACCCTAGTTTCCAAACAATTGTAGCAATATTTATTTCAGAGAAAAAGCAATATATTTTAATATTTGCAAGCATAGCCAGTGGCGAATGCAGAAATTTCACCAGGGGGGGGCGCAAGCAATAAAACATATGTAGGCCGGCTCGAGCGACTACGAACATAGGGTAAAAAAGTCCTTTTTTATAGTCATCATGGTTTTTGGGGGTTTGGTTAGATTGGTATGTTGGTTAGTGGTGACCCGACCATCTCCACTAACCAAACAGTTTGGACCTACATATGTTCGTAGTTGCTTGAGCCGTTGGTGGTGACTAACATATACTACCTAATACAACTAATCTATTTTGGCAAGTACTAACATTCCAACATTATTATCGTATTAAAAAACTTTTAGTTATATAATAAAATTAAGTTTTATTTTTTGCTTTACAAACCTATCTGAGATAGATTCTAAATCCAGGTTTATTGAACGATATATAAACAAAAGCGCAAAGCCATTAAGTCTCTCTTCTCCTACCATGGACCGAAGATAAGTTTTCGCCAGTCTTAAAGTGGAGAAACTTCTTTCGGCGGTAGCAACCGAAACAGGAAGAGAAGAACCAATTTTTAAAGTTTCGTTTTTAAACAGTGCTAACTCTCCCGTTAATACTATAATTTTTGTTACCATATCTGATATTTTTTCTGCGTCGCATCTTTGAAGGGTCGTTGGAATGCATAAATTTAATAGAGAGATATCTTGGATCGCCCCCTGTATGCAACTCAAATATGACATTTGACAGACAGTTGCGTGAAGGCTGCAAATTACTCTCTGCTCACAAGATATTCTGAACCCGATTAAGCTACCTATAATAATTTTTTTAGGCAAGAGGATACTCTAATCTTAAAACATATTTTTTTATGAACTCCTTTAAGTTAAGCTAGCCAAATCTATTTTTCTTACCTACAAATAATTGAAATTAAAATATTTCGGTTCAAAAAAGCCTTCAGACTGTCAAAATAGCTTAAAAGAGAAATTCAAAAATTTACAAAAATGCCTTATTTTTGACTATCCTCCGTATAAAAACTAGGCATCCGCCAAAAATAACAATAGACTTGCATACAGCTTGTGTTCTGTTTATCAATTTTAGCCACTTTTTTTCATTTATTCTAGAGGGAACCGTATTTTCACATAACTGACTATTTTTCTCACTTTGACAGCGGATATCTCAGAAACTGATCGTAGAGACGAAATAAAAACTATCCATTTTCGTAACAGTTATACAACATATTCAAAATTAGTTAAAATCGACCGAGGTATATTTTTATAGGAGTGTACAGTGCGTCGTTCTTTAATGTTTTTAAAACTTTGATAATTTTCAGGGGAGGGCGCGCGCCCCACTCTGGGTCCGCCACCGAGCATAGCTGATTAAACATGTTTTAAATCGGGCTTTTCTTAGACACGTTGTTTGGACTGGAGTTTTCTTTTTGCTCTTTTTAGATGGCCCACCAACAGACTTTATTTTGCCTACAATGGTTGGACTCTAGCGCAAGTCGTTATATATGTAAATAAAAAATATTTACTTATTTTTTCACTTCCATTGGTAAAAATCTGTTGACACTCTGTTGTAGTCCAACGATAGTCACATTGTTAACTTTACCGTTTTAATGATACATTTTCTCACTTGACCAAACCAAGTATGTATTACATACCGAGGTGGAAAGTAATTCTTTACTGCCAAGAGATTGGGTAGATAACACAAGTTAACCAACAGCAACAGTTATTTCTACTTTTACCCCCCATCCCCTTTCTAATTACGTAACATCTACTCGTTCTATACATAAAATAGACCGCCTCACAGAAAAAGTGAGCAAAATTTGTATTTCAACTCACAGCAGAAAGTTTTCAGCTGTTGAAAATTCTGAGGTTTTTTTCTATTAAGAAAAGCAGGAAAGGAGGAAAATGGATGCATTTTGAGATTTTAATAAAATTAGGGAAAAAATACGAAGTTTTGAAGAAAACCGTCCGATTTTATGTTACCTGATTGCGAATTGATATTTTTTTTCAGGATCAGGTATTATTATTTTACAATCAATTTTCTATGAAAGTACAACAGTTGTCGGCGACAGAAACTGTAAATGTTAAATCATTTGAGTTGTGTGTGTTACTAAATTTTGATTATGACCACAAGGAAATCATAATAATATAATACTTAGGGGACATAGCGTATTCCGTGGGACTTTTGATGAAGATTTTACGAAACCTGTTTTAATCAATTACTAAGGGACCCACCAACACTGTTAACAGCCCCAAAAATGCTGCAGTCAAAAAGTAGGGTTAGGGTGTCAATTTTTTTCTTAAATTCGGACGGTTTAAACTAGAGCAGTGAAAGTTAGCATATATATTGACTTTCCGGCAATATATCCTCGTGTGTCAAAAAATTACATTTCCATTACACATTACCATTTCTACATTTCAGAAAACCACTCAATATGCACATCTAAACCTCATCAACAAGTGTGCATATGGAGTGTTTTCTAGAATATGAAAAGGGTGAAAATGAGCTCCCGCCTCCTTCAGCCCCTAGGGACTGTGACAAAGTTGGGAGTATTCAAAATTGAAAAATGGTCCACTGCGCCCCTGGTGGTGCATTTTTTTGACATTAGCTAAAAGAGAAGTGGAATATAATTTTTTAATTGAAATCGACAAAATTTTTAGCCCTAATCTAGGGGCCTTGTTTACAGCTATGAAAATGTTTTCGGTATAGCAGACTTGTAGGTAATAGTATGAACTACCAACTGACTGAGATTTAGATGTGCAGGTGCATTAGCATAGAAGGTATGAGGAATAGTTTAAAAACGCATTTTTGCCCCTGTTGCCCCCTAGGTGCCACATATGTCATTTTTTATGACACACAAGGGTACGTTCCCGGAAGGCCAACATATTATGTGCCAAATTTTATTGCTCTAGCTCAAACCGTCTCAATTAAAAAAAAATTGACATCCTGACCCTACTTTTTGACTGCAACAATGTTCCTCCATCCATTCCTAGATTTTCTATTATAGCTACGTATTTTCTTCGTTGTTATTACTGAAACAAAAACTATAAATTTAAGATATGCTCACAAACATGAAAATTTGATAAACATTAGGTTTCACTTGTTTTACATAAGCTTTACATAAGTAAAGCAAAGGAGTCAGGGCTGGAAAAATATTTCAATGCATGTTTTTAATAAGACACTCGTAAACATTTTTTTTTTATGTTATTACAAACTGTTGCTTAATTTATATGCCTTGGTTTAGAAATAAATCCAATAAATCAGTAGGTAGGTACCTAATTTAATCAGTTTAAAAAAATAGTATGTTTTTACATCGTACTTAATACGTATTGAAAAGATTGTCTTCTTTTTCTTTCATAGAACATGTTATTTGTTCCGACAAACGGCTTGATTTTTGATACGTATTGAATACGATGTGAGAGAACATACTATATGATTTGATTTAGATAAAGACACATTTATGTTTATATACTCACATAAATTTAAATTCACCTTAAAAACAAACATGGGTAAATTGTATAGATTGTCCTTGCATAGCGCAATGTTACTGACTGAATATAAAAATAATCATATGGCTACTTACAGATAAACGCACTTCTGCACTACTGCTGAATTCGTTTTTATTTCAAAAGCACCGAAAAAGAATACAAATACATTTGTTAAAAATTTAAAAAAAACGCACAAAATCGTCCGCCATATTTGTTACGTCAAACGGTCACGTCACACTTTGACACCAGTGCGGAGATTCTTAAGATCCAAACCAGCGAGTACTCCCCGAAAGGATATCGCCATTTTTAAATAGAAATTTGTATTCGGTAGAATTCCTGATTTTTTTATATGTTGAAGTACTCGTCCTAAGAAGATTTTTGTTTCATTGCGTCAACTCTCTACCCCTCCCAGAAGTACCCGAAAAGTGACGTCAAACTCGTCGATTTCGCACTTTTTAGCAATTTTTGAATTATTGTACTGATCTTATTTGCAAATCGACCAAAATCTAATTTTCTTTTTTGAATTTGTCATAACTGCCTTTTTAAACATAAAATTTTAAACGTCAAAATTGCACTGCCATCTTTGATCCGCCATATTTAACTTTTTTTTATCTCTTATTTGATTTAAACGAAACTCTCTAAATTATAAAACGTTTCCAAGACACATAACTGTGACAGAAAACTGACAGATGTCAGTCTCCATCTTGCGTCGGCCATATTGAACTTCGTTATTTTTTGTCCGATTTAAACAAAACTTTTGTAGTACATAAAGGGTTTTCAACAATATCCAGTTTTGATCCAAAATTGACATTTTATGTTAGTAGCCACCTTCGCTATATTTTGCCCGATTTAAACATAACTTTTTATACGTTTTAAGGTTTTCTAGTATTACTTAAATACGACGTAAATTGCCATATGTCAGCAGACATCTTGCTTCGGCCATATTGAACTTCGTTATTTTTTGTCCGATATGTCAATTTCGCGTCCCATTTAAGTAATATTAGAAAACCTTAAAATGTATAATAAGTTATGTTTAGATCGGGCAAAATATAACGAAGTTTAATATAAGGTGGCTACTACTACTACTAATTGATATTGTTGAAAACGCTTTATGTGCAACAAAAGTTTTGTTTAAATCGGTCAAAAAATAACGAACATCTGTCAGTTTTCTGTCACAGTTGTTAGGTGGCTTGAAAACGTTTTATAATTTAGAGAAAGTTTCGTTTAAATCAGATGTTTAAGTAGTTATAGAGATATTTTCATTTCTTTGGGTACATGTTTAAGCAAAATGGTAGTTTGTTTTAATTTTTAAAAAGTATTTCAAAAAAAAATTCCCTTTATGGGATTTCGATAATTTTTGGTACATTTATCAAAATTTATCGAAATCGGGGAGAGGGTATGCCAAGCCTCTTATTGATTTGATTTGAAATGACCCTAGGACCTTTTTTATAGTATAAATTAAGGACGGTCAAAGCGTTACATAAGCGCATTTGCTTTGCCACCACCTACTCCGTTGTCAAATTTCGCACCATATCCTTACTGTTGGCCATTTCATTTTTTGACTGTGTGTAAAAAAATGCATTCCTAAACAATTGTTTTCCATCTGTTACCAGAAAAGTCATGGTTTGTTATTTGAGGACAGTGAGTAAAATCGTGTTTTTGATAAGGATATGAAAAAAAGTTTATTTCTTCATCCTTTTTATAACACAATTTTCTATAGTTAGCTTATGTCAGCTTAAAATTTCTTACACCCGGTGTTTCCCACCTACGAGTTTTTCGTGCGAGCCCGAGCACGCGTCACATGACTGTCATAACATTTCATATTGATATCATGTGACGCGTGAGTGTGCACTCACGAAAAAGTCGTAGGTGGGTGTTACCTCATAAACCTGCTACAAAAAAATTATTTGATATTTTTTATAGTTAAGCGTGATTTCATTGTTGCGAAAAAGCGAAGTACCTAGTCGTTAATTACACACGGTTATCGGTAAAAAAAGTTTATTGCTGTATATTTTTGACGTTGTTATTAGTGACGTTTGCCTCGTTTTATCTTTCCCAACAAAAATTGCATTTTCCAAATTAAATGTGTTCCAAAAACGTTCAGTGTAGAACCACATGTAGCAAAAATTATGTGATAGTTCGAGATTACGTTATTTCAAATCGGAAGACTTTAGCTTTTCATGAGTAGTTGATAATGGTCCTTTATTTCACAGAAGAAACATTTTTGAAAAATTTTTGTGCAACCTTTTGGAGAAAATCCCTGAGTTGATTATGAAAATTTCTTGATCCTGGTGAGACGGATTTTATTTTTTCGTAGTTTTAAGAATTAAAACTCGTCGTTCGCGTTATGTTGGCACATATGATTTTCACACATAATTAAGACAAACTACTAGGACGGTATGAACAGTAACTTTTTCTTATACTAATACAAATCAAAGATATTCAAGGGACTTCTAGGACGAGTATGAACGATACTTTAATATCATTAAAAAAAACAGGTGCCTAAAAATACCTTTTACTGGTTTAACCAGGAATTGTCATATTAAAATTGTCAAAAAATAGAATGAGGCAAACCTCGTTCCGTGCCTTTTTGATGAGAATATTTGAATTTCTGTAAGTTTTTCCAACGTTTTTATAAAATGATTTTGCCGTTCCTTTCACACAGGCTTATTAAAATCGTAATATAATATTTTTTATGTGTGATAGTAAAGCCATTATGGTAATTTAAGGCTAATGGTAAAGCCATAATGACCCTTAAAATAATTTAATTAAATACCTGTTGATTTTTAGATGTGCCTAAATACACTTATAGTAGGACACGTTTTTTGGTAAATTTAAAGACTGTAAAGAACTTTGATTGTAAGAAATTAATACCACCTTATGTCTCACCCACTTTATGCTTTGAAAAATTACAATTTTTGCTGTTTTTTGGATAAATATGGCAAAATAAAAATCATATGCACGACACAACTGATGACAGGCAGATGATAAAATTTTTTTTTATTAAACAATTGCCTTAAATTATTTCTATATTTCTCTAAAATACTTTTTTATAGCCTGCTGTCTCTCTTCAAAAACCTTAAATATTTTTGTACTTCACTAAATTATCTCCATCTACCTCTAAAATTCTGCCCTCTCTCGAAATATTTTTCATTTGAACAGAGAAAAAAATGTTTTTGGTAGTACTTTTTTTGAACGCTAAAAAAAAACAGTAAAAAAAGTGAGTGTTTTATTATAGAAATCGAAAGTTTTGAAGGAAAGGTTTAAAATGTGAGCAAAATCATGGCATAAAAATGTGAAAAACCTAGTAAAAAAATGCTTATACAAAAACGTTATCCCTTAAATTATGCTAAAATATTTGAAGCCTTAATTTATCATCCTGGCTTTACCATTAAAATATTTTAGCTTAATTTAAGGAGTAACATTTTTGATTAACAATTTTTTACTATGTTTTTCACATTTTTATACCGTGGTTTTGCTCACATTTTAAAGCTTTCTTTCCAAACTTTCGATTTCTATAATAAAAAAGTACTGCCAAAAAACATTTTTTCTCTGTTAAAATAAAAAATATTGAGAGAGAGAGAGAGAGAGAGAGAGCGCAAAGTTTTGGAGGTGGATTAAGAGACAATTTAGTGATGTGCAAAAATATTTAAGGTTGTTGAAGAGAGACAGCAGGCTATAAAAAAGAATTTTAGAGAAAGATGGACATAATTTAAGGCAATTGTTTACTAAACATTTCTGTTATGTCATCTGTCTGTCATCTTGAGTGGTGTCGTGCATATGATTTTTATTTTGCCATTTTTATCCAAAAAACAGCAAAAATTGTAATTCTTCAAAGCCTAAAGTGTGTAAATCATAAGGTGGTATTAATTTCTTTCAATCAAAGGTCTTTACAGTCTTTAAATTTACCAAAAAACGTGTCCTACTAAAGTGTATTTTAGCACATCTAAAAATAATTTAACAGGTATTTAATAAAATTATTTTAAGGGCCATCATGGCTTTACCAATAATTTAGTTAAATACCTGTTACATGATTTTTAGATGTGCTTAAATACAGTAAAACACGTTTTTTTGGTAAATTTAAAGACTGTAAAGAACTTTGATCAAAAGAAATTAATATCACCTTATGTCTCACTTTTTTTTACAATTTTTGCTGTTTTTTGGATAAATATGGAAAAATAAAAATCATATGTACGACACCACTCAAGATGACAGACAGATGACAAACAAAAATTTTTATTAACAATTGCCTTCAATTATTATTCATCCATCCATCCAATTATTTCCATCTTTCTCTAAAATACTTTTTTATAGCCTGCTGTCTCTCTTCAACAACCTTAAATATTTTTGCATTTAACTAAATTATCTACCTATAAAATTCTGCCCTCTCTCTCTCTAAATATTTTTCATTTTAACAGAGAAAAAATGTTTTTGGCAGTACTTTTTTTGAACGCTAAAAAGACAGTGAAAAAAAAAAGTGAGTGTTTTATTATAGAAATCGAAAGTTTGGAAAGAAAGCTTTAAAATGTGAGCAATGTGAATTATTAATTTCTTTCTATCAAAGTTCTTTACAGTCTAAAAATTTACAAAAAACGTGTCCTACTATAAGTGTATTTAAGCACATTTAAAAATCATTTAACAGGTATTTAACTAAATTATTTTAAGGGTCATTGTGGCTTTACCATTAGGGATAATTTAGTGAAGTGCAAAAATATTTAAGGTGGTTGAAGAGAAACAGCAGCCTATAAAAAATAATTTTAGAGAAAGATGAAAATAATTTAAGGCAATTGTTTAATAAAAATGTCTCTTATGTCACCTGTCTGTTATCTTGAGTGGTGATGTGCATATGATTTTTATTTTGCCATTTTTATACAAAAAAGAGCAAAAATTTCTTTCAAAGTTCTTTACAGTCTTTAAATTTACCAAAAAACGTGTCCTACTATAAGTATATTTAAAAACATCTAAAAGTCATTTAACACGTATTTAAGTAAATTATTTTAAGGTTCATGGATTGACCATAATGGTAAAGCCATGATGGTCATTTAGGGCTTAAAATATTTTAGCGTAACTTAAGGGGTAACGTTTTTCTTTAATCAATTTTTACGGTTTTAGCATTTTTATGCCATGATTTTGCTCGCATTTTAAAGCTTTCTTTCCAAATTTTCGATTTCTAGAATAAAACACTCACATTTTTCAAGTTTTTCACTGTTTTTAAGCGTTCAAAAAAAGTACTTCCAATAAAAAAAATTTCTGTATTAAAATGAAAAATACTTAAGGTTGTTGATGAGAGACAGCAGACTATAAAAAAGTATTTTTATTTAAGGCAATTATTTTAAAAATTTCTGTTTTGTCATCTGTCTCATGTTTAGTGGTGTCGTGCATATGATTTCTATTTTGCCATTTTTATCCAAAAAAACAGCAAAAATTGTAATTGTTTAAAGCGTAAAGTGTATAAGACATAAGGTGGTATTAATTTATTTCAATCAAAATCGTTTTTAAATTTACCAAAAAACGTGTCCTACTATAAGTGTATTTTAGCACATGTAAAAATAATTTGACAGGTATTTAACTAAATTATTTTAAGGTTCATCATGGACCCCGCATAATATTAACAAATTTTGTTAATTTTTTTATATGGACCTTCGTCGCGGATGGGTTTGAAAAGGGATTTATACATTTTTCGGAAAGAAAATTTTGTCGTCGTCTTGTTTTTGATTACTATCTACCAAATTTTTGGTGAAAGTTCTAGTTTTTTAGATATTAAAAAATATTTTAAGAAAATCCTTGTATGAACCGTTTTTGGTGCCTCGTACCAATTGTTTAATCTAATTTTGTATAAATTTTGTTTCAGAAAAATCATTAACCAAAAGTATAGTTGGGAGTTTAGGGCCCGTTCTAGCGAGGTGTATGACTTCGCATCGACGAAAGCCCACATGTTATAGGTAAGTCAAAAGTAGTTATTGTAGTTATGTATCTAGGTCGTATAACGATGGACAAAAATGTTGACACAGTTTTTATTAACTTTTTGGGCGTTTCGCGAAATTTTATTCGAAACCTACTTTAACAATACCTGACAATACTGGACAATATTGGTGACAATGCTGGACAATAGTGGACAATACTGGACAATGATTTACAGTACTGGACAATACTGGACAATCCCGGACAAACTTGACAATATTTCAGTTCTTGACAGTAGGTGTACAAATTTTTGGCCAACTGTTGACCCCTCGTCGAAACCCATTATTTCAAAAAAGATTGTTTCGAAAAAACATTCGTTTAAACGGTAATTAGTTCCAAAGACATTGGTTCGAAGGGTAATTAGTTCAAGAGACATTCGTTTCTTAAACGTAAATTAAGTACCAACGAAAATGAACGCCTATGGTTTATCAAACCAGGAATTTATCAGACCGTATTTAATAAAAAAGTTCATCATAAGAACGATTCACCATAGAAACTGTAATTCGTCAAACCAATTTTTTATCCGAACCTTGTTTTATCAAACCCATTCAATAACAAATTCGAAATTTAACAGACCCGTTTTTAATCGAACCATTGTTCATCAAATTCATTCAATATCAAACTCGTAATTTGTAAAACCCATTTTTAATAAAACCCGCAATTTGTCAAACCATTATTTATCAAAACCGGATTTCGTCAAACTCGTTGTTTATCAGAAAATATTTGCTAAATTGATAGCGCATTCGCCTATAATACTTACTTGAACCGGAGACGTACACGCAGGTGGCGACACAAAGTATTGAACACTACCTGTGAATACTTTTATAGAACAACAAATGCATTGAAACGCCGTTTTACGCCTCCAGTTCATGTTCTGATAAACAACAATGGTTCGATTAAAAACGGTTCTCTTAAATTTCGAATTTGTTATTGAATGGGTCGGATGAAATAAGGTTCGGATAAAAAATTGGTTTGTAGAATTGCAGGTTCTTGATTTTGCACATTCTGATAAACCGTGGGCGTCCACCAAAATAATACAAATATCCAGGATTTGAAAAAAATTAAACAAATACTGAATTATTTCTGTCAAATAACAACGATAGGCTGCCTTTGTGGCTTCGAGTCTTAGCCGACGACGATAGCGCGGCGCATGTGCAGGAGAGCGTACCCACTCCAAACGAGATAATAGGGAGATAAATAAGAGAGAAAGTAGATGGACATCTTGCTTGCGTATATAAGCTTATAGGTATACAGGGTTCGACAGTTCTTGTCTAGAGTGCCGAAATAACGTGTATCGAAAAAGAACTGCCATGGCTAGTAAATGAGAACGAAAGAGATAATAAACTTGAGAAACCGATACGTTGTTGCCTTCAAAGGGCGTAAAACACAGAGCGTAAATTTTATGAGTATTTTCAATAAAACGGCCTATATCCAGTTACGCTAAAGTACCGACTCTACGAGACAATTTATCGTAGCAGTCTCGCGTTCTCACGGAATATCTTGTTGAAATAAATTTAAAACAAAATTATACTTTTTTAAAAGAATAAATAGTTATTTACCTAACAAGTGCGGAAAGTGATAATTTACCGCACGCGACGCTTCGCTTCGTTCGGTCAAGCCGGCAAGGGCGGTAAATATACTTTACCCATGTGTTACGTACAAGATTTTACCTAAAAGCTTTTAAAAATTCCCAAAAAAGAAATATAGATATCTGTATTTTAATTCTTTGAAATAAACGTTGTCACTTTACCGCACAGTGTGCTGTAAAGTGCCATAACGTTAAGGTTAAATCTGCAACCCTCTACTCTTTCTACTTAGAACACTTTCTGTAACCGTGTTCACGTCTTATTTGACTTTAAAACGAATTTAAAGCTCTTATTAAACTTAATAATAGAGGGGTCTTTTTTTTTTAATTTCTGATTCTTGTAGATTACTGTATTTTACAAAAATTTCCGAGGAAACGGGGCTCCTTTCCCCTCCTCAGATGTATAGAGTCGCGAAGGGACTGATCTTCAGGTCTTACATAAAAAATATATTGTGGTATTTTAGTTGCAACATTTCAGTATCAAATAAATAAAAATAATCTTAAGATAAGTGATTAATTGACCCCCGCGATACCCATCGATTGTTGCACCTGATGGTTGGATCTGGGATGAGTTGTTTAAATTATTCATTAAAAATCTTTGTTTTTTCACAAGTCTATAAACTGTTGCACAATTTGATGTCTACTTTTTATTCAAAAGAGACTTAGTCCTCCAGCTTGGACATCGCAGTATCCCAACCGATCGTAAAAATCTTATCGGGTTCTTGCCAATATTTCTGGGGTGCTGGTAGCGGCTGCATCCAGGATATTGGCCCTCAAATCTTCAAGAGTTGAAGGCCTCAAATAAGGTAATTTAAAGATGACGGCCACCCACCTACCCCACAGAAAGAAATCATTGGGCGCCATGTCAGGAGACCTCGCTGGCCAACGGATGGGTCCATGAGTGAACATAATTCGATCTTCGAAATTTTCTAGAAGATAATTTGAAACTTGACGTGAATTATAAGAAGGGCAACTGTCCTGCTGAAACCACGTTGTTCCCAAATTTATGTTAATCTCCTGCAACCTAGGTGAAACCTGTTGCTGCAGGAGCTCAAGATATTTTTGGGCATTCAAATTGCCGTCGATAAAATAAGGTCTAATTATGTGATCACCAATGATTCCCGTCCATACATTCAGCTTTTGAGGGTATTCTGTTCTCACAGCTGCCTCAAGGTTTTTGTGTCCTCTCGACCAATATCGAGTATTTTGCGAGTTGTGCTTTTTATGAAGGAAAAATGTTTTTTCGTCAATAAACAGGACATTTTCCAGGAAATTTTCATCTCTGTTACATTTTTCCCTCATAATTTCGCAAAACTGCAAACTTCGAAAACAATCATTTTTAGACAGCTCCTCCTTCGGCCAATACGATTATCAACTCCTACTGCCTCAGAAATTGCGCTAGTGGAGCACGGTTCATGCCCTTCAACATAGGCGCATACCGTCTCATCCCGTTCTACCCTCTCAGGAGGATTGAGACGAGCTGGTACGACAACCATTGAACGGCTTATTGAGAA
The DNA here is from genome assembly GCA_963921995.1 of Oxystoma pomonae. Classification (NCBI taxonomy): domain Eukaryota; kingdom Metazoa; phylum Arthropoda; class Insecta; order Coleoptera; family Brentidae; genus Oxystoma; species Oxystoma pomonae. The sequence goes on from OY998167.1 coordinate 59,942,313, forward strand.
GGAATCGGTCACTCTATCTATTCCCTGGCGACAGTGCCGTGTTGTGTACTTATTAAAAATTAAATAAGTTTGAATGGGTTACCTCTTATAACTTAAGCAATTTTTATCGTTACTTAAATTAGAAAAGTCTATCTGATGTGTAAGAAAATGTGTTTTCCGAAAAAGTCGGGTGTACCAAAGGGTTTTTCTTCGTCTTGAAGTAGAAAAATGCAAATGAAACTTTTAGCTATTAGAATCTCCCGTATTTTGATTTTGCTCTAGAAAAAACAGTAAAATGTCAAAAAAATGTTTTTGTCAAAATGACATGGAAGACGCAAACGTATTTAAAATGAGGGATAATGACACATACCCAGGGGGTTTCATTTAAGAATCAAAAGAAAAAGAATTTTGAGCTGTTATTAGTACTCTAAAATTTCAAATTTTAAAAACTCCATCCCTAAAAATAAAAGCTCTTAGTTACCGTACATATCCCTTGTTACACCCGATATAATCAAAACTAATCCCAAGTTTAAATTTGTTTTCTCGCAGGACAAAAACAAAATTTGCCTCCAATAGACATCGGAAACTGCAACCCTTCAGAGAGACGTGAAAGTCTTCAATCCTGCCGCGACCAAAATTTAAACCAAACCATCATTTATTTTGCTTTAAAATCATCCACTTGGCCGGCATCCAGCCAGTCGGGAGCGAGAGAGGGCCTCATCCCGTTCATACCCGCCCAACATACCAGTCATAATTTGTTGAGTTGGAAAACCAGTGTTTTCCTTATTTAGTTAAGGTAGGTAAATCAATGGGCCTTTAAATTTAGACCTTACTAGTCATACTGTCGTTCACTTATCGCCCAGTCTTACTTTTAGGCTGGCAGGACCTTTATTCTTGATTTGATGGAAAATTCGATAGAAAGGAGCTCTCTTTCTCTCAGATTTCCACCTATCGAAAAGTTCAAACTGTTACGTGTTCGCGAAAGCCAAAATAAAACCCGACCTATACCCGTCTGCAGCTTCGTTGTATCGGTCGGGTAGCCGCCGGTCGTGTTTATTTGGCTTTAGTAGTAGTATTAGTAGTTTTTTTTTTATTGCGATGAGGAATCTTCCAAAGATGCCGGCCCTCATGGTCTGCCGAACATGCACGATTCCAACCTCCTTAGAGGTCAGCCTACGTGCTAACCCCCCCCCCCCCGCATCTCTGGCTTCTCTTCCTTCTGGGACTGCTATGGACATTACTTCTGCCAGCCTTACATCTTTTTCTTTTCTATCAACGATTGCTTTTACAAAGCTGCATCCAGCTCTCCAGTTGTCTTCGTTCTCAAGCATTCTCCCGACAATATTTTCTGGATCTATTCTTCTGAGTCTATTCTCTACCTCATTGCGCTGGGCCTCCCACCTTGTGCACTCAAAGAATGTGTGCTCAACCGTGTCCGATTCTTTTCTTTATTTTCAGTTAACCGAAATCTATATCTGTATGCCTGGAAACATCAGACAGCATTTGCGTAAGGTGATATGAGACTTCCCCCGTGTTTCCACTTGAGCCAAGGCTCCAACTGCGGTATTATCCTCTGTGTCCAACGTCCTTTGTTTGCGTCTTCCTGCCATTCTTGTTGTCACCTCTGCAGCGTCCTTGCCTGTGCTAATTCTTTTGCAGTTCCTTCTTCTATTTCGCAACTCTCTTGGACAAGCAGTTGCATCGGTGGGGTGCCTGCAATGGTCAGCAAAGCCTTCGTTAACAATTCGGATTGCAGCTTTCCTTTGGTCCCATATCTTGGCTCCGTACAGTATTATGGACTGGATAACACTAAAAAGAATTTTCCTGTTATGTTCTCTAGGTCCTCCGATATTGGGTAATAGCCTGCTTATGTTGCCAATAGCTTTCCCTGCTTTTTCCACCACAAACTTGATATGTTGTGCCATTCTCATGTTTCTATCAAGATAGATTCCAAGATATTTCAGGTGCTCCTGGCTTCTGATGGTCGCGTCTCCAACTTGGATTTGCAAGTCGGTGACGGTGCATCCTCCCGCGAGTATTACCATCTCTGTTTTTTCTGGAGCCAGACTTAGCCTTTTTGTCGTTAGCCACCGTGATATGTTCTAGTTTTTCCCCGACTTTTTCGATCACCACTATTCCCAGGTCGTCTGCGTATCCTACTAGTATTACTGATCTTGGAACAGGGAGCATGAGGATGCCGTCATAGTATATATATTCCACAGGATCGGGCCCAAGACCGACCCCTACGGTACACCACACGACATCCTAATTCTCTCCTTCTCCCCTATGAATAGCCATCTGTCTTCAAAATGGCTAGCGATCGTCTTCAGCTAGCCATTCTGACAGGATTTCGCCTCTGCTAACTTCTTTATTCGAGCCCCACAGGTACGATTTGGAGTTGAAGTCACCCCCGACTAGTACCTCTTTGGTTTGTCGCCTGATGTCTCTGCGTAGGGCTATTAAGAAATCCAAGAAAGTTTGTAGGTCTACATTAGGGGAGATGTAGCATCCAAAGATAACCACTTCCTCTTGTTTGATCCAGATATATCCGGCCCCAGTGCCATTGCCAATTCCCCCTATGTTCAGCGTGCTGTTTCTGATTACTAATGCTACGTCTAATCTATTATCTGTATGTAGTTTAGCTCGAAGTGCTTTCTTCCGGTTTGGCTCTCCGATGATCATTATGTCTGCATTTTCGTCTTCAGCAATTTTAAACATAAGATCCATTGCTTCCCGCCCCCTATCTATGTTACCTTGGCTGACCTTCATAGTATGCTCTGAAGCCTCCCTCTTTTCTCCTTCCTCCGTTCCTGTAGCAGCCTTCTGTACATCGGACACTTGATCGTCTCCGTCCTATACCCCTCGACGTTGCAAAGGTATCATTTCTGCTGATTTTTGTAGTCACTTTTATAATGGCCTTGTTCTCCACATTTATGACAGTACTCACTTGTGTTTTTCTTGTCGCATTTGATTGCTATGTGCGCTACTCTATGGCATCTATAGCATTTTGGAAGAGTCTCCATCTCTTTTACTTTCCACCTATTCCATCCATCTCCAATCACTTTCCTAGAAACCAGGTGCGTAGCTGCCCTTGCAGTAACCGTCAGGAAGGCGTACTTCACTCCCCTTATATTCGCCTGTTCTGCCAGCTTTAGTTGGATCTCAGGGTCCTGGACTTATGTAGCAAGTTCTTTCTTTATGACTAACTTGACGTCTTCCGCCAGTGCTGTTTCGTCTATGTCCAGTATCATGACCGTCTGTTTTTTCTGTCTGGTTCCAACTTCTGCTGTATCCCCCATCTTTGTTTTAAGTAGCTGTTTAAACTTGACGATTCTTCTCCTCGTTCCCTTTAATCTTAAGCTGCATTTTCCATTTCTTGTTCTGGTAACATTTTCTACAACTACTCCTCTAGTGTCAATTTCCTTTTTTCATATTCTTTATAATATCCACGTATGTCTTCCCTTCAGCGGGTCTTATAATGAGCGTTTCCTCATTCGGCTTAGTCCTTCTCACTTGCTGTCCATCTGTGTGGCCAGTCGTGCTTAGGCTACACCTTTACACATGCTGATTTGTGCTGCAACACCCTCTTTTCGGCAAACGTATTCCAGTATCTTTCTGATCCTTACTTCTTTGATGTTTCCGTTAACCAAGCATCTCTTTTCCCTGACTCTTTACCTTATTAAAAATTTTACTTAAGTTGGATACCAATTCAGTTTTTTCTTTTGCCGCTTCTGCTGTTTGAGTCACGATTACATAGGTATAGTTTTCATTGTTTTTAAAATCCCCCTCGTCACTGATAGCAGTACATGCTGTCTTTCCGCGTACCATTTTTCCATTTTTAATTTGCCCTTTTTCTCTCAAAGGACTTCCTGATGAACCTATCTTTAATCTTTTGGTCCTCCTTAAAAAAATCACTTCATGGTCGGAGCAAATGGGGGTAGTTTTTAGTAGAGGCCCTCTATATATTTGACAGTTGTATTACTCATATTGCCCTCTCTTTCTAGTTTTTTTCATATTTGCATGTAAAACCGACAGTTTTTGATTGAGGATGACTTTTTTGGTTAGTAAAATTTGTCAAACTTTGAAAAAAACCGTGAGGTAGATATAAAGATATTAAAAATGTTAGTAATAGGTAAAATTTCAAAAATTTATTGATCTGTCTTTTTGTTACTCATTTTCTTAAAATAATATTAATATATAATATTTAAATATAACTAATCTTGACTTACCTCACAAATTCGACTATTTTTATTAATTTTCCAGTTTGGTAAATTCATGATCTCTTTCCAATTTTCTTGTGTTTCTTTTTCCATTGGACGATGGAACAATACAAAGTCGTAGGCGCGAGTATTTTTATAGTTTCTTATCCGCAATATTCGATTTTTAAACCGCATGTAAATAACCAAATTTAAAATTTTATTTACCTAACTTTATTAATCAAAAATGTGGCAATGACAAAATTTATTTGCAATGGTTGCCAACACACAAAAAAATTGTCAACATTTCCCTATCAACTGCCAAATCGAGTTGCTTGCCTCTGGTAAAACAATAACTGTCAACAATTGTATACAGGGCCTCTAGTTTTTAGAAAAAATCGCACGGTTGTCGGGAGTTTTAAAAAATTTTCATTTTACTTGTTTCAGGTTGTTTTCGTTGTCGTTATTTTCCGTTATTACCAGTATACCTAAATAGGTCAAAATGAGTGTGAACGTGAACCGCAGCGTCAGCGATGTCTTTTATCGCTACAAAATGCCTAGGATCCAGGCCAAGGTCGAGGGTAAAGGGAACGGCATCAAAACTGTCATTGTCAATATGTCGGAAGTCGCCAAAGCCCTTGGACGGCCGCCCACCTATCCTACTAAATATTTCGGATGCGAGCTTGGTGCGCAAACTCAGTTTGACTTTAAGGTAAGGGTTTTCTCATTTTGTTGTCAAATTAACGATCTTTTTTTGATTTCAGACGGATAGTTTTATATATATTTTTAGTCCACCATACCAATATGGTATGTGGGACTATTAAAATCGTGAAATTTTGACTTTTCTTAATTTTATCATAAATGAGTTACTAAGGTTCCCAAACACCTTAATCGATGACAAAAAAAGTTGTCTGTTGTCTGTCTGTATACACGATAAGTCAAGAACGCCTTAATCAATTTTAACGAAATTTGGTACAAAAATCCTCTATCGGCTGACCATGAACTGATTAACTTTTGGGTAGGGTGGTAGGGGGTTGAAGGGGAAAAGGGGAATAAAATATTTTAAAAAATTTTAACTTTGAAGCAAAAGCAAGTAGCGATATGCGGTTTTCAGATTTAAGTTTCCATGAATATGGACTACAAATTTTGTTATAAAGTCCAAATTCGTGGGAGCTTTAGTTTCCGAGTTATTTGAAAAAACGTTAAAATATATAAAAAAAAATCATAACTTTAGAAGTAAAGTAGCTATTGATATGCGGTTTTCAGATTTTGGTTTTCGTAATTATTACCCAAAAATTTTTTTGGTTCAAATCTTTTAAAGCTACAGTTTTCGAGATATTTTCATTTCTTTTCAACATAAAATAATTGATTTTATGGTGGACAATCCGTGCTTTCTATCACCAGTTTTTTTTTGTAAAACCAAAAACTAAGATTCGGTGGTGCTGGTCGCGATTCTTCAGAAACGACAGAAAATCTCACCTGTCAAAATTCTGGAAAGTGACGATTTTTATTTATCGCCTCATTTAAAATAAAAACACAGCAACCTTCATATTTATCCTAACGTTATAAGAAAAACTGCGTCATTTTTCTTATTAACATTTTGTAAATTTAATATTTTAAAGATATTTTGCAGGACTAGTTTATGGCGGAGCTAAATTGTTACTACGCGTACCAATAAACGTCGAAAATTCTCACGATGTAAAAGGAAAGACAGAATTTGTGTGACTTTTCTGAACATTGACAGCGAAATATTCCATGGCTATCTATGGTGTTGTATGTTAAAAGTTTTAAAGTTTTGTCTACACATAAAAATATTTAAGGAATATTAGCAAATAGTCCTCACAAAAAGCATTAAGTGTAAACTTGTGTTTAAAAATCGACAGATTTTTTGTAAGGGCGAGATTTTCTGACGGTTTTTGAAGAATCGCGACCTATTGTGTCAAAATTATTTTTAAGTTACTGTTTCTTCGTACCTAAGTGTAGAATTTACAAAATGTGTATTTTTAATAATTTTCTATATTAAAGTTTTACTTCTAGCTCAATAAAATTTGAGTGAGAGAATCTATTGCCAAAGACTCACAGTGCTCCTGAAAAAGAAACTGATTGTACTTTTTGAATAAGGTCTCTTCCAATACCACAAAACTGAATTTATTAAAAGCTGAAGCTGTTTTTGAAATTTTTCACACAATTTTGTAAGAAAAAATATTTTTAGTCGATTTTAATCAAATTTTAATATGTTACTGGCGTGGCAAAAATACACATTTTATGTTCGCGATGGACCTTTCAATATGTACACAGTGAGCTATATACAGGTTGGACTCTTTAAACGTAACGGTGCGGGTTAGAATTTGGTTTTATAAAAAAATCGAAAAACACGTCAACCGAGATTTTTAATTTTCTTTAATCCCTGTATAGTTTGACATTTTTGAATTCTAAAAAAAATTATCTTTTTGACAATACCACACACTAATACTCTAATTGTTGTCTATGCCCTGTTTTACGGGGGATATTTGAATGAATATCGAACATTTCCATACAGATTTAGATAAAAATATCTTGATTATCGTAAAAGATAGATCCTACTGTGTGGTATTGCTGAAGAGAGAATTGTTTGCAGATTTCAAAAATTGCAAAATATACAGGGTGTCCTATTTTTAAAAAAATGCCATATCTTGTAAACTAAATGACATGACAAAATCCAAGATAGCACAATTAAAGGAATTTTAGTCTCAACCAAATTGTAACCTGCTAGATGCACCGTTCCGTTTAAAGAATCCACCCTGTATAACAAAATAATGGTCAAGTTAAATAAAGCTATAATTTAAAATATCCCTATGAGAAACCATGAAAAAAATAATAAATTTTAGAGGTTATTAAACACTAATAATAAAATAAGTATCAAAGTCAATAAGACACCCACAAAACCTGTAGACTAAAAAATGTATTAAAAATTATGCTATGAGCAATAAATATGCTATGAGCAATAACAGGATAAGTAAAAACATCAGCATCAATTTGGGTTACCCTGTAAACACATGTTACTTGCTAAAATGAAAAATGTAAAAGCTTTACTTGCTTAACAACGTACTCCGTAGCGCAGTGGGCAGTAGCGGGTAGCGTATCGGCCTGCCGCACGGAAGGTCTCAGATTCGAGTCCCGGCTAGTTGCATGGATGTTTTGTGTTTGTCTTTAACTTTGCAAGAACTTGGCTAACACTGAGTATTGATCTTCTAATGTATGGAAAGTCCCAGTATAAAAAAACAACGTACTCAAAAATTATTAAAATCTAAGAATCAAGAACGTCATACGTATACATACCGCAAAAACCAATACTTATTCAAACCTTGTTTTCTAATTTACTGTTTTTACACAACTATATGCAAAAATTTACAAAACAGCTTCAGCTGGGATTTTAATAAATACGGTTTGGTGGATACCTCATCCAGGAGCACTGTGTACTGTTTATTCCAAATTCTCCGGACCACTTTTATGGCGGCTGACATTTAACAACACATTTAAACACAGGAACAAAATAGAACTACCATTGTGAAAAACTGGGTTCAATTGAATTTGGAATGTAGCAAAAAAGCCAGCCTCCGAAGCGCAGTGCATGGATATTTTGTTTTTTCTTGAGCTTTGCAAAAACTCAGCTGATACTGGGCATTGATCCTATGATGGATGGAAAGTCCCAGTATACCGGGTGTAACAAGGGATAGGTACGGCGACTTAGCGTCTTTATTTTTAAGAATAGAATTCTGAAAAATTGGAATTTTACAGAACTGATAAAAGCACAAAATTGTGTCCTGTTGACATGTGTCAAACTCTCATAATTTCCATGAAAACGAGATTAACTTTTGATTTATAAATGAAACGCTCTTTTATCTCATTATGCCTGAAGACGTAAAGGCATTTTAAATACGTTTTTTTTATACCTTCATCAGAAACATAATTTTAGTAACTGTGTGCAGATAACTAAATCATGGCTTTATTGGTTACCAATGCAAAAACACTACACACTACACTACAAAAAAATATATCTGTCCGTTTTTTACCCAAAGTTAAAAGATAAATAGCGGACAATAGTAATATTGAAAAAATCTAATTATTCTTGCTTAAAAATTAAGCCATTTGCGCCAATTTTCACCAAGTATTCACGAAAAAATCATTTAAAAACATCGTCAAAATATCAACCTATCAAAGATTAAAATGTCGCAACAATGAACGTCACTGGGTAAAAAGGCACATCACTATGGAAACCATTGTTATTGCCATACCAGCCGCCTTGATTTGTAGTGTAAAGATGGTGTGTTGCGAGAAGTGCTCTTCGTTCGAGATTTTTAAAAGTATTTTCATGATTTTCGTGGATTTTTTGATAAGGGTATTAACAAAAATAGTGTTAAGAACTCGCGGTTAAACTGTGCTTTTTTTACTCGCGTTTTTAAATACCTCGTTGCGCTCGTTATTTAAACCAACACTTGTAAAAAAGCACTAATTTAACCACTAGTTGTGAAAACTACTATTTTGTCATCCATATGTCATTTTGACAAGTTTGAAAAAATATATTTTTTTTTAAATTTTACATATTTTTCAATAGACGGCAGTGCAAACGCCTACCAAAACCTACGGTTTTAAAGGAATCTTTAAAATACGGGAGAAATTAATAGCTAAGAGTTTCATTTACATTTTTCTACTTCAAGACGAACGAAAACCTTCTGGTACACTAACTTTTTCTGAAATGACATTTTGTTACACACACAGTTAGAGTTTTCCGATTTAACTTATTATAAGAATTAGTTGAGTAATGAAAGATAAAATATTTAAAGTAATTAAATTTTTAATAAGTAGACAGCACGCCACTTTCACCCATAAAAAGACACTCTCTTGTCAGAATTCGAGATGACATGACTTTATGTTGACGAACTAAAAATTGTCACTGTCTTTCTTTCTTGGTGACAGTGCCGTGTTGTCTACGTATTAAAAATTAAATAAGTTTACATATTTTATCTTTTATAACTTAAGCAATTTTTATTGTAATTTAAATTAAAAACTCAATCTGATGTGTAAGAAAATGTCGTTTCAGAAAACGGAAGTATCCAAAGGGTTTTCATTCGTCTTGAAGTAGAAAAATGTAGATTAAATCTAATCTGATGTGTAAGAAAATGTCGTTTCAGAAAAAGTAAGTATCCAAAGGGTTTTCATTCATCTTGAAGTAGAAAAATGTAGATTAAATATTAGTATCTCCTGTATTTAAAAAATTATTTTAAGCCGTATGTATTGGTAGATGTTTTTACAATTGAAACATACTGGAAAAAAACGGTAAAATGTAAAAAAATAATTTTTTCAAACTTGTCAAAATGACAAACACAGAATCTTTTTACATCTTCAGGTATAATGACATATACAGGGTGTTTCATTTAAAGTTAACCTCATTTTCCTAGAAAGTGTAACATATTGACATATGTCAATAGGACACAGTTTTGAGCTTTTACCTGTTTTGTAAAATTCCAAAATTTCAGAATTCTATCCTTAAAAATAAAGGCGCTAAGTATATATATATATATATATATCCCCGGTATATATATATATATATATATATATATAAAAAACCGAGCGAGCCAACATCAATAAAAAAAAAACCGAGCGAGCCAACATCAATCCAAAAAAGATTTGCGTGTTCGATTTAAGAACGGATCAAGTAGTTAGATCAAAACGCTAGACATAACCTTACTTTGTTATTTTTTGTTCATTCTATTTTTAACCGTTTATGGCAAAGCAAAGCATTACGTCTTGAATGTGTCTCAAAGAAGGGCAAATATTATGAATTTTGTGCAAAAAGTGGTGCCCGAATATACAAAGTGGCAAAGTAAAGCGTTGTGTTAATTGAATTAGGCTACCACACATCCTTTGCATAAACCGCCTAGGGGGCTCCACGAAAAAATATCCCGAAAAAAAAAACAAACGAAATCTGTGATGATGTAATGAATCTTAGAGCGTAAACGCGTTCGATATACTATCGCAAGTCGAGTGCTCGTATTCGCATTTGGAATCTCCCTAAGATCACTCTCGGACAGATTTGTGACGTCACTGTTCTGGCTGGGGGTGATCTGAGAGCAATGTAGATCGAATCACATTTGCCGTATGTTTATAAAAATATATTTTCTTTTAGAACGAAAGATTTATAGTAAATGGTTCCCATGACGCTATCAAGCTGCAAGATCTGCTCGACGGTTTCATCCGAAAGTTTGTCCTTTGCCCCGAATGCGAGAACCCTGAAACCGAGTTGCTAGTCAGCACCAAAAAGAACACCATCTCGCAGGTACGCATAGGACAGGATTTTTTTTTTGAAAATCCTCACAAAAAATCGCGTCAGATTTTGTGCTGTTTTTGTAGTTGAGATACAATGTGAATGAAAATGAATTACAGAAATATTAGAAGTCAGCTTGTTATGTGGCTGATCTAACGATAATAAAAAAGAGAAGAAGCATTTGGACATAAAAAGTGTTTTAAAAGTTAGTGTCAAGATTTAAGACGGAAGGTCAGACACAAAATTTTGCACACTTATTCAAAATTGAATAAAGAATGGCGAAAGTTTGTTTATTTCATACTGTATTGTCCGGGAAATGATACATTACATCACTAGTCCGGTAAAGTAACTTAAAAAAATAAGGATAAAATAATGAATTTCCCACTTACAGTATGAAATAAAATATTGCACGATACACGGCCGTCAAATGTCATTAAAGTACTCGTCTAGAAATTCCGGACACATAAACATCTAGACTTAACGTAAATTACTATTATATTTGTCGACTGTCAAATTTGAGATTTTAATTTAAAAAAAAGCAAATTCCGAAATTTATCTGCGATTTTTAGAACCAATTTCAAAATTTTGTGTCTAACACTTTTAGCAAATTTTTGTGAGCTTACTATAGTTACTATTGTTCTCTTTTTCTAAATGCATTCGGCTGAGAGATATCCAGCTTACTACAACATACCAGGAAAATGGCATGTCAGACCCTACTTTACACCCTTTGACCCCGTAGTTATCGTTGACGATAACTATATCAAGGAGATAGTTATGTTTTATGGGCAGAGGGGTGCAGAGGGAGCATTTTCTGGTAAGCTTAATCTCTCTCAGACCGATGCAATTAAAAGAAGAGAACAATAGTAACTATAGTAAGCACACAAAAAATTGCTATTTCTGTTAGGTCATCCGTTTTTTGACCTATCATTTTTAATGTTTTGTCGACCTTGTCACGGAATTATTGTGACTGGGCCTCAGGATAACATCTGGTTAACCTCAATTTTGTACAGTATTTGTTGATATTGCCAGATTGTACTCATCTATCAACCACTGACCTTCGCTCTTAAGGGCATATGTCAAAAAATTTGCCATATTTTGGCTTACTACGAGCCAGATGCTTTTTGATTTTTTTAGAAATAAGGCAACTAAAGTAGGACTACTTTCTTAAAACTTCTTATTTTTAAAATTTACACTCATGGCACATCGGACAAAGCGTTTTTGTATCTCCCTTCATTACGACCAGGCCTTCAATATCTAATGGAGAATCCAGAGACCTGTTTCATCCTTATTAGGAATCATCAGGGAGCCATAGGATTGTTTTGGCTTTTTAATTCTGCGCAACAAACCTCCAGAGCGATCTCTTGCTGATGCCTTAAAATTAGGGCCACATAATATGAAGCTCCACTTTGGGGGCGGTACTGCTGCGAACATTACCTCTTTTTAAGAGTCATGTTACAGTCTTATATTTTGCAGGGTTCTTTCTATTACCTGCTGAAAAGTGCAGATTTCTGTTTTTGTTTCTCAGTTTATTCGACAGGAGGCGGTCACAGGTACCACGTCTCCGCGGATTACGAACTTTTTGTTTTAATTTTAAAAGGTATGCATGGTTGCCTGTGTAGCTTAAACTGCCAGGTACAATCCTATGACTCTCTGATGATTCCTAATAAGGATGAAACCTAACTAACAGAAAATTGCGGCGGAGAGTGAAAGTAATGCTTGTATTAAGTAAACACCTACCTTACCCTGTTCATCTCTTTCTATATGAACATGAAAGAAAGACAGCATTTTTCCAAAATATATTTCACACAATTTTAATTTTGTACCTCGTTTTTGCCACCGCTTGTCAAAGTCTGTCAAGCCTGGCAAGTGGTGGATTTTAAAAAGTGAGTGATTTTAATCAGTTTTGGTTGGAAATCGCGCGAGTTTATGGGAACTATATAGTACATTAACAACTTATTTTAAAGTCTAAAATGCCATTCAAATCAGGCTGAATCACTACCATGAAGAGTGCCGAAAACTGGGGTTCAGATTTTTGCGAACGAAATCCCTGAAGAAAATATTGTGATGATTTATACAGAGTTAAGCAAGAAGATAATAGGGTAAAATACAACCAAAAACAAGAGATATAGGTTAAACATTTATAAAATCTGTAAGGAATCTGGAGAAATAAAAGGAAATAAGATAATGAAATGTTTTTGATAATATTATTCAACATACACAGTTGGTCCAGAGAGGGGTTTTAAGAAAAAAAATATATAATCTTTAAAACATAGATTTTTGTTTTTGATACATCGCCAACTATTATTTACCGTAAAAAGTAAAATCCCCTATGTAGCCCTTTTCTGGGGGGCTATTTTTGGAAAATATTCTAAAAACCTTAAATAGTAACTCCCTATTTTGACTTCATATTTGAATTCTCGCTGAAATTCTCTTTCCAATGGTACTCCATATCATAAGGTTTGCTTTACTAATTTTCGAGATGTTGGCTTTGAAAATGTCAAAAATTCAATTTTCAAAGGCCCATATCTTACAAACTAAACAAAATATCTCTATTAGGTTTATTATCGATTTTGAGGGTTTTATAAGAGCAAATAAAAAATGACAACAGTTTGACGTTTGCACATTCCTATTTACAGTTTATTGATTTTCAGTGATTTTGGCGATATTATTCCAAAAATATGAAGTAGAAGGTCAGATTGTCAAACTGTTGTCATTTTTTATTTCCTCGTAAAAATACCCTAAAATCGATAATAAACACAACAGAAATATTTTGTTTAGTTTCTAAGATATGGGCCTTTAAAAATTGAATTTTTGACATTTTGGAAGCCAATATCTCGAAAATTAGTAAAGTAAACCTCATGATATGGAATACCATTGGAAGCGAGAATTCAAATATGAAGTCAAAATAGAGGGTGGCTATTTAAGGTTCCCAGAATATTTTCCAGAAATAGCCCCCCAGAAAAGGGCTACAAAGGGGATTTTACTTTTTACGGTAAATAGTAGTTGGCGATGGATCAAAAACAAAAGTGTATGTTTTAAAGATTATATATTTTTTTTTCTTAAAACCCCTCTCTAGACCAACTGTGCATAGTTATAACATCCTCCTCCTATTTTAGATTTTTAAAGGGTCCAAAAATTTTATAAGCTAAAGAAAGTTTTTTAGCTGCATGGAACAGTACAAAGTTGGTTAAGGTTTATATAGAGCTAAAACCTTTCGCGAATGCATTGCTTTTTTAACACTAAAAAGTATGGAAAAACGGCGCTTGTTAAGTTTTTCATATGTTTTTATTATTAAATAAATAAGTGTCTGTAGAAAATTAACCAAAAGAATATATGTATTTTATTATGCGTCTGGCTGCACAAATAGTTCCTTCATGTAGACACCGACTGCGCTTGTGTCGCCGTCAAACAATGTTCCCCAAGTATAACACCGTATCGGTCACTCTCGCGTAGCTATTACTTTCTCTATCGATGAAACAGGTCTGTTGTCGTAATGAAGTGAGAAACAGAAACGCTTTATTATTATTATTTTATTTTTTATTACGGACACTGAATTTTTTGCTACTTATTTTTGCCTAATTCTATTAAAAACTCAAAACGCAATTTTTTTAAAAGACCCTTCCTATTAAAATTTATTTTTAAAAGTCAAGTATTATACCTAATTAAGTAAAAAAAAACTATGCTTTTATTATTTAAAAAATTTATTTTACCTGATTTTACTCTTCCAAACCTTCTCTTTTAATGCCCTGCTCGACCCTGCTTTTCTGTTATTATTATTATTTATTTATTATCCTAAGTTACCATATCTCTCTCCACCACCTAACATAATCTATTTTGAATCTGCACGTGGCAGCGAGGAGCTAACCATGTTGTTTCATTAACCCATATTTTATGTAGATCATTGATGTCATTACAAAAGTATAAAATATTATTTTTTAAATATTAAAATAAAAAGATGCTCTTCGTGTATAAAATGTTGTATGTACCTCTGTCAAAAATAGCTTTAACTCCTCAGGCTGTTATTTCACAGTGCGGGCGTTAAAGCTGTTCTTTTTGAACTAGGTGCATAAATAACTATTAACGACAAAAATGTAAAAAAAAAACCTAAAAATAACTATTTAATTTTTTCCTCCTTGTAGCGACTTATTTTTCAAATGTTAAAAAGACATGTATTATAGTCGTATGTCTCACAGAATTAACTGTAATTACTTTTGTAAAATATTCTCGCCTTTTTTTGAGAACATTTTCTTTAAAAAAAACTAGCAAATACCCACTTTTGCGATTAATTAATTTTTTTTAGTTACTAATTTATTCCTTATATAGGGTTGTAAAGCTTGTGGCTACCATGGCCTTTTAACCAGCAACCATAAGCTGATGACCTTCATCTTGAAGAACCCACCGAACTTGAACCCGGCCGTTCAAGGTTCGTCTCTGACCGAGGGCAAGAGGTCCAAACGCAGCAAAAAGGCTAATGGGGATGCTCAAGACCAGGTAATATTCAATTCCCTTAAAGCCAGGTTCAGACTGAGTAACAAAACATGTTACATAACAAAGACGATATAAAATCATAGATATAACTTTTTATTTTTTCACATTAAATACTGTCTAACAGTAATATATTTCATTTAATTGGGTCTGGTCTTACAGAGATAAAATAAAATATTTAAATAATTTTGTGTCTTATTTGTTTTGTATCATGTTTTGTTACATAGTAAGGGCCCGGCTTTAGACGATCCTCGACATAATTGGTATGCTTATTTCTGATTGACAATAAATTATTAGGATTGCGATGCCGATTCGTCGATGGACACATCGATGACTGACAATGGAGGCGTGGGGCCAAGCGAGGACGACGATACGGAATGGGCGGTGGACACATCCGAAGAGGCTGTCAAGAGTAGAATGCAGGTAAGCTTTATTTATGGTTAACGGCCAAATTTAGCCAATGTAAAGGGAACCCATAGTTTGTCAGAATTTTCAAAATCAGAATCGTTACAGAAATATTAATTCGTCAAAGACCATTTTTTAATAGAATCTATCAATGAAACGATCATCACCCTCAAGTTGATATGGGTCAGTTAAACGTGACTCCGTCCTTTTCTGTTTTACAACACTGATTGGGTTGAAACTGGGAAAACCTGGAAAAGTCAGGGAATTTAATATCCCCCCTGCGAAAAATTGATGTGCGACCCTGGACTTGATTTTTGTCAATGAGGGCAAAAGCCCCATACTTTCTTCGCCTACCGAGGTATCACTTATCTAAATTGGTTATAAGATAAAAAAGTTATACAAATTTTAAATCAGGAGTATTTAGACCAAAAATTGTAATGTCTGTAGAGAGGTGCACTGTTTGAGGCTACCATAACTTGCGACTTAGTCATCCGATTTTGAAAAATTTTAAGCCTGTTGGTAGGACAAGACATTAGTTCTTGCTAATCTGGATTAAAATTTGACATATGTCAAAAATCCAAGATAGCGGAGAGCTTTAAAAATGAGTAAATTTACCCTCCTGCGCAAAATTTCTGTGCGTCCCTGGACTTGATTTTTGTCAATGAGGCAGAAGCCCCATACCTTCTTCGCATACTGAGGTATCGCTTATCTAAATTTGTTGTGAGATAGAAAACTTATAAAAAAAACTTTTTGAGTAAAATCGGTTGTATTTTATAGTAAAATCAACATCAAAAAAAAAAATGTTTTCTCTTTTGAGACTGGTAAAAATATCAGTCAGGGAATTTTTTAATCTGGTCAGGGAAAAGTCAACGAATTTTCTGGAAAAATCTGTAGTAGTTGGTCATGTATAAGGAGAGCGGCCACTCATTTTGGAGTTGATAAGATGACGATAATAAAATGAAAAAAGATCGAGTCAAAATAACTCAACAGATTGGAAACAACTAAATATTAAATATTACTTAAAACAACAACAAAAATTAGTATTGAGTGGGCGCACCATTCTTTTCAATAACACTCTGCAAACACCTGAGCATAAATGCATCGCTCAACTCTTCAGCATTTTGTGGTCTCCAGTTTCCCTGATAAATAATAAAGTCGATCCCATATATTTTCTATTGGGTTGGGACCAGGGGTCCTATTTTCGAAACTATACGAAATTATTCGAATTCGACTACTTCCGTCTCGTCCTAGATCGTATAGAATAAGAGGCAAATGATATGCCGATATGCTGATTCATGGGTACTGCGTGAAAGAATAACCGGTTTTTCATGCGAAACAACACGAATGCCCTCCACCTACTCGTGCAATACTGATTTAAACCAGTCGAATTCGAACGCGGTCTACACATACCGGCTTATCTTTTACCTCTCATTTCATATATACGTATACGGATATTTTCGTATGCATTCGAAAATCAGACCCCTGGGCTGTTGGATGGCCAAACCACTGGCGAACAATATTAGCCGTATGCACATCTTCCCTCTATTTTCCAAAACATACCCAAACCTCTAGCGCTAAACCAGCCCCACATATTCACTGAAAAATGTCCAGCTTTCTTAATTTGTTTGGTGTATTTTGGATCAAACCTAGAATTTGGTGGAGGATACACTAAATTTCTTCTTCTCGAAGATGACTGAAATATCTTTTTCATATGTGAATACCACCGTCCCCCAGAAGTCATCATCATGAAGAAAATTATTTAATGCAAAAGTAACCCTGGCCTGTTTTTGTTCTTCCGTTAAAAAAGTTTTTTTTGCAGCAACTCGACAGGAAATTTTACATTTTTTAATCCTTCTGTTAATAGTTGATAAGGAACCTGGAAACATCGTTACATTAGATGCTTCAAAAGGATTTTGTTTGAGGTGGTCGATAAACCTTTCACCTTGTATCGAAGCAATAAATGACAAGCTTTCGGCCTGATCCATGTTTTCTATTCATTGAATTGTTTTGTATCCAGCGCTCTCTCCATCGTACTATCGTAATTTTATCAACACCAAAATGAGTGACCGTTCTCCTTATAGACTAGCTGTCTTCTATAACTCGAGTGATAATTTGTGCTTTTGTAAATGTTGTAATTTGCAGCATTTTTGACTTTTAAGATTATTGTAAAAATCAGTTTGACGCATACCGTCAGCTACTTTAAACTGGTGAATGGAATACATACACTATTAGAAAAGTAAATTTTGCGGGATAAGAAAAACGCATGTATGCGTTTTTTTTAAACAAGAGTACATAATTCCGCTGCTTCTTAAAAATGTGGGAAAACCCCATTCTTGTTATACTCATTTCGAAAACTTTTTAGTAATTCCTAGTATTTCATGGTAATTTCTTGTATTTCTTGGTCACTAATCATGACTTTCTAGTTCTTCCCTGTGCTATATACTTTAAGAAATCCCAAATACAGTAATATGCTGACGTCCCGCATTAAGGCGCTTGATGTTATTTCCTCGATGTTTCCCTTAGACGAACTACCTAAAAACCCCGGTCCAACGAAAACTGCTTGTTAAGGCAGCGTTGACAATTGTTTACTTGGCCTAAACGTTCTTTTGACAGATATTTTTTACAACCAATCAAAATAGCCAAAAAATACCTCCCAAAAGCACGCAACCCGATGTTTAATGTTGATTGTTAGTTGGTGGTGTTAACTTTAAAGTTTGGATGAAGTGTAGTACAAATCAATTACAACACTAGCTTTGGTTAGCTACCTCCTTGTAATATCGTAAAATACAATTTTTAAATTTCTACGTCATCTCAGTCACATAATAATAAGACATAGATGTGTCAAACTTAACTTGGAATAAGAACAGAAAGTATAATGGTTCAACAAGAGGGACGTGGTATATTTTTCTATTTCTCCCGTTGTTTCCTTTTGTGCAATCACGATTTTGATCATGTCTTGGCATTGAATCTTTGACTGACCGATGTTTGTATAGTTAAAGGTCTTTGGTATATATCTACTTGTAGGATTTAACGGACGGGGCGAAGGCAATGACGATTAACGACGATTTGGAGAAAACCGAAAAAGAGCGCATGGACATTTTCTACGTGATGGTGAAGGCGAAACGCGACAGTAACTTGCTGGAACGACCGGACGACCAGAAGGAACTGCTGGCCGAGGCGGAACGGTTGGAGATCAAGACCAAGGCTCCACTGGTGTTGATGGAACTGTTGTTTGATCAGAACGCTCTGCAGCAGGTACAGTCCGTTAAATTTTTGTTTAGACAAAAGCTAACCTCAATAACCACTTAATAAAACCTGGTTTGGAAGTTGGTAAAAATTCGAACTTACCTAGACTGTTTTAGATTTTAGTGGCCAAAGGATATATTATCTTGTATTACTCGCCCTTGGAGAATTTTGTTTCATTGCACCAACTCTCTAACCCTCCCAGAAGTACACGAAAAGTGACGTCGAAGTTGTCAAAATCTCACTTTTTATGCACTGACCCTATTTGCAAACCAAGCAAATAAACATCAGAATTGGGTAAACTGAAAAACTAAGACACGGCTCGCAGCACTTTTTTGATTTTTGCCGGATAAGCTAAAATTTCTTTCTAAGTCCACCGGTACAAATGTTTGCTTATAGTTCAGCAGCCCATGTTGTAATTCACGTGCCCCGTGGCCTTTTTGGAGTTAAAGTTACGATTTTACAGTTTCGGTCCTTCAGCTTTGCAGCTTATCCAACTCAACTTTTTTTTCATATATTTATTTCAGAAAAAGCATGAATTTCTAAAGAATTTTTGACTTACAGAACCCTGCACGAATAACATGGCTACAGCCCGCGGTAAAAAGTATCCATATTTTACTATCGACATACCAAAGTACGTCGATGTATTACATCAAAAGTCAAAATAGTAAAATTCTATGATCGTATGTCTGTGATAGGAGATATGAGCCGTCAAAAAGCAAAAACCTACGAAGACTTTTTCTCATAACTTGAAAAGTACTTTCTAGATTTTCCTATTTCTCTCTCAATGAAAAGGTACTCGAATACTCTACACAGGGGCGTATCCAGGGTTTTATCTTACAGGGGCTTTACTGTCTGAGAGGGTTAATTAAAAAAATTAAAGTAAAAAGCTTTTGTGTTTCTTTTTCTCTGGTGGTTTTTTTTATAGGTTTGGTCTCATCCGAAAGGTAATTAAATGGCGTAGGCAATATTTAATTTAAAGGAGGGCATAAGCCTTGAAAAGTCAATAAGTAAGAAAAATGTTAAAAACAGAGGATTACCTTATTTTTTGCATTTACATTTTTGTCACATTTATTCATTTCGGTATTCTTTAAGGGTATAGTGGCGTACAAACCATTAAATATTGACACCCTAAAGATTGAATTTTCTCCAAAAATTAAGAGCAAAATGGATATCAGAGACTGCTGTTAATCAACCCCCCTTCTCCCCAAAGAACCTTAGCCCCCCCAGCCTCAGTTTGTTTCCATTTTTCTGCTTTTTTTCGTCGTTTTGACTTGATACCCAAACTTTGCCTATACTCAGTGTCATAAGCAGAAAATGTTTTAGGATAGAAGCTGAGGATTCTTGAACGGGGGTAACTATTTTATTCTTGTTTGCCATTTAATTATCTTTTGAATGAGATCAAACCCATAAAAAAAAAACCACCAGGGAAAATGAAACACAAAATAAATTTACTTACATTTCAGTAAAAACCCTAGATACGCCCCTGTGCAGTATTCAAGTTATGAGAAAAAGTATTTCTTTGCCAGACATACGTTGTTCCTATTTCACTATTTTTTACCTTTGGTACAATACCTTCAAAATATTAAAATATGGTTAATTACATTTTACCGCGGGCCATAGGTCCATGTTATCCGCGCATCTTTTAAAAATTATCTAAAATTGAGACTAGATTAGATCCCAACCAAGGTTGCCAGGAAGATGATAATTATCAGAATCTATGATAATTTTGGGGGAAACATGATAATAATTAATGACCTATCCCCAAATCTATGATAATTTAACAAATCCTCACATTTTTATAATTAACGCAAACAGCGAATATATAATTGAGATATATAAAACTGTACAATAATAATAATACCTTAGTAAATACTCAGTAATGTACGAAAAGGACTTTTTTTTTGGGTCACTCAAAAATAACAATACATTTTAAGCGAATATCATGCAAAAACTATGATAAATTTTCCCTTAACTTGATAATTTTTCGGATTGCAAGTGATAGTTTTTTTCGAACGTCCTGGCAACACTGATCCCAACCGAGTCCTTGTAAGGTAACCCAAACCACTTTGTTTTTTAAAGATTCATAAAATAAATGTAAAGAAGGTCAATGTTTTTCTATGATTGTAAAATTTTATTAGATAAATTTTAAGGATTGTTTTTTTGTTTATTTCTTTAAATTTTCGCCTGCGGCGCATTTATGACATGCTTTTCCAAACATACCTAGAACCGAAAGTAGATTCGTACCCAATTCAGTCCCTCTTGGCAGGTAATTCAACCCACTTTTGTCAAAATAAAAATCCTAAAGTTCAAAATATTTAGCTTAAAACTGTTAAAAATGATATTTTTAGTATTATTTTTTTAAATTTTTTGCCTGCGGTGCATTTAAGATATGATTTTGGTAACAAATCTAGAATTGAGACACTAGATTCGACTAAGGATTCGTGTCCTTACTTTTTTAGTATTTGTTGTTTCGCACCCAACCCAACTCAAAACCTACTAAACCGGTAAGTCAGAGAATTTGGTATTACTAAATTACTAAACGTCAGTGGGTCTATTCGTGAATCGAGAGAAAATTTGCTTCCAGGGAGTCAAATTCTCTCGCTACTATTGTCGTGACTTATTTTATTCTTTTAAAAAACTGAAACTGAAAAACTGAAACTACTGCCTCTTGGCTTTCGCACAAAAGGAGAGTACCAAGCCAAAGGGTATTGCTCAAAACGGGTTAACAATTAACTTGTGACGCAGGTAGGTTAAACTAATCTCCGCTCAGATAGCTCCACTAGGGGTACTAAGAATTCTTAATGAATTAACAAAATTATGTTTAGTGCAGCTATCGATTAGTTGACTACCCAGTTTAAGAATTAGTTTTACTACTAATATTTATTAGTTTAACCAAAAGATACAGCAAGCTGCAACCTCAAAAAAAAACTAACTAGCCAAATCAGACTTTCGCTGATCTAATCCTACACTTGCAACGGCCTAATTTAAGATTAGATAAAAACAATAGTAGAAAACGTCTACTTACGTTTTTCACTTTATGGAGGCACTTTCAGCACTCCCTTAAAACCTCTCCATTCCAGCCACACCACAGAGTCGTCACAGTCGCGCTACTTTTTCGACTGTCCACGTTCAATCATTTCTTGTGTTAACCACCGCGCAAAATTGCTGACTCTATCTTTTTAGTTTAGGTGCATTGAAATTTAATTAAAATAAGAACGAATACACTATGCATCTCATTGGTCCAAATCTTCGGTTTAAATCGGTTTCTTTCACTTTTGCTCCATATTGATCGAAAGTAATTCTCTTAGTCAAGACCAATAGAATTATTTTCGATTAATATCGGTGAGAGAAACCGATTTAAACCGAAGATTTGAACCAATGAGATACATAGTAGCGAGGGAATTTGACTCCCTGGGAACAAATTTACTATCGATTCAAGAATAGACCCCCAGGTCGAAAATTTTCGTTGATTTTTCTTACACCTCTCTTGTGACGCGGTTATATCTGACTTTTTTTTAAGCGAATCGTCTTAAATAAAATGTTGCCTTTTCAGACTCGCAAATACAGGCTGCTACTGCTTCGCTTCACCCTGAACGACAATAAGGCGCAACGTTACGCGATCGGCGGTCTGGAGCAGGTGATCGATTTGCATCACGACCAACTGATGTCCAAGGTGCCTGCCCTTTTTAAGCTCATGTACGATCAGGATGTGTTGCAGGAGGCTGCCATTTTGGAGTGGGCTTCCAAGGTCAGTGTTTAACTGTAAGATTACCAATAGAAGAGTCCAACGAAATGTCTCGTTGCGGGTAAACAAAGCGTGGGCTAACTTCAAAATTATTTTGCAGTTTATCTTATAGATAACAAAATATTCTTTAATCCACTTATTAACGTGCACACAAAATCGAATTCGTAGTGAAGTTGAATATCTAATTAAATTCGCCGTAAAATTACAAATGTACATTTTTTATGTGCAAATTTTTGCGAGTCTTAAAATTCGTATGTCATATTCGTTCGTATAAGCATCGAAAACGCAAAATGTAATATTTGGTATCTGAATTAGTTGTTAAAACGTGATCCGTATACGACTGAAACTCGTGTTTTTAAATTAATTTTTCCCCAATTCAGAACGGAGTACTTTAAAAAATAATTACTTTATTTATATTGCCAAAATGTTTATATTAAAATATTTAAATTAAATTAGCATTATGTCTTTAGCGTATTCGATCTACACTGCTCTCGACGCTTTCAAATTGCTACAGGTTGAAACATATTTCCCCGACAGCAACTAAAAATCCAGATCTGAAATAGAACGTCCACTCCGGATTAAGTGATCAATTGCTTTTTTGATAAGATGATATCGAGTTTTGATTGGTGTAGTTACTTTACCAATTTGTCTTGTAACGGTTCCGGTTTAAAGTCCATAAAATGTTATAATTTATTGTTAGCCTTTGATGTGTAAAATTAATTTAGTGTCCTATGTTTTATGACTCTATTGTAATGGTTGGATAATGGACAGTAAAAATGCCTTGTAAGTAATAGGTCAAGTAGGAACATCATTTTAATTTAATGACCGCCACTTTGTTTTGTCCTTCATTTTGATTTAGTGAACTTTGTTATCATTAAGGGACGATTAATATGAAAGCTTCTAGTTAGTAATTGATCAAGTAGGATATCATTTTGTTGTAGAGTTTCTTTTGTTTAAAAAACGACTTCGTTTATTTAAACCAATATTGTTTACTTGTTTAAAAAAAAAGACTTAGAGCCTAAGACTCTTAATCTTAGCCCCACGTTGGGCGCCAATGAGACTGGCTTATGAATAATTAAGATTTTTATTGCCGAAAAGTGTTAGGTTTCTATCCGCAATCAAACAGACCTAGTACCCTGAAATTAACCTGACCAACTAGTGCCCTGAAATTAACCTGACAAGCTAGTGCCCTGAAATTAACCTGCAAGCTAGTGCCCTGAAATTAACCTGACAATGTAACCTATTTTACTGACAATTTGCGCTTTTAAATTGACAAGTATCTTCTCTTGAACCTTTATAAAACATTTAAGGGCGATATTTACTAAGATGGGTTAGGGTTTAGGACTATGGAACGTATGTGGTTTTTAATCTAATTTTGCGGGTTTTTCTTTAAATTTTAGTAAAACTTGTTGGAATTTTGGACTTACTATAATCATATAAATGATTTCGCAAGGAAAAAACAGGTTTTCCAAATATTTTGTGAAACAAATGGAAAAAAGCAAATTGACGGTGGGTTTATCCCCGTATAGTAGGCTTTTTAACTAAAAATACTCTGTTAATTGGGTTACTTACTTATATTTTTTATCGCTTTTTATCCCTAAATTTGCAGAGGTCCATATGAAAAGAAATATTCTTACACAACACTTCTTCAATATGATGAAAAAATGAAATTAAAATTTTTAATTCATATATTTTTATAGATTGAAAACTGCCAAAACACCTAACTGACGTTTCGCTCGCTGACGTTTTGCTCATTTTGAACGAGAACCGTACCTTCTAAAGTAAAAGAAAGCCTGCTACATCTATAAACGGGTGAACCACCAATTTTGCCAAATTTTAATTTTGTCCATCTTTATAAAATTTTTTATACCTTTTCTTAATTAATGTTGAAGTATTTAGTTATTTTAATATTTTATTTATCATTTTAAGTTATAAAAGGTAACGAAAAGCAGTTGCGAACTCTCCCCTCCCCCTTGTAACACTTTTACCTACTCCCCCGCGACATTACTTAATTTATACACGCCACCAAGAGGTTGCAATGTGGAGTTAAGGCGTAATGCAAGGTCTGGGAGAAATGCAGGGAGGAACGAAAGTAGGCAATTGCTCTCCCTCTTCCATGCTTCTGCAAAAAATCTCCGAATTTTAATAAAAATTTAGAAAAATTGGTAAAATCACACTTTACTCTTCCGGCCCCTACCGCGCAAGAATTTACTGCTAAAGACTTTTACCGCCGCGTAATATGACATCACCGCACAAATCACAAAACCGCGCAAGACCACCAAAACAATAAAAAATAAGCAAATCCCCAACAACGCAAAAATGCATTTTTTAGTCGCGGAACTTTTATCATAAGTATTTTTCTATTCGCTATTCTTTAATTTGTGCTGAATCATATATTATTTAGGCGAAGATTGTCACGTTGGCGCGGTTTGTGAATAGGTATGGCGCAAGATTTATACCGTAAAAAATTGCTTTTTAAGATTCCGCGAGCTACCAGTTTCCCAAAAATTTTAACTTCTAAATATTTTAGGTGCCTTTGACAAGGTGTGCAAACGCCCAAGAAAACCAGATGTGTGTATGTAAAAAATCTTTGTTTTCATTTAATTATTGAAAATTAATTTTAAACTTATATGTAAAAGGCTTTTTTCTTGATTTAAGAGAGCAGTGATCTCCCTGAATCAACTTAAAGTGAGATACAATACGTTGTTATACATTGACTTAAAAAACGCGCTGGAATATCCAATTGAAGCGAAAAAAAGCCTGGAATTTGGTTTTTTAGTAATTAAAATACTTTATTTTTAACAAAAAAATCACCCAAATCGCGATTGTTTTAAAATTTAAAGCAGATAAACCACCTCTTGGCGGTGGTCTATAATATACGATGATTTTACTCAAAATGCAACATCCATGCATGTATATGTCAGCCTTCAAACCAAACTTTCGATAAACTATAGTCCTTATTAAATACCGCCCTAAAAGATCCTTAATATTTGAGACATAATTTAGCAATAACTGCATTAGCAGGAGCATTAGATTGTACCTTGTTTTTACGCCACACTAAATCTCCAACATCAAATTGCACATCTCTACTTACCTAGTTAGTCCTATTTTGGGTGACTAATTTTCTGCTTCACAAGCCTTAATAATGTGGGTTTTCGGCGAATTATTCGGTGGTAAAAAAGATGAAGCCCCAGCGACGGGCGACGATATGTAAAAGCTATGAGAAACAGGACTTTCTGTTAAAAAAATTGAGGAGTACATGACTGTAGCTAGAGAGAATGCCTCAAAAAATAAAAGAGAGTTCACGGCCAGAATGCTAAAACTAGAGGCCCAAAGCGAAGAGCAAGACGTGGTCATCCTGAGATCACGAACAAAATGTTCTTGTTATAGAAGAAGAGAGACGAACTGAAAGAAAACGACAAAACGATAGCCCAACAACGAAGAAAAGGAGAGTTGGAAAAACAGCTGAAAAATTTAAGGAGAAAAGCTCCGAAAAAGCACAGATGCGGCGCAAATTTCAACATGTCTTTACAGTGCGAACGTTTGCCGCAATCGGGCAACTGCCACACCTCGCACTGTAAAGACATGTTGAAATTTGTTGGAACTGGCAAAATGAAGCAGTCCTGCAAAAGTAGAAATTGTCCCCATATGGTAATCGCGCACGCAGAGCTGTCGGAAAACGTAGAAGAAGACGACATAATAGTTATTTATGGTACTAGTGTGTTATGTTAAAAATAAGTCACGCGAGAAATATTTATACCACGAGGCCGTCAGGAAGTGGAAGAAATCGTTTTTTTATGACATAATTAATAAGCTTTGTGATCAAATCAAAGCTACTTGCGTCTCAGTACCCTATAAATGTCAGAATGACTTGACAGTTTTACATTTTGGTCAAAGTAGGTTGTTTGTTTGGTTGCCACGGGCATGATACCTTTCCAGCAAATGTTTAAATAAATTTTGACACTTGTCAGTTTTCCCTGCAAAAAAGGGAAGCTTTTTTGAAGAACAAAACGTATAGAAAATGGAGGAAACCGATGAAAATTACGTTTCTGAGGATATCCTTACGGAAGTGGAAGAAGTCCCAGAAAAGTCCCGAGATGCTTACGACAAGGAGTTCAAAATGTGGCCTTTATAATGTGTTTTTCGGCGAATTATTCGGTGGTAAAAAAGATGAAGCCCCAGCGACAGGCGAGGGTATACAATAGCTATGAGAAAGTCAAGATATACTGTTAAAAAAACGGAAAAAAAATTGAGTAGAGAGAATGCTTCAAAAACTAAAAGAGAGTTCACGGCCAAAATGCTAAAACTAGAGGCCCAAAGCGAACAGCAAGACGTGGTCATCCTGAGATCACGAACAAAATGCACTTGTTATAGAAGAAGAGAGTCGAACTGAAAGAAAACGACAAAACGATAGCTCAACAACGAAGAAAAGGAGAGTTGGAAAAAGAGCTTAAATATTTAAGGAGAAAGGCTCCGAAAAAGCACAGATGGCGGCGCATGCGAGGCGTGGCAGTCGCCCGATGGCAAATGTTCGCACTGTAAAGACATGTTGAAATTTGGTGGAACTGGCAAAATGAAGCAGTCCTGCAAAAATAGAAAGTGTTCCCATATGGTGTACTCACACACAAGTGGCATACAATGTTTTATCCAACAAGTGGAAGAAATCATTTTTTTTTTATTTTTAATTTTAGTCAACATCATTTAAAGCATGTGAAATATGGCTTTTTCACACGTTTATAATAATTTCAGAAATAGCTTGCCAATAAAAAAAAGCGCTTTTTTACGAACAGTGAAAGATCGAGGGTATAGCGATTAAAAAAAGTCGAGTTTTGTATCCTCTTTTGTTTTGCCTTTCATTTTTTACCAGACAATATCAAAATTATTACTTTTTAAGTTTTTCTGTGCTTTCGCTGTTTCATCCTTTTTAATTTTTTTAACCTGGAAAACACCTGGAAATTTAATATTTTTTGCGTGCGAACCCTGCCTGAACATGTCTCTTTCCACTTTAAGTTTCTTACCTGATAAAAATGTGGCTTTCTTTTGACGGCGCAGTACAATGTTGTTTATTGTTATAGGTATCAAAGAAATACGTCTCAAAGGAAGTAAGTCAAGAAATTCATGACAAGGCTGCCCCGTTTATAAAATGGCTGAAAGAGGCGGAGGAAGAGGAGTCGTCTGAAGAAGAGGAATCGGATGATGATGTAAGATCTTAGACCATATTTTATTACAGTTTTTATTGATTAAATAACTACTTAAGGTCGTAGTTACAATATGGGGAATTGTTTTTAGCAACACTGTACGAGAAATCAATTTACTGACCTGATTTTTTTGCAAAATTTTACGTCATTGAATTTGTTTTCCATGGCAACACGAATACTTTATTTATGTTTATCCACAGTGGGACACCAAAGATTTTTTAGCACCGGGTCAGAAATTTGGGGTTAGGTTACTTATTTTGACTTTTCGCGTTTTGCGCCGCTAAAAAACCAAGTAAAATACTAAAATAAAAGAAATCAATTTAACTATGTCGACCTGATTTTTTTGCAAAATTTTACGTCATTGAATTTGTTTTCCATGGCAACGCGGATACTCTATTTATGTTTATCCACAGTGGGACACCAGAGATTTTTTAGCAACGGGTCAAAAATTTGGGGTTAGGTTACTTATTTTGACTTTTCGCGTTCTGCGCCGCTAAAAAACTAAGTAAAATACTAAAATAAAAAAAAATATTTCAGAATTACCTGCTAAAAAAACGCTACCCAACTACGTATTAAAGTAACTGGGTGTAATGTTTAAGGTTGCATTTACAAGTGCATTTATAATTGAATTGGAAACACTCCCGCTAGCTGATACCGACAACAGGTTAACTTAAAAGCATGCAGATCTAAAAATCGGCTACTGGCGCTAGACGAAATAATCGCATTCTGTTTTAAACAGGAGCGTCAACGACTAGCAAGAGTCTTTCCAACCTCTAAATGGAGCTTTACTGACCTGTTTTGATAGTACTCAAGTATCCTTTGAAGTCCAAGATTTTATTAGTACAATTGCACATAACTATGCCGCATAATTTAAATTTTAAAAAAATGGTTGAATCAAAATAAAAACAAAATTATGTGGGGTTATGGGCGCCAAATGTTTCTATGCGAATTCCTAGTAATCCCAGCGAGCCAGTAAATTTCTCTTGGTTCTTTGATAGACTCGGGGTAATGCCCGCGCAGCGCTAGGCCTTTTTTCGGCGGGCGACCGCACACGCGGAGTGGTTTCATATTTGTTTTAGAACAATATTTTTGAAAACACACACACATTTTTAAAAAATTCCCCAAATATCTCCTAAATTATATTATTATAACACCTTACAATTTTTCACAACAAAAAAACCTAGTGACATTTTTTTTTAAGCTGTATAATACTGAGTTTTATTTAAACAATTTTTCTTCTCAGACTGTATAAAAACGAGTTTTTTTTCACGAACGTCCATGGATAAACGAGTGCGGTCACGTGACTCGTGTTGCTACCCCTGGGACCGCAGGTTTCAGGATCCAGTGACCCTACATCAAGTACCTTTGAGTCCGCTTGGCTGTCGTGGAAAACGGTAGCTTGCTCTCCGAGCGGGTAGTTCTTTTAAATATATAGCCATAAAACCATCGGTTTTGCCAGTTCAGCTTATTTTATTTTTTTTCCAGGTGGAAATTGAGTACAACGATCGGGCTCAAGTGACGCCACTAAAACCGGCGCCGAAGGCACCCGCCAAAAAGGCACAGGAAGAGGAAGGAGGCGAAGACGTAGACATTGACGCCATCTAGTGGATGTGTTCGAAATTTCATTTTTTTTTCATTTAGGTAGGCATCTTTTCCGTATATTTCCAACCTAATATTTTATTCGATAGGAATAGGATAGATAGTTAGCCTCGTGGTTTTACAACATTCCTAAACATCTCGACGGATTCCTAGCCGTCTTTAAACCAACTCAAAATACGTTTATTTGAACCAGTTTACACATTGAAAATGGTTATAGAAACTTACTAACCGGAACATCATACATTGTAGTAAAGTTGTTTCTAAAAAACTACAAAAACAATCCTTTGAGATTTTTTTTATTGTTTGTTTTTGGCTCTTATTACCAAAAAGATGTCTACCCTCCATAGTATAATGATACCCTAAGCTCCTGGGATTTTTTCAATTTTTTTACACATTATTTTTACTATTGCATAAAAGGGTGTTTTAATAATATATTTACAAACGTGAATTACATAGGTTAAAATATTGTTTCCTCCGGATTTCCTGCAGTGTTCCTTGGGGGATAGCAATTTTATTATTGTTTTAATGTGAAATAAAGAGATTTAAAAAAAAGCAGCAATTTGCTTTTTATTTCCCAAGAGCCCATTCAAAAACAGAGTGTCCAGCAACCAGGAGAACCGGGATTTCATGGAGCCGGGAATTTTATTTATTTCATACTGTATTGTAAGATACTCCATTACGTTATTGTTTTCAGTTCGGGAAATGATACATTACATGGTTATTTTTTAACAATTTTTATTAATGCAAGTTATGTTAACCGTCCGTACGTTTACGGCGTTTCGCGGCAGGCCTTAACCATATCTGACGTTCAAATGCCAACAAAATAGACGTAGTCGTCGGGCTATTTGGGCACGACCAAAAATTAGAGAGTAAAAGCTGCCACGCCACTCTACTTGAACGTATCGTACGACTTCCAGCAACCTCATTGGTCAGATCCGACAGAAGTTGTCAATCTCACGTCATGAGATACGGGCGCTAGGTGTTGTATAGTTACGTCACGTCGCTTGACACGGTAGCTGAAATCGCGTTAGTCGAGGTGGAAACGCCAACCTCTGTCGGTTTTCACCAATGAGAGCGCTGGATTTCAGAGCTACGTTACGTTTACGCGGTAGTTTGGCTTTTACTCCCTACTATCCAATAAAGTTACTCATAAACGTTAACGATAATACTGCAGTTTGAATTATTTTAAATAATTACAGGGGTTTGCGGTATTTACCGCGCAAACCAATACAGCGCATATTGGGTTGGCTTGGTTCGTGATGGGTAACGGGTTACGTAGCGTCGGCAACACAACCCAACCCAACCCTCACTGAACGTTATGCGCGGTAGAAATTCCTGACTGCTAATTTGTCGCCTTGTCCGTAAACATCTAGACTTCTGCTTTAATAGATCATTTCCCATATTATCATATCATATTATTATTATTAATTACAATTACAGCAACTTTACATTAAATTATTAGAAATGGATAACACAACCAGTAAATTTTACTTTGCCTTTATAACCGACAAATTAAAACTATTCACCACAGTTGCATCCACCTTTAGAAATTCTAGCAAAAAGAAATCACAAAACTTAACTACAATGTTCCAGTGGCTTAGCCAGGTGGGGGTTTGGAGGTTAACTTCCCTCACCCCAAACGAATTTCGACGTAACACCCGTTTTTTTCCAAAACCTTTGTCAGATTTATTCAAAATCAAACTCATGATATGTAAAACCAATTTTTAATCAAACCATTATTTTCCAAACTATTTTGCATCAAATCTATTCAAAACAAACTCTGAATTCATAAAACCCGTTGTTTGTCCTACAAGTTTCTGCTAAATTTATTGCGCATTCTCCAACAATAGACGCGAACGAGGCGGAGATGGTGCAAGTGACATCTACGCACCAATTGTTGAAAACCTTACCTCGTGTTTTAACTTAGATTATGAAGAGACAAGATACCTGACACTTACGCACTGTATAATAAAATAACTTATTAGCATTTTAAGTTTAAAAGCCTTGTAAAAATCGGAAAACTCAACCATATTTCACACGTGTGTACGATTGGGCCATCTCTTTTGTTTACCCTGCTCAGTTATTAGAATACGATTATTGATCTTTTGCTTAATAGATCATTAGAAATCTCTACGTGAATTCTTGTTTCAATTAGTTATTTAAAGTTTATATTTTTATTTATAATTTTATCTATTGAGACCTAGGGGGTTAGAGGGGTAAAGAGAGGTCCCTAAGTTGAGCAGGGATCGTTTCTACAAGGCTTTCCCATAGAGAAAGTAATAGCTACGCGAGAGATAAATCACAATATTTTCTTAAGGGATTTGGTTTGCAAAAATCTGAACCCCAATTCTCGGCACTCTTCAAATAGTCCCATGCTAGCTTTAATAGTAGTGATCCAGCCTGATTTCAAAGGCATTTTAGACTTTCCAATAAGTTGTTAGTTCACTATATATATATATATATATATATATATATATATATATATATATATAAACTCTAACCATAACTGATTAAAATAACTCAAAAATTTTGTGAAAATCCAGAAACACCGCTTGCCAGGCAGGCTTGACAGACTTTGACAAGCGGTAGCAAAAACCGACAGGTACAAAATTAAAATTGTATGAAATATATTTCGACATTGAAAAATGTTGTCTTTCTGTTATATTCATATAGAAAGAGGTGGACGGTGCAAGGTAGGTGTTCACTTAATGCAAGCATTACTTTCACTCGCCGCCGCAATGCACTATGCGCTACAGGAACGTAGTTTCTGCGCGGCCCTATCTTTCTGTTAGTCTCCGTAAGTTATTATGTTTTTCTTTCCTTTATTATTAAAATAAAATCAACATCATATTTGAAAATGCTATTAGTCCCTCCATTGCAGTTGCGGTCTGTGTTCTAACTTAAAAAAAAAACTCTTCTTTTTCTTACCGTTGACTTGTTAAAATCAAAATCAGAACTGACTCTTTTCGAACCGTGAAACCCAAAATTCCGTGTCCCTCTTTTGCTTGGTCAGCGGTTCTTTTGTTTTTTACCATGCTATCAAAACTTTTTAACGAAAAATTTAGACAAAGTTGTTTTATAATTTTATGTTTTTTAATCTGGTTAAACTCCTGGTCAAAATAAAGATGGTTTATAAATTCAAGGATGTTAATGAATAAAGTTGTTTTGTAATTCGCAAAATGTTATGCTTTCTTTAAAATAATTTTAAGATTTTCTGGAACTTTCTGATATTTTTATGGTTTGACAATATACCTAGTTAATTGTCAATCGAATCAGTCCACTTTTTTGACATTAACATTAAACTTGACATGTTTCGTCGCCATCTTGACATAAAGCACCTCCTCCTAGTGCATAAGTCTCTCTCTCTACTCATTTGTTTACCGTCACTTTTTAGAGGCCTGTAGGCACAGTTAACCTAATCGGACGGGCCATCAACTACTATCGAACCCCAGACTTAGGTCTTTTTATCCTTCAGTAGTCTACGGACTTAGAGAGTGTGTAACTAGGTCCGCCTCCACGTGATATCCGATGCCATCCGGCCTGGTTACCGGTGTGAATGGCGGGGGTAGGGCCTAAGATACATTTTACACTTATTTTCTCCGGGTCCCTTCCGCCCCCCCCTTCCCCACTCTCCAGACCGGTCTGATGAGCACCCCCTAGGAAGGCAGTTTTCTTTTCTTAGGAGGATTTAATTTAGCCTAAACCCCTTTGTCGAGGCTAGGGATCTTTAACATGCTCCACTATCAATATATGGATAACACGGCACCGTTCTCTTAACGTCCTCTCCGAGGGACGGTATGGAATCGAATTAGCCTGCCTAGTTAACTCGGCCTATTCCGCTCCATACTGCGTTTTACCAAATTATGTAATTTGATAAGAAAAAATCCAAGTAGACCACCGATTGCCCCGGGGATCGAACCCGGTTCTCCTGGTTGAAAGACCAGGTAATGTCACAACGGCGCCGGAGTGGGATCAAGGGTACAGCTATTCCAGTATAACGGACGGGACACTTTGCACGATTTTTTAAATTTAAAATTAAATATTGCCATTAGGGGCTGCAAATATGTTAACGCTGTTACAAAAAAATAAATACATTTTCGCTAACGACACTCGTATTGTCATTTATGCAGAAAACCCGCAGGAGGCCTATGCAAACGCAAATCGTGTTTTGTTGGACTTCGATAGGTGGTGCGGAAGAAACAACCTTATTATTAATTACAGCAAGATAATATGTGTAGTATCTTTTAATACGCATCGCTCATCCTACAACTTTAAGTTTGACCTAAATGAAACCGAAATAGAAACAAAAAATGTCGTAAAATTTCTAGGTGTCTATATTGACCCAAATTTATCTTTTAATTATCATATTAATCACGTGTGTAATAGATTGGGCAAAGCATACTACGCGATCTCAGTTTAAAAAAATACTTTGGATCAAAAACTACTTATTATGCCTTAGCACATAGCCATTTGTCTTACAATATTGCAGTCTGGGGCCAGGCTTGCGAAGTAAATAGTGTTTTTATTACAAAAAAGAATAGTTAGATTGTTATTTGATTTGCCGTACCTAGATACCTGCAGAGAAACACTGAAACAAAAAAAAAATACGAAGCCTTACATCAATTTATCTTTTAAAGCTGTTAAACGTATATTCACAAAAATAGAAAGAATCTGCAAAAAGAACACCACCAGTACAATAGCCGAAAAAAACATAATCTTTATCTGCAGAATGCATATATGCTGGTTTACCTGTATAACATTCTGCCTGAATCCTTAAAAACTTTAAAAGCTTACCTAATATTTAATGTTTTTATGATATAAATGAATCCATAAATTACTCTAATAATTCAGACTGAAAATCTTAATTAAATTTCTTTAAAATAGTGTGATTACGTATGTTAACTTTATTTTCTGTTGTGCATATTCTACTCTGTCTATGTTGTAATATTCCCTTCTAGTAACAAGTTTGTCCAGGGTTATATACTATAAATAAATATAAGTACCCAATTGAAATGTCGAGTGATTAAGGCAATATTACTTACAGTTTTAGCGGGATATCCACGAAATGGAGAAGCTTCTACCATTAGGAAACGTGCCAATCGGTAAACCGGGTACAAAGGGGTCGCCCTTGACCTTGACATATTTCGGGCGCAATTCCACGCAATTGCGCGGGAAATTCAAATATATTACATCCCCCCACACTTAAGATGATTTTTTCACTTGAACTTCTCTGTAGCCCCTTTTCCATTACATGTACATTTATATCACTTATTTACGTTTTTCTCACTTTACACAACATATTATACACATATTTGTATATGACACACAATTACAATTTTGTATATGATACACAATTACAATTTACACTAACATTAAATGTGACAAAACTATACTTGTCTATTTCTTTTTAGTCAAATTCTATTGTGTATTTTGGATTTTGATTCCTTGATGTTCTCTTGGGGAAACGGGTAGGAGTCTCTTTACTTGAATTACCCTTGTGAGTCTCAGTCCTGTCACTAGCCACACCTGAGCCTGAGCTTGACATGATTGCAGCAACATATTTTTTTGCCTTTAAATCTATGCTTGGTCGAGTTGATTGTTTTGTGATATTTTTAATGGTCTGTTGAATTTGGCTAGAACTTGGATTCTCATCAACTGGTGGGGTGTGGATTTCCACCACTGTGTTTTGACCGTGCTGAGGCGAGTTTTCACTGTCTTGTGAAACATCAATATTTCTCTCCTGTAAAACATCTTTCTCTTGGGCTGTTGCTTCTTTTTCTTCAATGAAACGTCCAATTCTTTGAACTTTCCTTTCATAGATTTTGTATTCTACAGTATCTTGTTTCTGCACAGGGACTTCTGTAAATCTCCTGTTAATCTGGTTCAAATGTCTTTTCCTCATTTGTCCTGTGGGTAACTCGCACAGATACACGCCACAGCCAATTCTTTTTTTTTATCGAAGCTTCTATCCAATTCTGTTTATTTCTTAGCCTGTAGTCTCTTACCATCACACTCTCTCCCTCCTTAAAAATCTCACTCCTTTTTGTATTTGTTTGTGTTAGTTGGTTTTCTTTTAATTTCACCATTGCATTTTTTTTGAGTTTTATTTGGCTCTTGGCATTCTTGTGCGGCTTGACGTTCTTGGGAGGCTTGGCGTTCTTGGGAGGCTTGGCATTCTTGGGAGGCTTGGCATTCTTGGGAGACACGAATAAGATCTAACCTAGTTTTTAGTCTTCTGCCAAACATTAGTTGTGCTGGCGTTGCTTTGGTTGTACAGTGTTCTGTATTTCTATAATTTAATAAAAATCTGTACATCTCCACCGGAGTACCCTTATTTAAACCATCTTGCCCGTTACTCTGGCTATTATATGGGGGGATGGTGATGTGTTTGATGCCATTTCTGGACAGAAATAGCTCCAATTCTGCTGAGACTAAACTTGAACCGTTATCCGAGCATAAAACATCAGGTAAATTAAAAGTAGCAAATGTCTCACGCAGTTTTCTTTCTGTTTCTTTGCTTGTTAATGTTTTTACCATGTGAACTTCTGGCCATTTGCTATAAGCATCCGTAATAATGAAGAAATTTTGCCATCTAGACAGCTCCAGAAGATCTACGTGAATGCGTTCATATGGTCTGCTTGATGGCATCCAGGAAGAACATGTCTTTGGGGGATTGCCTCTGTTTTTTAGACATGCCAAACATCCTTTTATCTTAGACTCAATGTCCTGATCTATGTTTGGCCACCATAAGTAAGATCTTGCTAACGATTTGGTCTTCACTATACCAAGATGACTAGGGTTATGCAATTCTCTTAACATTTCTTCCCTTAGTACTTCTGGGATTGTTACTCTATATCCGTACATCAAGCAACCATTTTCTTCAAAAATTTCTTCTCTTTTATTGAAATAACTACGTTCTTCATCTTCTTTATTTTTGTTTGGCCATCCAGTTCTCACATAGTCCATTATTTTGGTCAAAACTCGTTTCGTTTTATATATAATGCCCATCTTTGCAATCTGTCGCGCCTTTGAGGAATTGCTTTATTTTCACCCAATAAACCTAGCAAGGGTCGATGATCACTTCTGACTATAAAACGTCTCCAAAAATTATTCCTGCTCCTTCTTTATTTAAGGTTGCCATATTTTTTTCTGATGGAGAGTATATCCTAGATGCACATCCTATGGGTCTCTCACTCCCATTTTTGTCTCTAGCATATAACACTGCTGAAATGTCATCTTGGCTTGCATCCGTGACCAGCACTAACTGTTTTTTTGGATTATAGTGTGCCAGTGTTATATCTTCTACTATTAACTTCTTTATAGTCTCAAATGCTTCTTGCCACTCCGCACTCCATTCTACTTGAGTATTTTTAGACACATTTTGGTTTTTTGTTAGTAATTTATATATTGGGCTTAATATATTTGCAAGGTTTGGTATAAATTTGGCATAATATTGTACAAGACCACAGAATGATCTAACCTGGGTCTGGGTGGTTGATCTAGGTGCATTCATAATTGATTTAATATTTTTTTCGCTCTTTTTCAAACCATCTTTACATATCCTATGTCCAAGATATTCTAGTTCTTCCATGAAAAATTCACACTTCTCAGGTCTCACTGTCAATCCAGGCTCTTTCAACTTTTCTAGCACCGCCTCCAAATTTTTTATGTGATCTGCCATATTTACCCCAGTGATACATATATCGTCACTGTATGATGCCACACCTTTCATTCCCTTAAATAATTGCTCTATTTTTTGTTGAAAAATAGAACTAGCGGGGGTATACCAAATGATAATCGCAAGTTTTTGAACAATCCTACATGAGTTGTTATGGTAGTCTTTTCTTGCGATTTTTCATCAAGCTCAAACTGAGTATATGCACATGATAAGTCCAATTTTGTGTACAGCTCACCTCCGTTCAATTGAGCAAAAATTTATGTGACTCTTGGAGTTGGGTAATAATGATAATTGTCAATCTGTTTATTTAATGTTGACTTAAAATCACAGCAAATACTGGCTCTAAAACACCTTCTTGCACCATAGCTTCCAACTGCTGTTCGATTTTCTCTTTATACGCTAGTGGAACTGGTCTGTGTTTTAAAAAAATAGTTTTTGTTTCATTTTTTAAGACTAAAGAGACCTTCTCCAACTTAAATTTCCCTAACTTATGGGTAAATACCTCTGGAAATTTTTTTAAAATATTATTTTTAATATTTTCAATGCTATTTTTAAAGTGATATTAAATAAAGAGAGAAAATCCCGACCTAATAAGCTTAATCCACCGTTATTCACTACATAGAATTTTGCAATTTTTGTCACATTTCCTATCTTACAATCTACTTTAAAATACCCTATAGGTTTTATGAGGTTGCCAGTATAACTGCGTAAAATTATATTGTCACCAGTCAAATGGTGTTTGTCAAAATTTTGATTGTACACACATGTCATAATTTTTACCGTCAATTTTGACATTCAATTTAAAAAAAATTTCGTTTTTACTGCTACTGCCTAAACTATACATATCATAAATATCGTTATAGTTACTGATTACAGCCACATCCTCTACTGTTTCAATCGCATTATGTCCGTAACTTTTTTTTTAGGACACATGATTTCAAGATGTCCCTGGTCAGAACAGCGTCTGCATATTGCATTCTCAAACCTACATTTTAACTTGACATGGTTACGGCCACAAATCTGACATTTGATATTAACAGATTTACTACTATTACTACTATTGTCATTATATGAAGGTTTTTGTCCATTATTATAAAATAGGGGCTACATACTTTTTTTATGCGACGAGTTTCTCAGCCAGTTCACATCAAAAGTGCTAGTGGTTTCCTTATTATAAGATTCCTTCTGCATTGCTTTTTGAACCACTGAGTGAAGCGTAGATGACAATTTTTTTTCACACATTTTATCTTTAATTGGGCCGCTTTTTAAACCAATAATAGACTTATCTTTTTCAAACGAGCATACCATTCAGCAATGCCCTCAGTGTCTGTCTGATTGGCAACATAAAATTTATTTCTTTCCCGCCATACATTTATGATCGGACTAAACTGATTTCTAAGTATGTTATTTAATTCCTTAAATGACTTATCTTTGGGTAATTTTGGGAAACATAAATCTCGTACAAGTTTATATGTGTTTGTCCCTATCAAACTTAAAACTGTTGCAACTTGTTTTTCTTTGTCTGTGATCGAATTAGCAGCTAAATATTGCTCTAATTTTTCCGAATACAACTCCCAGTCCTCATTTTCGGGGTCAAGTGGGGGAATACTGCCAATTATTCCACTTATTTTTGTTGTATTTTTACGAAGTCTACAAATCGAAATCCACGTGACTTTCGCGTCGATCACACAGACACAAGCTTTAACTGTCTTTTATGCCTGTTTAAACTGCCCCCTGCATCTCGTT
Source organism: Oxystoma pomonae (assembly GCA_963921995.1). Taxonomy (NCBI): domain Eukaryota; kingdom Metazoa; phylum Arthropoda; class Insecta; order Coleoptera; family Brentidae; genus Oxystoma; species Oxystoma pomonae. The sequence continues at coordinate 59,980,894 of OY998167.1, forward strand.
TTTTAATTTACGCGGAGGCGAACTTTTCAAAAAATTGACTTTTTGAGGTTATCTTTGAAGTTCTGGCTCCGTCCTTGTTGATCCTCGTCGGCAGTGAAATGTCGAGTGATTAAGGCAATATTACTTACAGTTTTAGCGGGATATCCACGAAATGGAGAAGCTTCTACCATTAGGAAACGTGCCAATCGGTAAACCGGGAACAAAGGGGTCGCCCTTGACCTTGACATATTTCGTGCGCACTTCCGCGCAATTGCGCGGCAAATTCAAATATATTACACCAATAATTAATAACATATCCTTGCACTGTATTTTAAAATATTCTAGTAATGTCTCTTTTTACTTATGTAAAAATTAATTTTATTGTCATATTGCCTATCTAATTTGTATATGCATATTTATTAACAAATTTAACTTAGGTTGTATAAATTCTTAGGAAGTAATTTAATTTTCCTTACTTTATTTATTCATGTTTACTCTTGTAATAGTTTATTTTCCACATGTCTTATCTACTGTACTGTAGCAAAAATATAAAAATAAATACAATACAATACAAACAATATTTAAATTACAAGAAAAGTGTTTTACGTAAAATGAATTAATCTTGGTAATACTAGAAAGTCTACTTTATTTATTTTTTATACAATTATTTCATGTTTTTGACATTTTTTTGACAAAGAAACATTTTAAATTACTTTTTTAATAGAAACAGTTTTAGCCTCTGGATGCAAAATCAAAAATATAAAACTGGTCACAAAGAGTAGGTGCCTTCGGTAATTCGTATTTTATGATGTTACCCGACTTTTAGCTGGAATGGCTGGGTACTAAATTAGGATTGAGCTCGGAGGCCTGTGTATTGGAGCAACACCGTCTCAACCAAACTCTTTTTCGATTTAGTATCCTTTGGCCTACTATCGCGGCTATGTTGAGACCAAACTGACAGAAATTCCATGTTTTAGCTATCAATTTCGTTGTAAAAATGGCGGCAACAGTGGGTTAAAGGGCACTGAAGAGATTAACTGAAGGAGTTAACTGGATTTTTAATTTAGAACGGTGTTGATCGGAGGTGTCGCTCCGATTCAAAAAACCTTCCATTGATTTCGGTTTCAGTATCCTTTTGGTGTTTGAGGGGGCTATTTTGACACGTATTAACTCACGTACACTTCGCGACACATAAAACGCATATGCCGATTTTATATGCAATATGTCCTTTACGATTTAGCAACCTTTTCTGCCACAAAGTGTCAGAGTCCACTCATTGTCATGTTTAGTTGTCCCAGTCTTGTCCAACTCAAAAATCTCACGACCGAACTAAAATGTTCGTCGGGTCGCCGATCATTATGGATCAGAAAAGTCTACTACAGTAAGACTAAAAAGAAAATACAAAGAAGAAGGAACTGTACGAAGAAAGGAAGGAACTGGCTTGACCAAAGTCAGCACACCCCAACAGGATCAGCAAGTCACTAATTGCCTGGAAGAACAACTATTTTTCATGGTACGTTAAGAACTGCACTTAAATTAGACGGATAAAGAAGTCGAGGCTGAGATGTCGTGTTGCAGCTAAAAAGATGAAGTGGAGAAAAAAAGCCCGCCAGATTACCTTTAATATTTTGGATTTTTGTTTATCGATACGATAACGACGTTTTTTTATTTCTATTTGTTTTTTTAATATTTTGTTGTTTATAACACTGATCCTGTTGATGTGTATTGACCTTTCTTATCCCAAAGCCTTCCAGTTCTTTCTTCTTCGTATTTTCCCTTTAGTCGCACTACAGTGGACTTTTCTCGTCCATTTTGACCGGATATTTGACGAAGGGGCCAACCTTCTTCTAGTTCTGCCAAAATTTGATTGAATTACCTTATATATAATACAAATTTTGTTTTAAAAAATGTGTTTTGTCTTTTTTTTTTAAAACCCTAAAACTATAGAACCAGTAAATATCGGTAAAAATGCTTTCAGTCTCCTTCACAACATTTGTTTATGTTGTCGAAAGCGTTAACCTACAAAAGTCGGTAACAATAAGCAAGCAAAATTTTTAATATATGGACATGCGCCTAACTTCTGCTGTATGCGTTTTGTGTCGGGAAGTGTACAGCCGGTTCCAAAAAAAAATAGACAGCACATCAAGAATTGTCATGATTTTACTTTCGTATTTGACCGTTCCTTTTTTTTGGGCCGACACCAACGATTTACAGGCATCGATTTCTTTTGTCATTGTAATATTAAAGCACTGATTTATGGCAAGATGGCGACGAGACTTGGGACAAAAGGGTTTTAAATCAATAAGTTTGAAAACATACAATCTCGCAGGGCCGATAAACTCTTACCGTTTTAGTCCCCTTTATCGTCATTCGCCGCGATATTGACAGCAAAACTAATGGATTTTCTGTCACTTTTGAGTAAACATGGCGGAGAAGGTCGATAAAAGAACACTAAAACGGTAGAAGTTGATCGGCCTTGGTCACGAAGGTCACGGTTTAAGGCGGTCATTTTGACAAATAACTCATCTAACAACAGTCAAGTGAACCTTTCCAGTTCGTAATATGTCAAAAATGGCAGTCAACAACTACAGTAGTTGTTGACTGCCCTGTATGCATTTTTGACATATTACTAACTGGAAAGGTTCCGACTATACAATGTATGGATTTTGTGTTTTTTATGCTTTTAGGACAACAAGAAAAAGGGTTCCCGTCTCTTTTACTTTTTGTAAATTATGTGAAGAAAATAATAAGTATAACCAATGAAAATTTCGAGAAAATTGAAGAAAAAATAAAGAAGAAAAATAAAAAAAGTGGCAGGGCTTAATTTCCTTCATAAAAAAGTCATTTCCTGTAACGAAACAGCCAAATAAATGCGCACTCCCCCAGTTTTTCTTTTCATTTTTCGCTTTTACCGTCCCGCTAGTTTTGAAGAATTGGTTCGCTACTTATTTCGATATCAGAAAACACCTCGTAAAACACGGGTTACAGTCCGTTCATCGAAAACACACTCATCGAAAACATTTTCATCGACGACGTTCTCATCGATAACATTTTCATCGAATGACATTTTCATCCAAAACATTATTATCGAATGACATTTTCATCGAAATCACTTTTATCTAATGACATTTTCATCGAAAACACTTTCATCCAATGACATTGGTTGGTAGCTTTAATTGGTTGGTTTGAGTGGTTGGTTGTGTGGGTTTGGTTGGTTGGTTGGTAGGTTTGGTTGGTTGGTTTGGATGGTTGATTTGGATTTTTGGTTTGGATGTTTGGTTTGGTTGGTTGGTTTGACAACCAAACCAACCAACCAAACCTACCGTCATTCGATGAAAGTGTTTTCGATGAAAATGCCATTCAATAAAAGTGATTTTGATGAAAATGTCATTCGATGGAAATATTTTCGATGATAATGTTGTCGATGAAAATGTTTTCGATGAGTGTGTTTTCGATGAACGGACAGTGACCCGTAAAACACATCAAATTTAAAAAAAAAAGATTTGCGCTCTATTTAAAATAAATTAATAAATAAAAAAGAATGAGAAACATGCTCTGCACGAAAAAGAACGCTGTTTATTGATTTCTTTGGTCGTGTAGCGTAGAGGCCCTCAATGCATTTGACAGTCGCTGTTTTACCGGAGGTGGGCAACTCATACTGCCCTCTCTTTCTAGTTTTTTCCATATTTGCATGTAAAACCGATTTTATGAAATGGACTCATGTTTTGTTGTCTCTTTTTATAATTTCCCCGGACAGTTTTTGAATGATGATGACTTTTTTGTTAAGTAAAATATGTCAAACTTTCAGAAAAAACATGAGGTAGATACACAGATATTAAAAATTATTAATATTACGTAAAATATAAAAAATTTCTTGATCTAGCTTTTTGTTATTATTTTCTTAAAATAATAATAATATATAATATTATTTAATTTAAATTTAACCAATCTTACTTACCTCGCAAATTCGACTATTTTTATAAATTTTCTGGTAAAGCCATGATGACCCTTAAAATAATTTAGTTAAATACCTGTTGATTTTTAGATGTGCTTAAATACACTTATAGAAGGACACGTTTTTTGGTAAATTTAAAGACTGTAAAAAACTTTAATTGAAAGAAATTAATACCAACTTATGTCTCGCACACTTTATGCTTTAAAATTTTACAATTTTTGCTGTTTTTTGTATATAAATGGCAAAATAAAAATCATATGCATAACACCACTCAAGATGATAGAGAGATGACAAACCAGAAATTTTTATTAAATAATTGCCTTAAATTATTTTCATCTTTTTCTAAAATACTTTTTTATAGCCTGCTGTTTCTCTTCAACAACCTTAAATATTTTTGCACTTTTCGTAAAATATCTCCCCATCAACCTCTAAAATTCTGCCCTCTTTCTCTAAATATTTTTCATTTTAACAGGGAATAAATGTTTTTTGGCAATACTTTTTTGAACGCTAAAAAAATAGTGAAGACTTGAAAAATTTGAGTGTGTTATTCTAAAAATCGAAAGTTTGAAAAGAAAGCTTTAAAATGTGAGCAAAATCGTGGCATAAAAATGTGAAAAACACAGTAAAAATAGCTTAATCAAAAACGTTACCCCTAAATTATTCTAAAATATTTTAAGACTTAAATTACCATCATGGCTTGACCATTCCAGTTTGGTAAATACATGATCTCTTTCTATTTTTCTTGCGTTTCTTTTTTCATTGGACAATTGAACAATACAAGGTCGTAGGCGCGAGTATTTTTACAGTTTCTTATACCACAATATTCGATTTTTAAACCGCATGTAAATAATCAAATTTAAAATTTGATGTACTTACGTTTATTAATCAAAAATGCGACACAATTATTTATTTTCAATGGTTGCCAACACACAACAAATTATCAATATTTCCCTAACACTGCCAAATCGAGTAAAACAATAACTGTCAAAAATGATATACAGGGCCTCTAGTGTAGCGTAGCGAGCGTTGGTTTGGCACTAGTAGCAACCGAATGGAACGAATTTTGAAATAAATTTAAAATAATAAAAATCTTTTCTTTCCGAGTATACCGCAATTTAAAAACACCAAATTTACGTAACCTGACGCGACTCCGAAAGGAAATAAGAATCCTACAGCACACAGTCGAGGGTACGCTTATTATTGCAACTTTGACTTATGCTCACAATGCAAGAGTGGCGACAATCTTTTTCTCATAGAAGCAGTCCGAAAATAATAAAGAAAACAGGCAAAATTGCCCAATATACCTGTTTATTTTGTGCGCATAGAACTTTATATGCCATATTTGTTTTATTTATTGAAATCCTACCCCTAAAGAAATCCTTCGGAACCCTGTATATACAATCTGTATTGTCTATGAAATATAATTAATAAAGTTATTTTATTTTATGTTATATTTGACAATGATCGCCAATATTTAAAATGATAAAAACTAAAAATTCTGTCTGAATTAGTGGGTATATATTACAAACTTCTCGATTTTGTTAAAAAATATAAATATTGGGCAGCTAGAACAGTTTAACCCCTAAATGCAACGTCATCTATTTAATCAAGATTAGCAATCTAATACATTTTCTGTCGCTATTGATTGAAAGGGAGAGCCTGGATTAGCTAAACCAGGGTAAACTAATCAGAGTTTTTCTGCGATGAACATGACGGTTAGTTACTTAAGCTTTTTGATAATCACAACTTAAACAAAAATACTTATTGTCTGAACATTTTCCTACTTATTATTATTTTGATATTCGTCGTACAACTTTAAAAATTTTGTCCTACAATCCACTTTTACCTTCAACTTTGACAGCAATAAAAACACCCCCGACAATTTCCTATGGAGGGAGTAAACTTCCTCGGGTGGCGGACAAAGCCTGTGAACTAGCATTATTTGAGCCAAGTCCTGAATCCTTTGGATCATATCCTGCTGACCAAAATCGTACTGGCCCGGAGCTCGAAATATTTCACCCAAAATCATTACAGAGTCGACGTGGGCATCCTCCATAAGCTGTAAAAATAACGTTGTTTAAAATATGGCTTTTAATAAAATGATCAAAAAAACCTATAAAATAGCGATATACAAGGTGATCCAAATTTGATACTCATCATGGGGATCTTCTAAACGGTAAGAAATATAAAAAAAGTTTAAATGTGACGCATTGCTCAAGGCTAGAAAAAAAGTTTAAAAATTCCAGGTAGTTCTAAAACGTAAATTTTTATTTTTGATTTTTTGCGTATTTATTATTAAAGTTGCAGCAAAACAGACATTTCTAAGATCTGACTAACAATAGACAATAGATTTTATTGCTTTCAAAGCAATTCAAAGTACACCTATAGCAACAGAGTAAAGGCATCATAACGAATCATAAATTAGGTAGAAAGTTATAAGTATTAAAACATAAGAATAATAAAATAATAACCAATAAATTCTATAAGCTAAGAAAAAAAAGTAATAAACATTATACAAAGTAAACGACTAACAAAAAAAAACAGAATTATTAACAATAATTTTCACATATTTATTGGAGCTGCATCGAGTTTCGAACACCTTGTATAAAAACAACATTTAAAATACGTTAAGTTTAAAACCATAATAAGTAATGTCACTATAGGCTCTGGTCCTTACAAACAAAATGAAAAAAGCACAAAATCGCGCAAACTGGAGCATCATTTTATGATTAAACTTAATTTAAATGTAAACGTCCCCATTTTTTGAAGTATTTGTTTCGTCCTATTGTTGTGAATGGAATTATAGAATTGTTTTTTTTCAACCTTTTAGATTACCCCTATTCTGATGATGGCCTGTAAGGGTCGAAAACATGTTAACTAATTAAAAGAAACAATATTTTGCACTAAATACAAATTACCTACGTCTTCAATTTAAAGTAATTAATGACATACTTTGCTTTCATAACCAGTTAAGAATCCCATTTCTCTTGAAACATTTAGAACAGTCTGCCTGTCATCGTCACACGCCGCTTTTAAAATCAGTACGTATTTGTCCATAAACTCGCGAGAATACTCTCTGGTCGCTCCGAAATCTAACAGCATAAGCTGCCTTTTGTTTGGATTGTAAAGGAAATTTGCCCAGTTTGGATCAGTTTGCATATACCTACAAGTAGAATTAAAAAAATCTTAAAACCATCAACAACCTCGGCAAATTTTTCTAAAATCTACCCCCATTTATCCGCCCCTAAGTGATTTTTGTATACCTGAAGAACTAAAATAAACTAGTGCCTAATCTACATCTACACACCAAATTCTATTATATTACCTACTAATTCGACTTACTAAATTAAACTTTTTTTTTTTTTTTAAGAACTGTAAGGGTCTGCAAGTTTACAAAAGGTTTAAAAAAATTATTTAATAATTTCCATTTTTCGGAAAAATATTTTTAATTTTTGGAATTCTTGCAGTTCTTTAAAAATTACAAAAAATGAGTTTAGTAAGTTGACTTACTAAGTGCTGCACGGCAGTCGTGTAGACAGTGTATTATCTCAGAAATTACTTATCCTCTTTTTATTGAACTTAGTTAAGGATAGGCTCCAAACAGAAAAAAACACACACACACACATACTTCATTAATAGATTTTTGCAGATACTTTTTTTTTGCACTTTGTAGTAAAATAGAATTCGTTGAAAAAATTGCAAAAGGTTACAAATATTTCGCTTTAGGATAAAAAGTGCCACTTTAGTAGGTATATGAACATAGGCATAAAATTTCGCCCCGCATCATTAGTTTTTGCTATATTTGTCATAGGACAAATAGTTTTGAGGGTAAATTGTCCACACGTAATGTTTTAACCTTTGTCATAATGTTGTGCAGTTTTATGGAAGGAAACGTTTTTAACGTCTGACAAAGTGGTGCTGAAGATGGCTCGGCACAAGCCGAAAACGTTCCACTGCTGGTAGAAATTTATTAAAAAAATTTACATGGAATACGCCTTTTCTTACTCAACACATTAATATTTGTGGCGTCCAATATATTGTCCTACTTTTCTTTTGAATCGGCTGAACTATTAACGGTTATATACAGGAGTATTTAAAAGTCTTAAGCACCATAATTATATTTTGAGATAATTACAGAAAACTTTAGATATGGCTCAGAAATAAGAAAATCAAAGTAATTTTTTAAAGAGCTGGAAAATCGTAAATGTAAACGGCCTCTATCGAGTTGCACCGGATGATTTTTATAAAAGTACCTTGCGATAACTTTTTTACTGTTTGTTGTATTGTTTATCAGTTCTACAAAAAATTACTTTTCTAACAAAGTCACACTTTGGATCTCCCATTGAGTTTTCAAGATATTTGCGTTTAAGGATTTTACAAATTAGTAATGAGAATTGAAAGTTCGGGTTGAAATTCTTAAAGCCCAGGATTAATGATTTTATTATTAACTTTATATTAGATCAAACCTACTTACCTATCTTTGATCTATAAATCCATAAATTTAAATTCTTGTGTGGTATTATGTAAAACGTAAATCTGGAATTATAAACTGAACGCGAACGTAAAGTTTATATTTACATCTTAACATTTTAAAACAACTTTTAAAAAATTGTCATACCTAGTGACAGCTGACAAAAAATTGTCAAGTCATAAATCATCCTGTACCTTGTTCGGAAAATCTTAAAACCTAATATTAGTGTAGGGGCATATGTCGATAATTTCTATCTCGTGGGATTTTGAAAGAAGGAGTTTTGTGACTATGTGGAAGTGATAGCTCTTTAGTCACACAATCAAGCGTTACCGGGAGTTTTGTTCGCGTCCGTGGGTTGATATGACGTAATCTTTCAAGATGTCGGCCAAAAATCATAAAAAATACAACATTCGCAACCAGGGCATGACGATTCCATATAACTCGAGGACGAGGATTTCAAAAAAATCACTTTTAAGGTCATCCGACTTAAATTTTTTTCTGTTTTGTTGTTTGTCAGACCAACTTTAAATGTGCCTCAAACTATTAGGCATGTACGACAAATTCGACCCTTAGAGTTGCAGTTGAAGCTTCATGACCTTGAAAAATATAACAGTAAAATTAACAAATAGCAAAAATAACACTAACGCTATTTATCAACTATTAAAGCGAAGGGGATTAAATTTGGTAAGAGCGATAAGGTCGAGTCCAACAATATTGTTAAGAAAAATTTGGTTCAGCTATGACGCGTTTCAATATGGCGGCTGATATATCAAAATGGCGACCTATAACAACATTTTATTTTATCCAATTTCGTAAAAAAGCAAAAATGATAAGGTGGCCAACAATTCTTGTAGAGTTGTCGCCGCTTACAACGAAAAAAAAGTTTAGTGAAAAACCAGCTGTTTGAAGTGTTTTTTCCAATTTACCACTACGCAAAAACTTTAAGTTCCGGAGATGAAATTAACGTCTTAGTCATAAATAAACACTTCATTTTAAACCTCCCTACCATTTTTACCCCGGTAAAAATGACCGATATGCCTGTCGTTTTTATTAAGTTTTGGAACTGTGAATTTTATGTTCTACTCACTTAGCCAATAAAGTTATTTAAATAGCCGCCATATTGAACTGAATGTGTGACTAAAGAGCTGTTAAATCCTCATCCTTGAATTTTATTATGAATGTTAATAAATTTTTTTCAACCGCCATTAACTGAAACTGCGACGACCACAAGCATCTAAAATCCCGCCAATTTAGAAAAAGTTAAATATTTCGAGTTGTAGTGAACATTATTTTGTGAAATTAAGACCAAAAGGGCAGTTTTTCAACGACAATCTGACTGTAAGTAAACAAACCTAATTATAATTCAAAATAGAATTGTTCAATTATTTTTTCAATATATACACTAACACCGAACTGAGTAGGTGATAGATAAATAAAGGAAAGATAGGTAGAGCACTGTAATTGTAAGAACAATATGGCGAATGACATTAGCAATAGAGATCAACTGGAAGAAATAAAAAATTCATTGCAAGCTGCAACTCAAAACTAGAGAGCGCTACAGAGTGTAAGTGTAACAATATACTTAAAGAGAGGGTAGAAACATTGGAGAGAACTATCAGAAGGAAAAATATTTCAGTCTGGGGGCTGGCTTCGAACTTAAAGGAATTTGACCTAGCACAGTGGGCAGTACAACAATTAAATAATCTCATGCAATTTGGAATAAAAATAGAACATATTACCAACATTTATTTTAAAGGAAGCTCCAATAAGAGACCTTTAATCATCATAGAATTTGGTAATACCTTTGTCAGAGATAACATTCTTAAAAACAAAAAGAAACTTTCAGGAACAAATATTTCTGAACATCAATGAATAGCGAGCTTTCCCTCAAAAAAGGTAATGGTAATCGTAGATCCGGATGTTACCATTACCTTTTTTGAGGGAAAGCTCGCTATTCATTGATGATGTTATTTATTTACCCTCACTAAATCCCTTTTTTACAAATATTTCTATTCAAGCCGATCTCACAGAAGGAGATCAAAAAATTAACAAAATCCTGGTTTCGAACCTTAAAGAGGCAAGAAATAATATTCTGAGAGCTTACATAAAAAACCAAAAGCTCCACGTGGGTGAAGACGTCTACGCGTATAATCAGCTGCTTGAAAGCCAACAATACGCCGAGAAAAAAATCTACATCGGATCAACTTTCATCTCCCATTAATAATAAATTATCTCTGAGCGCACCGGGGACTCCTACTCCCAGTAATATACATCCATTCGTACACTCGTCAAGAAGTGGTAACGCAAGAAGGAAAGTCACCCATTACACCCAGACCGGAAAACGAACAGGGTAACAGTGATAAGGTGCATGTTCCAAGCGTACCAGTAGGAGTCGATACAACAACAGCTAAAACAGTATTAAACAACATAACTAAGCCAAACAGAAAAGGAAGCTCCAATACCAGCAACAACTCTCCACTAAATAGAGAACAGACTATAACCCGAACTTTGTCACGAATAAACGAGAAGACTGAGAAAAAAAATAATTCTTTGTTACACATTTGGTTTTATTTTTAGACTAGGTTTTAGCATTCCATACATTATTAAGTTTAGGTTAGTTAATAATTAGAGTTAAAAAAAAAATAATTATAGATAAATTTTGACACTTTGTACCCATATACCTCTTTCATATTTTTCCAATCCAATTTTAATTTAATAATTTTTACAAACAGTACGTTTTAGTAAACATGGTTAACGAAATTAAATTTGGTTTTATAAATTCCCAGTCTCTACCCGCTCATTTTGCAAGAGTCAAAAGCTATTTGGAGAGTGCAAAATTTGATCTACTTGGAATCTCTGAAACTTTTTTGACAAATAACATTCGGTTAGAAAAGACGTACGTAAAAGGTGTTCGGGACTAGCAATCTACATACATAAAAACTTAGAATATGATACAATAGAAACTGGCAGTTTCGAGGAATTAGAGCATTTGTGGATCAAGCTTAGAATCTTAAAACAGACCTATATATTCGGAGCACTATATAGAAGCCCAAGTAAAACAAAAATATCAGAATTCATAAATATCTTAGAATCACTTTTTCAACAATTTTCAACCTATCCAATCATATGTGGGGGGGGGGGGATATTAACATAGACCTTTTAAAAACAAATACTACAGTGGAAAAATACTTGGAATTAATAGAAATTTACAATTTAAAGTAGCTTATTAAAAATCCAACAAGGGTGACGGACACCTCTGGTACAATAATTGATCATACTGTGATCCCAAAGGATTTGATAGAGAGTTTACTGCTCTTTTAAGACAAAGCTAGATGTAAAACCAACAAGCCAAACAACTTTCCGCAACTACAAAGACATATAAAAGGGTTATTAAGTAAATTTCTGACTGCCGCTCCATACGAAAATATTGTACACATAAAAAATATTAATGAAAAAATACAGTTCCTCACAGAATTAATTTTAAATATTTTTGATATTTTATCACCAGAGAAAACTTCAACCCTCAAAAAAACGAGCCCAGGCTGGCTTACTCAAACGCTTCTAGATATGATCAAACTAAAAAACAAATCTTTTTTAAAATACAAAAAAACAGGCAAAGAAAAATACTGGATGTGTTACAAACAACTTAGAAATGAAGTCAATAGAGCCATATCCAACGAAAAAAAAAATAGCATAAGACAAAATAAAAACCAAAAGTTTCTCTGGAACAAACTTAAAGAGCTAGATATCTATAGAAAAAAATCTATAGAATCTCTTCCTGCAAAACTTAATAAACCAAATGAAATAAATAATTTCTTTTTGCAGACTTGCTCTAACTCAACCCTTAATACAGATTTAATATATTATTATAATCACAACCTTAAAACCAGAATGGAGTGGCTGTTTGAGTTGAGAAAGTGGTGAAAGAAAACTTACTTGCTATCAAATCTTTAGCTACGGGGTCGGATAAGGTAAATTTAAGCATGATCATCATGAGCTGTCCTAGAATTCTGCCATTTCTTACAAACATAATAAATACATGCTTAATCGAAGGAGTATTTCCTGATTCTTGGAAGGTAGCACATTAAAAGGCTTTAGTTGAATCATATAATGACCTAAGACCTATTAGCATATTACCAACACTATCCAAAATACTGGAAAAAATAATGAACAACCATATACACGTTCATCTAGAAAAATGTAGCTTACTTCCAGCGCATCAATCGGGATTTCGGCAGGGCTATGGCTGCACTACTGCACTTCTAAATATAACGGATGACATAATCGAAGCTACAGATCGTGGGGAGACCACAGCTTTAGTTTTACTGGATTATTCCAAAGCCTTTGACAGGATTAGTCATGATCTGATGTTTGCCATACTGCACTTTGTTGGTTTTGCAGAAAGCGCGATTAATGGTATAAAAAGTTACCTTTCAAAACGGAAACAGTATGTAGTTACAGAGGAGGGGATCTCGGAGGAGCAAGAAATTACAAATGGGGTACTCCAAGGATCCATTCTATCCCCTCTCCTCTTCTGTATCTACACATCAAATATAACAAACTGTATACAACACCTTAAAGTACACACATACGCTGAAGATACTCAATGCCAAATCACACACGGAATCACAAATAAATGAAGACCTGGATAAACTAGTAGAATACTCGTGTGAAGAATAGAAAATATATAAATAGAAAATCGTGTGTGATACTTTTTGGAAAAGGCAAAGAAGAAACGTTTAAACTAAAAATTAAAAATAATACTCTGGAAGTAAAAAATAATGCAAAAAATCTAGGTCTTATAATAGATAACAATCTTAGATTCAAAAAACACATAAACAGCTGTTTGCAAAAAGGATATTGTAATTTAAAAATGTTATATCCCAGCCGACACATCCTGTCGGAGTCTGTCAAAATTAATCTTGCGGATACCTTAATTTTAAGCCAGTTTAACTACAGAACGCATACAAAGAGTGCAAAAATCATGTCTTAGATTCATTTTTGGAATCAGGAAATACGACCGAATTACATACAAACTAAAAGACGCTAAATGGTTAAACATGAAGCATCGCAGAAAACTACATTCAGTGTGTCTGTTTCACAATATTATTAAAAATAAAAAATCAGATTACCTATTTAACAAAATTAAATTCAGGTCAGACATTTATGGACTGGGATCAAGATTACAAAATAGAATTGTAACCCCTACGCACCGAACCACGTTTTTTTAAAGATCGTTTCGATATAACATCTATAAAATCTATAATTCAATACCAAAAAAATTCACACATTTAAAACCGAACTTGTTTAAAAAAGTTTTAAAACAAGAACTCTTTAAAAGCTAAAATTTTCATTCACTCTCTGAAAATAAGCAAAATGAAATTTGGTTTACGTACTACATTTTATTTTTATTTTTAGGATATCTCTTTTAACATACAGACCGCTTCAAGCTACTGCGAACATAGGGGGAATCAAGTCCAATTTACTCTCCGTGCCGTACGACCGAGGTGGATTCGAAGCACGCTGCAGTGTTATCTTTTGGAAATTCATTTTGTTTTTATTATTTTGTTTTATTTCTGCCTTGCTCGAGAAACAGATGGGTAAGTTCTTAATTGAAATAATACATTTTTAAAACCAAAAATGGATGTCTACGAAGTTGCCGAAAAAGTGCAGATGGTCAAATGGTCAAATCGTCATAACCCAACACACGTTCGAAATTGGTCGAGGGAAAATTTGCATTTGTATTTTGACGTAAGAACACAGTATCCCCAAAAACTAAATGTTTGGTGGGGGGTATTATAGGGGAACACGTAATTGGGCCATTTTTTATTAACGGCAATTGCAATTTGAATGGTCCTAGATACTTGGATCTACTGCAGCAGCACATTATTCCAACTGCTAGGCAGTTGTTAGGTGTAAAATTTGGTGAAACATGGTTTCAACAAGATGGTTGTTCCGCTCACAATGTTGGCCTTGTTAGGGAATATCTTGATAATGTATTTCCTAATCGGGTTATAAGTACACGGGGAACTATTTTATGGCCAACTCGATCTCAGGATCTTGCTCCGAATGACTTCTATCTGTTTTTGAAGAAGCTTTTCAAATTATCACCCCTAACATGCTTGGAAACGTTAGAAGGGGTTTTTATAGTAGGCTCGGATATTGTCTAGCCGAGCAAGGAGGACTTTTCGAACATTTGCTTTAATTTTTTTTTGACTGGGAGAATCTTTTTGGTTTTTAGAATGTATTATTTTATTTTGAGAACTTGCTTTTATTTTGTTTCTCCTTATTATTTTCATTGTAACACGTCGTCACTGATAAATCTGAGCAGTTGACAATAAAACGCTCTTATTTATCAGTGACAAAAAATAAGAAAATTACGTTATAAAAATTTGCGTATTTATTGACCAAATTCCGGTTTCATTGACTACGCTCCACACAGCACCGTGGTTAGAGGCGTACTAAATACCAAAGGAAAGTCATGCAAGTGGTGATCGCAAGCCTGAGTATTGGTTGCTTCACTGATAGGCGTGCGGTGTCTCTGCATGTACGTACACTGGCAAATTAGACTTCTTCCGCCCTATGTTCGCAGTAGCTTGAAGCGGTCTGCATAATAATTTATTTCATTGTGATATTGTTATTTTAATTATGGGCTTCTATGATGTTAATACTTGTTTTTAGCTGCTTGGTATAAATTTGAATAGCATAGGTCTAGATTTACTTTTTATAAAAATTTAGAATTGATATTTTATTATAAGAAAGGTATCGAACTGTGATTAGCTCTGCTATTTTCGATTCCTTTTTGCAACTCGCCATAAATTTTAAGTATATTTACCAACTTGTTAATTTTTTTTTTGTTGCAAATAATCTTATTTATTATTATTATTATTATTTTGGAAAATGGCATCTAAAAAACCTGGTCCAAAATATGGTAATGCATATCTAAATTCTGCTAACTCTCTTATAGGTAATTTAAATGACTTTATTGTCTAGACAATTGAGTAGAACATAAAATTCACAGTTCCGAAGCTTCACAAAAACGAAAGGCATGTAGGTAATTTTAACAGGGGTATAGCATAAATATCTGGGACGCCAGAATAAATAAAATGGTAGGGAGGTTTAAAATAGACTGTTTATTTATGGCTAGGATGTTAATTTCATCTCCAGCACTTGTTTTTGCGTAGTGGTAAATTGTAAAAAACACTACAAAAATCTGGTTTTTCACTTGTACATGGTATTTTCAAGGTCAATCAAGGTCATACATCAACTAAACTATTTTTTCCATAGTAAGCGGCGATAAGTCAACAAGAGTTGATGGTCACCTTGTCATTTTCCATTTTTTACGAAATTGGATAAAATAAAATGTGGTTATAGGTCGCCATTTCGATATATCAGCCGCCATATTGAAACGCGTCTTAGCTGAACCAAACTTTTTTTAACAGTCTTATTGGACTTGATCTTTTTCTATTTCTTACCAAATTTGGGTCTCTTCGCTTTAATAGTTGATGAATAGCGCCGTTTAGTATGTTATTTTTAAAATATGTGCTTTAAGCGGCATCAAACTCGAAGGATTGAATTTGGCATACATGCTTAATAATTTGAGGTACATTTGAAATTGGTCTGACAAAACGTCGAATTATTAAGATTTTTTTAAGAGAAAATGGCAAAAATCTTGTTTTTTGCGATTTTCAACGTCAGTTAAGGTCGGATGATCTTGAAAGTTAATTTTTTTGGTATCCTCGTCCTCGAATTATATGGAATCAAGTATAATCATGCCCCGGTTGCGAAAGTTGTATTTTTTAAGATTTTTGGCCGCCATCTTAAAAGAGGACGTCATATCAACATTTTCTACATGGATTCGAACAAAACACCCGGTAACACTTGATTGTATGACTAAAGAGCTATCAATCCCACATAGTCACATAACTTCTTCATTCAAAATCCCACGGACTTATACATGGCCCTTCACTATATGTGAATTTCGAAATTCCAGCTCCTAACCGTCAAAAGTTCTTACACTTGAAAGTCTATTAGTTAGCTAATATTGGCTATAGGTGAATTCAGAGAGTGAACTTGAAGGTTGAAAACAGTTAAATGATGTTATGTCTTGCCTACCTAAATTGTAAGATCTCAGCAAGACACAAATCCATAATTTTCTCCCCCATAAACTGCCGATGACTCAAATCCAATTCGAAACACTGGTCCACAGGCACTCCGTCCAGCAATTCGGTCGTAAAAACTTGCTTGGTTGACAAACTATCAACAACGTATGGCACGTAATATTCTGAATAGGGCGCCAAAAGAGTTTTGAATTTTTTCGTGCATTCTGATTCCCGCTCGTAGTCCACTTCCCAGGCGAGTTCCCTTTTCGCCACGGTCATTAGATTTTCGAGGAACATGCCTTTTGGGAAAATGTTCCACATTTTCATAATACCTATTAAAATAGAAAATTTTTAACCAAGTAAATTTAAAAAAAATAAACAAATTTTTCTAAATTAAAAAAAAATTAAACAAATTTTTCTCCATTTGCTCCGACCCAGAAGTGAACTGAAACAAACTAGTGCCTATATATAGTTTCAGGGTTCAAAGTGATTTTTAATTTTGAAATTCCCTGACTTTTCCAGGTTTTTCCTGACCATTTTTTAAAAAATTCTACATTTTAGTCCATGTTACACTTTCAAATTTGGTCTTATAATCTCTCTGATTAGTTAAGTTTTTATTTGAAAAAAATGTTACCACCGCCTTCACCAAACTATAAAATACAACGCATTCGCCAAAACGTTAACATTTTTCTAATACCTTAATAATTCTGTGATAATACAGTATTTAAGCACCACAATATATCGGCCTCTACGTCTTGTTTCTTTGTTCAACTTTATTTTTGTGTTTGGATCCTTGATAGTGGGATTTTACTGCCCGGCGGCCCATAGTGGACAATTCCAATGGCTTATTTTTATTACACAGGACACAAAAAAGCTGATTTAGATTTTTTCCAACTGGCTTACTTTACCCAATCAGGTGGAGCTTTCCCATCAGGATCAATTCGATCCATACTAAAATTTAATACGTTTTTACATCATATTCAATATGTATTGAAAATCAAGCATCTTATTCTTTTATATATCACCCTCTTTGTCGGAACTGAGAACATGCTCTATGAAAGAAAAAGAAGACAATCTTTTCAATACATATTGAGTACGATGTGAAAACATACTAATTAGTTTTTCTATTTGACATTTTCTTCCACTAGCAGACAAAAAAACCACACAAATTAGAGAACAAAAAATACATTTCTGCAGGAAAACAGGAAAATGTTTACGCGCTTTAATTATAACAAGCAAAAAGAGTCTTTAACCCCTATTTGCACCGAATATTTTTTATCTGTCCTATACTAAAACTGTCCTTAACAACAAGTGCAAAAAATACAAAAACTCTACCTATCTCTTTTTCTCTCGTTTGTTAATGGACACATAAAAATAAGTCGGTGAAAATAGGAGTAGGAGCCGGTGCAATAAGGGCGGAATAAAACAACAAACACACTGGTTTTTTACATCCTCATTGGGGCGGACAAAAATATAAATATAGCTCAGACAAACGTAGTGACAAAAAATATGTTGGCCAAACGAGACGCTCTATTCAAACACGTTTTAAAGAACATTTAGCACACTTAAAATACGGAAGAACAAAAAAGTCAAGTGTGGCCGAGCATGCTTTTGAAAACAATCATAGATTCACATTAGATAATAATTTAAATAAAGATAGAGGACCCATCCCGTTTAGTACAATTTATTCTTTGGTTGAGGGGAGATAGGATTAAAAATCGTGATCAATCACAAATTATTAGTCTTATCTCCGCCCACTAAAGGATTGTATATAAGATAGAGCGTAGATTAATTTAGTTCATTGTTTATCGTCTCCTGATGATGCTAACGTTGTTAGCGAAACGCGCGTCGAGTGCAAAAAAGTGTAGTTTTGGTTTGTGGAAAAAAATCATAATTTTGTTTTAGTGCAACCAAAGGTTCCAAATTCCCAACATAGTACTAGGTTTATTCTTAAAATAATCATAAACAGTATAGAATAGAATAGAATAGAAATACATTTATTCATCTAAAGTTACAGCGTATCACGGTAAGTAGCACATACAGGGTGTTTCAAATTCGATGCTCACCATGGGGTTCTCCTAAACGGTAGGAGATACGAAAAGTTCACAAATTACTCAAGATATTTTAAAAACCCGATTGCAGTACTTTTTTTAACATTTTAAAAATGACAGTTTTTTTGACATTTTTTTTTGTTTGTGGAATTTGGGCTGATGAAGATCAATTAACTCAAAACGTCAAGTACTTGTCAAAATAAGGTTGTAAAATATCTGTAATCCTTTGCGAACCAAACGGCAGGAGAAAAAAAGCATGGGCAATAAGAAAAAAATGAACTTGACAGTGCTCCTGTCACACTGAAATGTCAAATCTCGAGAACGGACCTCTTATTAGGTAGTCTTAAAAAAGTGCCTGTAGAAAGTTTTAAGCGTTTTTTGACAGTTTTAAGAATAAGGGCGCAGAAAAATAAAAACTAAAAATAAAGACTTCGGTTTTTTTCGCCTACCTCCGGAACCACCCGAAATTTGTAAACTTTTCTTTTGGTTTTGAGCAAAGCGTGAAATTGCGCAACTTGACCCTAATTTAAATATTTTCGTATCTTCTCCGTTTAGAAGATCCCCATGGTGAGCATCGAATTTGGAACACCCTGTATACTATAACTTATCAGACTTTGCACACTTTGATTATCTTATTCCCTGACTTTTTGTGTGTGTTTTATATGTTAGAACCTGGTAATATTTTATTATTTTTAAAATTAATTGTGCCAAAATTTTCTAAAATTAACCAGAAAAATAACCACAACCACAACGAAATGGATTCGTAGCTTACGGCAGTGTTAGTGGTTAATTACCACAACGGAATGACGTTTAGCTATTGCGAAGGCGCAGTAATTACCATAACCACTACCAAGTGTCAAATAAGCGTTCCAAAATATCCCTAATACAGGTATATACAATATGTTTAAGCCAGTTGAATTGAAGACAAACTTTTCACAAAACCAGTAAACGCAAGATTTTTGGTTTTCCTGTTGCATAGTGCTGCTAACACAGCTAAAAAATCGACTGGAGCAACATAAGATTGTGAAGATAAAAAAAATATATTATTAACTTTTATGCGAGCTTTTATAAAACATAGATTTTTTGAAGGAAAATCTAGAAATAGTTTTTTTTTGGAAACTTTAGACTCCAATTTTTAATAAATTAGGTCATAGTGACCAAATATACATGAATTGTTACTAACATTCTAAATTATTCATCATTCAAATGACACCAAACAAATTAAATTACACACAACACTTTAAGCAGATTTCACGACGAATACAAAGGACTCTGCTCACTTAGGATTGCCACTTGGAATGGCGTTTGATATGTCGTAGATCTGTTCTCCCTGATCAACGTTTAAATGGACCTTTTTTTGATCCGACCCGCGGTTTCAGAGATATAGGTGTTAAAAGTTGGAGGTTTCAGATTCTAGGGATTTTTCACTAAAATCAGTTTTTTGCCTATTTTGTTGTATTCGAGTAACTTGCTACTTCCAGTACAGTAGTTTTTAGGTGACCCATGGCTATTGAATACAGTTGAAAAAATTGACATATTTCATTTACGTAAATCTCAGTGAAGACACAAACTTTAAAAACGTAAAAAACTTTTTCTTTAAAATGCAATTTTTCGTAAAATCGCTGATTAAAAAGGAACAAACGTCGAAATATTTTTAATTTTTTGGTATGCTATAGAAAAATCTTCAGAGAAAAAAAGAAGATAAGCTAGATATATAAAGGCTCATCACACTTTGTGAAAAACGTCCATGAACCCGAAAAATGCTCCTATGTGTATGTCATGCTAGAGACCAGAAGGCTCAGCCGATTTTGACAAAAGTGGTACCGCTGGAGTACTCCAAGTCTCAGAGGTACTATATGTCATATATTGTTCAAGAAGAAAATCAATATGGCAGATGCAAGCCGAAATTCTGTCATTCTTAAAAATTGTTTTTTTCTAAATATGTAAGAAACTAAAGATCTCACGACATTATTGATTATAACAAAAATGATTACGAAAAAAATAGCTCCCACGACATTTTTGATTCTAACAAAAATTATTACGAAAAAAATGTTCTATCATAATCTGAAAACCGCATGTTGACGCGTTGCTCCGTTCAAAAGTTATGGTTTTTTTATATATTCAACTGTCAAAAAACTACCCTTGAGATGACTGAATTTTAACTAAACTCCTTTCAGCTCTTCACAGGGTCGGACACTATTTTTCCTAAAAGTTTTGTGAAAATGGGTTTAGCGGTTTAGCAATTATCGTGTCCCGGACAGATAGACCGACAGACAGACGTCACGACGAAAACGTTTATTTAGGCTAAGGAACACCCACGAAGACAATACCTCCCCTAGCCGGGTGGGCTGGGGAGGTAAAAATAACAGAATGGCGACTCGCATACGCCATATTGATTTTCTTCTTGAACAATGTATGGCATATAGTACTTCTGAAACTCAGAGCACTCCAGCGGTACCACTTTTCTCTCTCTGGTCATGGCATACTGGCTAAGATATGTTGATGATACTTTTATTGTCTGGACCGAGAATGACCAACAACTTTCAGAATTTCTTCAGCACCTAAATAAGACCCACCATTAAATTCACAATTGTCAAATTCCTTTTATTGATGTACTCGTCAAACAAGTAGAAAGTGACATCAGAACAACAGTATATCGTAAACCCACTCACACAGGACAATATTTAAATCAAGGTTCAAATCATTCTGCTACCACCAAACGAGGCATAACAAGAACTTTATATAACAGAGGCGTTCAAATTTGTAATGACTTGGAAATCGAAATAAGAAGGATCTGCAGCAGAATGGTTACAGCCTTAAACTTATAACAGATACAATTTCTAAATTTTAGCAAACAGGATAGAGATTACAAGACCAACACCAGGCAAATGCATTCCTTACAATTCCATACATTGAAGGAGTATCAGAGAAAATTCGAAGGGTAGCGAACAACTTTAATATAAAAACAGTTTTTAAATCAAATAATACAATTCGAAGCCTTCTTAGTAAAACAAAACCGGACAAAATAAGGAATGCATTCTTCATAAAATTTAATCTGGAAAAATCAAATATAGGCCTAAAAAATTTCAATTTTAAGAAGTAAACGTACCTCCTAAGTTATCTATATCACTATAAATGCCTTTCGCCACTCCGGGATATTGGACTTTGACGGCGACCTCCTTTCCATCTTTTGATTTTCCATAATGCACTTGACCAATAGAGGCAGCTGCAAATGGTTTCATTTCGAATTCTGAGAACTTCTCTAGCCAATTTGGACCCAACTCCGTTGACATCATCTACAAATAGGTTTTACACAATAGGGTTTTCCCACATTTTTGGGCAGCAGCAGGGACCTATATAACTTATATAGGTCCCTGGCAGCAGCTGATTTACCTTCGAGAGAATTATTCAATAGGTATTTTTTATGTTTCCAAAAACCTCTTAGTTTTGTAGAAAAACTTTTTTAAAGTTGGTCCGACACCTTCGAGATAATATAAACCACTTAACTACTTCCGATTTAATACCCTTTTGGTTCAAAGGCCATTTTTGACACTGTTGACCATTATTACATGGACCAAACCACACTAAAACAGACCGTCTATATCTCGAAGGTGACGGTTGGACTTCTCCAAGAAGGAAAGTGTCCTATTCCTAACCTAAGTTTAGTTCATAGCTGTCAGTATCACATATTTTTTGTAAACAAATATTTTTGAATTTTTCAAAAACCTAAGATTATAGCATTTGGATTCAAGTAAGTAAAATATAACTTAAGCTATATAAAATAGTGCATCCATCCATAGGTTTATTTTATGACGCCAATGGTGTCGGCGGACCAAAGGCCAAGGTAAAGTTTACAAATCAAATCAGCAATAAAAGCTTACGCAATATGAAAGCTTTTATATGAACACAGTTGAAAACAACTCACAATTGTATCTATGTAAGAAATCCTTTCAAAATAAACACAAAATTAAGCAGAAATTCTAGGTAAAACCAATAGACAAGAACCATCAGCTTTATTTTTACAGCAGGCCGCAACCAGTATTGAACCAGTATTTTATAATTGATCAAGCGTCTGATGACGTCACTGACTGAACCGATAGTTGAAAACATTTTTTTTTATACATTCATCAAAAACATGATTTTAGTAATTGTCTGCAGATAACTAAAGCATGGCTTTTTTGGGGACCGATGCAAAACAACTTTTTTTTTGATCACGGGTGCAGAAAAAGATTTCTGTCCATTTTTTACCCAAAATTAAAGCGAAATAGCGGAAAATAGTAATATTGAAAAAGTCTAAGTCTTCTTGCCTAAAAATTAAGCCATTTCCGCCAGTTTTCACCAAGTATTTACGAAAAAATCATTTAAAAACATCGTCAAAATATCAAACTATCAAAGATTAAAATGTCGCAACAATGAACGTCACCGAGTAAAAAGGCACATTGCTATGGAAACCATTGTTATTTCATTTACCAGCCGCCTTGATTTATAGTGTAAAGGTGGTGTGTTGCGAGAAGTGCTCTTCGTTCGAGATGTTTAAAAGTATTTTCCTGTTATTCTTGGATTTTTTGATAAAGGTATTAGAAAAAATAGTGTTAACAACTCGCGACTAAACTGTGCTCGCGTTTTTAAATATCTCGCTGCGCTTGTTATTTAAACCAACGCTTGTAAAAAAGCTCTATTTTAGCCACTACTATTTTTCACATAGAAAACCTTACTTTTCCCATTTTTAGCTTGCCCACAGTTTATAAGAAAGATTTAAATAAATGAAATAGCACACCGCAAGATGAATCCTTTACTATATAATTATTTACCAAAAGAGGAATAAAAGATCAGCCCTACTCATTCTAAGTAAACCTGAGGTGATGAAACACATGGTATGTGACTATTTAAAACATTTGATTTGATGTTTGTTTGATGAATTATTTGATTAGAGCAGTTCTTAAACACGACAGTAGCACCCTATCATCTTGAGCAAATGCATTACCAGTACCATCTGTGTATATTTCCAGCCCAAGACAGTTGACTGTAACAACAATTGCCACCCCTTTCTCGGACAAGCGATGGTTTTGAGGGCATCCATTTGGGTTCAACGGTCTAGGAATGTGTCGGTATATGCCCCCGTTTCAAGGTTATGAAAAAGCTTTTGATCCGAGTCCGGCACGAAAAAAAGCGCTTTTTTTACGAGAGCGGTGTTTTAAATGTATAGCGATTTTTTGAAAGCGATGAGTAAAAAAGCATTGTTTCGTATTGCCTTTTTTTACAGATGTAAAATATATTAAGTTTTTCTCTGGTTTGGTGGTTTCATCATTTTTTCATTATTTCTTTTAAACCTGGAAATCTATTAAGAAATTACCTGAAAAACCTGAAAAGCACTTGGAAATTAAAGATTGTTTTTCCATACGATCCCTATTGCAGTTTTATTCACAATCCACCAAAAAGAGATAAACTTGAATTTTGGTCATGTTTTGAGAAACAACAAATCTGAACTTTTAAAATCAATAGTAAAAGGAAAAATTGAGGGCCGAAGAGGTCTAGTTCGCATCCGAATATCATGAGAAAATCTTAGCCAATTACTACGTTTATACGCGTCTAAAACCGGTTTTATAAAAGGAGAGTTTAAAAAAAAATCGCTTTGTCGAGGGTTTTTTCTTCATTAGATGTCATTAAATGCCAGTTTTAACCAAAAAATAAAACAACTAAATTAGTAACAGATTTTTCGATAAAACTAGGGTTGAGTATTTCTTTAGGTTGGAAGCAATGCGCTAAAACGTTTTAAAAGTGTTTATACCGACCCTAAAATCGGTTTTAAAGCAATAAACCGCTTTCTTAAATCGCTTTAAAAACGGTTTTAGTGGTGTGTATGCGACAACATTCTCAAACCGTCCTTACATAAAAGCGCTTTAAGAGGCCCGTATAAACAAAGTCACTGCTAGTACTACGACACTCAGAAAATCAGTAGATAAGGTGCAAATCGCACTGACGGCAACATTCGAAGAAAGCATGGCACTTAAAGAAGAAAAAACAAATCCAAATACATCAATTTTTCCAGAAATGTGGAAAGAAAGCTATATTTCACCTATTTTTCAATCAGGATGAAGGGACGATATCAAAAATTACCGTAGTGTTTCTATACCGTCTTCTATCCCAATGGTTTTTGATAGCTTGATGTATAATCACTTAAACTGGCAGTGTAAAGAAATCATTCCACATTGACCAATTTACTAATTTACCACAATAAACTGACAGATGCCTTGGAGAAGGGATACCAGGTGAATGCTGTGTATACCGACTTCTCCAAGGCATTTGACAGAGTCAATCATGATTTGCTTATTAAGAAGTTGATAAATTTGGGTTTTTCTGAGAGATTGGCAAACTGGTTGCTTCGTTTTCTGAGAGATAGAAAGGTCATTGGTCATTGTTAAAATTGGTAATTTTTTGTCAGAGGTTATTAGAGTCAGTTCTGGTGTGCCTCAGAGGGGACATTGTTCTCCCTTATCGTATATATACTAAACAACTGTGAATTATTGATGTTTGCCTATGATCTTAAGCTGTTTTTTTTTTGTAATTCTTAGTGAGCTTGATATTGACTTACTCCAAAATGATCTTGACATTCTATCCAACTGGTGTAAGAAAAACTTGTTAGATCTGAATATTGACAAAGGTTTCAAGATGTTATTTAGTCGGAAGAAAAATAAAATTTAATCCTCTTATTCAATAGACGGTCACCAACTGAAAATAAGTGAGGTAGCTAAGGATTTAGGGATACTGTTTGATTCCGGTTTACATTTTACTGACCATATGAATCAACTGGTTGTAAAGGCCAACAGAATGTGGCTTACTCTTAGGAGTTGTCAGGATTTATCTTTGGATGCGATGAGGTCTGTGTATTGTGGCTTGGTTAGGTCACATTCTTGAATATTGCTCAGTTATTTGGACTCCACAATATAACATTTATAAGACCATGCTAGAAAGTGTGCAGCACAAATTTTTAAGATTTTGCAATTATAAATATAATTTAGGACTTATGCTAACATTTTAAATTATGCCAGATTTCTTCCACCGGAGGGGAGAAGGACTATGTTTGATGTCTCTGTTATTTTCAAGTTATTAAATGGAATGATTTCATGTCCATTTTTACTTGCTCAAGTCAAATTTGCTGTTCCACAAAGAATGTTGAATATTTTTTTATTTTGTTTCATAGGACTAACTATGGGAGACAGTCTTTTATGGATAGAACTTTAGATTTTTTAAGCAGAGACAATAGGTTAGATGTTTTAATGGATGTGTTCAATCCTTTAAAAATAAATTAAAGAGGGTACTTTAGACTGAGTAGGATTAAAATATTGTCAAAACTGTTATTCTGATTTTTTTATGGAATGTGATATTTATTTTTTTAAGTTACTGGTTTTGTGATAACCTTACTGACTTGAATTTGTACCTTAATTTTTGTTGTAATGGGGTTTTCCCGATTATTAATAAATAAATAAAAATGTTCAAAATATCAAACCTGTTCAAGTTGCCAATCAGGCATGAAATCCGCAGATTTCCGCACCCTTTCCAGTGCCTTTGCCAAATCAGGATGCACTATGGACTCGTCCTGTATGCTTAATATTTGTCCTAATTTTAAAGCTGCGCCCCTGACTTTACACAGCGTGTCCACTATCCTTTCCAGGTTGCTTTTGTTTAGGAATACCATTCCATTTTGTGTTTCACCCATGCCTATATAGGAGAATTGCGTATTAAAAGTAATTGTTTACTTTTGGTCCAATCCATAAAATAAGGGCAAATCGGTACGGGTTGGGGTGTCGCATTATCAAAAAAATAATATCACCCAAAGATCGTAAAAATTCAACATTTATTTTTGAGAGGCGGGCAAAGTTTGGGTTGCAGGGTAAATTGTAAAAATTTATATATTTTGAAGCAATGAACCGAGGTTGTTCGAACAAAAAAAAATAGAGACAATTTTTACCCAATTTTCCTGCCCAAATGGTCGAGTTTTATTTTTTTAGATATCAATATTTCTAAAAAGTGTCTGATTTAAAAAATATATATTTTTTGGAGGTTTAAGATCCAAGCAAACAAAAAATATTTTTGGTAACCTTGGTCCTTCAGCACTATGATCATGTATAGTTTTAGTAAAAATGTTTTTCAAATAGTAAAAAAAATATTTTGTATAAAAAGCTGTTTTTTTTTTGTTATAGTTATTACTGCTAATATTATTTAACTACTCATAATTTGACTACATTAACTTACATAAATGGTATAAACGTATGATTGATTATTGCTGTATCTCCTCTGGAAGAATTAAAAACTACATTTTGGTAAAAAAATTATTATTTTATAAATATATTATCCAGCAAGAATATGAAAAATATGTTTTTTATTTAAGCATTAATATTTGTATTAATTTGCTAATTTTTATGTCATATTTTTGTGGTAAAGAATAATATTTTTATGTTAGAAAATTATTAAATTCACTTAAATATTTAAAAGGCAAACAATGTGATTTTTATAGGGATTCCTTGATAAATTCTATGTCAGTGTCCCCCATTTATTTTCTATTATTTTATCGAGTGTTATTCTGGTATTTTTAATATAATTTTTTTTAAAGTTAATGTAGTTTTTCATTCCCTCAGAGTCCTATGTAAATACATCCATAATCAAACATACGTTTACACCGTTGCGACCGATTTTTGATGCGCAGAATAGTGATAGTGATAAAGTTATGATAGTTAGTTAGTAGGGAATTCTGGCAGAGTGAGAACCTCCACCAACAGTTCGAAAGGAACGCTGTGATATGCTACACCGATGGCTCCAAGCTATCGGAGAGGCAGACAACAGGGGCAGGGGTCTACGTGCAAGGCCGAGAAGTTTAAATGAGCTACCCGCTCGGAGAGCAAGCTACAGTCTTCCAAGCCGAGGTATACGCCATTATAATAGCGGCAACACTAGAAGAGGTTCGCAATGGTCTGGAAAAGCATGTGTACATATGCTCCGACAGCCGAGCGGCCCTAAAGGCACTTAGTGCGTCAAAAATTGCCAATACTCTGGTGGAAGAGTGCGTCGAAGCACTGGAAGCCTTGAGTCAAGACAAGAGAGTTACAGTGATGTGAGTTCCGGGACACACGGGAGTGTCGGACAACGAAAAGGCGGATGAACTCGCTCGGATCGGGGCCAGTACTCAATACGTGGGGCCGGAACCACTCTTAGGCATAACAAGGAGATAGTTGCAAAGTCGACTCATTAAATGGGCTAACGATGCACTGGCAGACTCCTGTGAGCCTATTCTTGAATCGAGACAAAATTTTCTACCAGAGAGTCACATTCTCTCGCTACTATGCATCTCATTGGTCCAAATCTTCGGGTTAAATCGGTTTCTCTCACTTTTGTCCGATATTGATCGAAAGTAATTCTCTTAGTCAAGACCAATAGAATTACTTTCGATCAATATTGGGCAAAAGTGAGAGAAACCGATTTAAATCGAAGATTTGGAGCAATGAGATGCATAGTAGCGAGAGAATATGACTCCCTGGCAGCAAATTTTCTCTCGATTCAAGAATAGACCCCCTGGGAAAGCGAAAGAGGATTGTCTGCATCCTCTTTCGCTTTCCAAAGAATTCATCGACGGACCGGACGCGGCAAGACTCAAATGGCTCCTGGGAAGGACTCGAAAAGATATTGGACTACTGACAGGAATACTGACCGGCCACAACCGACTCAGTCAGCATCTGATTCGCATCGGGATCAGGAATGACTATCTGCCAGGCCTACGGCAAAGCGGAGGAGACATCCCGGCACCTCCTTGCTGAGTGCGATGCATACCTAAGAATAATGCATCAAGTACTCGGACAACCGAACCTGGATGCAGAGAACCTACGAGCTCTCAAGTGGGCCAAAGTATTGGACTTTGTGAAGAGAACAGAAAGGCCCGGAGAGCCCACTACCGTACAAGCGGTACAGGTGGTGGATTAGGGAGGATTACTTGCCAGGTCTTGGGCCGCCCCCTATTTACTACTACTATGACTAGTTAAATAATATTAGGAGTAAAAATTAAAAAACAAACAGCATTTAACAGATTCTGAAAAAGATATGCCTAGACAATGCAGGGATGTATATTTTATTAAAATCGGTCCAGTCAAACATGGCCAGTTTGACACATAAACACTGCGAAAGTCACTTTAGCAAATCAAGCCATACAATTTTTTTGTTATAACAACGACTTTTCTACTAAAACTTTATACATGATCATGACGAAGAAACAAAAGGTAACCACAAATTGTTTTGTTTTTTATATAAGACACATTATTGCTATTTAAAAAAAAATAAAAATCGATTGAATGGAAGCCCATACGACAAACTATGCTAATTAACTAATTATTATTTATATTAAATATATTGTTAATATTAATATATTATTATTATATTAATTATTCGGACATGTCTTGATCCTTCTTCTCATAATTCAAAAAATAGTTTTACTCAAAAATATAACCACTTTGAATATTACGTTTATATGCTATATTAAAATCAAAAATATGATATTACATTTTGATACTTGTCATTTGGACAGAAAGGTCTCCAGTTTTACTTTTTTGTTATATGTAATTATGGAAAGATACTATTAAAGTCTAAGAAGTTTTTAGGGATAAAATTTAAAAGTAAAAAAAATAAGCAAACACCTATTTTTAAATGCTGAAGATTTTTATTTGTAGGCATATTGACAAACAATGCGTGCGTGATTTGATTCCTGAGAAACTAAAAACCTTAGATTAAAAAGAGACAAGATATCTGGTCCAACGAAAACTCCTTAGGTAATAAAAACCACTGTTTATTTACAAATACAATCACAACAAAACAAAGGTGAGCAATATCGATTATTTTTCTATCCTTTTAAACGACGTTAGAACGATAGGGAAAGAGAATTGTGTCTCAACCACTTTAGGTCGTGATTGGCTTGTGGGTGCGGAAAGTCGGCAGAGCGCAGACGGTCGGATGATATTTTTATTGACATAAGCTTTTTCGTGTTATTTATTTTAAAATTTAAGGATGTTTTAAGCAGTTTATCGGTCGTTATAAAACCACATTTTGTCAAAAAACGTTTATAGTGTGTTTTTTTTACCAGTAGGAGAATATTTCAGTGCATTTAAAGTGATATTTTGGAACAAATCGTCCAATGTTTTGAAAACAAAGGGAGAGCAAGTGAAATCAGTCTGTGGCGGTACATGCCGGTAGGTATACAGAAAATAAAAAAAAACTTTACGTAATATACTTAAATTAGTAGATCCTTAGATTAAAATATCATCAAACACGTTTTTTTTATGAAGTAATTAATTCCCAATGCGTCAAATGAGATATTAGAGACATAAAGCTATTTGTAACTCATTGCGGTATACGTATCCGCATCTAGCGAGAACCAAGTACATTAATTGCTCAGAAACTTGTACCACGTTCGAAAAAAGCAGATATATGCTAATCTAAGAGGTTCTTGAACGCGATAGGTGTTGAGATGCGTTAGGTATCACGTATCGTTACGGCACACGTATCGTATCTCAGCACCTATTGCGTTTAGAAACACCTTAAATTAGCATATATCTGCTCTTTTCGAACGTGCTACAAGTTTCTGACCAATCAATGTGCTTGGTTCTCGCTAGATACGGATACGTATACCGCGATGAGTTACAAATAGTTTTAAGTCTCTATTTTCGAACGTTTTTATAAGGTTTTTTTCGAGGTTTTTTTACAAAAACTATAAAATAAAGTAAAGTCCTTAAACCAACTTGCAAACAACAATATCAACAATATTGAATTCCTACCTCTTATCAGAATATTAAGGTTGATACTGCCGCCGTTGCCATCTGCGCTCGCTTTTCGAATTGATATTTAAATCTTTTTGTCTGTCCTCTGTGTACCCTAAGCATTATTGACTTTAAAATAACAAAATTAACAAACACAACAACATAATTTTTAGCCAGTGGGTAATATTATTTTCTTCTTCTTGATGTTCCAGGTGCTATGAACTGTGTTTCTTTGTTTTAATGTTTGGCATAATCTTATTGTGTTGAAAATTGAAATTGCTATAAATCATATACAAAATTTGTTGTTAGGAAGCTACCAAGGCTTAAATTGGCACAATTATTTTTTGCATGTTTTTTAAATTATTTTGCAGATTTCATATTATAGTAAAATTTTAATAATATAATCCATGTGTAAATTTCTATTTAAGTAGGTACGCCACTGGTGTGTTTACTGTAAACAACAGAAAGGTAAATATTGTTCTATGTAATAATATAACCAAAGTCTCCGTAAGTGTCAGGTATCTTGTCTCTTTTTAGTCTAAGATAAAAACTTACCTAAACTATTTTTGACATATTCCGTGGCAGTACCCATTCCTAACCCTGCAGCAAGACTTCCAAATGACATCATTCTTCCAATTCTAGAAGAAGGCACTTTTCTTTGTTTTGCATCGTTGCTGAGTTTTTGTTTGGACTTTGGATTGGGTACAACCGTGGGTATGGTTGTTAAGATGTTGCCTTAAAATTTAAAAACCCCATTGAGTTGAGTAATTAGTATTTATTGCTTATAATACAAGCATTAAATTTTACAAAAGTACATAAAAGATTAACTCTGTGTTTCGGACTTCCATTGTCTATATGTTACTTATACACGACGCGCGACGTTTCGACCAGTACAATCTCTGATCGTCTTCAGGTGTAAACTACTACATGAAAGATGTTAGTTCTGGATCTTATAAGATAATAAATTAATCATGTATCCCACTACACTAAATTAAAGTCATTTAAATTATTTTTTTTATTTAAATAAAGGATTAAGAAATACATTTCCTTTTAAATTTTAAAATGGATTGGAAGTATAAGAAAAAATATTACCTTACCACTTTCGACTCTTTCTCTTTCCTCTCTCTTCTTTTCCAGGCTATCATTACTTCGTTTTTCTTCTATTTCTGATTGTTTTACTAACTTGGCCCTATGTTCCATGTCAAGTCTTTTTAATAATTCTTTATCTGCCTTAGTTAACTCGATTTTAGTTGAATAGTTATTATCAATGTTTGTTGCAGTTTTTTTAGGACTTTCTGCTACAGCTACAAATTCTATAGATTGAACATTTGCTAAAGGTTTGGTCAAGGGTTTAGTTATGTTTAGTATATTTTCATCAACCTTATTTTCTAATATTGCGTTAAGATTTTGATTAGTAGTACTTGTAGATAAAACTGGTGGTTCACCGAAGGTTGGGGTTATTCCAAAAGAAAGATCCCTGTAGACCTGAAAAATTTTAGGCAATGTAGATGACACATGAGCGATACAAGTTGCTGTTTTGCAAGTACAAGGTCAATTGGGAAGCATCAGCATTACCCATCTACATTAACATACAATAACATATTTTATATCAAAAACTGTAAAAATATGTTACTACTAATTTGTAATTTTATTGATTGATCAGATGATTTTGAAGTACTTATAAAAAACATATAACGTATTTAATTACCATAAGAGGGGGATAATCTGGAATTTTTTAGGTTGTTTTCAAATAAACCTGGTATTTTTTTATTCATTTCAGTTCAGCAGTTTCGATTTCGTGGTGGGTTCGGGACAAGAGAGGCCTTATTTGGCATTCAAGTCTTAGTTCAGCGGTCTAGGGATGTGTCGGTGCTAGTATATGCCTGTTTCAAAGATTATGAGAAAGCATTCGATCGAGTCCAACACGAAAAGCTCATAGAATCGCTAAAAGAAGTTGGTCTATATGACCGAGATCTAAAAATAATCGCTAATCTATACTGGAATCAGACTTCTCAAATAAAGGTTGATGGCCAACTGCCCGAAGAGGTCCAAATAAGAAGAGGTGTGCGCCAAGTTTGTATATTGTCTCCGCTGTTGTTTAATATCTATAGTAACAAAATAATAGAGAATGCACTTTATAACTGCGAAGAGGGTCTTACCATAAACACAACAAAATGGATGGTCATATCCAAGGAAAAGAACATCAGGGGCATTTTAGAAGTAAATGGGCAGCCAGTTGAACACATGGATTCATACAAATACTTGGGTTGCCCCCTCAATGAGAACTGGGACAACATGCAAGAAGTTCATGCAATAGTTGAACAGGCCAGATCATCTTTTATCAAAATGAAATCAGTGTTGTGTAGTCGCGATCTTAATACCACTCTCCGAATTTCTGTGCTTCGGTGTTATGTTTTTAGCATCTTATATTATGGCATGGAAGCATGAGGCCATGTGCATCGCAGAATACTAAGGATATGTTGGATGGACAAAAAAAATTTTTTTGGTAATTTTTTTTTTTGGTATTTCGCCCTCTTTGCTCCAGAAAAAAGTAGACAACAAAGATGCTGGTGGTAACCCTGAAGCCTTTGGAGAAAAAACGAGAAATTGCAGAACGTATTTTGGGACAGTTTGAAACAGACGAAACCAACGATATTAGAAATACACAACAGTATTATAGAGTTTCAATTTATAAACAAGTTTTAGACAAAATCATTTCGAATATAAAATCAAGGTTCAATAACGAGGCTCTAAGTGTTTTTACAAGTTTTATACCACGTGAAGCCAAAATCAGGGCAAAATTAACTAATGTCGTTTCCAAATATTATAAGCTGTTTGCTTCATGCAAAACACAAATTCTTGAACTATTATTGGGAGAAGTCAGTATTTGGAAACAACATTGTTAAGAAGTAGGCAAAAGCTTAAATCAGAATTTATATGATAACGTTTCGAGGCAATGAACAAGTGTGGCGATAGTTTTCCGTTGATAAAAACATTCTTGGATGTTTGTCAGTAAGTAATGCTTCGTCAGAAAGAAGCTTCTCGTGCCTCAGAAGATTGAAAATATAAATACTTAAAAACACTATGACGGAAATTTGTCTGACGGGCTTAGCGTTGCTGCATATCAACAAAAATTGAAATTGAAATTGACATTGAGTGAGTCATTGACCGGTTTTCCGCCCAAAAAAACTGGAAACGAACTTTTTTTTAGATAGGCTTCTTATATTTGAGATATGCAATATAAAAGTTAATATTTCAACTTAAAAAGCTTTTTAGATGTGAAAAAAAAGTATTTAGCTATTAGGTTTTGTTTGTGGTTTGTTTGTTATCTATGTTTTTTATAACTGAAAAAATTATACGTAGTTACTCAAGCGCGGATTTCAGGGGGTTAGGGGGGTAATTAATCCCCCCCCCCCATCCTGGATTTAAATTTTTTACGAAAATATTTAAAAAATCAAAAGTAGGGCACAAATTGCGGCACTATAACGCCTTTAAAATTTACGGTATTAGTTTAATTTTGTGTTAACAATGGCATTTGTAGTGTCATTTTCTTAAAAATTTTCGCCTGCTGCGCTTTGAAACCATTGATATATTTACAATTTTAGTTTAATTTTAAATCAAAGAATGCATTTTTCAGTGCAATTTTCTTAAAAATTTTCGCCTACGATTTTAGTTTAATTTGACTCAAAATGAAATGTATGATATAAACAACTTAAAATCTGAGTACCCCCCTAGATTTTGAGGTCAAATTCGCGAAGTTTTGTTTGCATATATTGATGTCTTCCTCATAAAAGCTATGCTTTTATTCTAGTTTTTTTTTTCGTATCGAAACCGCCCCCCCCCCTTTTCAAATGGCTGGGACTGCCACTGCAGTGGTAAACTTTAAATATTTTTTAAGTTTTACTCTATCCTACAATAATCCGTCAAAAAATGTCTTGAAGCAATTTCTTTGAGGTTAGGCCCTTTTTTTATAATTAAATATAGATGTCAACAAACTGTGGACACCCCAGTATTACATTATATTTTTTTAATATATACTTCTATACATATAATAAATCTCTAGAGAGACCATTTCTGTATATTGAATATTTTTGAAATTTTTGGTTTTGGTTTCTAACCAAAGCATATATACCTAGATCCAAAAAATTCATTTTTTAGAATTTTTGTCTGTTGTCTGTAAAAACTATTGAATGGATTTTGATGGGAGTTTTATTACTGGATTCCTGGGCAGGACGTTGATTTAAAGCAAGAAAAATGGGGAAAAACCGGTAAAATTGCAGACGAAGCTGCGGGTTCTTCAGCTATTTAAAGTAATATAATAAATCTCTAAATAGACCGTTTCTGTGCAATGAATATTTATTTCAAATTTTTGGTCCCAGATTCACCAAACCATATAGATACCGAATTTTTGTCTGTTTGTCTATTTGTCTTTATGTACCAGCCTCGGTACCAGCATCACGCAAAAACTACAGAACAGATTGTGATCAAAGTTTTGCTATTGCTCCCTGGCTCCTTTGGAGAATCGATTTACGGGAACATATATTAAGAATTTTTAATTTGAAGGAATATAGACTATACCTACACCACAAAACTCTTACGACAGACCTGCTCACCTACCAAAGCATTTTAAAAAGTACTTGATTACCTCTACAGTCTTTATAAAACTTAATAATATCCCATAGCACTGTCAAAAATTGAATAAAACAAAAATAATTAAATTCTCTCTACAGGAGCTTTAAAGAAGCCCAGAATCCCACTAAAACTTTGAGTTATCCCACCATTTCTTATGTATTTCCTAAGCATTTTCCAAATATTTCTGATTATTCTTTAAGTATTTCCAAATATTTCCGGGCATTGACACCGATTTTACGTGGTCAAAAGGCCCTCGGGTTAAACAGAAGGGGTTTTATCATTGTACCAAGTTTCATCATAGTTTAACACCATTTTTAAGCATTTTTTAAGCGTGTTTTTATATTTTCCTTATTATTAAATTACGGGGGCTTAAGGGGATGCAGCGTGGTACAGTCGTTAAAAAGAAGGTGTTTTATCATTGTACCAAGTTCCGTCGCATAACACCATTTTTAAGTGTATTTTTTACTTTTTCATTATAAGGGGTAGTTTTTTTTTATGTTAGATGAGGTGTGAGGAGATGTAGCTTGGTACAATATTTAAAAATAATTTTTTTTTATCATTGTGCCAAGATTTATCGTGAAACAACATTTTTAAGCATTTCTTTGAATGTGTAGTGTAATAGGAGTGGTTATTCTTTAAACTTTAATGAATTTTGAATATGACGGGTTTTATTTTTACTCTAAATTTGTGAAGTTTTTTTTTTTGATTATTTTTGCTTTAAAATGGTTGCCTGTACTGGCTGCTCACTTCACACTTTCGGCTGCATTGAACGGTTGCTAGTTTCACACAAGTTGGGCTGAAAAAATCGTTATGTGAAGCGTTTTTTGATATTCAATAGGCTGGGGGTTATTTTGGAAAATAAAAATGTTTTTAATAGAGACTTGTGGCTAGAGGGTGATTCATCATATTTTCCACCCCCCCCCCTTATTTCACTTATATTTAAGCTGAAAACAAGTTTTATGTACAGAAGTTGCAAAATTTTCTGTAAACTTTCAAATGTGATCCCTTAAAAATTAGGAGTTGTCATTTAAATTGGTTAAATGATTTGAAGTCAAATACAAAGTTTAAAATGCAAAAAATTGTTAAAAATACTAAAAAAACTTAAAAACTTGAATGAAGTTTTCTTAAAAGGACATTCAAGATACATTAAAAGCGTTAAAAAAAAAGTAGTCACATTTTTCAGTTAATTTAAAAAAAAAAACAAAGGACATTATTACATACAAAATTTCAATTCAAATCAAAGTCAACCCAGAACATTAAGGATAATAAAATACAAATAAAAAGTCCACAGAAATAAAAAAGATAAGAAGCAAAGGAAAAATTAATTTATATTGTAAGCTTGATTGTAAGGTTCTATAGTAATAATTTTAAATAAAGTTTTCTTGTATTTTAAGAAGTAATTTTTTTTCTGTAGCTGTATAGGAAGTTGGTTAAGGAATTTAATTGTAAGTGTAAGTCTGTGTGAAGGGAAGTTTCTGTGTTGTGGTTATGGTTTATCTTGAATTGCTGGATAAATAAAAATATTGCCTACTTCCAGAATTACTCAGATCATCCTGATTAGCCCCTTCTTACAGTATTAAATACACATATATATATTTTGTAACTGCATAAAAAGCGTACAGCAGAAGTTAGTTGCAGGTCTGGTGCTCAGTCTGGTGTGCTTATTGTAACTGCCTTTGACATTTCCCAATTTTAGTGCAATGACAACAAGCATGTCACCTTGGCCTTCCAGTTCCTTCTTGATACTTTCTTCTTATTTGACTACAATTGTTTCATTTATAATGGTCTGCCACTCAATGAACCAACCAACTGCCATCTAGTTGGGATTTTTCAAAATCCGTTAGTTCAGGCATTTATTTTCAGATAAGCAAACGAAGAAAACCAAAACATGACATTTTTTGTCAATTTTGAATACCTAAGGTTGCTGAGTTGTGAGGCTCATAATCGAGCTCATAATACACCTTATAAAATCCGTGAAAGTATTTTATGTAGCATTAAATGTACACATAGGTATTGGGAGAGGGTACATAACAAATTTCAGGTCAGCTGTTACTCCCTTGTGTATATGAAATTTTATATGAATATTGGATTAAATAAAACATTGTGGAAGTCTCAGGAATAGTATAGGTACTCACTTGATCATAAATAAACTTGAACTTGAAGTACAACTTAAGGCAGATTCAGAGATACATAAGGTAAGTGGCTCGGTAAGCGGTATGAGGTATGCAGTAAGACGCAACTATAGCAAATACATGCTGCTGTTCATAGTATTGCGTAAGCAGCAAGCAGTAACCAGTAAGAGCAGCATGCATTTGCAATTGTTGATTTTCCTTGTGTCTCACCAAATATCTCATATGGCTTACCTTATGGAACTATGAATCCACCTTTACGGCTGCATAGTTTTCAAATTAGTACAAACAAAACAAATCATAATATATACAAATATAAACCTTTAATCCCTGGATCACAGTATTTAGTCTTTCCACACTATC
Organism: Oxystoma pomonae; assembly: GCA_963921995.1. Classification (NCBI taxonomy): domain Eukaryota; kingdom Metazoa; phylum Arthropoda; class Insecta; order Coleoptera; family Brentidae; genus Oxystoma; species Oxystoma pomonae. Next base: position 60,018,371 of record OY998167.1, read on the forward strand.
TTGTGTGCTATTAAGAAACTCTATACCCACAGGCACTCCAGGCTTGAAAGTTGCACCCTCGCAATCTTTGAGACTTTGCTGAACTAACGGAGGTATACTAGAGGTCCTTATGATGTGACCCAAAGAGTCTTTTTGAAGTTTTACAGCAGCTGTGCCGACTAATTCCAAAGCACGCAGCAAACTGACCCAATCTTTGGTTGACGACATTAGGCGTGATTCATTACACCCACGCGGTCACCTTATAAAGACACTTGTTAAACAACAACACGCGAAAGTTGGAGTAATGGACCCTGAAAAACGACAATTTTCACATTATTTTTGCCAACAAATTACATAACCTCAACTCAGCTGATTGTCAGGATGAGATCAGCGATTGGTTGGTTGCTAGAATATAATATTTACGGATAAAGGGAAAGCAAAGCTTGGGTACAATCAGACAAAAGATGAAGAGCTCAACAATTTTAGAATTTATTTCTTTTTTTAAGTAGAGTCCCAGAATACAATTTAACATAAATTTATACTTTGAAGAGCTGCAAGCGAATGGTGAAAGATATTAATTTTTATGAATTTAATATGTAATGAATAGAAACAATAGGCTACTGTTGTTTCAAACAAAAGATAGGGGTGTTTCGTCTGAAAGTGCGATTTCTTTACCTCAAACCTGATATATTTCTGCGCGTTAGTATTTTTGCACAAATATCTACTACATAACTAGAGAAAAAATTTCACACGAGCGTGAATGTTGTGAACGAGACCCTAGCCGAGTGAAACCACACGCGAGTGTAAGAAAGTTACTTTCTATCGAGTTGTGTACGCCTTTCCAAGTCGTCAAGGGCGGTAAAGGCACTTTACGCATGTGTTAGGTACAAAATTTTACCTACTACTTAGCGTCTTATACCAAAAAAACATAATAATTTCAAAAATTCTAACAATTTTTTTTCAAGATTGTTAATTTTAAAAAGAGTATACATTGTAAAAGTGTGAAACCTAGAGAGTTTATTCATTTCGAGATTTTTTTTTTTTTGATCGCGTTAAAGTTTCTTTATACCGCACGCGAGTAGGTAAAAGTACTTTGCAACAGGTATCATCTAGATGAGTACCTAAAGAGGAAGAAGGAAGAACATCAATCCACACGTTACTCTCTTTTTTCTGAAGAGCCAAAATGCGAGCCTTATCTATGGGGTCAGATGTATTTGATAAACATTTTTCTAAAAGAAAATTACAAAGTTGTTCATCTAAATTTTTTTGTTTTAAAGAAATGTCAGGAGAAATTGTATTGTCACAAAAGATGGACCAATTTTTACAAGCTGCCGAATAATATTCATCTGGACAATTCTGAATGGATAAAGGAAGAATGGCTTTGATTGTTTCGGAAATGTCGTTATTTGAAGCAATAAAGGCAGACAAACATAAAGAAGAAATGTCCCTTATCCCTAAACCTCCAAATTTTATTGGTATTTTACAATTGGACCAGAGTGATTTAAATTGCTAGTTTTGCTACCGTAAGTTTGATTTTTGTGATTTTAGCTTCTACGAAAAAGCTTCAGACTATATAAAACTTTTGTCAACATTAACATTTCGCCCCCGCCAAAATTTTATCTGCGCCACTGCACTCGATTTTAGACATTTGCCATAAAGACACGTCTTTGTCGTGCACAGAGAGGTATCACTTCTAAAAATCGTATAAGAAGTAATAAAGGTCAACGCCAACGAAGTAAGTGCATGGTGTCTTAACCCTTTGTAAAACATAGGTCTTAAAACCTCTAGTCTAGCAATAAAGGCAGACAAACATAAAGAAGAAATGTCCCTTATCCCTAAACCTCCAAATTTTACTGGTAATTTACAAAAGGACCAAGCAGAGGGATTGAAATTGCAATTTGTAATAACCTCACAAGTAATTTTTAAAATAATATCGTAGTTATAGAGAAGAGCAGGTTCTGCCCAACATGGTGTATATCTAATAAGGTATGACATTTTACGAATTTTTCAAGGGATAAAATCGCTAATGTGAAGAAAGAATTTCTAAATTTTTTGTAAAAGTTTTGAGAGTTAAAATTTTGTTTTTCAAATCAATAAATAAACTATATTTCCCGAGGGGACATCCTAATAAATTAAGTTGATCTTTTTCAATAATTTTGATATTTGGGGCGATAGAAATAAATTCCTGGAAACATGAGATATCAGGACTAGCGGAATTTTCTTTGGAAATCAATGATCCTCATATTTACTAAAATTTATTTCCATACCAATTTTTGAACAATGTTCAATTAAAAATTTGAAATCATTTAAAACCGAGGTACCATATGTTAAGGCCACAGCGATCGAGAACCAGGTTTGAAAGATGAAATTGCAATTTTCACTTCTTGAGGGATGTCGAAACAGGAATCTTCTGGGGAGATGTCAGTAGAAAGAGGCGAAGGATATTTTTCTTGTACTTTTTCGTAGGAGGAATCATCATTCGGGGCCAAAGTATCATTACTGCTGAGAAGACGTATTGCACCTTGGACATCTCCAAAAGAAAGTTTTTGATCTACTTTTTCTGCCAAATTGAATGTATTTCTAGTTTCTTGTTGGTAGTTTCTCATAGCTTTAGATTTAGGTTAATATTATTTATTGTGTGTTTGCCACATGTTTAAATTTTGTTTGCATAAAAAGGTAAGAGATTTTTCTATTTTTGACTTTACTGGAACACGCTTTATGTTGCAGTGCAGCATAAGGGAAAACAAACAAAAGGATCCAAGATAGTACAGAATTTTCCTTTAAACAGTTTTTTTTATCAAATCGTTGAATTCTTGAGTAAAAGATCTTCTCGCACTTTTTGGAATCCGTGCTAGAATTCGAGTGTTTTGACGAAGTGAGGAGAGAAAATTACAAATAATGTTTGATGATAATTCAAAATTTTCATATGAAGTGTTATTTTCACATTCTTAAGAGAAATCTTCTGTGTTAACCAATTTATGTTTGGCTTTAAGATGAATTTTAAGACCACAGTCGCCACAAAAAACTTTTTGCAAAGTGAACATTGTTTGTTTCTTCTTAAAGTTTTCGATTTTGAGGAACTGAGGAGTGTTAAATCTTTATCAAAACTTTTATGGCATCTTGAAAAATGAATTTTCAATCCTCTTTGACTTTGGAAAGCTTTAACGCATAATTTGATTAGGATTAAATATTTTTGTCTTGTTGAAAGGGGACCGCTTAAAATTTTGCATATGGTTTATAATATTCTTTGTACTTATTTTGTGTAGAAAAATGTATAAAATTGTAGATATGAATATTTTTGATGTCTTGAGTTTTACAATCAATTATATTATACCTATTTGTGACAAACGTAAAATCCTTTCGCAGTAAATAGAAAAATTGTTATGGGTTAATAATTTTTTCAGTTGTGGTTATAGATTTACTTACTTAACGGAAAATCTTTTAGCAGTAAATAAAAAAAAATCATTTGATCACTTGTGATTGTAAAGGTACTTGTTTACACAAATATATTAAAGTGAAATTGATAAATATTATTGACAGATAAAAAATTCAATTAGAGCCAATAATAATTTACTAAGGGCCTTCAATCCTGCTTAGGGTAACTAAGTTAAGTATTTAGGGTAAACAGAAACTTCACATGTTTTTTAAGTGTATTTTTTGCGCAGAAAAAAGAAAAACATTAAAAGAATTTTTTTTAAATCTAGAATTTAGACAATATCCCACCTCAATTTTTGGCAGCTAACCCTACTCACTTTTTTTGATATTTTTTTTGCTTACGGTGTTATTAAATTTAAGCAAGGGTAAAAAATAGAATTTTTAGTAATCCTCAACATTTTAAGACATGTTTTTGGCAACAAAAAATGTTAAGATTAGATAGAGCCGCCAGAAAATTTACGCCTTTGCCTTTAAATACTTTGTTCTTCATATATACACTAATTCAAGCCAATAACCCTTGTACGAATTTAATAAGCTATTCATACAACGCAATAACTATTAAACCGTCCCCTCCCAGCAAACACAAATCGTCGGCATTGAATCGGGCCAATTTCGACAACGTCGGCAGTGTGTAGGCATCAGCGACTACACTCTGGTCCGATGTTGGTCAGATTGCGATTTTCAGTTTTTGGTCAATAATCGGCAACTGACGGAGGTCTACATTACTACAGTCGACTTTATGCCGACACCACTTTAGGACCGACGATAGTCTGATTGGAACTTTGTTTAATCGGTCAAAAATCAGCAACTGACGATGGCCCGATTTACTATAGTCGACTTTATGCCAAAGCCCACTTTATTTGCTTTAGGGCCGACGACGGTTCGATTGGAACTTTCTTTAATCGGTCGAGAATCGGCAACTGACGATGGCCCGATTTACTATAGTCGACTTTATGCCGACGCCTACTTCTTGACTTGACCAGATGGTGGTACTTCTCTACAAGAATCACCTCTTCTGCCACTTAAACCAGCCCGACTGGTTAGGCACCCGCATTATTGAAACTTTTCCAATGTCGGGCCGCTTTAAGCTATCACCGACGGACCTCCGTCAATCGCCGACGTTGGACCGCTTTAGGAAATCAATGTCGGACTTGAATAGTTTACCGATGTCGGGCCGAGACCAGCTTGCCTACGTTAGACCGACCAAATTAAGCAGTTATGGGCGGATGGTCGGTACCATGTGGTTAAACCATATCGGACCTTAATCGTACGGGGACGGTATGCCGATGTCAACAAAAAGTAAAATTTACCATTGGTCCGACGACGGGACACAGTCTAACGCTGTATCACCAAACATACATTGGGCCTACATCGCAAAGCGGACAAAAAATACTGCTGGTCCGATGTCGTAAATCGACGTCGTGCCGATGACGACAAATTCGGCAATCGACATCGGACCGACGAAGGCCCGAGGGAACCGTATTTGCTGGACTTCTTCTTCAAAAAAAGCTCTGAATGCAACTTGGTAAAACATTTTAAAAGCAATATTTATTAAAATTACTCATTATTATTAAAATGAATATGACTTGATTCATTTTCTTTATAAAATAACTAATTTTACAGCCAAATTGCCGCCCCGGGCAAGAGCCCGGCCCTGATGTCAACTTGACTGAACACAATAAATCATGACCAAATTAAATGGAACCGGAACAGCAATCATTGCCTGGTAAAATAAAAAAAGTCCTTGTTGAGAACTCCCTGCAAAGGAAAACTTTTGAGGAGTTAAATCGTACGGAATGTGCGTACTTTTAATTTGTGACAATTTTTTTATAAAATTTAATTTTTATATATACATAACAAATCAAACCATACACTTATATAGCACAATATAATATTTTCAATTTAAAGTCTAATATTGCACAAAAAAAATTACAAGGAAAATGAAAAATAAAACTACCTAATACTTTTTGTGCTCCAACAATTCATAAATAAAATAAAACTAAAAAAACTAGAAAATATTTATCTACGAAGAACTGCTAGGTATTTTAACCCTTCTCTTCTTAGTTCTACTCCTTTTAACAACGTTATAACTAACTGTTGAGGAATTACCAACTTGATCAATTCCTGCTGATTGCTGATTTTCTTCAGCTACCACGATTGGATTTCTTATCGTACTTGAAGCAGAATAGCCATACTCTCCTTGATTTGGATTTGATCCACCACTATCATTAGAATAGTAGTTTTCTTTTTCCAAATTTGATTTGGAATCACTTGAGACCTGATTTTCTTGAATAGTTGGCTGATAATAGTAATTATATCCAAAATTTTGTTCAGGTTGTATGTTACTGTGTTCTTTTTGGTAATTATTAAAAACGTGTCCTCTATCAGAATTTGTTATAATTTCTGCATGTGGTTTAGCGTCTCTAGTGTTGTAAACCTTTTGAGCTTGATACGTCTCCGCGGAATCTTCCACGATTGGAGTTTGTTGTTCGGCAGAATAATATTGCTGCTGTTGCCTTGAATATTCTTGAGGGTAGCCTTGGTAGTAGACATTTTGTTGCGGGTCATCTTGTTGATATTGATAACTTTGTGCGTCGGAGGGTGGCGTTGGTAGGAATGGTCTTTCGCTTTCTTCAACTTCAATTTTTGCTACGTTGTTCGGGACTTCAATGTTGATAGTTTTTATTTCTTTTCTGGGTGGTTCCTCGGTTTGGGTTGTTTTGATTTGACCTAAAAGGTTAAATCCAATAAAAAAAAGAATTTCATCACGTCTGAAGTAACGTTTTATAGTACATACCGGGTGGGCTAAATTCGCTGGGATTTAAAGTGTTTGGGTAATTTTATTAAAAAAATATTATGAACGTTCAGGGTTCAACCCGTTTTTGAGCGGCGAGGGCTTTTTGAAAAATATGCTGTATAATTTGGCCCAACTTTTTGATCAATTAATTTTTTTTTAAGGTTTAATTTATTTGTCAAACTGGATTTTATCTGTCACGTTTGGTTCTTGAGATATAGTTTCAAGTGGCTATTTTTCTTATAGAATGTACTCGATTTTTAAAATCAGCGTTAAATATACTTTAAAACGATGTATGTGTTTGTATTACGGTTTGTTGTCGTTTTTCGTAAAAAATATACTATAAAAAAATAGTAAATAAAATGATCATCATTTTAAAGGGAATAGGATGCTGATTTAAAAAATTTATAAAAAAAGTCATTCCATAAGAAATAAATCTAGTTTGACAGAAAAATTCTACTTTCAGTTACCCATAGAAGAGCAATTTATACCAAAAATAAATTTTTCGTTAATAAAAAAGTTATAGGCCAAATTCTAAAACGCATATTTTTCAAAAAACTCTTAGCTCAAGAACGGGTTAACATACTGACATGCGGTTCGCTATATTTGCTAGAAATATCCGAAACCCCCAATATGCGTCGAACTTGGATCATCCTGTACACTATTTTTTGGTTATCTGTGTTAGAATTACCTAAAACCGCCAAATCCCAGCAAATTTAGGCCACCCTGTACAATCTAAAGATATTACGCATTATTTTATTGGGAGTAAGTAAAATAATTGCTAAATTGCTTTCTTTTAACCGTATTAATTATTATTTTTTATTTACGTAAACAAAATTTTTTTTAAACCACTTTTACATAACAGCACCATCGAAAGTTACCCTGCCAAAAAAACAGCATTAAACCTCATAAAAAACACGCCTGATTTTTATCAATTTTTATAAGGTTTATAAGCTTTTGTGAGAACAAATTTTAGGATCCTAAGAGTGTGTAATAATTTATGAGTTATGTCTTTGATTTTAGTCAGAATTTATGTGGTTTCATGTGTGGTTTTTAGACATCAGACAGAATTGATAAGTGCACATATTTTTTTTAACATACTTTATGGTTTTATAAAAGCATTATTTTCTAAGAGATTTTATAATCAAACCGACACATTAACTTTTATGGCTTTCTATAATGACATTCTTTTTCTTTTATAATATTTTATGAGATTATATAACCGATGTTTTCTGAGAGATTTCATTGTCAAAACAACTCATAATATTTCGTGGGTTTCTATTATTACACGTTTAAAAAACGTTTTTTCCTGAGATTTTGGGATATTTTATGATTAGACCAATTTATAGAATTTGGCAGATTTCTATGAACATTTATAATTTTCTATGAGTTTGTACAAACAATTTCTTTTATAAGTCTTTAAATAGATTTTATAGTCAGACAAATTTACAACATTTTATAGATTTTTATGTGTCCATCCTGCCAAAAAAACCTTAATAAATATCATAAAAAAACCACCTGATTTTTATCAGTTTTTTCGACCACCTGAAAACTAATTTAGAAAGCTATACTTACTTACTTACTTCTACAAAAAAATATTTTTTGACTCATGATCCCATACAGCACGTCCCAGGACCAATTAGGGACGTACTATGTACGTACAAAAATGAACGAACATAGTACTTAACAAAGTGTACGTATACCTACGATCCTTTTACGTCAAGTTTTGGTCCTACATGGGATATAAAATGTACGTACTGTGTCACATCCCAAGGACGTACCATTACGTATACGTGTACGTACCATGGCTGTATGGGGAAATCTTATAAAATATTACAAAATCTCAGAGAAACTTATCAAAGTAATAAGATTTTACCTGCCCTAACTTATATGCCCTTTGAAACAAATATATTAAGTCGTCGCCCACCAGAACTTATAAAATCTTATCAAAATACTATAATTACAGTATCTGTCGTAAATAATTTTACAACAAAAAAATCGTTTTTGGCTTATGAAATCTTGTAAGATTCTCTCCCACCGCTCCTGGCGATAAGTAAGTTCTTATACGAAAACAATTTTCTATTAAATATGTAGATATTGTGCAAGCACAAGAAGTTTTATTATTGTATTATAGTAGGTTAGGTCGTCGTAGTTTATAGTTTAGGTTAGGTTATATATAGTTTAGTTTGACTGTATATTAATCTCTATTACATTACTTCTACTACTATTACTACTACTACAATTAACAAAACTTATAAAATTTTTTAACCTTTATGAGGAATTGTCATATTAAAAATCATAAAACATTGTAAACTTTTATGACCAAAACTTATGGATTACGTTTTATCTGTTATTTGCTATGATCTTTTATGAGGTTTTTTTGGCAGGGTAAAAACAGAAAAAAGTTACAGAACCATGGAAAATAAAATTTTAGTCAAATGTCTATTGGATAAAAAAATACATTAGATAAACGAATACAATGCAAAAGTATTGTTGTAGCTTATTTGTTAATTTTTAATTTCATTGAGCTAATGCAAGACTAGAAAAAACCTTAATATTAAAAAAATAACTAGAAATCAGTTTAGGACAATGAAGTTTAACAAAATATACTTATTTAAAATTTGACTTACTGTTAAATCAGTTTAAAATTAGAAAGAAACCTTCCGAGTGTTTAAAAAAAAAATGTCACCGAAAAAATGTACTCGCTTTGTGGTATGTCTAATGTCATTACATAGGCGAGTCAATTAATACTGGTTTTAATTATTTAATAATATTAAAGCAGAAGTTTTAAACAGAAGCAATATGTACTACGAATTGATACAAAAATTTCGTACCTTTTTTTGTTCTGAAAACCACCTTAGTATGCTGATCACTGGGATAATTTTCATGAGTAAGCAATTCGCTAGGATTCCCATAACCACCGGCTGACTCTGGCTGATATTGTGGCTGAACGTAATCCTGAGGCACATAGTGTTGATTTTGCTGATACTGGACTTGATCAGGTTGTTGGTACTGAACTTGGTCAACTTGCTCATAAGTTTGAGGTTGGGAATAATATTCCTGCTGCTGATATTGGGGCTCCATGTTTTGTTGGTGGGTCTTGTAATATTGTTGATCATATTCTTGTTGCTGGTATTGATATTGTTGGGCTTGACCATGCTGAGGTTGCTCATAGTGAGGATATTGAGAATAATATTGATAAGTTTTGGGTTGTTGTTCTTTTTGGTAATACTGTTGTACTGGAGCTTCTGTTTTTTGATAGTGAGTTTTCTGAGAAACTTGCGTTTGCGTTTTATAGCTTTGCTTCACATACGGCGTCTGAGATTGACTATAATATGACTGTTGAGGCGCTTGATAATGAGGATTCTGTCTTTCAAGAGCCTTCAAATACTGAACTAGTAGATGTTGAATATTTATATGGTTAATGCTTGAGGAATAAGGGTTTGATTTAGGTAAGTTAGCAAATAACTGAGGATCGTTAAGTTGTTGAGGGTAAATTCTCAAAATTATTACTGGTACAGGTTGATCGTTGTACTCTACACTATTTTTAGGTACGACTGAACTAAGATCTCCCAACTGGCCTTTAGTATTAATTGTAGAAAATAGAGTAGTTCCAGGTTCTATTTTGCTCCCAACAGTGTAAGCTGGAGCAGTAGGGGGAATATATTCGGTGACAGTTGGTAACTTGTACTCTACAGATTTTGTGATTTCAATTTTAGGCGATGATGGGTCATGGATTTTTGATTTATATTTGGAATTCGAAAAAAGACTAGGTCCTTTACGAGGTGCTATGTCATGTGTAGAGTATTTGTAAGTGACAAACCTTCCAGGTTGGTTTCCATAGCTGTTATACCCATACCCCAGAGCTTCGTCTATGGTTCTTTTTTTGTGTTTGGTGCTGGTAAAATTTTCGTTTGGATCGACAATTTGAATGGCAACAATTGCAGGACTAGTTTCAGTGGATTTTTCTGGGTTCGGTGAGGATTTTTTGGATTTTGCTTCTGCATGATGTAGATCGCATGCAAAAGCCAAAACCTAAAAAAAAAGATAATTAAAGTTGCGCAAGAATCAAGCATTCAAATAACGTTTATCTGAAATACTTCAAAAATATTTTACACATTTTACAAGGAAAATCCTTTTCAGGAAATATTTTGTCGGCGTTAAATGAAAATTTTTTTGATATAACCAAACGAATTAGTTTTAAGAACTGTTTAACATGCATAAAAAATGTTTTTACTTATAGGATTCAGATAATCTCTTTTATATCATTAAGTTGAGTAACATTGTTTAAAGTGGGTATTAATGAGCAAATTTAATACATATGGCGTAGCATATTAATATTAAAAGCTATAAAACCTATTCGACAACTTAATCGCTAATTAATTTTGCGGTAATGAAAAGTTAAACCAAAAATTAAGAGCTTCAGCTTCTACAGACAAATTGCTTAATGCACAGGTATCAAAATTTGCGCAATTAGATTTAGAATTCCCACGTTTTGACCGCGTTATGATATGTACCTCTTTAATACTATCTAATATAGTTATTTTTTTCTTCACAAACCAAAAAACTCGTAAAATATAAACTGCATTTTGTTCGCTATCGATGGTGATCCGAGCTTTTTAAACAATATCGTGAGTGGTTAGCGTTACCAGAGATATATGAAAAAAAGACATAATATATATCATATTTTCAATATTCCAACGTGATTTTATTAGTATTTATTCTTTAAAAAATGTCAATGCAAGTTTTCAAAATAATTTTTATTTGTTTAAGGGAAAGTCAAGTATATTTAATCAAAAAACAGTGCATTAAAGTTGCAACGAAAGTTTCACAAATCAAACATTAGATAGCCGTTGCGCATGGATTGAGTTTTTTACATATTTATGATTATTTTAGGAAGTCTGGCTATCCTTAAAGAAATTACGGCGAATCCTAAAATACAAAATAAAAACAACAACAAAATTTAATTTGCTTAAACCATCTAATCCAAAAAGTTTTTAAAAACTTTGTTTTTTTCTAAATTTAAATCATAGCTATACATTTAAAATTAACAATATTTACACAGAAAATATTTTTATACAAGACGAAGATACCTTTGTTTGCTTTAGTTTTAAAATATCTTCCATTATTTTTAAGAGTAAAAATAAAGCTTTTATGCAACCTCGACGAATTGTAGCCCTTGCCTCGCTTACAGGCTAACAAATTTTTAGCCTCGGAATAAAAAGTACCACTTTCGTCCCTATGTTGATAATGTACTATTTAACATAATCAAACTATGTAAAACCAGGTCCATGTAAAATTTCCAGTCGATGACTCCAACAAAAAAAATATATTTATTATCCCATAGTTTTAATGAGAGAAAACTACTTTTAAATTCTGATGGTGAAACTCACCCTTGAATAACAAATTGACGTGTTTGAGGTTTTTTTTTAAGTGTATACGTACTCCATATATTCGAAACGCTCATTGACAGTCCTGTATGTTTAAAATATAAGGTGTACTAAAACTTTAGGAAGCCGGTAGTGTTACTTTTGCCTAGTTTTTTTTAAACATATCATATATATATATATAGAGTGGACCCTAAAAAACCGGACTGTTTTGTTTTAACTGCCAATTTTTTATTTATTATCGAATTTTAACCCAAAAAAAAGTTTTGGAAAGGTAATTAAATAAACTTTTTCAAGTATGTCAAAAAATGACATTTATCAAAAATTCAAAATAGTGGACGTCCAAAAGTTTTATGCATCTTAAAAAACCGTTGGATTTTTTTTGGGACACTTTGTATATTCTTTTTGCAATTACGAAAAATTCCTATCTATTGCCTGTAAACCGATGTATGTATGATTTGATAAATTCTATAGAAAGAAATAAAAAAAAACTATGGGTTTTTTCGTATACCAACTTCTTGCATAAAATAAAAACTGCTAATAAGGATTTCGTTATCTTTTCGACAATTTTGTTGACAAGGACGCTCTGCAGATGCTAACAATAAGGGTTTTTTTCTAAATGTCAAAAAATTACATTTTGTGACAATTACAATTTTATGCATTTAAAAAAACCCGTTGGTTTTTTTAAAGAATTTGTATATTTTTACGTCTCTAAAGTTAGCAGTACAAAGCCCGCAGTGCAAAGATTTCATGATTGGAAAGATTGGCGCTAATTAGGCGCTAATTAAGTGCCCAATTCCCAAATTTGGCGCTCTAGCCGTTTCCGAATTATAGCGTGTACTGCTAACTACCCGTTAAAGTTTGCAGTGCACTATGCATAGAATGGTCCAGTACAGTGGTATAGGGGTACAAAGGGTTTAAAAAATTAAGCGCTAATTAAGTGCTACAAAATCCACCGAAAATTTTCACAATTTTTGCATTAATCCCCTTTTTTTTAAAAACAATGTAATGCACTGCTAACTTTAGACATTTCAAACTCGCGAATAGTTATTAACGGAGGAGTTGGCGATGACTTTATGTATGCAGTAATTAGGCGCTAATTGGTCGCTAATTAAGTGCCTAATTCCCAAATTTGGCGCTCTAGCCGTTTCCGAGTTATAGCGTGTACTGCTAACTACTGTAATTAGCGCCCAATTATCGCCAACCCCTCCGTTAATGACTATTCGCGAGTTTGCAATGTCTAAAGTTAGCATTGCATTACATTGTTTTTAAAAAAAAGGGGATAAATGAAAAAATTCTGAAAATTTTTGGAGATTTTGCAGCACTTAATTAGCGCTTAACTTTTTAAACCGTTTGGACTCCTCTACCACTGTACTGGACCATTCTATGCATAGTGCACTGCTAACTTTAACGGGTAGTTAGCAGTACATGCTATAACTCGGAAACGGCTAGAGTGCCAAATTTGGGAATGGAGCACTTAATTAGCGCCCAAGTAGCGCCTAATTACTGCATACATAAAGTCATCTCCAACCCCTCCATTAATGACTATGCGCGAGTTTGCAATGTCTAAAGTTAGCAGTGCATTACATTGTTTTTAAAAAAGGGGATAAATGCAAAAATTGTGAAAAATTTCGGTGGATTTTGCAACACTTAATTAGCGTTTAATTCTTTAAACCGTTTGGACTCCTCTACCACGGTACTGGACCATTCTATGCATAGTGCACTGCTAACTTTAACGGGTAGTTAGCAGTACATGCTATAACTCGGAAACGGCTAGAGTGCCAAATTTGGGAATTGAGCACTTAATTAGCGCCCAAGTAGCGCCTAATTACTGCATACATAAAGTCATCTCCAACCCCTCCATTAATGACTATGCGCGAGTTTGCAATGTCTAAAGTTAGCAGTGCATTACATTGTTTTTAAAAAAGGGGATAAATGCAAAAATTGTGAAAAATTTCGGTGGATTTTGCAACACTTAATTAGCGTTTAATTCTTTAAACCGTTTGGACCCCTCTACCACTGCACTGGACCATTCTATGCATAGTGCACTGCTAACTTTAACGGGTAGTTAGCAGTACACGCTATAACTCGGATACGGCTAGAGCGCCAAATTTGGGAATTGAGCACTTAATTAGCGCCCAAGTAGCGCCTAATTGCTGCATACATAAAGTCATCGCCAACCCCTCCATTAATGACTATTCGCGAGTTTGCAATGTCTAAAGTTAGCAGTGCATTACATTGTTTTTAAAAAAAGGAGATAAATGCAAAAATTGTGAATAATTTCGGTGGATTTTGCAGCACTTAATTAGCGCTCAATTTTCTAAACCGTTTGGACCCCTCTATCACTGTACTGGACCATTCTATGCATAGTGCGCTGCTAACTTTAACGGGTAGTTAGCAGCACACGCTATAACTCGGAAACGGCTAGAGCGCCAAATTTGGGAATTGGGCACTTAAGTAGCGCCTAATTAGCGCCAATTTTTCCAATCATAAAATATTTGCACTGCGGGTTTTGTACTGCTAACTTTAGGGACGTTATATTTTTTTGCTACAACAGAAAGTATCAACTGTTATCTGTTAACCCATGTATCATTTGTTAAAATCTATTAAGAAATAAGAAAAATATTGTATAAAATAAAAAATTAACGTCAATTTTGTAACAATAAACTAGAACATACAGCAAAAAAACTAAAGCAGAACTAAAAATTTGGAGGAATGTGATCTCCATTTGCAGCAACAATCAACTGCATGCCAAAAAGGTGTTACACTAGAACATGTGATACATGAGTTAACAGATAATAGTTGATACTTTTTTGTTATAGCAAAAAATATACAAAGTGGTTTAAGAAAGAAGACAACGGATTTTTTAAAATGCATAAAATTGTAAGGCATCCGCCATCTTGGATTGTCACAAAATTTTATTTTTTTGACATTTAGAAAACGAAGCCTTATTGTTAGCATCTGTAAAGTGTCTTTGTCAACAAAATTGGCGAAAAGATAACGAAATCCAGTTCACTTAAATTTAGTTTCAGTTTTATTTTATGGAAAAAGTTGGTATACGAAAAAAACCATAGTTTTTTATTTCTTAATAGAATTTATCAAGTGATATATCGGTTTACAGACAATAGACAAAAGATTTTTGTGGTTGCAAAAAAAATATACAAGTATCTCAAAGAAAACCCAAAGATAAAACTTTTGAACATCCGTCATTTTTAATTTTTGATAAATATCATTTTTAGATATATCTGCAAAAAGGCTATTTCATTATCTTTTTAAAACTCTCTTTTGCGTTCAAATCCGACCATAAATAAAAAATTGGCTGTTAGAACAAAACGGTCCGGTTTTTTGTGGTACACCCTATATATTTTAACAAGTCCATAATTTTTTCACAGATTTTGTTACTACAGGCAAATACTTTTGCAATTTATTTCTGCGGAATCAGAGGTTTTTGTTTAAAAAAAAGATCTACATCTTTAATCAAAATCCAATAGAAAGCAAAAGGTGAAAGTACATGAGGCATTATATCTGTTGTTGCATTTCTGATGGTGAACTTCCCATAAAAAATTAGCATTACATGATTCCGCCAATTTATGATAATATTATATTCTTTAAGTACATATAATAAAATTGTCATCTGAGGTCGAAAAAAATCCGGGTAGGCTGAGTTTTTGGTACGTTCTTTCGAGGGGTCTGAAAGTAAACCACCCAAGTTTGTGTTTGCCCCGCTCCTCGGGAACCATCCGCCATTTTGAAAAATCTTTGTAACCAACTTTTCTCCATTTCTATTGGTCGGAGGCTCAACTTTCTCTAGTTAGTTTCCAAAAAGATAGAGGGCGCCAAAGTTACAAAAAATCAGTTTTAACGTATTTTGACCAACATAAAGTGATTTTTTACAAAAAGGAAAGTTGTAGATCTCGAAAAAATCCTATAAAAATGTGTATAATATTTATAATTAATTAAACAGTCTTTGAACTACAGCGACTGAAAGTCATTAAAATTCTTTGAGAACCGATTTCTGGGCATGCATGAAGTAGCGTGTTGTGGATTATACATCGACTCTGGGGGGTTTTATCATTTAATAAAAAATACCTACCTATGGCAAATTTTTAAAAATTGGGTAGGTGCCTATTATTTAAACTCTTGAACTGAAGAAAGGGGAAAGGGGAGGTTTAATATGTGTTGAGTTAGTGATGTATATATACGAAACAAAAATACTTATTTTTAAAACCAAGTCTCTCATCTAGTCTCATTTGCAGATTTTTTTTTACAAATTAACTCTTAAATGCGCCGCAGGAAAAATTTTTGAAAAAATTACACTAAAATGCTATTTTTTACGCGATTCAAATGTTGTTGACAAATAAATTGCTTAAAATTAAACAAAATTGTAACAATATTTAATATTGTTATACCGCAGTAGGGGAAAATTTTGACAATAAAAAAACAAAAAATTCTTTTAAAATTTTGATCTCTTAGGTTTTTTGTCAAATATTTTTAAAAAAGTAGATGGGATTTGACGCCAAGTTGCGGTGGTATATATATATATTTATTGAAAAATCATAAATGAGTCGCAGATAAAAATTTTACGAAAAATTATACTAAGAATGCCATTTATTACACGTATTGAATGCTCGTGATAAAAATTTCTTAGGATTAAATTAAAATTGTAACTATTAGTGACGTCATAGCACCGCAGGCAAAGATATTACATCAAACAAACGTCACAAACCGGAGTAAAGGGTCAAAAAAGTGGGGGAGCTGTAGCTCTCCCTGGGGCCCTTGATCATGATTAATTTATTGTAGATTGGGTTGGACCCCCTGGGGGAGGGGGTTTAACCCCCAAAACCCCCCTGGCTACGCCACTGGATTATATATTATTATTTATAGTAAGTGTGATGTACGCTACACAAATGACCCAGTCTGTCGGCATGCAAATTGCCAAAAGTATCTGACAGACTGACATTTATTCGGGTACCGATAGTCGAATCCTTTTGGGGCCATCCATCGCTTACATAAACGCAACAAGAGGGGTTGGATGGATATGTAGAAGTATTATTAAGTGCCAAAAGGAAGAGGGAAGGCGTTGCAAAAATGTTATAAAGAGTTGCAGGTGAAGGAGGGGTCAAAAATTGGAAAAATAGGTTTACATAATTGATGGTAGCACAGTACAATTGTCATTTGAAGTCGAAAAAAAACCCGAAAGTCTGAGTTTTTTGTATATTATTTGAGGGGTCTGAAAGTAAAATTCCCAGGTTTGTGTTTCCCCCACTCTTCGGGAACTATCCGCCATTTTGAAAAACTTTGTAACCGATTTTCTCCATTTCTGTGGGTAGGGGGCAAAAAAGTGTAGAAACAAAAATCTTTGTCATAAAATTTGTAATATTTTTTGTCACAGGATCAACTCTCTGTAGTTAGTAGTTAGTTTAAAAAAAAAATTGTCTACTAGTAAGTCAAATGACAAACGTTTTTTGTAATAAAATCCGACGTTTACGTAGTCAGGTACGCATATGTGAACCTTAAACGACGTCAAAATAGGCAACGTAATTTGTACAAATACTTGCCCAGACGGATTCACGTTAGTTTACGTTTCAAAGCCGACTGTTTTAACACCTATACCTAAATCGACCACGAAACATCGTCGGCCTTGCTACCTTAATCGACGTCGCATTTCAGGGTCCTTATTTGGATACCTACCAAAAAAGGAACGAAGAAAATTTTGCATCTGCCAACCAAAAATCTGATGGACTTTTTTAGATATTTTTTTATTTTTGCTATTTTGTGCTAAATTGGAAGGGGGGGGGAGATATTTTCTGCTCTATCTATTAGCGACATCGAGCAGACCCGAATTCGTATTCCCCATTTAGGTCGTATGGACTGAGATTTGTAGTCCGCTTGCCAAACTCAGGGTTTTCAAGCCAACGAGTAGAGGACGTAGTTTTACGTCCAAATGCTACTTGGGTTGAAGTTACGAAAAATCAGTTTAACGACTAGATGTCAGGCTGTCAGATACTTTTGGCAATTTTCATACCGACAGACCGGGTCATTTGTGTAGCGCACGTTATAAGCTTTAATTTGATACCTCATTTGTACTGCTCTTACTATAAAAATATAGAATCCACAACACGCGACTTCATGCATGCCTAGAAAGCAATTCTCAAAGAATTTTACCGAATTTTAGTCGCTGTAGCTCAGAGACTGTTTAATTAATTATAAAACATATACATATTTTTATAGGATTTTTCTTAGTTTTAGAACTTTTTTATTTAAAGTTTTTAAAAAAAATCAGTTTTTGTTCGTCAAAATACGTTAAAACTGATTTTTTGTAACTTCGGTGCCATCTAACTTTTTGGAAAGTAACTATAGAAAGTTGAGCACTTAGACAAAAATATTGAGAATTTTACTCCAAATATTTTTGTTCTCAGACTTTTTCGCCTCCGACCAATAGAAATAAAGAAAAGTCGGTTTCAAAGTTTTTCCCAAATGGCGGCGGATGGTTCCCGAGGAGTGGGGGAAACACAAACTTGGGGATCTTACTTTCAGACCCACCCCAACAACATATGAAGATTTTAGCCTCCTCGGATTTATTTCGAGGTACCCCCCTTATTTATGCCAATTTTACTGTACTAAAAGATTCTGTTCAAGTATCAACTTAAAGGAAAAATTTATCAATTTTTACAGGACGTTATAGAATTACCCACTCCAGAAAAAAAATGTCAACGGTTTCCCCAAACATTTAATGTTAAATAAGGGCATAAGATAGACTAACGCAAACCCGTTTTTCACAATAAAAATATACAGGGTGGGGACTAAATGGAAACAAGCCGCTGGAGGGTTAAAAGCTAGGCTTCCTTTAAGGATTTTGAAAAACATTGGAAAGAAGAGGGAGGTTAGTCGCGGTTTTGTCACTTAGCAAGCAACCCTTGTTTGCTAACGCCGCCCCCTCCCCGAACAACTCAATTCCTTAAAACTTCGAAGCAAGAAAAGATATACAGGGTGTTCCAAATCCGATACTTACCATGAGAATCTCCTAAAGGGTAGGAGATACGAAAAGGTTTAAATTAAGGCAAAGTTTCGGAATTTGATGCTTCACGCAAAACTAAAAAAAAAAACAAAATCCGAGTAGTACCGTAGATAAGCGAAAAAAAATCAAGATGTTTATTTTTAGTTTTTATTTTTGTGCGCCTTTATTCTTAAAACTGTCCAAAAACGCTTAAAACTTTCTACAGGCACTTTTTTAAGGTCTAAGCACTTGCACTTGATATCATTTTTTCTTATGGACGCGTGCTTTTCTTCTGCTGCTGTTTGGTTCATGAAGGATGACCAATAATATTTTGCAACCTTATTTTGACAAATCACCTGACGTTTTGGGTTAATTGACCAACACCAGCCCAAATTCAATTTTTGCCTTTAACTTACTCTTTGAAAACTCCCTGCAGTAACTTTTTTGACACTTTAAAAATTACAGTTTTAACCTTTTTTTACCAAATAATAAATATCTTGAACTTTGTTTTGGATTCAAAAATGTAAGAATTAAAAACAAAGAAAAAACGTATTTTACGAAATATTTGGCAAAATATTTTTTTAAATCAAAACGTCAAAAAAAAAATGTAATTTTTAAAATGTCAGAAAAGGCACTGTAAGCGGATTTCCAAAATATCTTGTAAGTTAAAAGCAAAATTGAATTTGGGCTGATGATAGTCAAATAACCCAAAACGTCAGGTGACTTGTCACCATAAGGTTGCAAAATATTATCTGTCATCCTTCATATGAAGCAAACAGCAGCAGAAAAAAAGCACGCGTCCATAAGAAAAAAAATGAACTTGATAGTGCTCCTGTCATGCTAAAATTTCAAATCTCAAAAATGAACCTGTCATTAAGCGTTTTTTGACAGCTTTAAGAATAAGGGCGCACAAAAATAAAACTAAAAATGAACATCTCCGGTACTACTCGCATTTGGCCAATTTTTTTTTAGTTTTGAATAAGACATCAAGTTCCCCAACTTTGCCCTAATTTAAACCTTTTCGTATCTCCTACCATTTAGGAGATCACCATGGTGAGCATCGAATTTGGAACACCCTGTATATAAAGGAAAATTATTTAAACTTCCTCGGTATATATCTTTATATAAATTTTTATTTTCCAACTTTTTGGCTTTTCTCTGTAATTTTTTTAAAACTGTATCTTTTTAGCGCCTATCAAATTATCAACTGGATTAAATGGAAATACGTATTATCACCAATGGGCATTTCCATGATAACTAATGGGACAAATCTTATATAATAAATTTTTGGATCTCATTTTTCTCTCTCTTAAGATATACCAGAATGACAATATTTTATTGCATTATGTAGAGGGTTTATCTGAACAATTTAAAAAATAAAAGCAAATTTATTTTTTAATCCGAGTCCAGGATATAACCAAAAATTGGTGGTAACCATCGATGTACTAACCTAGTACGTCGATGATGGTAACTCATGGGACATCAAAAACGGGCAGAGAAAAATCATAGATTTAGAAAGTGCTTTTTCTCTTACTAAAAGTAGTTTAAAATTAGGAGTTGCAAAATATGTTTCTTTTCCCTACATATAATAAAATTGTATGATATTAGGGACTTATTGCATGAGCGTACATTTTCGCGTTCCCTTATGAAGAAAAATTTACATTTGACATCTGAGCATGCGCGTGACCTGCGTTTTTATTAAGGTAACCGTAATAAAATTCGGTGTTCCCTTAATTCGGTACAGTTACCGTAAGTCTCTTATCTTTAAACATAACCTCAGGCTGCACGGATAATAGTGATGGTTGGTTTGTTTTTTACACGACTTTTTAATATTCTTTGCATTTTTAGTTTTTTGTTTATATGGATTTTTAAAATTTATGTGAAAAAATGAATAAATTGGAGAAACCTACAAGGTTGAGGTTCAGCTACACTGACGAAATAATTCTTTTGCGAGAATTTTTTATCAGGGAAAATCCCTAGAAGAATAGAAATTTTAGGTTAGGAATAGGAAAAAGTAGCGTGACTTCCAATAACACTTTTTTTTAAAGTATGGTTAAGGTTCAATCTAAATAAAATACGGTTTTCCCTTATTATGATAAAACCTTATAGAGTAACGCCCAATAAGTCCCTATTGCTTTTTTTACTTGCTTTGATTTTAAGATAAATGTAATTTTTTGATAACTCATGGTTGTTTTCCTATATTTTACCTATTGCCTATTATTTTATGATTTCGAAAAAAGTTCTTGCGTTCTAATGAGTGTACAAGTTTAAAGATACCCCGTACACTACTTTGGTTATGATAGTTTTTTGGATAGAAAAATAAAAAAAAAATGCCAAAATCTTCATCACGCGTGGAATTGCCCCAATATTATCTAAGTAAAGATCGCTTTTAAGATTATTACTATTGATAGACTTTTTGAAGAAATTATTTGTTATGTTAACATTGTTTACAGTCACGCGTTCTTGCAATTTCTTACTTAATATTTGATGATACGAATAGGCTTAATTTTGCCTAATTTTTTAATTTACTTTGTGACAGATGCTCAGCGAAAAGGAATGACAATTAGTTATGTCAGTAATAATAATAATTACTGTTGGGTGTTCGAGCTATAAAGTGTAAAGAACAACATCAAAATTAAATGTAATTTTCCCATTGATGTAAAAATGAGTTCTAGGGGCAAAAATACCAAAATAAATTAATTTTGTTTAGAAATAAATACTCGCTATAATACTTTCTCTAGTATTTTTGCATATTTTTACAATTCTTAGAGTAAAACTAATTTAAATAGCAGTTTTATTGTAAATAGTATAGTAGCTTTCATTTTCTTTACAAAAAGTAGAAATGAATAATGAATAAAAAGGTTTTTAGTATTCAGATTAAATAATTAATTCATTTTTAGTATTCAGATTAACTTACAAAAAAGATGGTTTTCTTGACAGAAAAGAAAATTGGGAAGCTTAGAATAGTCAGGGATGTTTAAGGTCATTGTTGGGGGCTAACAGTTTGAGCCTCTTTACAAGATAATAAAAACTGGAAAAATTGAAATACTGAAAAAAAGCTAAATTAACTCAAACCCAATTTTGACTTGTCTTTTTGGTGATGAGATGTTAAAGAAGGAAGTGGAAGAGCTGTAAAACTAATTTATCAGATTATTATGTAGCTATAGCCATGACAGGCGACTGGAAATGTGAAAAACGGTTTACACCGAGAGTGAAAAAAAAAACGAGAAAAACATCAAAATAGGTGGATTCTACGATTTTTTTGAAAATATCTCAAGAACGGTTGGACTTACAAAATAAAAAATTTTGCAAATTATTTTGGTTAACTAATTTTTTATAACATTTGCTAAATTCAAAATTAAATTGTTAATAGTTACAGTCGAAAAACTAAAACCTTAAAAGTGAGTTTTTAAGAGATATTTGAAAATATATTAAAAACCGCTTGATTCATTATACCTTATGTTGGCAGCCCAACTCTTGACAATATTTTTTCCTGCAGGCATGTTGAAAATTTTAATAGTTATTGTAAGTCATAAAATACAAAAATTACAATTTTGCGTTGAAAAATATTTCAAATATGTCAAAAACTCTAACTAAACTAACTAAATTAAAATTTACTCAGTGACATTGGTAATGTAATTCTTCTTCTAAAAACTAAAAAAAATTGGGTTACACATAACAAACGGTTACTGTGTAATGTTGGTAATTTAATTCCTTAAGATATTTGCTCCCGACCTCGGTCAACCTACTTAAATATTGACCAGAAAAGAATAGTGCCAATTCATCATTTTATAAATGTAAGGTGACGTGAGATGGCGTTGTTTGATATAATAGCAAATGCCTTATTTTCTAAACACCGTGAATAGGAAGTGATATAAAAGCAACTTATATTATATGAACACGGAAAAATAAAAGTCTATATTTGCAAAAAAATATAACCTCCATATATGTAGGCAAACATGTGTAATTTATCTTTACATAGTTCCTCGAGATCGTTTACTTAAGAAAACATATCTTTAAAATTGTGCAATGCTTGGCTAAAGAAGTCAAGATGAGGCCCGATATGATATGAAAAAGCAATTTAGTTTAAATTGATGCTCAAAGAGTTCATTAGGTAAATCTGATTCAAGCAAAATTGGCTATATACATACAAATTGCAAATGGTTCTTTTATATAGTATAAATTGCTAAATCTATACATATATAATAAATCTCTGTAGATGGATCATTTCTGTACATTGAATATTTTTTAATTCTTCCAGTGTGGGCTTCTAACCAAACCATATAGGTACCAAAAATTCATATTTTTTTATTTTTTGACATTTGTCTGTTTACTTATTCTAGATTCAGGCAAAAACTACTACGGGTTTTGTTGGGACTTTTGCTACTGGTTTTTTTGGAGTCCTAGGGGTTTATTCTTGAATCGAGAGAAAATTTGCTCCCAGGTAGTCAAATTCTTCCAAATCTTCGGTTTAAATCGGTTTCTCTCACTTTTGCCCGATATTGATCGAAAGTAATTCTAATTGTCTTGACTATACACTATGTTTTATTTAACGGGTTTGATTTTGCACATTCTAATAAACCGTGGGCGTCCGACAAGACAAAACAAAAGTACCTACTCACCTATTGACAACTGTCGTTTTTCGTGTTTTTCCATTCTGGAATATTGGAAATTTTTTGAGTATAATTCGATATTCGCCCTTATGTGTTTCGAGGAAAACGAGGAAATTAATTGTTTGCTTTGAATTAAAATCACGTCGTGAAAAAGAAAGGTAAGCAAATACTGATTTTGGAATTAAGTACTTATTTACCAATAACCTATATAAAGATATAAAAAGTCTCATTGAGAAAATTTTTGCCTGCTGCGCCTTTGGAAATGTTTTAAGTATGTTTGACACTTTTTACAGAGTGATCCAGAGAGAGACTTGGTTTTTCTATGTTTTTGACGTTTTTATATACAGTAGCGTACCCAAGGGGAGAGGGGAGGTTGTGGTTACCCACGGCTACTCAAATCTGAATAAGAATCTTATTAAATAACCGGCATTTTTTGTCAAAAATTTTTTAGAACAATTTTTGCCTTAAAGTCTGTCTGTTCGGCTATCTGTCACCAACGCGCCTAACTCAAGAACCACTTGTCCGATTTTAACGAAATTTACTAGGTACGTAGACTTGGTTTGTGCTCCAGATGGTCCCATTTAAAAAGTATTAAAATTTTCCCCCAGGAGCGGAGATAATGGAAGGGACTTATTAAAAAACCCAGTGTAATCCAGAATATGGCATGTGGGGTATTAATTGGAACGTATTTAAACAGGGATTGTGAAGGCTTTGGTGAGAGCTTTAATGTCTATAAATTGGAAGAGTATTTTAAAAATTCTTGCCTGCGTTAACATTTCTTTCTTTTTCTATAACAAAAATACACATTTGCGGCGCCCTCTATCTCCGTAATTTTTAAAATTTTAATAAAATTTAACCCACTAAATTTTTTATAGGAACATTTTTTTTTTAAATTTAATGGTACCTTGATTAATCATTATTTTCGGCGGTAGATGTGAATTAACTTTTTATCCGAGACATATTGCAAGAAAATATTAGATCAAAAATCTTAGAAAAACCACTTTTTTATAAAACAAAACAATTTGTTTTTAAATCGAACCAATGATCAATGAGATATCGGACTAAAACCGAGTCAACCTGAATTACGCATAAATTCAAGATGGCGGCGAACCTAAAGATAAATTTTGTTGGAAAAATGTGGTTTTAATATGACTTTCTACTTGCTCTAAAAAATTTGGCTGTTAAGTCAGTTTTGAAGATAAATTGCGATTTTCTGACTATTCTATTGGAGTATAGTAGAAAGTGCTTCAAATTGAGAAACTCGAAAGTCACAAAGTCTCAAAATACATGTATTTTAAGCTTTTATGACTTTGAGTTTTCCAATTTGACGACCCTTTTCAATTAGTAGAAAATATTAGTAGAGGAAGGGGCGGTTCGGCTGGGCTTGATATTTTAAGTCTGGCATGTATCTGAGGCCTTTATAGGTCCTTTTTGCAAGTTTTTTTTTCTCAATGTCTATTATATTTAATATTTGACAACCCCCCTCCTGTTAACTTCTTTAATATGAAAATTTTATTACTTTTCCCAATTTTTGTTTATGTTGTCAAACGTCTCCCTCCCCCCTCGATACGCCTCTGCCATGTAATGTCAACAGTCTATTTTTGTTAAACATTTACTAAGTGAGCTATGACTTACAATATGTACTTAAACTATATTTTTTCTTAGTTTTTCACCACTAAAGTTAAGGAAAAAAAATCTTAAAAAAAACTGTAAAGTGATAAGTTAGGATTAGGTATATTTTTTTTTGCTTAAAAGTCACTGACAAACGAAGCAGTATTTTATTTGGAATTTACGCAGTGGTTTTAAACAATTAAATAAAATCCTTAAGATCTAATGGATAGTCCAGTTTCTGGACTATCCATTAGATCTTTGAAGCATGGTCATAATTAATTGAAAAGCAAAATGTGTGTCCGATATGCCATGAACCCCTTTCTTTTTATTTATTTTTCATGGAGAAGAAATCTACTTTTTTTAAATCCTTAACTTAGTGGCGAAAAATCCAAAAAAAGTAGTTTAAGTATTATGAATCCGCTACAAACTTATTTATAATATGCAGAATCACAGACTAGGCTCTGTATAATAAATATAGACCTAGAGCTTTTTCCATTCCAGGTCCACTTTCGTTATATCAAGGCTTCCGAATCCCAACCCACCTCTTTACCCTGAAGATATTTACCTGGCTTTGTCACTACTAACTGCTAGTCTCTAGTACCAAATTAAAATACCTATTTAATTCCTTATAGAAGTAGGAGGATAAAAATATTAACTATCGCCGTTGTTTTGACTAGCAAGCATTGTATGTACCTCCATTTTCCATCCTGCATTTTTGTATTGATATCACTCTGCCCCAACGAAATTTCCCTTGAGTGGAACTGAAGTCTGAAACGTTTTAACGATTCAGATCGTTTCAAAAATTTGGCGTTAAAATATTGGATTTTCCTTATTTTATTTTGAACAGTGTTCAGAATGTTTTTTTTTATAAGTTTTAATGAATTAATAGATTCCCAAAGTTAACTTAAAATTGTAAATTTTTCAGACTCGGATAAACGTGGTCATAAACTCATAATATCACTTGCATAACAAAATATCTTCAGCTTACCAGTATTACGTAAATCCTTTTCATTTTTAGCACAAACACCGTCACACCACTATATCCTTCAATCTTCTTTGGCGACTGTCTTCTTTGCTTCTTAGGTAGAGATTATATTTCGGTAAACAGAAGAACACCCGAAGAATACCCTCTCTTCATGATACGGTGATTAATTCGCGATTAGGGTACATCGGCTTCTTTATGAACTTAAAAAATAATTTATTCAGAAAAGACTATTATACCTTTCAATTCATTATCATTTTGCAAAAAAATAGTTTCTCACAAATATAATAATCCGAGCGTTTCACATTTTTTTCCAGGTTCAACTTACATTTTATAAAAGTAATGTAAAACGTGACAGTTTTGATAGGTCATGTGACTTTCTGTGTTTGTCGAAATTACTTTTCATTTTTAAATAGAACACAACTTTCTATATGACGGAGGGCCATGTTTTTCAAGTTGGAGTATATATGTATGTATGTATGTGCATATATATACCATATATATCTGTTAGTTTAAATATACTTCCTTCTAAAGCTTTCAGCATGCACGAAGTTGTAAGCAAGATGTCCGTCTACTTTCTCTCTTATTTATCTCTTTTTCTCTCTATTATTTCGTTCGGCTTAGACCGAGCGTCATCGGCTAAGACCTCCCTGCCAAAAAGACCTCATAAAACCTCATAAAAAACACACCTGAATTTTATCAGTTTTTATAAGGTCTATGAGCTTTTGTAAGGCAAAATTTTAGGATTATAAAAGTTTGTAAGAATTTATGAGGTATGTCTTTGATTTTGGTAAGAATTTATGTGGTTTTATATGTGTGTCTTTTGTCATGACATTTTTTTTAACATATTTATGGTTTTATAAAAGCACGATTTTTTAAGAGATTTTATAATCAAACCGACACATCAACTTTTATGATGTATTATGGGATTATATAAACCGATGGGTTTATACCCAGCAAACACGGTTCCCTCGGTCCTTCGTCGGTCGGATGTCGATTGCCGAATTTGTCGTCATCGGCACGACATCGATTTACGACATCAGACCAGCAGTATTTTTTATCCGCTTTGCGATGTAGGCCCAATGTATGTTTGCCGATGTAGCGTTAGACTTTAGCCCGTCGTCGGACCAATGGTAAACTTGACTTTTTGCTGAAATCGGCATACCGTCGCCGTACGATTAAGGTCCGATATGGTTTAACCACATGGTACCGACCATCCGCCCATAACTGCTTAATTTGGTCGTTATAACGTAGGCAAGCTGGTTTCGGCCCGACATCGGTAAACTATTCAAGTCCGACATTGGTTTCCTAAAGCGGTCCAATGGCGGCGATTGACGGAGGTCCGTCGGTGGTAGCTTACAGCGGCCCGACATTGGCAAACTACAAAGTTTCGATAATGCGGGTGCTTAACAAGTCGGGCTGGTTTAAGTGGCAGAAGAGGTGATTCTTGTAGAGAAGTACCACCATCTTGTCAAGTCCGCATTCTAGTTTTGAAATATTTTTGCTCATTATATATATAATATTATCTTCCACTGTACAGGGAACATAGTGACATTAGCGCCATCTCTAAATACTAGGAATAAACTAATCGGACCATCGTCGGTTGCCGATTCTCGACCAATCAAACAAAGTTCCAATCGGACCATCGTCGGCCCTAAAGCAGATAAAGTGGTCGTCGGCATAAAGTCGACTATAGTAAATCGGGCCATCGTCAGTTGCCGATTCTCGACCGATTAAAGAAAGTTCCAATCGGACCGTCGTCGACCCTAAAGCAAATAAAGTGGGCTTCGGCATAAAGTCGACTATAGTAAATCGGGCCAACGTTAGTTGCCGATTTTTGACCGATTAAACAAAGTTCCAATCGGACCATCGTCGGTCCTAAAGTGGTGTCGGCATAAAGTCGACTATAGTAATGTGAACCTCCGTCAGTTGCCGATTATTGACCGAAAACTGAAAATCGCAATCAGACCAACATCGGGCCAGAGTGTAGTCGCCGATGCCGACACACTGCCGACGTTGTCGACATTGGCCCGATTCAATGCCGACGATTTGTGTTTGCTGTGTAGTTTTCTGACAGATTTTATAGTCAAACCAACTCATAACATTTTATTGGTTTCTATGATTAAACCCTTGTTTTTTTTATAATTTTTTTATTATAAGAGTTTGTAAAAAAACGTTTTTCATGAGATTTTGGGATATTTTATGATCAGACCAACTCATAGATTTTTTTATAAGTCATTAAATCTATTTAGTCAGACAAACTTACAACATTTTACAGATTTTTATGTGTCCATGCTGCCAAAAAAACCTCATTAAATTATCAGTTTTTTCGACCTCCTGAAACTTGTACTTACTTACTTCTACAAAAAAATATTTTTTGAATCATCCCATCTGATCAAAAATTCATAATCCTCTCCTTAAAAACCCCTGTATGCCAATTTTTTTTAAATTGGTTAGCAAAACATAACCGAAAATCATCCATTTTGAATCCGCCATATTGAATTTTCAAAATCTGATCAAAAATTCGTATTTCTTATCCCCAAAACCCCCGTATACCAATTTTGGTTGAAATCGGATAAACTTAGGTGTTTCCCCCCCTCCACTTCACTCGTAAGGGGGAGGGTTGCCTAATAATGACATATTATTATATTGTCACCGGAACAATAAATGCATGCCAAATTTAAAAGCAATCGGATGTGTATAAGTTAGATAAAATTGTTTAGCAAAAGATGATCAAAAATAGTTCATCTTGAATTTTCAAAATCTGATTAGAAATTCGTTATCTCCATCCCTAAGTGCCCCGACACACCTAATTTCAACGAAATCGGGCGTACTTCAACTGTACCTCCTCCACCCCCTTTGAGTAGGGGGGGAGCTGTCAATTTCATCACACTATATTCTTGTGTTCTTCAACTGTACCCCCCTCCACCCTGTTCGAGTAGGTGGGAGCTTGTCAATTCTTGTATTGTCACCACAACTATATAAGCATGCTAAATTTGAAGCCGATCGGATGTCGGGAAGTTGGTCAATATTAAGTTGCGAGATTCCACACGAACAAACATATCTTGTTCGTTACATAGATAGATACATTGCAATTTAAATAAAAACTTGTAAAAAAAATTTATCAAAGTAACATCTTTCCCAGAGCTCCTGTCGATAAATAAGTACTCATACGAGAACAATTTTCTATAAGATATGTAGATATTGTGCAAGCACAAGGAGTGTTATTGTATTATAGTGGGTTAGGTTGTCGTAGTTTATAGTTTAGGTTAGGGTATAGTATAGTTTGACGGTATATTTTTCTCTTACATTACTTCTGCTACTACTACAACTTCTAAAGTTGACCTGTAATTTTTTATTTTCGAACGTTACAGGTAAATCTTATAAAATCTTGTAAAACTTTATGAGGAATTATCATATTAAAAATCATAAAATATTGTAAACTTTTATAAGTCAACTGGATGATAAAATATGATGAACTCCTATGCGGGATTTGTGTTTCATTTTCACTAGTCAAAAATTATAAAATATCATAAGCTTACATGAGCATAGATTATAAAAACTTATGATGTTTTATCTGTTATTTGCTATGATCTTTTATGAGGTTTTTTTGGCAGGGCCGAAGCCACAAAGGCAGCCGATCGTTGTTGTTTGACAGAAAGAATTCGGTTTTTTTCATGTATTTGTTTTAGATAGAGAGGTGGTGGCAGTAAAACATTAATCATTTCATCCAATTTGAGGTTTATATAGTTTTGATAAAGACACACCAAAGATAACAAAAATAGTAGTTTTCACAAGTAGTGGCTAAAATAGTTTTTTTTTACAAGCCTTGTTTTAAATAACTAGCGCAGGCGGGTATTTAAAAAACGTGAGGAAAAAAAGCACGGTTTAGCCGCGAGTTGTTAACACTATTTTTTTAAAATACCTTTATCAAAAAATTTTAGAAAAACAGGAAAATACTTTTAAAAATCTCGAATGAATGGTAAATGAAATACAATGGTTTGTGTGCCTTTTTACTCGGTGACGTTCACTGTGGTGACATTTTAATCTTTGATAGTTTGATATTTTGACGATGTTTTTAAATTATTGTTTCGTAAATACTTGGTCAAAAGTGTCGGAAATAGTTCAGAATAATTAAATTTTTTCAATAGGTATTACTATTTTCCGCTATTTCTCTTTAATTTTGGGTAAAAAACGGACAGAAATCTTTTTTTGCACCCGTGATAAAAAAAGTGTTTTTGCATCGGTAACCAATAAAGCCATGCTTTAGTTATCTGTAGACAGTTACTAAAATCATGTTTTTGATGAAGGTATAAAAAAAATATTGCAAAAAACTTGCAAAAAATATTAGCTCTATGAACTCATTTTATCCCATCTGCAATTTATATTAAAACAATCTACTTACCTCAGGACTTAAAAAAATCAAACGGTACCCGCCTAATTAGTCATTTCATCCCTTTTATAATTAGTGCTGTTATGTAAAGGTCCTCACCAAGATAACAAAAAAAAATATGGCATGCCTCGAAGTGCGGGCTTTTTTTACAGGGAGGTCCCCAAACTTGCAAAAAATAATTGCTATATGAGGTAATTTCATCTCTTTTCTGATTAGTGCTATTATGTTAATGACCTCACCAAGATAGCAAAAAAAAAATATTGGACCCCTCAGGTTTGGCAGGGAGGACACATAAAAATCTATAAAATGTTGTAAGTTTGTCTGACTATAAAATCTATTTAAAGACTTATAAAAAAAAATGTTTTAACCAACTCAGCAAATCATAAATGTTTATAGAAATCTGTCAAATTCTATGAGTTGGTCTGATCATAATATATCCCAAAATCTCATGAAAAAACGTTTTGCACAAACTCTTAAAACATTAAAAAAGAACAGGGAAGTAATCACAGGAACCCATAAAATGATTATAAAATCTCTCAGAAAACTCATAAAGACATCGGTTTATATAATCCCATAATATATTATAAAAGAAAAATAATACAATTATAAAAACCCATAAAAGTTGATGTGTCGGTTTGATTATAAAATCTCTTAGAAATGGTGCTTTTATAAAACCATAAAATATGTTTAAAAAAATATCTGCACTTATCAAATTTTATAAACATTCATAAGTCTGTCTGCCTGATTATAGGATCAGATAAAAAACACACACAAGAAAACCCATAAAT
Organism: Oxystoma pomonae; assembly: GCA_963921995.1. Classification (NCBI taxonomy): domain Eukaryota; kingdom Metazoa; phylum Arthropoda; class Insecta; order Coleoptera; family Brentidae; genus Oxystoma; species Oxystoma pomonae. The sequence goes on from OY998167.1 coordinate 60,049,350, forward strand.
TCTTACTAAAATCAAAGACATACCTCATAAGTTATTACAAACTTTTATAATCCTAAAATTTTGCCTCACAAAAGCTTATAAACCTTATAAAAACTGATACAAATTAGGTGTGTTTTATAAAATAAATAAATTTAAAATAAAATTAATAAATATAAATAAAATAACAATTTTTGACCATTTTTAAACAATTTTTTAGCCTCCCTGTATAAAAGTATAAATGTTGAAGTGTAAATACAATGTTATTTGTGCTTTACCAAACAACATATTTGAAACTTATTTTTCTCCATTTCATGGTTTTCGAAGAAACAAGGATTGAGTGAGGTAAAAAATAATCAAATTTTGAACTATAACCTTATTTTCTGGCCCACCCTGTACCCATTGGGGGTAGCAATGATTTTAAAAAAAACTTGTCTGAGCCCCCCCCCCCTCCGATAACATATTAAAACTTGAAAAATTGTAACGGGTGCCAAGCTAATAATAAGTTTTGAAAAACTTTAATATACTTTGATCTACCTTCTTTTTTTAGAAAAACTTTCGCCTAGGTAGTCAAAATTTTCCTTTAGGCATGCAAGTTTTAAATAAAAAAAACTACCCGACTTCCAGTTCTAAATAGATTTTAGTACAGATCGTTTGTGGTCGCATGTGTTTAGTATGTTAGTTCGACTATAGGGATGCGACTGCAAAACTTTTCTTTATTCTTTACTAAACCTGAGCTGTTCATACAACGCTAAACCTTATGTATGTAGAGTAGTTTTATATTTTTTTTTCAAATAAAATAGTCTATAGCACACGTACTTACCCAATTGGTCCAAATTTTGACATTTTTGATAGGTCACGTGACTTTCGGTTTTTGCCGAAATTACTGTTGATTTTTAATTAGAACACAATATGTGTCTTTTGCATATTTGGGGAAATCTACTTTATTTATTTATTAGTCCACCATACCAATATGGTATGGGGGACTACTAATATCGTGAAATTTTGACTTTTCGTAATTTTATCAAAAATGAGTTACTAAGGTTCCAAAACACCTTAATCGACGAAAAAAAAAGTTTTCTGTCGGTCTGTCGGTCTGTTGTCTGTCTGTATACACGATAACTCCAGAACGCCATAATAGATTTTAACGAAATTTGATATAAAAATCCTATAGGCTGACCATGAACTGATTAACTTTTGGGTAGGGTGGTGGAGGGTTGAAGGGGGGAAAAGGGGTATAAAACATTTAAAAAAATGACAACTTTCGAACAAAAGCAAGTAGCGATATACGGTTTTCAGATTTAAGTTTCCATGGACTACAAATTTTGTTATAAAGTCTAAATTTGTGGGAGCTTTAGTTTCCGAGTTATTTCAAAGAACGTTAAAATATATTAAAAAAAATCATAACTTTACAATTAAAGCAGCTATTGATATGCAGTTTTCACATTTTGGTTTTCGTAAATATTACCCAAAAATTTTGTTATAAGGATCAAATCTTTCAAAGCTACAATTTTCGAGATATTTTCATTTGCTTTCAACATAAAATACTTGATTGTATGGTGGACTATCCATGCTTTCTAGCACCAATTTTTTTTATTTATTAATTTTTATTCAATTTTTTACCTGACTTCCTATGCGGTGTATGTATATACAGATTAAATATACACCTTACCGAGGTCAAACTTGTAAGCAACATCTATTAATTATATTCTAGCCAGACATTGGCTTAGCTTCGGCTTTTTGTACATGCGCGAAAATTTATTGATGCGAGGGGTTTCAGTCAGTTTCGCCCGGCTTTGCGACTCCATTTTTGTTGTTTATTTGTTTTCATTCCGTGTTTTCGTTTGTGCTGCGCATATTTTTCATTGTTAAAAAAAAGTGAAGGTCTAGAGATTGGTAGCTTTTTTTGTTTTGGAAAGCTGCAGTCAAAAAAGTCCCACCAACTGAGCATCATAATATTTTTACTTAATTCGTATGGATGTAAACCACAGTTTTATACTAGTTATAATGTGGATGAAATCATACACCTCAATTGCCACCACCTCTGTATTTATTTACTTTTCTGAAAAAATTTTCGAAGAAATAAATATAAATGAGTTGAGAAAGTAACATAATCCCGTTGAGGATTGACTGCAGCTCTCCAAAACAAAAAAAGCTACCAACCTCTAGACCTTCTTCACTCGATACCTCCGATGGCATTCCTCCTCTTTCATTGTCTGATGTTCTCCATCTTTTAACTTACTTTTTTCTAATTTTTAACAATGAAAAATTTGCGCAGCATAAACGACAACACGGAATCAAAACAAATAAACAACAAAAATGGAGTCGCGAAGCCTGGCGAAGCCTGAGTGAAACCCCTCGTATCAATAAATTTTCGCGCATGTACAAAAAGCCATACAATAATGTATAATAGATGTTGCTTACAAGTTTGACCTAGGTAAGGCGTATATTTAATCTAATGGGTATATGGTATATACATACACCGTATAGGAAGTCAGGTAAAAAATAAAAAATAAATTAATAAATAAAAATAAATAAAAAAAGTGGTGCTAGAAAGTACGGATAGTCCACCATACAATCAATTATTTAATGTTGAAGGGAAATGAAAATATATCTAAAACTATAGCTTAGAAAGAAGAACCTTATAACAAAATTTTTGGGTAATATTTACGAAAACAAACATCTGAAAACCGCATATCAATAGCTGCTTTACTTGTAAAGTCATGATTTTTTAAAATATATTTTAACGTTTTTTGAAATAACTCGGAAACTAAAGCTCTCACAAATTTAGACTTGATAACAAAATCTGTAGTCCATATTCATGGAAACTTAAATCTGAAAACTGTATATCGCTACTTGCTTTTGGTCCAGTTACAAATTTTTTAAATGTTTTATCCCCCTTTTGCCCCCTTCAACCCTCCAACACCCCACCCAAAAGTTAATCAGTTCATGGTCAGCCTATAGAGGATTTTTGTGTCAAATTTCGTTAAAATATATTATGGCGTTCTTGAGTTATCGTGTATAGAAACAGACAACAGACCTACAGAAAACTTTGTTTTCTCGTCGATTAAGGTGTTTTGGAACCTTAGTAACTCATCAAAATTGCACGATATAAATAGTCCCCCATACCATATTGGCATGGTGGACTAATAAATAAATAAAGGAAAATAAATAAAATTAAAAATTAAAATTAAAATATATAAAAATTAAAAATTATTAGATTCCCCAAGATATGCAAAAGACCGCAAAACGCACATATTGTGTTCTAATTAAAATTCAACAGTAATTTCGGCAAAAACCGAAAGTCACGTGACCTCTCAAAAACGTCAAATTTTTGAACAAATGGGTATAAATACGTGTGCTATAAACTACTCTACATACATAAGGTTTAGCGTTGTATGAACAGCTTAGGTTTAGTAAAGAATAAGGAAATGTTTTGCATTCGCATGCCTATAGTCGCACTAGCATGTAAATCTATTTAGAACTGGAAGTCGGCTAGTTTTTTTTATTTAAAACTTGCATGCTTAAAGCAAAATGTAAAAATTTGCCCAAATATTAAAGTTTTTCAAAACTTATTATTAGTTTGAAAATATATACAAAAATCAAAGAATCCCGTCAATTTCTAATGGAGCGTGGGCACCCGTTACAACTTTTTAAGTTTTAATATGTTATAGGGGGGGGGGGGTGTCAGACAGATTTTTTTTAAATCATTGTTACCCCCCAATGGGTACAGGGTGAGCCAGAAAATAAGGTTATAGTTCAAAAATTGATTATTTTGTACCTCAATCAATCCTAGTTTCTTCGAAAACTATGAAAAGGAGAAAACTAAGTTTCAAGTATGTTGTTTCGTAAAGCAAAACTAACATTGTATTTACACTTTAGCATTTATACAGGGAGGCTAAAAAATTGTTTAAAAATGGTCAAAAATTGTTATTTTTGCAAAATATTTTTGATGGTTCTCAATTTCATGTGTATGTGAGCATTGGAGTACCAGAAATATTTTTCTTGGGGAGGGGACTTTACCGACTCATACGAAAATATGAACTTTTCTTTTACCTACAATACCTCATTTTTATCAGTATTTATAAGGTTTATAAGCTTTTGTGAGTCAAAATTTTAGGATTATAAAAGTTTGTAATAATTTGTGAGGTATGTCTTTGATTTTAGTAAGAATTTATGTAGTTTCTTGTGGGTGTTTTTTATCTGATCTTATAATCCTGCAGACAGACTTATGAATGTTAATAAAATTTGATAAGTGCAGATATTTTTATTTTTTAACATATTTTATGGTTTTATAAAAGCACCATTTTTAAGAGATTTTATAATCAAACCGACACATCAACTTTTATGGGTTTCTATAATTACATTATTTTTCTTTTATAATGTATTATGGGATTATATAAACCGATGTTTTTATGACTTTTCTGGGGAATTTTATAATTAAAACAACTCATAACATTTTATAGGTTCCTGCGATTACACTCTTGTTCTTTTATAATGTTTTAAGAGTTTGTAAAAAACGTTTTTTCATGAGATTTTGGAATATTTTACTATCAGACCAACTCATAGAATTTGACAGATTTCTATGAACATTTATAATTTGCTGAGTTGGTTAAAACAAGTTTTTTTATAAGTCTTTAAATAGATTTTATAGTCAGACAAACTTATAACATTTTATAGATTTTTATGTGTCCTCCATGCCAAAAAACCTTATTAAATCTCATAAAAAGCACTCCTGATTTTTATCAGTTTTTTTGACCACCTGAAAACTAATTAAAAAAACTATACTTACTTCTTACTTACTTCTACAAAAAATATTTTTTGACTTATGATCCCATGCAGCACTTCTTCATATCAGGGAAATACATTTTATGTCCAATTAGGGACGTACTTGGTACGTATCTACGATCGTTTTACGTCCAAAATCTACATGGGAAATAAAATGTACGTACCTGTCAGTTTTGTAAATAGGACGTACATAGTACGTACTGTGCCACATCCCAAGGACGTACCGGGGACGTTTATAAATAATGCCTTAAACAATCTCATAGAAATTTATCAAAGTAACATCTCTCCCACAGCTCCTGGCGATAAATAAGTACTTAAACGAGAACAATTTTCTATTAGATATATAGATATTTTCTCTTTGAAGCTGCGGTCATTTTATACTATTTTATTATTGTAAAATTTATTGTAATAAAGAGCTTTTTGAATTTGAATTTTTATTTTTTTTTGAATTATGCAAGCACAAGGAGTGTTATTATG